>CM021107.1:5703870-6324375 GCA_007115665.2 Sequoiadendron giganteum
CAAATTTTGAAGGGAAAGAGATTGATTTGGTAATAAGGTATGCTACTATGGGCATCGGTCATAAAGTTTGTATCCCTAGAAATGAACTTAAAGTTTCTACTTTGTTGTGCATACTGCTGTTGATATGGTTAAAAGAGGTATGGATTATGATTTGTGTGAATTAATTCGTATACATCTTTTGAAAAATTTAAAGAAAATCAAGAAGAGTACGAAGAATACATTATGGTATGGCAATCTGGTTGTTTGTTTTCTCTTTTACTTTTTGAGAGAGTTACTAGTAATAGGAAGGATAGAATGGTAAGATTTAGTGCCTATTTCCCATCAAATCAAGAACTTCGTGATAAATCTTGGTAGTTCAGATGCACAAGAGATTTCCCTTGCTGCAATCTTTGGAACATTTCACATGAGGATGAACAAAAGGTTTAGGATTCCACTAAGTGTTGTTGAAAGGCACTCCGAAAGCATAAATTTTCTTGTGTCTATAGATTTTTGTCACATGGAAGTAGTTGAATCAAGGTTAGTTTGGATATCTGAATTAGATTATGAAGCACATCACATGCTGAAGTTGATAATTATGCTAAAATTATTTTGGAAAGCCCTAAGAATCTCATTATAGAAGGTACCTCTGGTAGCGTGACCAAAATAAGGAAGAAAAGGAAGAGTGTTGTTGAGAAATAAGTTGTGAAAGGAAGTGAGATTGAACATGAGCATGAAAGGATAAATATTCAGAGAGCTTTGGAAGAATTGCAGAAGGTTATTCCTAGTGCTAATTTTGATTCATCTATTTCTATTGTGGAGAATCTCTGTGGCATGATTGATTCTTTGAAGTTCTACATCTTTGGACTTGAAATGCCTACTGGAATCAGGTCTGATGAAGTAAATTTAGAAGATATCAAAGGAAAGTGTGTGAATGCACACAGTCAAGCGATGAAGGAATTAGAGAGTACAAATTTGTGAAGAAGAGGCACAATAACTACTTTATTTTTGCCTAGATTGGTCTGGCAGTACACTAAACATAAGAAATGAAATAAGGATGAGTGAGTCCCAGATGAGCACTCAAGCAAATACTTATAGGTTAGAAAAAGGTAAAAATAATCAGAGGTGGTCCTATATTGTGCAAATTTAGGAAAAATTATTTTCTCTATAGGATCAAAGAACAAATGTTATCAATAAGTTTGTGGCACTTAGAGACATGATTAAACTCAAACATACTTTTTTTTCCAGTGCTCTTGGCTGTATTGGTGAATGATCAGAAATTAATATTTTTCCCAATACTTTAGTAGATGGTATAGAGTCCTTAACTAAGCTTGATCTATTTTACAAGACTCTTGTAAGTTAAAAAGGTTCATGGAAAGAAGGTAAAGCATTGTGGAAGGCTATCTTGGAGAGTCTTAGAGGTTCTTCTTTAGGTTAATTCAATTCTATGTTCATATCTTTTGGTTACATTTTGATGTATATATATATTGGACACCTTCCTTTGTCATTGATGTCAAAGGGGGACAGATAAAGAGATAGAGAGATAGACAATTTTTTTTTTGGTGAAGAACAGTTTTGATAGGGGGAGTATTTAAAGTATTTAGTTTTTAGAAAATGTTCTTGTCATGCATGTTGCCATCAATACCAAAGGGCAGATTTTTCAGAGCCTTGCAACATGAGCATGAAGTAAGGATGGTTTGTGTTTGTTGTTTCTATGTTGTCATTGATGTCAACATGGTGATAAATATATGGGAAGGTTAATTGGTTTACAGGATTTTGTTCTCTTCCAGTAATACCCTCTTGTGATGGATCAATGTATTGGTATTTGAGTTTAGAATTTACTACAAGATCTGATATGACTCTATTCTCTTAACCATGTTTTCTTGACTGATTTAGACAATTATATTCTGGATCTTGAGATGTCTTTTGTTGTGAGCAGAAAGTTATTTCTGACAGAGTTTAACTCTGTATTTTACTATTGTTCTCTGGATGGCATACTATGTGGGAGACTCCACATTCTATTAAGGTGAAAATTATTATGCTACAGTTTTTTAGATAGTCTCTATGTTGGTAGTATGATGGGAAATTAATTTTTTCTTAGATTCAAAAGGTGTTTACTTTGAAGATTATTTTTTGGTTTGGAGAATTATGTTCTAGTCTTGGCTGACTCAATGTATGCAATACTTTATGAAGACTAGTTATGATTTATGGATGTCAGATGACTTGGTATAATGCACTACATGGATAAAATTCTTAAATCATATGGTGCTAACAAAGGAATTTTTGACTATTTTATTTTTATCTAATTAGGCCGACCTAATTGATGATTAAGTTATACTTGAATATATATAAGGTGCTTTGAGGAATGAGATGAGTATGAGTGGTGGAAGTGGATACATGGAATAATTGTGAAATTTGAAGAGGAAAAGGTGTGTGAAGATACAAGCTTAAATGCTTTATCGGTTGTAATTAGTGTAGTTTGTTGAGCGACTAGTGTGTGAGGCAGTACATCATTTTTTGAGCTTCATCAAAATTAAACCCTGCATATTGAAGGTGTATCCTATCAGTTCAATCTATTGGTAGTGAGCCACTATCATTGTATCTAGGTAGTTAGCCATCTTTTGTACTCAGGTTGTGAGCCTTTTAAGGATAGTGAGTCCTGGCAGTGAGCCCCATAATATTTTGTACCTAGATATAATATATTTTGAGTTAACCCTCACCATGGTTTTTCCCTCATTGGTTTTTCCATGTAAAAATTTAGGTGTTATGTGTATGGTTGCATTGATTTGTTTTTATGTTTCTTTTTGCTGATTCAGTCAGAATTGAGATAATGTTTAAATGGATGTTAATATGGTTTTATGAAATACTAATTCAGCCCCCCTCTCAGTATTTCAGATGTTCAATAGAGTCTATCTAGGGAATAGGTTTTTGGATGGTGTAGTGTATTTGTAAATGTGGAAAATATTGGAAAAATGGTGCCTCCTCATAGTGGGAGTAAGTGGATGTCAGTATAGGTATTCACTACAAAAAATCCCTGTGATTTGCTCCATTTTTTGCTCCGTTTTTTGTTTCCACCCAATGTTTTAATGTATTTTTTGGCAATTGTTTGAAAATGTCGATGCTATTTATCAGGATGGCACAATTTTTGGAATTTATTACACCAATCAATACAATTTGATGCTAATTTAGGCGCTAATTAGCACCTAAAGTAATGCCTCCTTTAGCGCTAATATTAGCTTTGAGTGTATCATCGCCTTTAGCTTCGAGTTTAGCACTGTGTTTAGATCCAACTTTAGCTTCAGGTTTAGTGCCAATTTAGACACCCCTATGTCGAACAGACTTATTTATATGTCTCATCGACGATGTAAAATAGTGAAATGTCAACAAGATACAGGAATATCGAGGAGAGAATCACTTATGTCACATTGATAAGGTATATCTACAAGTGCTCGGTGAAATACAACTCTTGGATATAACGAAGTAATGTCGATGAGACATTGAGATATTGACAAGAAAGATAAGATTGTCTCATTGAAACTCTTCAAGTAATGATCAAAAGCATACACCTCTATACCGCTAGGAAGGTGAGCAACATATGCGGTAGAGTGGTATACACCGCAAACCCGCAACAAGAAGCATTGAGCAAGGTGGTAGTGCAATAAATAGTAGAAGGGAAGGGAAAAACACCGTTACATCACAGTGATAATCACAAGTCTCCCTAACATGGTAGAGTTACACTGATATATAAAGAAATAATACCGAAGGGAAAATATCGATGAGACAGTGGCATATTGGCAAGATATATTAACTTGTCTCATCGACATTGGAAACCAACATCAGAGGAACATAAGATCTAATGTTGATGAGAGATTGAGATATTGGTAAGACAAATAAGATTGTCTAATCGACACTCTTTAAGTAATGATCAAAAGCATACACTGCTATACTGCCAGGAAGGTGAGCAACATATGCGGTAGAGCGGTATACACTGCAACCTCACAGCAAGAAGGCTTGAGAAAGATGGTAGTGCGATAAACATCAGAAGGGAAGAGAAACACATTGCCATACCGCATTGGGTATAATAAGAGACGGTGGTAGTAAGGTAATCGTGGCATCATTACAATTTACAACAATAAATGCGGAAAATCACATCAGTTGCCAAAATTAAATGCTATTAAATTATTAAGAGTTGCCAAAACACTAATATGACAAAATATTGCGCCATCCAAAGATAAGTGAGTTTTCCCAATATCACACTCAATTTTAGTGCACTAGTGTGGAAGGACCTAAGGATATGAGAAGAAGAAGTCCTGCAAGTGTGAAATACTTGGGTAAGTGTACGAAAACTCTCTAAAAGAGCTCTATTAATATAAAAAATCTTTCACGGTTTTATCATCTGAAGCCATAGTAGAGAAAATTGAAACATGCCTCCTAAAAGAAAATGATCAAAAGTAAAATAAAGTTGGCCTAAAATTAAAGATGAAGAACCTAATGTAAAGAAGAAAGCACTCCATCCTAAAATAAAACAATCAGAAGTAAAAGAAAGTCAACCTAAAATTAAAGATGAAGAACCTAAAGTAAAGAAGAGATGACTCCATCAGTCCATATTAGATATAATTCCAGGGTCTACTAAAGAGGGTAATGAGAAGTTTCTCGTGGACACGACACAAATTTGTAGGGATGGCCTCATTTCTAAATTTGGATGGGACCTATTTTGGTATTTTTTCAGTAAGAGAAATGAGAAGATTCTAGTGTCAAACGCTTTGATGTTGGATATAGCAAGGTTGATTGTCCCAAATGTGTTTTTTGATGTAGAATTTATCAAACTGCTAGCCAAACACTATCACTTAGCTACCAAAATAGTAAGGTTTTCAAATGACACAATATTGGTAGAAGTAACCAGAAAAGCCATCATTGAGTGTTTTGGCTTAAACAAGTAGGCTATGACCAAGAAAAACTTGTAGAAAATTGAGGAGGATTATGCTAGGTTAAAAAAGACTTATAGAAGTGATGAGGTACCCCTATATATGAAAAGAGGCATTGGTAATAGAACATTACCCATATCTACTACCACTACTGAACCATTTAATGTGACATATTTTTAGTATTACTTTGTGAATAAATATTTAGCTCTTTGCCAAGTGTTGGGGATAAATGCTCAAGATAAAATTCCAATAGGCCTAATGATGATGGCCATGAGAATTCAAAACCCTGAAACTAATATTGAATATGAATTTTCTTCATACCTTGAGAAGGCGTTAGATGATGAATTCTCCCAAGTTATAGAGGATAGAGCACTGATTACATTCAAACACTATTCCCTACTATGTCATCTGATATTGTACCAGAATAGGGACCATTGGAATAAAAGAATGGACTTGGCTATAGTAGATGAGCAAGGGAATCCCACACCTATCTAGAAATGGTGCTATATTTGGGACAGTCGGTGCAAGAATTCAAGCTTTGTACATAAAATCCTTTGAGTTCTTGCGTATGCAATACCAAGATTGTCAACCAAAATGTTGCAGCTAGTGAGACCTTTGGCTTTAAGAACAGAGCAGAGTCATACACACAATTTTGGAGATTGGTTCTTCCTCCCAGAAGTTACAATAATAAGAGTTTATGGATGCCCTTTTGCTCCACACATACTGCCAAAATTTGTGCCCCTTAGATTATCATTTCTTGAATTTATGTGGCAAATGATGTGGATGGAGAAAGATGTATTGCACAAGCAGAAGAAAGGCACTTTCCTACCAAACCAAACCAATTGTGAAGACTAGACTGTAGGATCAAACACACTAGAGGAGTTACATTATTATTTAAAGATAAGATATGCATTGAAATATGGAAAAGAAAGAGCCTTTGACCCTGAAAATCATATATCATATGAACAACATAAGGCACAATATTTTTACCAAAATGATAGTGCCACACCAAGTGGATTTTGAAGAAGATGTCATAAGGAACTACACTACTTATAATGATGTATTTAGTAGAATGAAAAAATGGGAATATATGAAGAAGCTTGAAGAAAGGACAAAGCGGAGGTCCAAGGATTTGCTAGGATACTTTGTTGAGGAAAAGGAACCCATCAAGAGGATATAATTGATAATTGGTAGATTTGAAGACTTGTACAAAAAGAAGGAAGCATATCTCAAAGAACATGATTGTGGTGCAACTGTAGAGCATACCCTAGGTGAAACCTCTGAGCCTCACATGGAGTAGTTACCTCCCAAAAGATAGAATACATGAAGCATTAAACAGTTAGTACTTTATGAGGATACTAAAGAGGTGGGTGATACTGAGGAAGTGGCTACAGTACTGCATTCATTGAAAGGTGGTATTGAAGTTGATCAACCCATCCTTGAGACCAGTGCCCATAAACATGAGGAAAGGATGGGTGATGTAGAAAAAAAAGTACAAAGGTACATGAAGATGAAAGGGAAATTACAGCTAGGAGATTCATAGAAGATGATGAATTCATTAAGACTCTTGAGTTTAAGGATTTTTGGATGAAGATGAAGATAAAATAATTTCAAGAGAGGATGAACTTAGTTGAAGCAAGAATTGAAGAATCAGAGAAAAATGAAATGATAGAAAAAACTTTCTTGGAATTAAGAGTTGACAACATTGACATTAGCCCCCAAAAGGCTAGAGAAATGGTCTTGAAGAGAAATATGCTCATTTTCCCTAGCTTGGAATTAAAGAATTATTTTTCGCTTGATCAAGTGTGGGCTCAAGAAGATCCAATGCTAGTTGCAAAATTTGACTCTGATGAAGGTGTGAGTGGAACTGGGTATAACCCAAAGATTGAAACCCTGGCCGTATGGATCAAATAGAAAAATACATAGAAGCCAAAATTATTGGATGTAATTCAAGGGATGAAGGGGCAATGATGATAAGGATAATACAAGATACCACCCCTTTGGAGGAAACCACAATGACCATGCATTCAACCATGTTTACTTGAGCAACTGCTAAGGGATTAGAAGACATATTGAAGGAGTATGAAAAGGAATAAAGGTTCCTAAATGATGAAGTTAAAAAAAAAAATCATATTTCTCCAATGGATATTGTGAAGAACATTTTCTGCAAAATAGGTACAAACTCTAGAGAAGGAAGTGGATGATGTAAAGAAGGCCAACAATCAAAACCAGGATGAAATGTAAAGAGGAATTTGTGAATTTATGGAAAATATTCTTGAGCAGAGGATAAAATTAGCTATGGATAAATTGGAGAATGTGCATGATAGTTATAAAACACTTCAATAGGCAATGGATCAAATAAAGACACATATGCTTGTATTAGATCCTTTGTTCAAAAGGTGGTAGCCTATTCACCACACTTTGGCTAAGTTATGCAAAGTTCTACAAAGAATTCTTGATGCACCCACAACATTAAAGCTAACTTAACAAACTATGAAGATGATTATTGATGAATTTCAGTATGTACAAGGGTTTGATAAAAATATTGTAACACAAATGGATTTATTCCATACCTAGAAACAATGGTATATACCTGAAATCATGAGAGATGGTGATCAATTGAAGAACTTGGATAATTGGAAGAAATAATTCAATTAGGTTGTTCATAAGTGCGTAACTCATATACAAGAGGATGATGATACCAGTATTCTTAGGCTAAATTAGATCATGGATGGGTTGATTGTTCTTGATGCTGGATACCTAAAGCTTGTGAATGATATGAAGGCATTACTAGATAGTCGATGGAAAACTCATCTTGAAAAAATGAAAAAGATCCAGGAATATAAGTGGCCATCAAATTTTATGATGTATCATTGGGAGGAAAAGTATTTGGTTTCAAAAGAATAGGACACTAAGGCGAGAGAATTTGGACATTCATCATGGAGAGGAAGAATTTTCCAGATCAATGATCATGGGTCTTCTATGTTGAATAATGGAATCATATGTCAAAATGCCTTAAGTCTTGTTATTTCCTTAATTATGCTAATTAAATAGTTGTTGGTTTCAAAAGAATAGGATATTGAGGTGAAAGCATTTGGACATTCATCATGGAGAGGAAGAATTTTCCAGATCAATGATCACGGGTCTTCTACGTTAAAGTAGTTATGAAAGGTCGTTTCTTTTTGTAAAAGTCCTATAGCTTGTTGCTTCCTATATAAATAGGAAACCAAGACCTAGTTTTAAATTATCATCTTCATATATCATTTCCATTTTGAAGAATTCTTTTATTAATATATATCAATTAAAGCAATCTAATCGAGAAAATCTTAAATTATCAAATATTCTCCATGACTATGTTATCATTCTGTATTTTTCTTATGTTTTCCATACTTATTTCTTCTTATATTTGAGTGAATAATAGTTATTGAGCCTCAATACTGTGCTTTTGTGAATGAATATGCTGATACAATATAGCATTTATTGTGGATGTTGGTAGAGCTGCTATTTTTTTTGAAAATTTGAGCTTATTTTGCCTTGTTACATGTTCAACATAAAAATGGAAACTATTTAAAGATAATAAATTTAACAAAGTTTCTTTTTTAAATAATTTTGAGTTACGTGCATTAATATTTTATTAACTTTTTTGTCTTCATGAACATATGTTAATACAAAATGAATGGAAGAAGCATCCAAGTAATCCTAATTTTTTCTTCCCACAATTCATACCAAAGATTGAACAATTTAAGGATATTACAATAGGTAATTAAGGATATGATGATGATGATATATTCTTGTACTTGTATATTCTATGAAACATTCCTTGTTTTCTACGAAACAGTGTATATATTCTTGTACTTGTAAATATTCTTTTACTATTATGTCTATTAAATAAAATAGAGTTTGAATAAAAAATGCTTCACCCTTTTTTGTAAGTGAGTATGCGAATTATTGTTTAAGGAAAAATATTACAGTGTTTATATTTTCAGTTTACTAGTTTCAAATCTTCATTTGCTATGTATATAAAATTGTATGTGCTCTTTATCTCGAATGACATAAAATAGTAATATCATCAGAATTAGTGTTTTCAATTTCAGCACAATCATTATCCACACTTTTCATATCCTGTTCACTTTTACGTACAATCATCAAAAAATTATTTTTATTTCTTGTCCCAGTTAATCTTGATTCCTTTAAGCACAACAGAGTAGGTTGCATGTTAAATTTCAAACATTTTCTTTGTATTTTTTTGTATATGTTATTTTCTCAGTGCATCATTCTGTAACAACAATTTCACTTTTGAGATATATAGTAAAAATAAATGAAAGCACATGTTTTATTTGTCAAGAGAAATGTATGGTGAATACCCTCTGTCTTTCAGATAAGTGTGAAGCAAAATAAGACATAACCGATTGAATCTGATTTTCTACTGTACAATTGTTTTTTATGTGCTTTTTACTTTTTGCATGTGGATTACCCTCATAAAGAGACTACTTATCTTTTCTTAAATGAAGCCTTTACATTTCCTATCTACAAAAGGAATTTACTACTTGACAAAAAGTTCGTGAACTTCATACAAATTAAGATTGGTGTAAAATGCCATCCTCACAAATGGTGTTTGGTCTAGAATTATAATGGAAAATGAAAAAGCTTGCTAGGAGAATAAAAAAAGTTTTAAATTATCCAAGTACAACATAATATGACTGAAGCATTTCAAAGTTTAGGCCATAAGAATCATCCTTTTTTAAACATGGATTGCAAATAATTCTGAAAATTTAGAAGTCTTGGTTATTAACATTATTGTCTATTACAATGTCATCTAGTGTATCATTGTCAATGTTCATATGTTCTTTCAAGTATTTAATATTATCATCATCCTCATCTTGACCTGCATCATCTTCATCATCATTTAAATTTGACTGTAGACCATCTATATTGTTACTAGATGTACATTTGGATCATCATTTTCTATACCATCCATATTGTTGTCTTCCATAACATCATCTAACTCTCGATTCTTCTTGTGCCTTAACATAACCATCTTCAACATCATCATGGATGTCAGTTTATTCAATGTTCTCTAATCCCTCTCTCTCATTTTGTTGGCCATCATTTTTTTGCTTAGTATCCACTAGTGCATTGTCAAATACATGCCTTAATCTTGGATCATAATGTATGCAAAGTATCCATTCTGGGTCCAAAATATCTTCATAGAAAAATACCCTCACATGAACGACATACATATATTAGACATTATATAAATTGTATGAAAATATATGCATCAAATGAATAATTGAATATTATTTTATAGACTACCTTTTTTATACAATACTTGCTATAGAACACAATTTTGACAACACAGTTTATAAAACAACAGTCTACACTCATTTATTATTCTTTGGTTTTCTTCCCTTAAGAAAATCCTTAGGGAGGCCTTGTTCTTCCCTCTTCTTTCACGCAGGAGTGCAATTTAAGAAGGGGTAATAAATAAATAACTCATCCCCAATGGTAAGGTCCATAATAGCCTCAATAATTATCAATCTATCAATCCCTCTTTCCATATCTCCATCTTTATCATTTATAACCTCAAAAAATTGATAATTCGGTTTTACAGTAGGGTCCCTTCCCTAACTACTATTTATAAATCCTCTATTTTTTTTTTGTGTGTATGCACATCCATCTATATACATAAGATGACCTCTATTCATTTATTTTCCACTTTCCAATTGGAGATGATGTGTATACATATTCGAATTTAGACCATATGCTGACATGCTAGGCTTATATTATGCTAGTCTTCTCCATTCACCACTATCATATGATGGACCATAATATGGCATTAATATCTTAGTGGTTTCTTCTTAATTGTTTCTATGTTTGGATCCCACATGTACATTTTGGACAATAAAGAGGCCTAGATTCGCTCCATGAATATGTTGGACTCAAGGGAACACTGAGAGGGGGGTGAATCAGTGTTTAACAAATCTTATACTTTCATTAAACAAAAATTCAAACCATTCTGTCATGTTATTAAAGGAAAGATGCATACATTCAATGAAAAAATTCATAACACCATGACACACAGATTTTTGCGTGGAAACCATCTTAGGGAAAAACCACGGTGGAGGTTAATCCACAATTTTGAGTACTCAAAGTATAATTGATTACAAAGGGAATTCACTTGCATTTAGGCATTCTTCCTAGAGCTCACTGCTCAAGAGAAAAGGCTTAATGCCAAAAAAAATTCAGATTAAGACCATCTCAAGTGTGAACTGAGATAGTAGCATCGATCTATGCCAAATTATAGTTCCAGTGAAGTTCATAGATTCGATTCTAGATCTAATTTCTAATTCTACACTTCGCTTTGCTCTGCTCTACTCCTTTCTGCTCTTCACAACACTAAAAAAAAATCACACAAAAACTCTTTTGTATTTCACACTACACAATGATGTATTACACTTTCACACTTCTTACACAGTTATGCATAGCCACAATTGCTAAATGAAGAAACCAATCTCATATATATATCCGCAATTTAGGATTTGTCCATCCAATAGCCGACTTCACAAAATATTAGGTTGCTTTCACCTTGTCAGCCAAATCCACCACTAAATAATTATATGCATCCTCCAAAGTCAGTTAAGATAAAGAGAGGACCCAAATAAAAATAAATAGAGAAAAAATAATTTTAATTAATTATATGTTATACATCCACAAGTATCATGTTTGTCGGGCCGACCTTTTAGCATAGATAATCAACAAATTAATTTACCGGATCTTCTAGACCACGTACCAGAGAGTGAGCACCAAGAAAATAATTCACCAAGGTATTACAAAAATCAACAGACTTTCCTTAGAGATCCTCATCTCAAAATATCTATTCAGTAGGGTGTCTTATTCAACTTTAGTGCCTGTAACCGGTTGCTTTGTTCTTTACCCTATTCTGTTGGTAGAAACAAAAACTATACTGTAAATCAGATAGGTTTCTTGGGTTACCATCAATGACAGCAGTTACAAGCCATATGATATAGATCTCTCTAGCCATATGCCAACAAAATAATGGAGGGTCATATCATGTAGTTGTATCCCCAAAATTGAAACACCTTGTACACTCTAGGTAGTTGTTGATCACTAGGCCAAGCACAATATAGTTGACGATCAAATGTCTCTTTGTAAATTAATCTAAAACTCAAGGGAAATTCATCATCTCCATCTCATTCATTCTCATAGGGTATGTATTCCACCTTCCCCTTGTCTTTAAGAAAATTATGTACCTTCACACCGGTTCTTGTTCTGTTACTTGTTTTCGTAAATTCCTCATCTTCTAAGCTAGTATATTGACACATATTTTTGTTAGATGTATCATTTGATAAATGATCATTGCCCTCTAGGCTGGAAGTCGGTGATCCATGAAACTTTAAACCAAGAAATTTATCCTACAAGTATCCATTAAGAAAAAAATAGTTATTTAAATAATATAAAAAAATATTTAAATGAAGTATACATGTTACTTATATCAAATTGGAAAATTCCTCACCACAATTCCTATTGGATTTGAATCGATTGAAGGAGGCATACTATTGAATAGAAGCTCATCATATATGTAATGTCTTTGTACAATTGCTCATTTGAATTGTTTCTTTCCACGACATACAAAACATCCACAAACAACAGTTTTCTCAAAGTATTTATCCCATGTACTATAGTCCTAACCTACCTCTTCTTTAGTGCAATCATTTGTTGTGTCTGTAGTATCCATTTTCATATCCTCTTCCACCCACTGGGTATGTGTAGGATCATCATGGAAAAAATAGGCCCTTAAGTGACAATAAAATTCAGAAAATCAGATTTAGGCAACTTGACATAAAAATTTGAATAAGTTATCTATATTATTTCAAAAATATGTAAGAATAGAATCTATAGAAAATTGAATGTAGTTTCTAAACTACTAGGTTTATTTAAAAAAAAAAATCTATTTGGTGAAAATTTGAAATTTCAATGTAGTAGTACATAAATTTTAAGGAAAAAATAAGAAGTAGGTGTTTGTCTAGCCACCCTAACCACAATAAAATGATAATATGTTTTTATAAAAAATTAGATATAAGTAGAGGACTCATGTCTCGATGTGATGCATATTTTTTGTAATTTTTTTCCAAGTAAATAATTAATCATTATTTTTTTTATTACAAATTTTTAAAAATATAAAAAACTCATATGTCTAACCACCTTAACTTGGTCAAAACTTCATGAAATTCATTTTTTTTAATTCTATAGTATGCAAAGCATAGAATGTCATGCATCTTTCAAATTCAAAAAATGTGATACCGTTTGAAAGTTATAGATATTTTTCAATTAGCCTATCAATTAGGACTTTAGTTGTAATTCAAATAGAAAATGAATAATAATTATTTATTAAATTCAAAGTAAAGCATAATTTATATTGGTTGTAAGCTAAGAATCGCCTTTAAAAACCCTTTTCATTTCATCAATTTTGGGTAAAAAAAATGTTGTCAGCTCACTTAGATATCACCACTATTTGGTCCATCATGATCCCACACATACCCCACTGCCATCTATGTGTTTTAACAGTTTTAGGTCCATGCCCATGTACATGTCTCGTTCTTTTGCTAGTTGAACACTTAGGCTCTGCATTTTCTCCACTATCCATCTAAAATAATCAACAACATGCATTAATTTATGTCAAGATTGGATAATACATTATAAATTTCAATAATACCGTGAAAAAAGATGGACATATCAAAAAATGCCATCAGATCATTTTTTCCTAAGTTAGGTGAAAATTTGAGTACCCGATGTCCCGCTTCATCGGTTGTGTCCTCATTTGATATGACATGATCTATCGCCATGGCGTCATCTCACCCCTATAATACACAACATAGTAAATAATGTTTATTACACCAATTATATCATTTAACCGAATATGTTATCCAACACAAAACCTCGCTTTAGTCATATATTTGACATATTGAGATAATGTTTGGCTATCCTAATTTTCAAACTTTTCCCTTGATCATAGAATCACATTTAATCACCATTCCTGTGCATTTTCAACCAATAAGTTTGACCTCAGAGGCCTCATGGACAAAAAAATGACTTTATCTCCTCTATGTTGTAGCATTTGTGAATTCATAAAAATCTTCCTTGTTTGGTTGAGGTTGCTTTCTCTTCTTACCTCTATTGTATTTGTAGATTCTATTGTCTCATCTATTTCCACCCACTTTCCTCTCAACAATTTAGTATTTCTACCTTGTCCACGTACTCTCTCCATGGCCTCCTCTATGAATAAAAATTCTACCACAAAATATTTCACTGCACTACTACCGAGAAGGAAAAAGAAACTTCGGGGACTGCAGTAAAAATTTCTCTACCACACCACCCTGATGAAGGAGCCGCATGATAGCAATGGTCACCACACTACCCTACGCCAATGGTAGAAGACTTGCAGGACTACGAGAGTCATCACAACACCACTAGGAACAAAGGGAAAACTCACATGCCACCACAAAATCTTTCACCGAACTACCACCAAGAAGGATGAAGCACCTTGTGGGACCATGGTAAAAATCGCTCTACCGCACTGAGCCGATGAAGGAGCCACGAGAGAATAGTGGTCACAAAAACAAGGCAGGAGGTTGAATTATTTCCAACACTCTGGATCCTGTGATACACAACATTGAAAATAGTCACTATATAGCAATGATAGGCACTAAATTATGTGGACTTGACACCACCTTATACGTCCCAAACAGATTACATTAACGGCCAAAAGTTGGCACTAAAGTTGGCGTTAACTAACGCCAACTAAAGCGTCAACTAATGAATCAAAATCACAAATTTAAAAATTTCCCACGTGAAGGAAGAAATCAAATGACAAAGAAGGGAAAAACATTGCATGAAGGAAGAGAGCAGGGCACTACCAACAATTGATGAGAAATTCGATTTAGTTTGTGACACCATAGATAAGGTTACAATTTTTTTTTCTTGGTTGAATTCATGAATGTTTACTGCTCTTTTTATTGCATTTGAATTTGTGATTGTTTACTGGTTCATGGCCTAACCAGTCCAGACAACCTCTAAATTGTCCCATCATTATAAATTGTAAAACCTTTGAGAAACCAACAAAAAAATTTACCCTACCCATTTGAGCTTTGGCTCAAAATATTATAGCACGAAGCACAGATGCCTCCATATTCTTTCCCTAACCTGGGTATCAAGGAAATAGTGAACTTCTTGGAAAATCTGGGAATTGGGTCAATCACTGTTGAGAAACTGCTGAAAATAAACGCAAAAACCACTTGGTTTTGCCCAATCGCGCCATAGTCACCGATGCCATGACAAATTTGTGCAAGATTACATTATGAAAGAGTTTTCATGATAAGGTTATCAACACTAAGAAAACCGAGCGAGCATATTTTCCCTAGGTTATCAACACTAAGCAAACCCAACAAACATATTTTCCCACAAAACAAAACTTTTATACCACAAACTGGATGAAAAATTTCATACTTGATAGTGTGTACTTCATTTGCCTCCATAGACTGGATGAAAATACTTTTCCCAAGATCGCCTCAAAATGTCAAGCAATGGAGGGAAGCGAGAATTGTCACCAAACTTTGGCCATAATGAGGTAATTCATTGTCAATTTATAGATTTGTAAATGTTTCCATTATTTCTTTGATTTTTACTTTTTACTTTTTTATTTCTAAATTTAAAAGAAGAAATATAATTTTAATATATATATATATATATATATATATATATATAGGTACATGAGACTAACAAATATAAAGAGGAATTGGATTCCATATTGGGGGTAGAGGCAGTGAACAAATTGGTTAATGTGGACTGGACAACACTTGCCAGATACATAGAAAAACAATCTGGTAACACCCCTCAAACATTGCAAACAAATCAATTGTGTCAAAGGGAATCAATTGATTCCTCAACCAATCTTGGATTGAATAAAAGATCTAGGAGGAAATCAGTGACAATAAACTCTAAAAATGTGGAATAGGGAGTAGAGAATTCCACTTCTGGGACATAGACTTTCCCACCATGCCATGTTTTCAATCTTGCATTGGTAGCTACAATACAAAGATAGAATAAGAGGTGGTTTCAGGGGAAGTCTAAATGACAAATACTGGGAAAATTTTTATGAATAGGTTGAAGCAATCATGTCTTCAACGGTTCAGAGAGCATCTACATTTTCCATTCTCAAAGATTCCCATGCACCTGAAAAAAGTAGTTATCCATGACATGGAGAATGAATTTGGCACAGGTTGGTCTTTAAAGAAGATAGAGCTACGGATGTCTCAAAACTACAAGAGATTTTGGTGCAACCAAACAAAGAAGATAAAAAAAATCCCTCCTAAGCTAAGGTATAAAAAAAGGCCAATTGATGTAAGTGTGAAAGTATGGAAAGAGCTTGTAAAAGCATATGAGAAGTCTGATGCATGAAGGAAGTCTGGTGAGGAGAGTGCATAGGTATTTGAATTTTCTCATAATATTATATCAAATTTATTAAACGGTATTTAAATTTTATTTGTGCATGGTTAAATCAAATTAGTATATTTTTTAGGACAAGGCCTCCAAGGCTAGTCTTGAGAAACTTCGTGCCATGCATTGCAGTGGCCAAAAAGGTTTACAGGCCTTGATCTGTACATTTGTAAGTATATTTAATATATTAAATGATATATATTTTTTATTTCCTTGGAAAAAGTAAATGATTGCATATTAATTAGTTTAACTAGTCCATGTGCCATGTTTTGACAGGAGGAGAAATATGACCACCATCCAAAGCAATTTGAAAATAATATGTTACAAAACAAAAAGTGGAATGATTTTGTAATCTGGATGGAGAATGAGGTATCAATAGTCGAGTTTCAATAACTTAGTTGGATATTGTTGTGTTAATATGTCAATTTGCATCTATTATGTTGAGTTGTTTATTGATGCATAGGACGGGTAAATAGAGATCAAATATTATGATTAAAATATGACCGTTTATGTGCATGAATAAATAGTAGAAGGATGCAGATGGACTCAATTCATCTGACTTTATGCCTCTTCATAGAAATTCCTCTTGAATCTCCAATATCAGGTGCCTGAGACTTCCATGTGTCTTTTACCTTTCATTGTCGTCTTTCCTCTTCACTATTAGAGTCGTCTCCTTTTTCATTATCTGCATTTCTGGCTTCGGCTTCTAATTCATCCCATGTTTTACCTTCCTCCTCTTTAAAATATTCTTCTTCTTCTTCATCCTCTGACTCCATAAGAGATTCATCTTCTAAACCTTCCTCATCTGATTCTGATTCCTCTTCTACATCAAAGGGTTCATATCCTTGATCTGAATCTTTTGAATTATCAGAATCATAATCACTAGCTTCCATATTCAAAAATTCCCAACCAACATCTTCAATAAATTTATCTGGATCATCAGTAATAGTCTTCAAAATTGTCCACCAGTTCAAGTTCATTATTCTTTCATAATACTTTATATCCATGGAGGTCAACCATTCCTTGATGCCATCAAGTGAAGATTGAAGAATGGAATACATGCAAAGTACATCCCGCTTGAAGTATTTGAAAACAATAAGCATATCAAATGCCTTTTGCCCAAGTCCTACTCTCTCAAGGCTAACAATCTCAATCTCACTAATAGCGATTACTAAGAAAGGTAATTCCACCAAATCTACCAAATAGTTTACCATAGGAACAATAAAAGAAGAGGCTTTCAAAGGAACTCCATGAAAACTAACTTCATAGACCCCGAAGATCACCTACATGCAAATAACCTGTCACAGAAAGAAGAGATGGAGACAAAAAAGCAAGGGTGCTCTGAAAGCTAAAAAAATGTATTATTCAGAGGAGAAATTTGGCTAGAACATTGGAGTTCTCACTTCAAATCCTACTCTTGAGCCATCCATTCCATCTCCTTCATCTATTGTTGCAGTTGCTAATACTTCTATGACTACAAATGTGGTTTCTTCTATTTCAGTGCAACAAGATCTAGTTGATCATCCATCTTTGGAGGTTTCTATTCAATCTTCACCTACTTTGACTTCTTCATTTGTTGAGGTCCCACCTACTTCTGTGGAGACATCTTGGGCTACACCTACTTCACCTTCAAGGATTGCTTTCATTCAGCCTCTTCCCTCTCACTTCTTTCAGGAGATGTAGTTTCTTCAGTTCTTTTGCAGCTACTTCATTCTGGGGGGGATCTGTGGTCTTTTTCTTCCTCTCTTCCAGGGGGGCTCTTTCATGTATCTTTGTGATGGATGGTGCCCTTGGGGGGTCCTATGGAGTCCTCCATCTTTCATCACTTAGTTTCTCTTTGCATTCTATTTTGGGGAGGAGTTTTGTTCCCACTGGGTTTTCTCCTTTACCCCGATTAGTTTAGTTTGCATTGCATTTGTACTTGGGTGCTTGATCAGGCCCTTGTTGCTAGGACCCATCTTTGCTTTCATGCATATTTTTTCTAGTGTTTTAGCTACTCCCTAAGTTCATATTAAGGGGGGGTGTTAAAGTAATAAGTTATTCCACTTAATTAATTTAATCATATTGGTTAATTAATTAAGTCACTTATTCTTTTAGGTTGCTTAAGCTAAACTTAGGCACATTAATAATTATTTATTAATTATTAAGTGTGCACACTAGGGTTTCATTTAGGTTTTCGTAATTTTAGGTTTTCTTGATCTCCTCCATAAGGATTGATCACAATGTAATTATCATATTATTCAACGATGACCTAAAAAAACCTCAACTAAATAAAGATTACTTATTAATTAAGTAAAATAATTATTACCTGAGCAAAACCTAAGTAAACTTAATAAAGTGTAATTAGATAATTAATTACACCAACACCCTCCCTTAAGTGCAACTTAGGGAGACTAAAAAAGCATGCACCTAAAACTGAGATGAATGCAAGAAAGCATGAATGGGTCCCGACAACAAGGCCTAATCTGGTACCTATGTACAAATGTAATGAAAGAGTAAGAGAAAGAGGAGAAAACCCAATGGGACAACCCCACCCTCAATGAGATGATTGCTGCAAAGAAGCACTGGAAGAACACTGTAGAGTAGCACTGGAACCACAATTTGACAAGCAAGGAAAGATACTTTTGTTTACAAGAAACCAAATCGGAATCATAATAATGCAACAACAGACCCGATGCCACAAAACACTCGAAAAATCCAAACAGGAACAACCCTGGAATCTATGAAGCAACAGTAGATAAACTAAATGATGTGATACTGAAATGAAGTGCAAAGATGCAAGTTGTACCTCCCAACTGCCAGAATATCCAAGTAATCTCCAAAACACCCATCGGGCAAAATCTGGAAGAATGATAAACCTGGGACAGATACAAAAAAAAATACATGGACAAAAACATAGAGCTCCTCAATACCTTTCTAACAACGCAAAGATAGCGAAAATTAGAGATCGTGGTAAAAATTTATGAGCTCGAAAGCGATAAATGAACATCTAACTTCAAATAGAAATAAATGCAGCTAAAAAAACGAATACTGAAAAATAAACTGCACCACAAGAAAGTGCTTGGAACCAACTTTTTGATGATATCTCGTTTGCCAAATTTTGATACTGTATGCCCAAGTTATACCAAAAAAGAAAGAAATTGCTCCTTTAAGGCAAACTAGGGTTAGGAGGGGGCAAAGAGGGCCGTACGACCGATGACGTCATGTTGACATCAACACTTCACGTGAAAAAAATTAATGGCCATCTAGCCGTTACCGCAAAAAATTGGTCCCCCTGCAAAAAGGTTTTGGGACCTGGTCACACATGTGACCGGAAATGGGTGTTGGGAGTCCGGTCGGGGGTTGGGCGCATAGCGCCCGGTCCCCCATATGACCACGCCTATGCAGAAGAAGCCCGCGGGGGCTAGAAGTGGCCGGCGGTGGGTTGGTTGAGTGCCGCCTAGTGGTGGCAGACCGACGGTCACTGGGTTGCGCAATATTTTAACACTGGTGATGCAAATTTTTTTTTTAATAATTTTTTCATGATTTTTGAGAAAAAATTGCCTTGTGAAGTGTGCCAAAGGGGCTGTACGGCCTCTTTGGCAATTTTTTTTTGCCTCAGAAACCAACTTCTCATAAATTGACCAAACGATAGGTGTCCTTAGGGTTTTTGGCTGTTGCGAACATGATGGTGACCTCCGTTCATGCTCAAAATGCTTTGAAAAATCAGCTACCTCCAGAGCTTGCAAAAAATCACCGAGTTTGAAACCCTCATAGATTTCTTCAATGATGAACAAAATCAGTAAAATGAAAGCCAATCCTGACTTTTTCCAATGCTCTGAATCTAATGGTGAAGCCTGATCTGATCCAAAATGCTACATAGATAGGCTCAAGGCATGAAATCCTTGAGGAACCCCAAATGAACTCTGCAATGATTTTCACAAAAATCTAAGGAGTTGCATGTCAAGGTTCTGATACCATCAGTGGGAAAGGCCATGGATGAGGAGTATTCTTCTTTGATGAAGAATAGCACTTGGGATCTTTGTTCTCTTCCAAAAGGGAGAAAGTTGGTTCAGTGCAAGTGGGTGTACCGTACCAAGTATGTTGCAGATGGTTCAATTGATAAGTACAAGGCTTGTCTTGTTGCGAAGGGGTTTTCTCAGGTAGAGGGTATTGATTACTCTCAGATCTTTGCTCCTATTGCCAAGATGAATTCTATTCACCTTGTACTCTCCCTTGCAGCTTCTCAAGGATGGACAGTGTTTCAGATGGATGTGAAGAGTGTTTTCTTACATGGGGACCTACATGAGGAGATCTATATGATGCAGCCTCACGATTTTGTGCAAGACTCTTCTTTGGTTTGCAGACTTTGTAGGTCATTGTATGGTCTCAAACAAGCTACCAGGGTTTGGTATGAGAAGATGGGCTCCTTTATGCTTGCTTCTCACTTCACACGCTGTCATTTCGATCACATAGTGTACTTTCAGCGTCATAAGGGTAATATTTTGATACTTGTGATATATGTTGATGATCTCATTATTACAAGTAGCATATTACAGATCTTGGTCTTTTGCACTATTTTTTGGGCCTACAGGTTATTCAGTCTTTGGATGGGACTTCCATACTTCAGCAAAAGTATGCTCTTGATATGCTCCAACGATTTGACATGCTTGATTGCAAACCTACACCCACTCCTTTTCAGTCAGGTGTTGTTTTGTCTACTATTTGATCTACTCCTTTAATAGATCCCACTTTATATAGGTAGTTGGTTGGTAGTTTGTTGTATCTGAGGCCCTCGGTCATGCATGTGACCGTTCGCTGTAGGAAAATTCTATTGGTGGGGCTAAGAGTGCAACTCCTGGTCACTGAGGTGACCTTGGTGGGGGATGGGTTGGCCGATGGGGCTAGGCGCATTGGATCTTGGTCCTAAGTGACCACTGACTTAGAAAAGCACTCTCGAGGGGGCTGAACGGATGATGGGTGTCAGAGAAGGTGGCGCCGCTGGGAAAGTTGAGCGGTGGGTGGGGAAAACGGTGGTCGTCGCTAGTCTCAGTGGCTGCTTGGTGGTGCTGGGGCGATGATGATCAAATATATTGGTCGCACAAAAAAATTGCGGGCTTTTTGTTTTTTTATTATTTTTTTTTCAAATTTTCACCTTGGACTACGTGCTGGCGAGGTCGTATGGGCCTCTCTAGCAATTTTGTTTTGCGTTTTTTTTCAATAAGTCCAAAATCGACGAAATGAAAGGCGTTTCTAAGGTTTTTGGGCATTCTAAATGCGATGGCAATGCCCATTTTTCCCAAAGATGCACAAAAATATGCCAACCCCTACATCCCAAAAAAATTAGTTTGGCTTGAAACCCTTACACAGGATGAAACACTATGAGAGAATATCTTCAAATCACGAACAAGAAGCCATAGGTCTAGAGCTCTGATACCATGTAAAAGTTGATGAATCCAAATTCACAGTCCCCAAGAATCACTTGCATGCAATCACCTGTCACATGCAACATATATCCAAAACAAGCAATAAGATGTTCTATAAACCCTCAAGAAAGAATGTGCAAGCTCAAAACCAGAAAAAGATTAATGAATAATATGATTATTACAATGTGATCAATCTGTATGAGGAGATCAAGAAAACCTAAAATTAGGAAACCCTAGTGTGCACACTTAATAATTAATAAATAATTATTAATGTGCCTAATTTTAGCTTAAGCAACCTAAAGGAATAAGTGACTTAATTAATTAACCAATATGATTAAATTAATTAAGTGGAATAACTTATTATTCTAACAAATGGTATATCAATCTCTAGTTCAAAATATTATAGATGAGGCTGCTCCCATACCTCTCTTACTTGCTTGACAAATCCTTGAAACTTTGTATTGATTTTATTTTTCCTGTCCCTCTCTTGTTGCTCTTCCTCAATTTTGTTAGGATCATACGTTGACCTTCTTGCCCCTCCTAAATTTTGGAACACATCCATTAACTCCACATAAGACTGGACATCCTTGGTCTTCTTGGTTCCCATGCCATGATATGGTTATGCTAATGAAAATGAAGCAAAGTAATCATCTCCTTCTTCGCTGGATGGAAGAATTAATGGTTAATGTTTTGATACATGATATCAACTCTCTTCTGCTCTCATGGTTGAATACCCAAATCCAGTATGGTGGGCCTCCAGAGTTCCAATCATCTTTCTTCCTCTTCCACCAAATGCTGGCCTGATCTATATGTCTGCCAGCCTAATTGGCCTTGTTTTTGAAAGCTGAAGTTTCTCCCGAGTCACCAGTGTAGCTCTCTCTACATTTTCAGACTCTTTCATTTCTATAGATAATATATGGGATTTAATCATTTTTACCACATGGTTGATGTGCTTTGAATCCTTGCATCTAAAGGAAATTTCCTTAACATAAATACTACTAGGGAATTTCAATGTTGCCATTGTAGTTGGCATTAAAGTTGGTACTTGCAACATTGAAAAATATCCTTGTATAAGAATTCCCTCCATCTTGTTATTTGGATTGTAACACTCTTGATGGTGGCTACATGAAATCTGATTCTGATTCCTCTTCTACATTAGAGGGTTCATATCCTTAATTTGAATCTTCTGAATTATAAGAATCATAATCACTAGCTTCCATATTCAAAAATTCCCAACCAACATCTTCAATAAATTTATCTGGATCATCTGTAATTGTCTTCAAATTTGGCTTCTAGTTCAATTTCATTCTTCTTTCATAATACTTTATATCCATGGAGTTCAACCATTCCTTGATGCCATCAAGTGAAGATTGAGGAATGACGTACATGGGGAGTAAATCCTGCTTGAAGTCTTTGAAAAAAATAGCCATATCAAATGCCTTTTTCCCAAGTCCTAATCTCTCAAGGTTAACAATCTCAATCTCACTAATAGCGATTACTAAGAAAGGTAATTTCACCAACTCTACCAAATATTTTATTATAGGAACAATAAAAGAAGATGCTTTGTGTAGACGGAGAAAAAATCTTAAATCTGAGATCTTATTAGATTAAGATTAAGATTTTCACCATCCTCAATGCAGTTACCTGTAAAACATACACATACAAAATGAATATTCTAATCTAAATAAACAAGCATGTCACCAGGGATTCACTCCATTGTTCTTCTCAATCTCGCATAAGAATGCATGATTTCGAAGGATTTGACTATTGACGGAATGTTGGTTGCTCAATATTGCGGCATAACGATAGGATAAGGATGACAAAAGAAGGATAGATGATGATGAAAGATTGTGGAATGAATTTGACAGAGTAATGGTACTAGAAGAAGTCGCTCCTAAATGGCTTGTGAGAGGTTGTATTTATAGAGTTTCGACATGGACAAATAAGAAGATTTGATTTGATTTGATTTTTGACAAAAGAGGAAATACAACCTCAAATGAGATAAGATTCTAATAAAATAGAAAGATATTGATTTTTCGTTTTAAAGGAAATAAATCCTGAAAAAGATGAGAAGGATAAGTGATGAATTATCTAATTAAATAAATTAATTAGATACACATGAGTTCCGATTTGGAAATAAAACGAGAATATCCTTTTAAGATTTTATTAATTAATTAAATATTTGATTTATTTAATTAATGTTGGATTTATGATTTCATTAATTAGATAATACAAATTATTTAATTAATATAATAAGAATGAAGGGATTATGAAAGGAAATGATTTAATTAATTAATTAATATAAATTATTTAATTAACATTAGAAGAATGGAGGGATTATGAATGAAAATAATTTAATTAATTAAATAATATAAATTATTTAATTGACATTGGAAGAATGGAGGGATTATGAATGAAATTAGTCAAATAAATAAGATTTATTTAACTAATTAGATGATGACATGGGTACCTAGGTCAAAACATGCTACAAGATGTCTAAATGAGGTAATGTCGTGACAAAGTATCATAAGAGGACACTTTTGGGTGTCTACATTTGCCTGTCTTTGAGATGATGTTCGAGATGATGAGATTTGTGTCGAGTAACATCATTTCAAAGAAGCTAAAGTATGGATAGAGGAAAATGGATGATGATAGAAATATAAGCTAATGATGATGATAATATGGGGAAAAGGATAAGATGATGATGCCCCCTCGAGAGGATAGGCAGGTTGGAAGGACATGGGTATGCTCTCGAAATGGATGAAATGATAAAAGATGGATAATACGTTATGCTGCAAGAAAATGAGCAATCATGGTGTTTGATATAGCACTAGACGTTATGCACCAAGGTATAAGGACCAAGGTGATGATATGTCTCATGCCCCAGCGTAATATAACCTTGTCTAAACATATGAGGGAGTAAACTTAGAGCACTAAAGTCCTAATTCACAAAAGGTATGATAAGACCTTAGATGCAAAGGATAGTGCAAAAAGCCATTCCAACATACACAAGATATGAATATTAGCTAGAATGATACGGATTTGATACAAATGCAAGATAAAATGATAACACACACAAGCAAGCAAGCAAGCATGCACAAATGATTCAAAAACAAATAAGGTATTGCCCCTGTCAAGTTGTAAACCATCAATTAATTGATTGACGATGATAATGATAGTGTTGTCATTGCGGGGAACAATATATCCCTAGATCAACACAAGGATGACTAATTGACTGATTGAATGATTGGCTGATTTGGTTTACGACAAGATTAGGATCAAGACCATTGATGTAATTGGATAATTTGACAAGATTGATTGACTTGATTGGTATGGATTAAGGATTGACTTGCATTTGGATTATTGCTTGGAATTATTGATGATGATTGATGAATGGATGAATGGATTTGATGAAGATGATTGATTGGTTGAAATACAAAGAATGGATTGGATGGATTGAATTTATTCCTTGGATTTTTGTTGGCTATTTGATTTTTTTGTCTTTTTTCAGGACCTTTTTCCATTTTTTTGTATTTTTGGAATGTTTTGACCTTTTTTTTTAGGGATTTTTTCAAGACATTTTAATGGAAGAATTCCAGGATAAGATAAATGAATTGGATGATCAAGATCAACTAGATAAGATATGGACACAAATGCCTAAGTATTTTTCCCCTATTCCTCATCATCAAGACCAAGGAAGGGAAGAAAGGATGCATTTAGATAGGATGGTGGAATATGGATAAGATGAAGGATATGTCACAGACGATATGGATAAAGTTTATAGCATAAGATGCATGATTTTCATGAAGATCCTTACCCTTGTCAAGATCAAAGATGAAGAGGTAAAGAATGAATGTAAAGAGGATAATGGATATGAATGACATGATAGATGGAACTTGCCCCCAAGTGTAAAGTGCAAGAGGAATATGGAAGATAGGATGTGGATAGGGATACAGAGGAAGGACTCAAGCATCAAGTTTCATGGCTAATATCCCTCAAATGTGTTCTAATAAACCATGGCAATAGACTCATAAATTTTGGCATGATGGAAGAAGCTAAGGAATTAAGCAAAGGTTTGGATTAAAGGAGCATAATGGGGAATGGATGTTGGCTCATGGATAGGGGGTTGGAAGGCTTGTTGATGGATATATGGAAAGGATGGCAAGATCAACATTGGCACACACCTTGAAGGGTGGTGAAGTAATGGAGGACAAATGGAGTTTGAAGGTGACAAGTTTTTATATGGAGGAGTGGATGGGGATTTTGGGATATAAGGACCCAAAATGGATGGTGGTGATAAAGGATATTTAGAATTGGATGGAGTTTTTGGATAAGCAAGTTTGGATGCCAATTTTGATTTTATTGCTTCTATGAGACTTTTAGGAATCCACATAGATTTTGACTTTGATTTTTGATTCATGGGCCTTTGTGGCCTTTGAGATTTTTCTTTTTGCTTTATGGGCATTTGTGGCCTTTTCAATTTTTCTTTTTGCTTTATGGGCCTTTGTGGCCTTTGGAAATTTTCTTTTTGATTTGTGGGCCTTTGTGGCCTTTGAATTTTTTTGTTTTTAATTTGAATCAGATTTTCTTTTATTTTCACATGTCTCTTCGAGGAGACATGTTGATCCTTTAATGTATGTGGATTATGATATGGAAGATTTTGACATTTGGCACCCAAATTGCTTCCAAAAGCAATGGGATAGGTGGATGGAGATGAATTATATGAAGGTATTATGGATGGGTTGGTGTAGGTATGTTGGAAAAGGTTCAAGGGTGTGTACCTTTGTTGATCTTCACTAGGGATATGAGGGATGTACGACCCCAATATGGATGAAAGGGTTGATGAACTAGGGTTTGGACGATAAGGACCAAGGATAGATGGAAGGTTTGATGGAGTAGGATAAGGACCTAGGATAGATGGAATGTTTGATGGATATGTATTATTTATGAAACAAGATGCGAGTCCAGGTTGTGGAGGATATGATATGGATGAAAGGATAGGTGTTGGAAGTAAATCGGAATGGATAAAGGTAGAGGAATCCATTTTATAGGTGTGAGGTTCATGGATAGCTTGAGTAGGGGTGATAGACTCTTGTGGAGGACTGCGATCATGACATGAAGATAAAGGGGTGCTTTGATCTTGACTTGTGGTAGGATCATGGGATGGGATGGATGGCATCATTTGATCTTGGTTATAAGATGGAAGGGGCTCATGACATGGAGATGAAGGGATGATTTGATCTTGACTTAGAGGAAGGGGATCATTGCATGGAATAGAAGTTAATCTTTGATCTTGATTTAGAGAGGGATCATGAGATGGAAGGGTATCATGTGATGGGGTGGGTGTGACATCTTGATCTTGATTGGGAGGGGTATCATGAGATGGAAGGGTATCATGTGATGGGGTGGGTGTGACATCTTGATCTTGATTGGGAGGGGTATCATGAGATGGAAGGGTAATGAATGGAAGACTTTGTTCTTGTGATGGACTAGGGTCATGCCATGGAGGTGGTATAATGGGATCATGATATGAGGTGGATATGCTTGGATCATCAAATGGGTTGGATATGGTAAGATTATGAGATGACATGGATTCATTAGATGAGGTGGAAGGGGATGACTCTTGAGTAGGCTTGACATGTTCTAGATGGTCAACAACATGGAGACATGATGGAGGTTGACTTGGGATCAATGGGGGAGATTCTTGGATAGGATCAAGGGGGAGACTACATGATGGGGTTGTAAGAATGGACATGGTGTTTGAAGACTCTTTGGTAGGTGGATGGGTGGATTCAGGTAATGCCATAGGTTTAGTTTTGAAATGTTTGATTTTGGGGCAAGGATTTGATGGAGAATTGAAAGGGTCTTGATTTTGTTGCCAAGGTGGACTTGGGCTCCTATGTTCTTGTTGTGATATGGGTGGATATGTTAATGTAGCATTGACATGATAGGTAGATGGGTTAGGTTGGAATGATGATGAAGGTGAAACATATGATTGATGTGAAATGTGTTGAGGTTGGAATGGAGTTTGGACTTGTTGTTGCATGATTTGTTGTGATAATGATGGAGGTATTGCATAGGATAATGGTTGTTGAAAGGTGGATTGATATGGATAAGGGTTGACATTAGAAGAGGTGTGATAGGTTGATGAAGGGGTGACATGATATGTGGAGGGATGAGGCTGATATGATGATATAGGTGACACATAGGATTGATGTGGTGATTGGAATTGATGTTGTGCTTGTTGGGTTTGACAAGTGGCTATGAGGTATTGTGCTTGTGCTATGAGTTGTTGCATTTGAGGTGATTGGTTTGTTTGAAGTTGAGATTGTTGGATGAGGCCTTGAAGCCTGTGTATAATTAGTTGGTCTAAGGGTTGTGGTGCTTGATAAAGTGATTGGAGGAGGTTTTGGAATTGGGGTACTAGGTCTTCCAATCTTGGCATGGTGTAAAATGATGTTGATTGGATTAAGGAGATGGTGATGATAAGATATGATGTGGAATGACAAGATTGGATGATGTGGCAAGTGTTTATTGGAATTTTGACTTGGGCAATATCAAACACAAGATCTCACATGTAAATGCATGAACACACACACCAAACACAATGATAAGTTTGTCTTTCAAGATTAAATATTATGATTTAACAAACACTCGAATACACAACAACAAGCCTAATGGTAGTCAAGTGGGTATGGCCAATTAGGTTTTGAACTAGGATGCACAAGGTTGAATAGGTATAATTTGAAATCAAAATCCTGCCACACAGCCGGGAGAAAGGGGTAACCCACCCTTCACCTTCACTTCCCAAAGGTATAAAGTTCTTTGGGGCTTAGCCAAGAGTGACAAGATTTTAAATCTCAAACAAGTGTGTCTTTCGATTCACACTTTGATTGAGGTCGTTCCTAGGGGTGATGAAATCCCCTAGCAGGCCTCCTATGATGGGTTTGACAAAAGCAAACCAAGTGAGGTGTTTTTGACCACACACACACTTGATTCACACTCACAGCTGTTAATTGACCCTTAGAAAATTGAAATGTTTGGAAAAACGTTCAAGCACTTGTTCTTTTTAAATCTCAAAGCCAAATGTGATGAAAGACACGTGTTCGTTTTAACCCAATTTCAATGATGTGAATGCAAGCAATGTTCGTTTTAAGCCCAAAATTCAAATGTGTTGACAAACAATGATTAAGAGATGAAAGATGGAATGTGTGCACCTGATTTTTTTCGCTTTCCAAATTGTTGTTGTGATTGATCCCAATGCTTTTTGAGCTCCGGATGATACCCCTAAAAGTCACCAAGACGAAAAGAAACACGAACTTGCAAACTAAAGCAGGGTCAGGCCAAAAACATACAATTTAAAAAAATCTAAACTAAGATAAAAATTAGAAATCTAAACTAAACTAAAAAAAGATTAAAAAATCTAAATTAAATTAGTAATTAGCAATCTAACTAAATTAAAAAAAAATAGAAATCTAACTAAATTAACAAAAAAAAATTACTTAAGTGTAAACTAATCTTAAATCTAAAAAGTAAAATTAGAATCTGTATCTACCATCTAGATTAGAAAATTTTACATCTAACTTAGAAAACATATCTAAATTAGAACTCTAAATAACAAAAATCTAAATTTATTAAAAAAACTAAATGTGAATTCTAAAAAACCTAAATCTAAATTAGTAACTTTAAATCAAAAATCAAAAATCTAATTTGAAATCTAACTTAAAAATCTAAAATCTAATTTAAAAGCTAACTTAAAAATCTAAAATCTAATTTAAAAATCTAAGAGTTAACTTTAAGAAAAACTAAAAATTAACTTAAAAAAGTAAAAGCTAGAATTAGTATCTAAGTAAGGGTAGTGAGGAGAATGAAGATCATAATAAAAATGAGAATGAAATGGCGATGGGAGTCATTAGGTTTGAGAACAATGAAAAGGTGGATGCGACGGGTCTGTAAAAGGTGGTGGTGGATATGAAATCCAAGGTAGCGATGAGCATGGGTCGAGTGTTGGGTAGAGGATCGGTGAAACACCAATATCAAGGGAGGCGACAATGTAAGGTGAGGGCGTAGGCGACCAAAAGTCTAACAGATGATTATGATGGACATGGTGGTGACAATAGAATAGGAATCGAGACTTGTGGCGGATTATAAAGAGGACAATCTCCGTATATATTAGATCTTAAATCTGAGATCTTATTAGATTAAGATTCAGATTTTCACCATCCTCAATGCAGTTACCTGTAAAACATACACATATAAAATGAATATTCTAATCTAAATAAACAAGCATGTCCCCAGGGATTCACTCTATTGTTCTTCTCAATCTCGCATAAGAATGCATGATTTCAAAGGATTTGACTATTGACGGAATGTTGGTTGTTCAATATTGCGGCATAACGATAGGATAAGGATGAAAAAAGAAGGATAGATGATGATGAAAGATTGTGGAATGAATTTGACAAAGTAATGGTACTGGAAGAAGTCGCTCCTAAATGGCTTGTGAGAGGTTGTATTTATAGAGTTTCGACATGGACAACGAAGAAGATTTGATTTGATTTGATTTTTGATAAAAGAGGAAATATAACCTCAGATGAGATAAGATTCTAATAAAATAGAAAGATATTGATTTTTCATTTTAAAAGAAATAAATCCTGAAAAAGATTAGAAGGATAAGTGATGAATTATCTAATTAAATAAATTAATTAGATACACATGAGTTCCAATTTGGAAAGAAAGCGAGAATATCCTTTTAAGATTTTATTAATTAAATAAATATTTGATTTATTTAATTAATGTTGGATTTATGATTTCATTAATTAGATAATACAAATTATTTAATTAATATAATAAGAATGAAGGGATTATGAAAGGAAATGATTTAATTAATTAAATAATATAAATGATTTAATTAACATTAGAAGAATGGAGGGATTATGAATGAAAATAATTTAATTATTTAATTGACATTGGAAGAATGGAGGGATTGTGAATGAAATTAGTCAAATAAATAAGATTTATTTAACTAATTAGATGATGACATGGGTACCTAGGTCAAAACATGCTACAAGATGTCTAAATGATGTAATGTTGTGACAAAGTATCATAAGAAGACACTTGCTGTCTACACTTTGAAAGGAACTCCATGAAAACCAAGCTCTCTAAATGGTATATCAAACTCTAGTTCAAAATATTTTAGATTATCAACTGCTCCCATAGCTCTCTTACTCGCTTGAAAATCCTTCAAACTCTCTATTGATTTTATTTTTCATGTCCCTCTCTTGATATTCTTCCTCAATTTCATTAGGATCATACATTGACCTTATTTCCCCTCCTAAAGTTTTTACCACATCCATTACCTCCACATAAAACTAGACATCCTTGGTCTTCTTGGTTCCCACACCATGATATGGTTATGCAAGTGAAAATGAAGCAAAGTAATCATTTCCTTCTTCGCTAGCTGGAAGAATGAATGCTTAATGTTTTGATACATGATATAAGCTCTCTCTTCTACTCTCATGGTTGAATACCGAAATCGAGTATGGTGGGCCTCCATAGTTTTAGACATCTTTATTCCTCTTCCACCAAATTCTAACTCGATCCACACGTTTGCCAGCCTAATTGACTTTGTTTTTGAAAGATGAAGTTTCTCCCAAGTCACCGGTGTAGCTCTCTCTTCCTTTTCAGACTATTTCATTGCTACATATTGTCTCTGGGATTTAATCATTTGTACCACATGGTTGATGTGATTTGAATCCTTGCATCTAAAGGAAATTTTCTTAACATAAATACTGCTAGGGAATTTCAATGTTGCCATTGTAGTTGGCATTAAAGATGGTACCTGCAACATTGAAAATGATCCTTATATAAGAATTTCCTCCATCTTGTTAATTGACTTGTAACACTCTTGATGGTGGCTACATGAAATCTGATTCTGATTCCTCTTCTACATCAGAGGGTTCGTATCCTTGATTTGACTCTTCTGAATTATCAGAATCAAAATCACTAGATTCTATATTCAAAAATTCCCAACCACCATCTTCAATAAATTTATTTGGATCATCAATAATACTCTTCAAAATTGGTTGTGAGTTCAAGTTCATTCTTCTTTCATAATACTTTATATCCATGGAGTTCAGCCATTCCTTGATGCCATCAAGTGAATATTGAGGAACGGTGTCAATGCAAAGTACATCCCACTTGAAGTCTTTGAAAATAATAACCATATCAAATTCCTTTTTCCCAATTCATACTCTCTCAAGGTTAACAATCTCAATCTCACTAATAGTGATTACTAAGAAAGGTAATTCCACCAACTCTACCAAACCGTTTACCTTAGGAAAAATAAAAGAAGAGGCTTTGAAAGGAACTCCATGAAAACCAAGCTCTCTATATGGTATATCAAACTCTAGTTCAAAATATTTTAGATGAGGCTGCTCCCATAGCTTTCTTACTCACTTGGAAAATCCTTGAAACTCCGTATTGATTTTATTTTTCCTGTCCCTCTCTTGCTGTTCTTCCTCAATTTCATCAGGATCATACATTGACCTTCTTGCCCCTCCTAAATTTTGGACCACATCCATTACCTCCACATGAAATTGGACATCCTTGGTCTTCTTGGTTCCCATGCCATGATATGGTTATACAAATGAAAATCAAGCAAAGTAATCATCTCCTTCTACATTGGCTAGAAGAATGCATGCTTAATGTTTTGATACATGATATCAACTCTCTCTTCTTCTCTCATGGTTAAATACCAAAATCTAGTATGGTGGGCCTCTAGAGTTCTAGTCATCTTTCTTCCTCTTCCACCAAATGATGGCCTAATCCACACGTCTGCCAGCCTAATTGACTTTGTTTTTGAAAGCTGAAGTTTCTCCTGAGTGACCAGTGTAGCTCTCGCTGCCTTTAAGACTCTTTCATTTCTGCATATAATCTCTAGGATTTGATCATTTGTACCACATGTCTGATGTGCTTTGAATCCTTGCATCTAAAGGAAATTTCCTTAACATAAATACTGCTAGGGAATTTCAATGTTTCCATTGTAGTTGGGATTAAAGCCGATACCTGTAACATTGAAAATTATCCTTATATAAGAATTCCCTCCATCTTTTTATTTGGCTTGTAACACTCTTGATGGTGGCTACATGAAATCTGATTATGATTCCTCTTCTACATTAGAGGGTTCGTATCCTTGATCCGACTCTTTTGAATTATTAGAATCAAAATCAGTAGCTTCCATATTAAAAAATTCCCAACCCACATCTTCAATAAATTTATGTGGATCATTAGTAATAGTATTCAAAATTGACAGCCAGTTCAGGTTCATTCTGCTTTCATAATACTTTATATCCATGGAGTTTAGTCATTCCTTGATGCCATCAAGGGAAGATTGGGGAATGACATTAATGTGGAGTACATCCCGCTTGAAGTCTTTGAAAATAATATCCATATCAAATGCATTTTTCCCAAGTCATACTCTCTCAAGGTTAACAATCTCAATCTCACTAATAGTGATTACTATGAAAGGTAATTCCACCAACTCTACCAAACAGTTTACCATAGGAACAATAAAAAGAAGAGAATTTTCAAGGAAATCCATGAAAACCAAGCTCTCTAAATGCTATATTAAACTCTAGTTCAAAATATTTTAGATGAGGCTACTCCCATAGATCTCTTACTTGCTTGAAAATCCTCAAAACTCTATATTGATTTTATTTATCCCATCCCTCTCTTGCTATTCTTCCTCAATTTCTTCAAGATCATACATTGAACTTCTTTTCCCTCCTAAATTTTGGACCACATCCATTACCTCCAAATAAAACTAGACATCCTTGGTCTTCTTGGTTCCCACATTGTGATATGGTCATGCAAATGAAAATGAAGAAAAGTAATCATCTCGTTCTCCGTTGGCTGGAAGAATGCATGCTTAATGTTTTGATACATGATACTAGCTCTCTCTTCTTCTCTCATGGTTGAATACTGAAATCCATTATGGTGGGCCTCTAGAGTTCTAGTCATCTTTTGTCCTCTTCCACCAAATGCTAGTCTGATCCACATGTTTTCCAACCTAATTGACTTTGTTTTTGAAAGCTGAAGTTTCTCCCGAGTCACCAGTGTAGCTCTCTATGCCTTTTCAAACTCTTTCATTTCTATAGATCATCTTTGGGATTTAATCAGTTTTTACCACATGGCTGATGTGCTTTGAATCCTTGCATCAAAGGAAATTTCCTTAACATAAATACTACTAGGGAATTTCAATGTTACCATTGAAGTTGGCATTAAAGTCGGTACCTGCAACATTGAAAATTATCCTTATATAGGAATTCCCTCCATCTTGTTATCTTCTAACACTCTTGATGGCAGCTACACGAAATTTGATTCTGATTCCTCTTCTACATCAGAGGGTTCATACCCTTGATCTTACTCTTCTAAATTATCATATTCAAAATCACTTGCTTCCATATTCAAAAATTCCCAACCAACATCTTCAATAAATTTATCTAGATCATCAGTAATAGTCTTCAAAATTGGCCGATAGTTCAAGTTCATTCTTCTTTCATAATAATTTATATCCATGGAGTTTAGCTATTCCTTGATGCCATCAAGGGAAGATTGAGGAATGGTGTCAATGCGGAGTACATCCCGCTTGAATTCTTTAAAAATAATAGTCATATCAAATTCATTTTTCCTAAGTCATACTCTCTCAAGGTTAACAATCTCAATCTCACTAATAGTGATTACTAAGAAAGTTAATTCCACCAACTCTACAAAATAGTTTACCATATGAACAATAAAAGCAGAGGATTTGACAAGAACTCCATGAAAATCAAGCTCTCTAAATGGTATATCAAACTCTAGTTCAAAATATTTTAGATGAGGCTGTTCCCATAGCTCTCTTACTCACTTGACAAATCCTTGAAACTCTATATTGATTTTATTTTTCTTGTCCCTCTTTTGTTGTTCTTCCTCAATTTCATCAAGATCATACATTGACCTTCTTGCCCCTCCTAAAGTTTGGACCACATCCATTACCTCCACATAAAACTGGACATCTTTGGTTTTCTTGGTTCCCACGCCGTGATATGGTAATGCAAATGAAAATGAAGCAAAGTAATCATCTTATTCTTTGCTGGGTGGAAGAATGCATGCTTAATGGTTTGATATATGATATCAACTCTCTCTTCTGCTCTCATGGTTGAATACCAAAATCCATTATGGTGGGCCTCCAAAGTTCCAGTCATCTTTTGTCCTCTTCCACCAAATGCTGGCTTGATCCACATGTTTTCCAACCTAATTGACTTTATTTTTGAAAGCTTAATTTTCTCTTGAGTCACCTATGTAGCTCTCTCTTCCTTTTCAGATTCTTTCATTGCTACAAATCGTCTCTAGGATTTAATCATTTGTACCACATGGTTGATGTGCTTTGAATCATTGCATCTAAAGGAAATTTCCTTAACATAAATACTGCTAGGGAATTTCAATGTTGCCATTGTTATTGCCATTAAAGTTGGTACCTGCAACATTGAAAATTTTCCTTATATAAGAATTCCCTCCATCTTATTGGCTTGTAACACTCTTGATGGTGGCTACATGAAATCTGATTCCAATTCCTCTTCTACATTAGAGGGTTCATATCCTTGATTTGAATCTTTTGAATTGTCAAAATTAGAATCACTAGCTTCCATATTTAAAAATTCCCAACCACCATCTTCAATAAATTTATCTGGATCATCAGTAATACTCTTCAAAATTGGCCGCCAGTTCAAGTTCATTTTGCTTTTATAATAATTCATATCCACAAAGTTCAACCATTTCTTGATGCCATCAAGCAAAGATTGAGGAATGGCGTACATGTGGAGTACATCCCACTTGAAGTCTTTGCAAATAATAGCCATATCAAATACATTTTTCCCAAGTCATACTCTCTCAAGGTTAACAATCTCAATCTCACTAATAGCGATTACTAATAAAGGTAATTCCACCAACTCTACCAAATAGTTTACCGTAGGAGCAATAAAAGTAGAGGCTTTGAAAGGAAATCCATGAAAACCAAAGCTCTCTAAATGGTTATCAAACTCTAGCTCAAAATATTTTAGATGAGGCTACTCCCATAACTCTCTTACTCACTTGACAAATCCTTGAAACTTTGTATTGATTTTATTTTTCCTGTCCCTCTCTTGCTGTTCTTCCTCAATTTCATTAGGGTCATACATTGACCTTCTTTCCCCTCCTAAAGTTTGGACCACATCCATTACCTCCACATAAAACTGGACATCCTTGGTGTTCTTGGTTCCCATGTTATGATATGGTTATGCAAATGAAAATGACGCAAAGTAATCATCTCCTTCTCCACTGGCTGGAAGAATGCATGCTTAATATTTGGATACATGATATTAGCTCTCTCTTTTGCTCTCATGGTTGAATATCGATACATTATGGTGGGCCTCTAGAGTTTCAGTCATCTTTATTCCTCTTCCACCAAATGCTGGCCTAATTGACAAGTCTGCCAGCCCAATTGGCTTTGTTTTTGAAAGTTGAAGTTTCTCTTGACTCACTAGTATTAGCTATAACGTTTTTGAAATTTTATTATGGTATGTGCACTTTGAAATGATGTAATATGACTATGGTTTCATCTCATATGTTGTAAAATTAGATATATAATAGAAAAATAAATTATTGCATGAAATGAATAATAAATTTTCATTCTAAATGTTTTTTTTTTGTAGAACACAAGTCTTCTAGAAGATCAAGATGATCCTCAAAATGATATAGATCCACAAAATATTGTTTCTTCTGGTACATATCACATGGTAGAGGATGATGATGATGTAGATATAGAAGACACTGAGGAAAATGAAAATGATGATGACGATGATGATGAAAAATGATATGATGATGGTGATGATGATGATGACGATGGTGATGATCATGATGAGACAGTTGGTGGTAGTAACCAATGACATTCATGATCATATAGAATGCATCATGGATCATTTTTGATATATATCGTTATGATGAATTTTTTCATGGTTACTATCATATGTATCATTTTCAAGGCCTATAGTACTATATTATTGATTTGTATCATATTGCCATGTATCATTTTCACTATATCATTTAGACATGCATCATCTTGACTTGTATCAATTTGAGTTACATAATTTATCAATTTTATTTATATCATTTGTACATGTATCATTTTCACTTATGTCGACTGTTGGACATGTGTCATTTTGATGTACTGACATATTTGACTTTCACTTGTTTTAGTTATATATGATGATGATCTAATCAATATTGACTTGTCAATTTATAATATTAAAAGTGGTCGATAATTTTTGGATGGATATTTATTGCGTATGATGATTTAAATTTATTGCTCAAGATGGATGTTGTCAAATTCAATTAAATTATAGATATTTGACTCAATTATTTTAATTATAGATGATAATCATGTTACAATAATAGTTTAGGTGGTGATGAAAGGTAAAATTAATGCTTGGCACCTCCATAATGTAATTGAACAAATAAGAGAAGTGTTAAGATCTTTTGAAAGTTTTGCATTGAGCCACATTAAAAGAGGTGGTAATGTGGAAGTAGATGTCTTATCTAAATGGGATTTAAGTTTTGGTGAAATGGGGGAATTCAGGTTGGAGGACTTTAGAGGTCTTAAGTTAGTAGATTTAGGTGAAAATACAGGAGAGGACAATGCCTTAAATGATAAGCAAAGGCAAGGGTGGCATGCGGTGGTGAATTAGTACTTCATTAATAGCAATGTGGTAAATCCAAGATGGCGCTAAATGTAAGCCATCAATTAAGATGTATTAATTGCACTTGGAAAGGGTCGAGAAAAACTCTGCAACAAACTTTACTGGTAAACAATTACAAGAATTACGAGGTTTATTCTTATGTTTATAGTTTCTAGGAGTAAGGATTTTACTGGTAAATAGTTACAAGGGTTAGGAGGTTTATATAATGATTTAATCTGCACATTAAGGTGCTTCTATTTTTTATCGTTTGCTATGGAATTCTTGTGGGTAATGACACTGAATAATAGATATACTTTTTTATCTTTACAAGCAATACAAATTTTTGGTGTTAGTGACCCATTTTTTTTAAAATCTTATTATTTAATCATATGAGTTAAATAGTTAAATTACTTACTCTATAATAATAGGAGTTAGTTAAGAGGCACAATATATTTAACTAATTAAATTGAAATAAAACATATTAAATTAATAAATGGAAGGAAAACAAGAAGCATTTTTAGAAGAAAGAAAGGAAGCAACAATGGAAGCCAAACTAGAAGTAAACCAAAAGCAATCTTGGAAGAAAAATTGGAAGAAAAACTAGAAGCAAACCTGGAAGAAAAATTGGAAGAAAACTTGGAAGCAAAATTGGAAGAAAAACTGGAAGCAAAATTGTAAGGAAAACCAGAAGCAAACTTGGAAGCAAAATCGGAAGAAAAAATAGAAGAAAACATGGAAGAAAAACTAGAAGTAGAACTGAAAGAAAAACTAGAAGCAAAACCAAAAGAAAAAATGGAAGCAAAACCGGAAGCAAAAGTGGAAGCAAAACCGAAATCAAAAGTGGAGGTGAAATCGAAAGCAAAATTGGAGGCAAACTTGGAAGAAAAATCAGAAGAAAAACTAGAAGCAAAAATGGGAGTAGACATAGAAGCAAAATCAAAAGCCAAATTGGGCACTAATCTAGGCTCTATTTCTGACATTATTTTCAGTACTATTTTAGGCGCCAATAGAGGCGCTATTGCCCGACGCTATTTTAGGCGCTAACAAGGGTGCTGTGATTTTTCGATGCTAACTACGGTACTAAGTACGATGCAATGTCCGATGCCAAAGTCGGTGCCAAAGTCAGCACCAATATGACCATGCCTGTTTGCACCGAGTTTAGCACTAGCCAAATCACCCAATTCATGAATTGAAATACATTGAAATCCAACGTTATTTTAGGTGCTATTTTCCTATTCTGTTGTAATGATTGTTGACCTTTTTCCATTGATGTCAAAGAGGGAGAGAGTGAGCTCAAAATGCTAAATTTTGAATTTATTAGAAAGAACAATCTCAACATTTCATATCTTCCACAAAGGGATAAAATTATATAGCAAAGAAATCATTTTGAAATATAGTGTGGCGGTGTCCATGATTTTATTGTTTTCCATCAATGAAAAAGGGGGAGATTGTTGAGCATTGGTTGTCATTGATATCAAAGGATTGTTAGAGGTTGTTGATAGTTTTTATTAAAGGGTTTCAAGGCTATTAGATATGAAGGTTGTCAAAGATGGAAGAGATTGTAGGAGTACTAGAATTTTCATTTGACTTAAAGTCCTAGAAGCATGTTGTTTATTAGTGTGTAGATTGTGTAATCAATCATATCCTATATCAAGTAAATTACATTAAGTTTTGTTAAATTATGACTACCTTCAGATTGTTGGTGTGTTTATTATACCATGCCAGGTATGCAGTCACTATGAGTGCGGTGGTCTGGAAGTCTATACAAGCATATCTTCTAGGTAGAGAAATTTCTAAATATGGTAGGCATTTTGTGCATAAATGTTGTATTTCTTTATGGTTTGGAAGGAGAGTATGTCTATATTTATTTTATCATTTTTCTAAGTTTTTAAAGAATATGTTCAATGTGCAAGAAGTTTGAAGTGTTAGAAGTTTTTTAAAGCTATTTTAATTTCAAGGCATGTGCGGTAACATATAGTAGTGTACATGATTCAAATCTTGTGTGTGGAGTGAGGATAAGACCTACTTAAGGTTCTTGAGGTGGCACATGACATTAATTCATTTTGGTGGCAATATATTTGTGTTTGGAACATTGTAATACATTTCATGAAAATTGAATTAGGTCCACCTTATGTCATCTTTTCTATTTGTGGATCCTTGGCCAATATGGAAGAGTGTTAAGGTAATGCCATGTATTTATTCCAAATGTTTAGATGTATTATAGTGTGTGTATGTGTTGTATTATTTGTTATTTGTATTACATGTGATAGAGTAAGGTGATTTTGAGTACAAAAATGTGAATAAATGAGGGAATTCTAGTATCAAAAGATCATTCTTAGTGTGGAAGAGTGCCAACTATGAATCTGGTATATACTAGAGTTATATTTCAAATCTGCCATCTCTATCTTTGTATTTTAGTACGTATCTATTGATTGTTCTAATAGAGATTGGTGTCTCTTTCCGGTTGGGATTGTTGTCTCTAGTAGGTTAGTGCATATATATTTAATAGGGTATTGGTGTCTCTGGTAGGTTGGTGCCTACTTCATATTATAATCTCACCTATTATATTTTTGCATCGTGAGGCTCGATTTTGGCAGTAGATCTAAGCAACTATTCTCACCATGGTTTTCACCATCTTGGGTTTGCACATATATTTGGTATTATATTATGTTATGTTATGATTAATTTCTTATGTGATTATGTGCTCTTCATATTAAAAAACTATATAACTATAGAAAAAGTGAAGGGTTCCAAAAATGTTTAGAAATTTAGTAGAGCTTCACTACAAGAATGAAAGAGCAAGGCAATTAAAGAGAATAGAAAATGATAGAGGAGAGGGATATATTGAGAGATATTGAATGTATGTATGAATGAATGAGTGAAATGAAGTGTTTTAGGAAGGTATAAGAATTGCAAGGGTCATCTTAACATGCGTATTAGCTAGCAAAGGCATTGCATTAGTTGGTAGGAAGGAAATGCAATGTCTCAATGGCTACTATAGTTGGTAATCTATTTGGGATGTTTGCATGGTGTGTGTTCAACCACAACATAAATCCACCTTAACAATGGGAAATAGACGGGTTAAGCAATTAAGGATTAAATTGAAGTTAAATAAAATAAATACAATATTATTTTCTTTAATTTATCTAAAGGGGGGTTTATGGGATGTGAAATTACATAAGATACAATTTACGACATTATATTTTTTTCCCACTTTAGTGAATATATGTATTCTAGCAGATGTGTGCTAACATAGAGAGAGAATGAGACTAGAGAGCATGTACCTAGGATGAAGAGGATCCAAGTCTTTGATCCTATATATGTAATTGTAAAGATGATCTAGGAAATGAAGAAGACATGGGTATTCTATTTGGCAAAGTTGACTACAAATTAACCACAAACATGTTAGCTACAAATAAACATATTAGGTGAAAAATAATGAAATAGATGTGATAACCTGATTAGATATAAAGACAATAGTGATAAGTATGCTTAGCAAGTTCTGTTATGGTAGAGACCATATGGAAATTAGATAGGCATGTGGCTTCTACAAATTGCGTTGCAAGAAATTAATGGAAAAGACAAGTCTAGTTAGGTTTCCTCCAAGCTAGATGACAAGATCAAGATAAAACACAAATCTTATTAGGTTTTCCCTAATATAGATGATAAGATAAAGATAAAAGATAAGTCTAGTTAGGTTTCCCCCAAGTTAGATGATGAGATCATAAGAAAACAATATTTTAAGATATATTTTTGAAAAATGATAATAACCAGATATGACAACCCTCCCTTAGAATGATATGTGCTACACAAAGGAGCACAAGTAATTCTAAGGAGAAGAAAGACAAAGAGAGATTTTGTGTCATGACATACATAAAGAGATGTATCCATGGAATGCTATCACATGAGGGATATCACATAGAATCCACATTATCAAGAAAAAGAAGATATGACGAGATTAAAAGAATAGGGGGATCTAGGTATCTAGGGTTAGAATTGACCATAAATATATATAGTGTAAATTGTATGAATTTTCATCATCCCCCAAATATATTGGAACGAGAAGAAGAGCACATGAAGACAAAAAATATGAGTCAACATGGAAGAGGCCTAAATTCCCCGATGCTTTGCATCATCCTTGATGTGAAAATAAAATAAAATTAGAGTAAATAGAAGACTAATGAAACATATAGAATAAGTTATGATATATTTTATCTCTTATACCTGAGTACATACAAGGGTATCGAGAATCCTCAAGGGGATAGTACAAACATGAACAATCATGTATGGGGGAGCACAAACAAACAGGTAAATATAATCTAGAGATAAGAAGAGGTATTTATCTAGTCAAGAACCTCTAACAAGTCATATTTCTCCCAATTGAGATCGTTATAAGGGGAGGGAAGATGAGCATGTAGAGGGAGGACAACAAGATAAGTACTAGGTGACTTACCTACAACAAGAGACAATGATAAGATCACCTGAATGTCCTCATATAGGATATCCTATGAGGCTAATTTCATCAACTTAGCAAATATAGATGAAAAATTTGGGATGTCCTCCATCAAGTCAAACATGAAATTCTGTAGAGTGGAGTGCATTAACTAAATAGAGGGAGGTAGATGAATTGAAGATTCATTATCAACCTTTGAAGGTGGTACAATGATAAACTCTTGAGAAGGAGACTATATTCCATCATAATAACAGAACAAAGAAAAATAGGATGAGATGAAGAAGACGAAGAAGGATTTTGACGATCATCCTTCAAAGCGAGGATGTTCTCTATTTTTCACTTAAGAAGAGGATGCATAATCCTCATGTTATAAGTGGATGAAAGGGATGAAACACAGGGATCGATAGTAGATACAATCTTTGTGTGAGGCATATCTAGGGGCTCAAAAAAGGAGGAAGATCTAGTAGAGAAGTGATCAAGGGAGGCTCCAAAGAGGGAGCAATGAACACTTGTACCCACTTGGGGTAAGGTTGATCAGGATCCATCAAGGAGGATAGAAGCGACACTAAGGAAATAAGAATAGAAACAAGAATGGAAATAGAACCACTAGAGTTAGAGACAAAAGAATATATAGAGGTAAAAGGCTCACCCTTGATCTTCTACAAGGTATCATTATCTTAGGCCAATGCTTGTTGGTGATGCCTACACTAATGCATGAGTCAATTTTGATGGTTATGACTACTTGCAATATATTATTGAGAAGACTTTGGGGTGTCCTGATCAAATAGAGGAGTAATATTCTTGGTCATTACTAGAAAAACAATAGGATCCTTAGGAGGGATAGGAGGCACCACAAAAATAGAGATTTGAGTCTTGACTATAGGCTCCTTTCCTTTCTCGTCTTTGGAAGTAGGTGGAGGAACCAGAGGAGGCCTCGAGGGCTGATATGCAGGAGAAAAAAGGAAAAAAAATAACTTCTACTGCATGCTTCCCCTTGCCATATAGGGTAGGGCGAGGGATTCTAGGCAAGACTGGGAGTTAGAAAATATAAGGTTTATATTTCACCAATGCAAGCACCTTTATTTTTCTTGTGCTAAGCATAATAAGAGGAACAACGGACATGATCAAAATTTGTGAAACCATAGAAAAATAAGGTCTATCAGTGGGAGCATTCTATTTTGTGGTCTTTGAGGAGGAAGGCATAAAAGACAAAGTGCATTGTTACATACACATAGATTCCTTCATATAAATATAATGAGATGAATGAGGAAAGACAACATTAGGGGCCGAAACTCTAGTCTTGTACCTAACATAATCTCTATAGAACAAGTTTCCATGGGGTGGTAAAGTTACGACAAGAGCTGACCAAACATGATTTAATGAAAATCCCCCACACGACACAAGTGCTTTGTACCTAGTGTCATGGATAATATGCACCATACAATTGTGAGGTAGCTTCAAAAACTTGTGGACTACCGATGTGAATACATTCATGGAAACTAGCCATGGAATGGAGGTAATCTCACTCTACATAAGATGAATTCAGGAATCATGACAAAAGAAACATCAATAAACTTTGGTCCAACCAGCACCATCAAGAAAAAAAAAACAAATGGGTGTTACAAAAAGGCCATAATGAGTACAAATTATATCCTTTGAATCCTTATATTTATCCTTATAAAAATTGTTAATAAAGAGTGTCTCCTCCATAATAACATTAACCTAGCTAATAGGGTCAACCATAACACTAGCTATGATGTTACCATTGAATTGAGCAGGGGTGTAAAGAGGAGAAGGATCCCTATTAAGGGGAAAGTCATGTGGTGTGAAATTTATGTCAGGAACATTATCCACATGAATTGTAAGAGGAATAGCAGTAAATGAGACCATGTTCACATACTCATCATGAATAGGTTCATAAGATTTGGAAGCAATAGTTGTTATGTTAGTAGAATGGGATGCAAATGGATCTGTATAAATCTATAGTTAGCTATTAACCTTGGGCACATATTTGTTTGATTTTTATTTTTATCACTAAAATGGATGACATTGCTATCTATGTGGTCTTGGAATACATGTTGAAGACATACATAGTGTTCAATAGAATGACCCAGGACCTGGTAGTATTGATAAATATTTTGTGCATCATACCAACTAGGGTATGGTTTATCATTGGACAGCGGTCTGACTTATGGGAGAGTAATTACATTCTCTTTTAATTTTTTTTGAAGAACACTAGAATAAGATTAAGATAAATTTGTAAAAATACTATTGCATCTTGCAGTGTTCTTTTTAGTAGGAATAAAAATAAATGTTCACTACTAATTTATTCTTTCTAGACTCTCTTGAAATAGACATAGTCTTTTGATTATCAAGACAAGAGGATGAGGAGAAACCCCCATAATACATCATCATCTACTAATAATCCCTAAGTGTAGTACACAAATGAGTGAAGGATGGGTATTTTATTAGAAGGATTTTTTCCATTAATATCGACTATAGATTTCCCATGAACACACATTGAACATTGGAATAGGGCAAGGCATAAGGGATCTAAGAAAATAGATATTGATAGTGAGCAATGAAATTATTCACTCTCTTGTGAGATCCCTACTTGTAATGGATGAGATCAATCAATGTGACCTTCAGACCAATGTTATATTGGAACTGTAGCAATAATTGATTAATTTATTACTCGAAGGTGAAATAATAGTTGTCAAGAAGGGAGGGAAACTATTCTAGTATAGTGTACTTGAGGGACTCCTAGAAAAGTATTATCTAGAAACTCATCTTGATAGAGGAAATCACTACACAATGTAGTGAATCATGAGACATGAGTCTATGGATCACCTCTGCCATTGTACTTATCAAATTTTGAAACCTCCAACCCTTGGGGTTTTGAACACATTGGAATATTGAGTGGGGTGAATCAGTATTCTATCAAATCTCAAACCTTTTAGAAAAAAAAAATACTTCAAAGTCTACTGCACAACCAAGAACCTAAAAGATGAAGACAATGCACGATACAACAAAATATACATGGAGAACCCCATAGGGGAAAACGACGGTGAGAAAAGATGATATGAGCTGATTTCCTAATACATCATCACAAAGTGAACAACATTTACAAATTTGTTTTAGGGCTACAACCCAATGAAGCTACAACTCCCAAATTATAGTTTTAGGATTACACCTAAGGAAGCTACAACTCCCTGATATGAGAACACACTCATGAATGATTATAGAATGACAATCCTTCCACTTTTTAAAAATAACAATTAATATCACTCCTTTTGATGATTACAAATTCTAATTTTCAAAATCTTTGAATGCCTTCTTAATTACCTATTAGATCACTACTTTGAGCTATTGATTAATTATTGCCTTCTATTGATTAATTATTGCCTCTAGAAAAAAAATCACACTTCTTCACATGTCTTCTATCACAAGGATATGATCAAAATGAAATCAAACAAGATCTACCACAATTTATCTTTTTCTTTTAGTCACTTACCCAATCATGTGCAACACTTACACACACAACCCTATATCAACTAGGTTTAAAATTTATACATCATATTACATTGAATACATTTCACATGGTGGCCTAACACAAAAAATATTATATTTGTAAGTTGACCAAGGATAAAAAAAACAACATGAAACGTGTAGAGGGAAAGATCCAAAAGACTACATGCAACACTAGGAAGAGGAAAACACGTTGTGGATCCCAACACATGCTTAATTTGGTCCCAAAAAAATCTTCACATATTTTATATTCTATAAGCATCATTTGCATGCTTTGCAAATAAAAATTAGGTTGGCCATAGTAAAATATGTAACTTATAGCATGTTGGCCTTCATATCCACTGGCAGTAAACAAAAATGATAAAACATTATTTTATTTTCTCCCATATGAGTTGACATGACCTATTTTTAATACTTCAATCACTCCTTAAGCTCTACTTAATCTTGAACTTGTGGTGCACACCATCAACATACCTTAGTCAACCTTAGCAAGAGCATAAGCCAACAATACATTCATTCCAAACCATATTCTATAGTAGAGAATCCAAAAACCAATTTGTATAATATCAACAAGCATCACATAATATTAAAAAACATTATCATACATCCCTTTCACAACTTCATGCAACAATAAGCTAGCACAAGCCAACACACATTGAAACCAGTCTTTGAAATTTTTTTTATGGTACATTGTCACTTCTAACTTTCTTTGTGTAAAGATTATTGACACAAAAATTTAGATGTAACACCTTCACATCTCAATGAGCTTAAATTTTGATCCACACAACCATATCTTCAAATTCAAAGATATACAAAGCCAACCTTTACACCTCTGAGAAAATCCTCATAGAATCAAAAAAATATTCAATATGCCACTCTCAAATGCACCTTTCCGGTAACTCAAATAATTTGAAACTTGGATCACACATGCCTTGACACAAAAATAAGCTATCCTCCAAACTGTAGGAGAAAAACATCATCAATAGAGAAATGTGAAGCATTTCTTAGTTCTCAAGCCATTATCATTCTATTTTATGCCATATTTTAGTCTATTTCATACATCTTCATATTCATTCTCATATTTAATTTTCCTATAATATTGTACCATTTATGCTATATATGATTAAAATACATAAGAGGTATTAAATATAGATTTGAGATAAAAGAATGAAAAATAATTATTATATTATTTTTACTAATGAGCATTGGAAAATAAATTATCCAAAAAATTATTTTGGGCTCTTATTGTGATTATCTTGCTAGCACATCACTTGTACATTTCTCCATATGCATGCCACCGTAAATTCCAACTGGATAGCTTAGCATTTCCTTCCCATGTTTTTAATGGTCTCCTGTAGCCATGAGGGAAGGATAGAAAATCCATGTGAAGATTACTAACCTTGTTCTTCCAAAATATATGTGTGGATCCTTTTCAATATCTGGTTGTCAAAGATTAACTCTCTCGTTATTATCTCCTGAAGCTATGGGAAAAGATGGCTGCAATTTTCTAGTGCAAATATTCCTTGTTAAGATGGCCCCACAATCTTCTCATTTTTATTGTCTACTTAGTATTTTACTATGGAATCGGTTTTGAAAGAGTGGAAGCTATTTCATTCTTTTCTAAAATCAACCAACAAATTATCCACCATAAAACTCTAAACCGTGAGCATGTATTTGGTTATTCTATTTTGTATTCAAATGCTATAAAAATAGTTGCATGTTTCAAGTAGAAGAAGGAAGATGTATGAAAAAAACCAATATTATTTTTTGAATACTATCATTTGAGTAACATTATAGCGATGATGCTTTTTATATTGAGATGTGATGGTACAATATATTGATGATTATTGATTATGACATGCTCTCTGGTTAGCATAGTTGATTATGTGAGTTGATATTGTTATATGTGCATCTGTATTTATTTGATGTTTTAGTTTCATCAGTTTTGATGTGAAACTATAGTGGTGAAGGGTATGGGATTTCATTCGCTTGCGAGCGCCCTGTGATTCCACGATTTTCCCTTCATGGTGTGATTGTTCATGATCTATATACATGTATGACATATTTTTTGATTGCAGGATTGTAGGTACATGACATCGACTCCACCTGGATTCACAGGTTTGAGCGTGTCCATTTCCCAACGAAATAGTTGATTGGGAGGTAGTAACAAGATTTCCTTGTCAAACCACAACCCTAGTCACAGTGTGTCATCAATCCTTGTTTTGGTCATGCTTTGTTGTCATGTTGTCCCTGTTTGCCTTGTTTAATTATTTTGCAAGGTATGCTCGGTGTGGAATTAATGTTTATAATGTTTTAAATTGATTATTTATTTAATTGTGATTAATGTTTTTAGAAGATTTAAACTTGATTTAGTTAATTAGATTTAATTTATTTTGTAAAGTAATTTAATTATTTAGATTAAATTTAATTTATATAGTGATTAAAATTAGTTAGATTAATTTTGATATTAAAATTATTAGATTATAAATTTTTTATTTACTTAATTATTTAAATTAATTAAATAAACTTGTGAATTTAAATGAATGGATAATTAAAATTAATATTTGATTTTAAATTATTAAACAAACAAATATCTTATAAAATATCTAAGAGGAAATATCTTGTGATTTGAGTTGGAAAGATATTTTAGGATTTTGACATGAGTTAGAAAATTGAAATCTGGTGTTGGGAAATAATTCATGGAGAGAATCATTGCATTAATTGAAAGAGGGGAAAAACGCTATTTCACAAGAATGAAAATGGTATTTTGGGGGTTGTTGAAAATTGAAAGAAATTCTCGAGATATTGGTTTGGTTTTATTTTCAGCTTTCTGGAAAAGAGGATTATTTTGGAAGAGGCTTTGATAATTTTGGAATGTGAAGGCAAGGCTCTACTTTAAACTTCAATTCTTCAAGCATATGAAACAAGTTATTTATTTTTTGTATTTAAATACAAATTGGAAAAGGCTATTAGAATTAGTTATTGTCTTGGAAAAGATCGCCTGTACAATGAAGAAATTTTTATTTGTTTTAAAGCTTTAATTTTTTTTGAAAATTGCAAAGATTTCCGTGAAAGCTTTAGAGCCTCAGATTAAATTCTTATATTCTTTTGAAAAGATGAATTGTTTTAAAACAATAGAATTATATAGAAATTTGGAAAACCTCTATTGGAATTGATTTCAATCTTCCTATTAAAGTTTGTAGAAAATCTCTGATTGTATTGGAAAAGATCTTCTTGTAGAAGATTTTTTTTCCCAATTAGATTTATTTGGCTTGGGAAATTAAAAAAACTTTGGTAAATTTGTAAATATCCTCCTGCAGATTTTTTTTTGTGAAAAATTGCTCATCTGGAGCAATCATTTTGATATATAAATATATATTAATATATAGATATACATATATAAATATATGCATATTTTTATTTTATTAAAGTTCGTGTAAAAAGATATTTTGAAAAAGAAACCCTGATTGAAATTTGTACATCAATTTTAGATATGTAAAATTGCAAGTTTAAAAGTTTATAGTTTTTTAAAAAATTGAATGAGGGTTGGGGCTGCCCACACAACCATCCCCATAGGGGTGGCGGCATTAAGGAGGTAGTACCCAGTGCTGCCTTCACAAGTCGCGCCCCTTAGGGAGTCGACTGTGTGTAAAAAACCTGGAATGATGATTGCTTCAAGGATTTTTGTCCGTCTTTTAATTCGACTTTATAATTTGGTTTTAAATATATAAAATATAATAAATATATATGCATAAATATATATATGTATATATATATGTATGTGCATGTATATATATATATTCAATATTTGTTTTGGAAAAATGTAATTAAGCTTGAAATATTTAAATAATATAGTTATATATATAATTATATATAAATACATATATAATTATATATATGTTCAAAGATATATATTTAGATGAATTTTATAATAGATGCATGTAAATGCATGAATTAGATGTTTCTAAAATGAAATGATTTTAAAAAATGGGGAAATTGATTTTTATATAGATGTAAATTGGGAAATTGAATTAAATAATTAGATTTAATTTCTTTATTGACTATAAATGAAATTGTATTAAGTTAGATTATTTTGAGCAATACATTATTGTTTTTCTTTGAATGGAAATTAGATTAAGGAAATCATAATGATATATATATATATATATATATATATATATATATATATATATATATTTTATTAGACTGCAGGAATCGGGTAGCACGACCCCCTATAAACTGCAGTGCGCTTGGTAAAATTTTTAACGTGATTGGTGGCACTGGCAAGACATGCCCTCCGGTACCACGGGGGAGGGGGAGACTAGACCTCGTGACCAGCCTCTTGCAATAGGAAATATTTAGCCAACCGAGCTAGGGCCCCAACGCTATAATGATAGTTTTATTACCTACCTGAATTGCTTATTTAATTATGATGTCTTTTGTCCACGTAAGTTGGGAAATCTGTTAGCTGTGAATGTGTAAGCCTTCCGGATGTTGTAATATTATGTGGGGGTTGTTGTGATATTTTTTTAATCCCTTTGTTTTCCTTGGGTAGTGCATCTAGTTGTGATCCATTTACACACCCGGTTACTACAAACGAGATGTGTTGTCTCTTGCATTATGGTTGGGATTTAATATCCGTTTTTGTCCACTTTATGTACCCCTAGTTTATGGATTAGATCCTTGTGTTGAAAATAGGGAAGTGGCTCTCAATGGGGGTCAAGGCACAAAGTGGTGACAGGATAACTCATGTGTGAGTTAGATAATTCTGTGGAAATTAAATAAAAGTATTAGGGGAAAGGGTAGCCTTAAAACACATAACTTTTTAATTGTGTCTCGCTCATTAGCTAAAGGGCTTGTTTAGACTTGAGATGAGATGAGAAGGCTTGAAATGGCAAGGTCATTATATTGTCCCTTTAAAAGATATTTGACTCGGCATCGGTTTGCATGTGGGGCTAGGGATCATGAGAGGCTACCAGGATAACCCAAGATGAGGGTCGGGGCCTAGGAAGATTTTCCAGGATAACCCATGCAACTTTGTGATGACACTCATTCTATGAAAACAATTTATATTATTCAGTTGATGTACTTGATTCTCTTACTTTGGAAGCAATGTAACCTTCATGTTGTGCATTGTACTTGTATAGTTTAGTCTTGTGGTTGCCTGTGTCTTGAGGTTGTTGGTTATACCTAGGAAGCCCTTTTTCTATCTTGTAGCATGGGGGGTGGGCCTTTGGGTACCACGTGGTTGGGTGGAACGTGCACCTTGCACTGTTGGGTTTCTTCATGTCTATGATGGCAAGACCTTCTTGATTGGAGATCTCGCATGGTCCTATTGCTTTGTACCTTCTCTTGTGTTCTATTGGATCTATTGGATGTTAATGCATATGTACTACTCCTCATTTGTATTTGAGGATAATCCTTATATTATTGTAATTGTAATATTGTTTGTATCTACCTCATTTTGGAAATGAGCGTTGTAATTGCTATGTAGAATGAACATAATCTATGAATGATTTTAATATATACTTTGTAATCTTATGAAAGGAGTTTAATGTTATTGGATCTATTTTCTTTATTTCATGAGTAAAATTTATATGCTATGGATTAGTTTACTTTTGTATGTTATGGGTTTCAAATGTAAGCGTTGCCAGGTACCTTAGGGGATGTATGTGTTAAGTGTAGTTCACTTTACTAATTGTTAATCGCACTTTAAAAAAAAATTGTTACACTTTCTTTGTAATTACATCGTCCTCTAGGGTTACGTGGCAGGGCATTACACATGGTATCAGAGCCCATGTTTAAACACTGAGTGCCCTAGGGTGATGTTGACCCCATTAAGCTATTAGTTGCATAGGATTTAAGTTTGTTATACCTTGGTGTGTCTGTGTAGGATCATCTCACCTAGGCAAGGTCGCGGTAGAGGTCATGGTCGAGGTCGAGGAGGTGGCCACAAATGTAGTTAGCAGGACTCACCTCCCCATGTTCCCCATGACTTAGATTGTGAGGAAAAATAGGCTTCCCAGAATGCTTTGAGATGTGGTGATGAGAATCAGGATCCACCAGGGATCAAGGCACTCAGTTGCACCGATTGTTAGAGGAGACTCTTGCTCGCCTTGGGCCAAAGCAAGATAGAGATTAGATTGGTGCAGGAGCACCTTAAGGTTTTTTTAAAAGGTCTTAGGAAATTTTGGCTTGTAGGTGGTTCTAGCCAACCACCAAGGTAATAAGGGCTATTTGATAAAGTCCCAAGGTTGATTTGATGTGTTTGTGTGTGGAAAGTTTGTTTGGAGTCTTGAGTTTGTGTATTTTTAGGACATCCTGTAGAGTTGTCATGACAAATTTTCCTAAACACTAGGAAGCTTTTATGTTTTTCTAAGCCTGACCTAAGGCTCCCAACATGTGGGGATAGGATAGATAAGCTAAGACAAAACCCTAACTTGATAGTTGGATGAGTTGGAAGAGTTGGAAGTATGGATTGTGACTTGGAAAGAACAAGTTTGTGACTATGTTTTTGAAACAGAGCCTTGATCCAGTCAATTAATGGATTGAAAGGACTGAAATAATGCATTGAAGCTTTAATTTGTGACATGTAACTACTTTGTGTGGCATTGGTTTAGTTTTTTGGCATGACTGGTTAGCTATTTTGTAAATTCTTGCGTTCTTCTGTTTCACTGCTCGGTTCAGGGCGAGTTGTGTAAAAGATGGACCCCACTTGAATTTTCGTGGCTGAACTTCCATGGCCTCTTGGAATAAAGTAGGGGACCTTGTATATAGTGTAAATATGGTTTGTGGATTCTTTGTTTGCTATAGAGTTAGTCAATCCTTCAAGCTCTAGGTGAGTGCAGGGGCATTCTGGCTAGGTGCTTGAACAAAACATAAGCAAGAAGGCTTTCTTAACGGATTGGTTTGTGCCAATAAATGTAGTAGAGGTGTAGGGGTATGCGTCTTGGACATGTGTATGCAAGGAGAAGTGCAGAGGAGGCCATTAGAGCACTCAATTAAGTTCAAGAAACCAGATTGTGTCACATACCCTAGAAACCCTTGAAAATAGGGGTTTGGTGATAGACCTATGTACAGACACCAAGGAGGTCTAAAACCTAGGAAATATTGAAGCCTAGGAGGCCTATAGAGAGAATACCTAAGGAGTTTGGGAGTTTGTTAAGTAATTCTTGGAGTTATTCCAAGAAAACTTGTTTTAGGAGGCCTAAATGACCAAAAAGGTTACAAGGCCTAAAAGCAAGGTTTACATGAATCCGATGGAAAAATGAAGGAAGAGTCCAAAAAGAGGGATCAGAGTGAAGTAAGATCACCCAAGGAATAGTTGGAAGACCTATTCCTAGTCCCAAGAATGGCTTGGGAATGTTGAGGCAAAGTTGAGCCCAAAGGTGCTTAGTAGGGGTGTGAGAGCAAAGGTGAGTGTTTTTAAGTTGGTGGAGAGTTCTATAAGGAGATAGGGGTCATAAGTGTGACCTCTAAGTAGGGTATAGAAGAATACCCTAGTAAGACCAAAGAGTAGGTCTTCGAAAGAGAAAATATGCTCTTTTGAGATAGTACTCCCCATAAAATTGGTATCAAAGCAAGTTAAAAGGCTTGGGAATTGTGAAATATATGTCAGAGGGACGTGAATCCATAGGGGAAAACACCATGGTGACCACTGTAGAATTTGCTAGAGATTTGACAGAGAAATAAGAAAAGAACAAACTTCTTTTTTAATTGTGGAGGAGATGAAGCACAAACTAGAAGAGGTTGCAGAGACTGCAGGCAAGATGGAGGTGCAGTTAGTAGGGGTTAAAGACAAGGGTAAGAACCAAGTTGAGGAAGAAATAGAACCAGAACCTGACCCTCCATTAGCAGAGGAACCCTTCCTTAAAGCATTAAAGGCACTAGAAGGCATCCCTATTTTCACAGGAAGAATGGATGCAAAATTAGTCATGTAGTGGATTGAGGGAATGGAAAATCACTTTGAATGTGATGGGGTTATAGAGGCACAAAAGGTGAAGATATCCAAATCAAGGCTACGAGGATAGGCATTAACTTGGTGGAAGTTTTTACAAGAAGAAAGAGAGAAGGAAGGCAAGAAGCCTGTAGGAAATTGGAAAACTATGGTGGGTAAAGTAAAGGAGAACTATCTACCTAAGGATTATGACATCCAATTGCATAAGAAGAGACAAAATCTCAGACGGAGAGAACTAGATGTAGCTTCCTACACAGAGGAGTTCCAAAAACTAAGCTTGAGGTCTAGAGTGCAAGAAAATGAAAGCATTAAGGTTTCCATGTATCTAAACGGCCCTAGATGGAACATACAAGAAGAGTTGAGTCTCTTTACACTTACTACCCTCCATAGCTATTATCAGATGGCTATTAAAGTGGAAGACAAACTGAAAAAGAAACAAGATTCAAGTACTAGGGGTAGAGGGAAAGGCAGAGACCCTAGAGGTGGACATAGAGGAGGTTTTGGTGGAAGGAGCAATAAGAACAGAGGCCAAGGAGATTCTAAGGTTGGTGAACAAACCCATGAGACAAATATTAGAGGGGGATATAGAGGTAGAAGTTCTTCAAATGGTGGAAGAGGCAGATCAAGAGGATTTGGGAGAAACTCTCACTTTGCTTCCATGAAGTGTTACAATTGTGGGCAATAGGGTCACCCTGCATATAGGTGTCCTAATAAGCCAAAATCTTCACAAGGTGAGAAAAGGATTGATTATGCTCAGGATGAGGAATATTCTAAACACTTAGAGGTGAGTTTAGATTTAGAGAAAGAAAAGAATGTCATGTTGAGAAGGATCTTGATCAAAGGACCTACAGAGGATGAACACAAACAGAGGAGGGCTCTTTTTAGAGTCAAATGAAAAAATACTAGGCAAGGTATATATGGTCATCATTGATTTAGGATCCACTGATAATGTCATCTCAAAGGAGGCTTAATAGAAGTTGAACCTCACTAAGATACCTCATGTGTGTCCCTATAAAGTTACTTGGTTGAATAAGGGGCATAATTTATTGGTCAATGAGAAAGTATGGGTTGAGTTTACCATAGGGAAGTATCAAGATAAGATACTATGTGATGTGTTACCAATGGATGCATGCCATCTATTGCTTGGAAGACCATGATAGTATGACAAGGAGGCAGTACACCATGGAAAGGAGAACAAGTACTCATTCAAAAAGAATGGAGTAACCTACAAGATTTAGTCTTTAATAGAAGAAGGTACATCGGAGAAGGTAGAAACCCATACACTTTTGATGAGTGGGAAGGAATTACTAAAAGACATGAAGGGGGAAGAAGGAGTTCGCTATGCTATCATGTTGAAGCCAAAGGAGGAGGAGTCACCTAGTCAGTCACCTATGTCAGCATAAGTGAAGCAACTGTTAGACCAGTTCAAGGACATTATTTTGAAGGTACACCAACCACACTACCACCTAAGAGGGCAATCAGTCATCAAATAGAATTTGTGCTAGGAGGAACATTGCCTAACAAGGCTGCATACAAGATGACACCAGAGCAAAAGAAAGAGATAGCAAGGAAAGTTCAAGAACTCTTGGACCAAGGGTTAATCAGAAAAAAGCATAAGCCCATGTGCTGTCCTAGTGGTGTTGGCTCCTAAGAAGGGAGATAAGTGGAGAATGTGTACTGATTCTAGGGAAATAAATAGGATAACTACTAGATATAGGTTTCCTATTCCTAGAATAGAAGATTTAATGGATTGTTTAGGGGGTTCTAAATATTGCTCCAATATTGATTTAAAAAGTGGCTACTATTAGATTAGGATGAAAGAGGGAGATGAATGGAAGTCAGCTCTTAAAACCATAGAGGGGTTACATGAGTGGTTGGTAATTCCATTTGGGCTTACAAATGCACCTAGCACTTTTATGAGGGTGATGAATGAGGTCTTGAAGGACTATACATGAATATTTGTGGTAGTCTTCTTAGATGATATCCTCATCTTTAGTAAAAAAATAGAGGAACATATGAAGCACCTAGAACTTGTGTTGAAGAAACTTCAAGAGGAGAAGCTCACCATAAAATTTGAGAAGAGTGAGTTTATGAAACAAAAGCTAGTCTACCTAGGATTTTTAGTATCTCAAGGGAACTTGAAGATGGATAAGAGAAAGGTTGAAGCCATTCTCAATATGCCTATCCCAAGATAGGGATTGATGTCAAAAGTTTCCATGGGTTAGCCCAATTCTATAGGAAGTTTATTAGAAGATTTAGTGAAATTTGTGCACCAGTCCTTGACACCATCAAAGGAGGACTTAAGACAAAGTTTGTGTGGACCAAAGAAGCCAATGAGGGGTTTGAGATATTGAAAAAGGAAGTAGCTACCCAACCAATACTGGTTTTACCAAGTTTTGACAAACTATTCATAGTGGAATATGATGCAAGAAACATAGTAGTGGGTGCAGTTCTAAGACAAGAAGGCATGCTAGTGGCATTCTTTAGTGAGAGGCTAAATGAAGCCAAGTCTAGATATTCATCCTATGACTTGGAGCTATATGCTTCAGTGCAAGCCCTTAATAAGTGGAGGCACTATTTGTTGCCTAAAGAATTTGAGGTATACACTGATAACCAGGCCTTAGGCTACATAAACACACAAGAGAATCTCAGTTTGAGGCATATAAAGTGGATGGATTTTCTACAATCATACACTTTTACTATCAAGCACAAGAAAGGGGTCAATAACAAAGTTCTAGACGCCCTTAGTAGAAGGTTACTTACTATTCAGGAGATAGAACTGCAGAGTATAGGGGTTGAGGGGTTCAAGGATCTTTATGAAGGAGATTCAGATTTCTCAGAGATCTATAAGGTGTGTACTGATTTTGAAAATCACTTTCACAGTGAGTATGCAGACTACACTTTGCAGAATGGTCTATTGTTTAGAGGATAACAACTATGTGTTCCAAGGGGTTCCATGAGGGAGAACCTCATCCAAGAAAAGCACAATGGCAGCTTGAGTGGAAAATTTGGGTTAAACAAGACCCTAGACTTAGTAGAGAAATTCTATTGGTGGCCTAAAATGCAGAGAGATGTAAGAAGGTATGTTGAGCAATGTGGAGTGTGTCAAAAGGAAAAGGGGACATCAAAAAATGTAGGTCTGTACCAACCATTTCCCATCCCAACTAGACCATGGGATTGCATAAGTATGGATTTCATAGCAGGGCTACCTAGGACACCAACTAGTTTGGACAATGTGTTTGTGGTGGTAGACAGATTCAGTAAGATGAGTCATTTCATCCCATGCAAAATAACACATGATGCTAGTCACATTGCCCATCTATTCTTCAAGGAGATAGTAAGGATACATGGGTTGCCAATGAGCATAGTTGCGGACAAAGATGTGAAGTTCATGGGACACTTCTGGAAGACTCTTTGGAGGAGGCTAGGAACCAACTTGTCTCATAGTTTTGCATATAATCCTGAAACGGATGGAAAAACAAAGGTGATAAATAGGGTACTTGGTAACTTGTTGAGGTGTCTGACTAAAGAGTATGGAAAAGGATGGGAACAAGTTATTCCATAGGAAGAATTTTCCTATAATGATAGCACAAACAAGACTACTGGTAAGAGTCCATTTAAAATTGTATGTGGGTTACATCCAAGAGGTGTACTTGAGCTAAGAGACCTAAAGGGTTATGAAGGAATCAGTGGTCATGCTGATGATTTTTCTCAATCAATGAGAGAGGTTCATGAGCAAGTAAAGAAGACACTAATGGAGGTTAATTGGAAGTTGAAAGCTAAAAGAGATGAAGGGAGGAGAGATCTTTAATTTGAAATAGGTGATTTGGTAATGGTATACTTGAACAAGGCTAGACTACAGAAAGGCATCCCCGGTAAGCTACGGATAAAAAGGATAGGGCCATCCAAAGTGTTAGCTAAATATGGTCAAAATGCCTACAAGGTGGAACTACCCAAGGATTTGTCCATTTCTCCTATCTTCAATGTGAAAGACTTGGTGAAATATAAAGGACCAGAGATGAATGATGAGCAGTACAGTACTGAGGTGAGTAAGGATATGGAAGAACTCAAGGTAACTGATCATATCATACCATAGGTTGACAAGATTCTAGATTCAAGGGTGAAGAAAAGAATAGGCACAAGACATACGTGGAGCACCTAGTGAAATGGAGACACCAGCCAGAGTCAGAGGCTACCTAGATAGCAGAGAGTGACTTCAGGAAGCATGCTATCAGTGAGGAGTTCTTAACACCATAGGTTCCTTAACTTCCTTGTTGCAGGGGGAGAATGGTGCAAGAGAACCTTAAGGTTTTTTGAAAGGTCTTAGGAAATTTTGGCTTGTAGGTGGTTCTAGCCAACCACCAAGGTAATAAGGGCTATTTGATAAAGTCCCAAGGTTGATTTGATGTGTGTGTGTGTGGCAAGTTTGTTTGGAGTCTTGAGTTTGTGTATTCTTAGGACATCCTGCAGAGTTGTCATGACAACTTTTCCTAAACACTAGGAAGCTTTTATGTTGTTCTAAGCCTGACCTAAGGGTCTCGACACGTGGGGATAGGATATATAAGCTAAGAAAAAACCCTAACTTGATAGTTGTATGAGTTGGAAGAGTTGGAAGTATGGATTGTGACTTGGAAAGAACAAGTTTGTGACTATGTTTTTGAAATAGAGCCTTGATCTAGTCAATTAATGGATTGAAAGGACTAAATTAATTCATTGAAGCTTTAATTTGTGACATGTAACTACTTTGTGTGGCTTTGTTTTAGTTGTTTGGCATGACTGGTTAACTATTTTGTAAATTCTTGTGTTCTTCTGTTTCACTGCCCGGGTCAGGGCCAGTTGTGTAAAAGATGCACCCCACTTGAATTTTCGTGGCTGAACTTACATGGACTCTTGGAATCAAGTAGGGGACCTTGTATATAGTGTAAATATGGTCTATGGAGTCCTTTTTTGTAGTAGAGTTAGTCATTCCTTCAAGCTCTAGGATAGTGCAGGGGTATTTTGGCTAGGTGCTTGAACATAACAGAAGCAAGAAGGCTTGCTTAACGGATTGGTTTGTGCCAATAAATAGTGTAGAGGTTAGGGGTATGTGTATTGGACATGTGTATGCAAGGAGAAGTGCAGAGGAGGCCATTAGAGCACTCAATTAAGTTCAAGAAACCAAACCGTGTCACATACCCTAGAAACCCTTGAAAATAGGGGTTTGGTGACAGACCTATGTACAGACACCAAGGAGGTCTAAAACCTAGGAAATATTGAAGCATAGGAGGTGTATAGAGATAATACCTAAGGAGTTTGGGAGTTTGTTAAGGAAGTCTTGGAGTTATTCCAAGAACACTGGTTTTAGGAGGCCTAAAGGAAAGGTTTACATGAATCCGATGGAAAAATCAAGGAAGAGTCCAACAAGAGGGATCAAAGTGAAGTAAGATCACCCAAGGAATAGTTGGAAGACCTATTCCTAGTCCTAAGAATGGCTTGGGAACATTGAGGTAAAGTTGAGCCCAAAGGTGCTTAGTAGGGGTGTTTAGGTTTTTGAACCCAAGACCATGGAGAAAACAATATAGAAGGCCAAAATGGTGGAGGATAATTTGGCAATGGTGTTGGGTGGATATATTGGAGTAAAAATAGGTAGTGCTTCAGTTGCAGGACCTAGTTCATGTAGTGGCCACACTCAAGGAGCTGGGCTACCTAGGACACAATAGGTGCCTGCACAGAGTGGTCAACATCAGAGCTCACAAGGGAAACAAAAGAATTTCAAGCATAGAAATGGTTATAGATATCAGTCAGGGGGTGATAGAAACTAGAGGTGGGTCAAACGCTTCAATTATGAGTAGCTGACACAGAGAACATAGTCTACCTATAATAGGGGTAGTGTTCAGTAGTCGAGCGCGCCTTCTCGAGGTAGAGGATTTGATAGGGGTACAAGATGTTTTTCCTGTGGCCATCAGGGTCACATAGTGTGATATTGTCCCAATAGGGGCACATCAAGTTATACTCAGAGGCTAGCAGCATTAGATCTGACTATTGGAGATGCGAGTAGAGGTCATCCGTTATTTTCTATGGTTGAGAACCGCCAGGCTGATCATCAGAGCATAGTGGTAGAGACTTTGGGTATGTTACAAGGTAATAGGGTTACCATTTTATTTGATTAATAAAGCATTAGATTCATTTATTTCATTGTCTATTGTAGCGCATTGTAGACTGAGGGCAGTTAACCAGGACATTAGGTGGCAGGTCAAATTAGCCTTCAGTGCTAAAGTTACAATGCATTCCGAAGTACATGATTGTAGATTGTACATTGGATCCTTTCACACTATAGTGACCGCCGCATTATACCATTGGGGTCATATGACATCTTCTTAGGGATGAATTGGTTATAGGCTCACAAAACCATTATTGACTGTCAATGCAAGTTGATTCGATGCATAGATGTATTTGGTAGGGAGGTCGAGATAGTGGGAATTTAGAGACCCATATCATTGAGGATGATCTCAGCTATGCATTTGAGGAGATGTGTACGTCAGGACTTCCAGTTTTTTGCAGTGATAGTAGATGACTTGGAGTTGGGAGATAGTGAGGAGAAGGTTTCACTTAATAGCCATCCCATACTTCAACAGTATGCAGATGTATTTCCCAGTGAGATTCTAGGGATGCCACCTTAGCGTGACATCCATTTCAAGATTGACCTTATACCTAGATCCGAGCCTATTTCATGAGGTCTGTACTGTATGACTACATAGGAGCTTAAGAATCTTTGCTTGGAGTTGAAGGAGTTGCTAGAGAAGGGTTTCATCTGTCCTAGTGTTTCACCTTGGGGAGCACCAATAATTTTTGTGAAGAAGAAGGATGGATCTCTCCGATTGTGCATAGAATATCATCAACTAAATAAAATGACAATCAAGAACTGATATTCCTTACCTAGGATCGATGATTTTTTTGATCAGATCAAGGGTGCTTCAGTCTTTTCAAAAATTGATCTTAATTTAGGGTACCATCAATAACGCATAATTTATTTGACATTCATAAGATGATATTTTCACTTGTTACGGTCATTACGAGTTTACACTGGTATCGTTTGGGTTGATGAATTCACCATTTGTATTCAAGAGATATATGAACGAAGTCATTCACACATATCTTGATAGATTCGTATTGGTATTCCTTGTTGACATAAATTGATCTATTCTAGGACAATAGAGGAGCGTGAGGAGTATCTGAGGAAAGTTTTGCATTCTTTGAGAGACAATTAGTTGTATGCTAACCTGTCCAAATGTGAGTTCTTTTAGACCAAGGTTAAGTACCTTGGACATGTGATATCAGGAGAAGGTATTGCAACACAAATCTTGTGAAGATTCAAGCGATCATTGATTGGCTTATGCCCACTAATGTGGTAGAGATAGATAGTTTCATGGGATTAATAGGTTATTACAGATGCTTTGTTCAAGGTTTCTCAAGGATAAGACATCCTATCACTTCTCTTCAGAGGAAAGCGAAAAGATTCATCTGGTCAAAGAAGTGTGAGGCAACATTTTAGACACTAAAGGAGAGGTTGACCAGTGCACTGATTCTTGCGATACCTGATCCTACTGGAGATTTTTTTGTCTATACAAACACATCTTTTGAGGGATTAGGAGCAGTCTTAATGCAGGATGGTCGAGTTATTGCATATGAGTCTCACAAACTCAAGGATCATGAGTTTAATTACCCCACACATGATCTTGAGTTAGCAACGGTAGTACATGATTTGACGAGGTGGAGACACTTCCAATTGGGGAAAAAATTTGAGTTGCATAGTGACCATCAGAGCCTACAATACATCTTCATGCAGCCCAATCTTAGTGTCAGGCAAAAGCAATGGATGGACATCCTTTGCGAGTATGACTTCGTGATGAAGTTCATCTAGGGGAAGGATAATGTATTTGTCAATGCTTTTAGAAAATGAAGACATGAGTTGTTAGTGGTGACTCTTGGTGTGGATTTGAGGATTCAAATTCTTTCAACACTTCCTATAGACAACTGGTATCAAGAGGTGAGATCAGAGATAGAGATAGGCATGACTCTTGAGGGTAGATTCTTCGGTTATTCTCTAGAGTAAGATGGTTTATTGAAACACATGGGATGCATTTATGTTCCATATTTTGGAGATCTTTGTACCTTGGTTATGATAGAGGCACATCAGGCACCCTATTAAGCTCATCCTAGAGTGAAGAAGATGCATCCTGATTTGTGAAAACTATACTTCTGGGTAGGTATAAAGTGAGACATCGATGAATTTTTGTCAAGGTGTTTGGAGTGTCAATGAGTGAAGGCTGAAAACCAACATCCGATAGGACTTCTGCAGCCACATTTGGTGCCATGGTGGAAATGGAATATAATGTCGTTGGATTTCATTGATGGGTTACCTAACTCTTTGCTATGACACGATGCCATTATGTTGATAGTGGATAGGTTGATGAAGGTAGCACACTTCTCGCCTATTCATTCATCCTATAATGCTTCATCCATTGCTAGAGTGTTCATGGAAGATATTTTTAGGTCACATGATATTCCTCATTAGATAATTTCTGACAGGGATCCTATGTTCACCTCCACTCTTTGGATGTCATTGTAGCATACCATGGGGATATAGTTGAAATTTAGTTCAACGTATCACCTTGAGATAGATGGATAGATCAAGAGGGTCAAATAGATCCTTGAGGATATGCTACAGATGTCTGTGATGGACCAACAAACATGATGAGAGGACTATCTACATTTAGTGGAGTTTGCATATAATAACAACAATCAAAGTTCGATTGGTATGTCTCCTTTCCAGGCATTGTATGGATGATCGTGTAAGACTCCTTTGAGTTGGGAATGATTAGAGGACATAGTTTTATTGGGTCATGAGATGCTTTAGGACATGGAGCAGCAGGTGATCTGAATCAGGGAATATTTGGTTGTTGCACAGGATAGGCAAAAAAAGTATGCAGATTTGCATCAGGTGGACCATCAGTTTGCAGCAGGTGATCGAGTCTTTTTGTGAGTGCATCCATTAAAGAGTCCAATCCAATATGGAAAGCACTCTAAGCTCGTACCTCACTTGGTTAGGCCATTCGATATTCTTGAGAAGATTGCACCAATAGCTTATCGTCTTGCTTTGCTGCCCAGTCTCTTGCCCATACATGGCGTATTCCATGTTTCAATACTCAGACTTTACCACCTTGATATATCTCACATCCTTGATTGGAATGCCTTACAAGTAGAAGACGAGCAGTTGTCTTTGGAGCATGTGGCCATCATGCAACATAGGAGACTCACCCACAAGGATGAGATATTGAGTAGGTTAGGGTTGAGTGGGATCCAAGAGATGATACATCGGCTACCTCGGAGGATGCGACTAGGATGAGAGAGCTCTATCCCTATTTGTTCATAGGCTTCCACAAGTAATCTTGATCCTAGGGGGGAGGGATGTAGCACCCCTCTGATTTTCTCATGTTTTTAGATAATGCTTTTATTTTGATAGACTATGATACTATGATGTTATTTGATTGTTGACATTATAGCGATGATGGTTTTTATATTGAGATGTGATGGTACACTATATTGATGATTATTGATTATGGCATGCTCTCTGTTTAGCATAGTTTATTATGTGAGTTGATATTGTTATATGTTCATATGTAGTTATTTGATGTTTTGTTTTCATCATTTTTGATGTGACACTATATTGGTGAAGGCGACGAGATTGGACCATTTTCTTGCGAGCGTCGTGCGATTCCATGATTTTCCCTTCACGGTGTGATTGTTCAAGATCTATATACATGTACGACATATGTTTTGATTATAGGATTGTAAGTAAAGGACATCGACTTCACCTAGATTCATAGGTTTGAGCGTGTCCATTTCCCAACAAAATAGTTGATTGGGAGGTAGTAATAGGATTTCCTTGTCAAATCACAACCCTAGTCATAGTGTGTTGTCAATCCTTGTTTTGGTCATGCTTTGTTGTCATGTTGTCCTCATTTTCCTTGTCATTTAATTATTTTGCAAGGTATGCTCCGTGGGAAATTAATGTTAATTAATGTTTATAATGATTTAAATTGATTATTTATTTAATCATGATTAATGTTGTTAGAAGCTTTAAATTTGATTTATTTAATTAGATTTAATTAATTTTGTATAGTAATTTAATTATTAAGATTAAATTTATATTATATAGTGATTAAAATTAATTAGATTAGATTTGATATTAAAATTGTTAGATATAGAAGTTTTATTTAATTAATTATTTAAATTAATTAAATAAAGTTGTGAATTTAAATGAATGGATAATTAAAATTAATATTTGATTTTAAATTATGAAACAAAAAAATATCTTATAAAATATCTAAGAGGAAATATCTTGTGATTTGAGTTGGAAAGATATTTTGCGATTGTGACATGAGTTAGAAAATTGAAATTTGGTGTTGGGAAATAATTCATGGAGAGAATCATTGTGTTAACTGGAAGAGGGGAAAAAGGCTATTTCATGAGAATAAAAAATGGTATTTTGGGGGTTGTTGAAAATTGGAAGAAGTTCTCAGGATATTGGCTCTGGTTTTATTTTCAGCTTTCTGGAAAAGAGGATTCTTTTGGAAAAGGCTTTGATAATTTTGATATTAGAAAGCGAGACTCTACTTTAATCTTCAATTCTCCAAGCATTTGAAATAGGTTCTTTATTGTTTTTATTTAAATACAAATTAGAAAAGGCTATTAGAATTAGTTATTGTCTTGGAAAAGATTTCCTGTACAATGAAGAAAATTTATTTTATTTTAAAGCTGTAATATGTTTTGAAAATTGGAAAGATTGCCATTAAAGCTTTAGAGCTTGAGATTAAATTCTTATATTCTTTTGAAAAGATGAATTGTTTTAAAACAATAGAATTCACAAAATGATTATATATAAAATTGGTAAACCTCTATAGGAGTTGATTTCAATCTTCCTAATTAAATTTGTAGAAAACCTCTTATTGTATTGGAAAAGATCTTCCTGTAGAAGATTATTGTTTTTTTTTCAATTAGATTTATTTGGCTTAGGAAATTAAAAAACCTCTAGAATATTTGTAAATATCCTCTTGTAGAATTTTTGTTTGAAAAATTGTTCATCTGGAGCAATCATTTTGATATATATATATATATACATATACATATACATATACATATATAAACATAAACATATATATATATATAGATATATAAATATATGCATTTTTTTATTTATTAAAGTTCCTGTAAAAAAATATTTTGAAAAAGAAACCCTGATTGAAATTCATACAACGATTTTAGATATGTAAAATTGTAGGTTTAAAAGTTTATAGTTTTTAAGAAAATTGAATGGGGGTTGGGGCTGCCCCCACAGTCATCCCCATAGTGGAGGCAACGTTGTGGAGGCAGTGCCCAATGCTACCTTCACAAGTTGCGCCTCTTAGGGAGTCGACTGCATGTAAACAACTTGGAATGATGGTTGCTTCAAGGATTTTTTGTCCGCCTTTTAATTCAACTTCATAATTTGGTTTTAAATATATTAAATATAATATATATATATATATATATGCATAAATATATATATGTAACTGTATATTTATATATATGTAAATATATATTTATATTTAATATTTGTTTTTGAAAATTATAATTAATTTTTAAATATTTAAGTAATATATTTATACATAAAACTATATATATATATATATTTAAATGAATTTTATAATAGGTGCATGTAAATGCATAAAGTAAATGTTTTTAAAATTAAATGATTTAAAAAAAAGGGAAATTGAATTAAATAATTAGATTTAATTTCTTTATTGACTATAAATGAAATTGTATTAAGTTAGATTATTTTGAGAAATGTATTATTATTTTTCTTGGAATGGAAATTAGGTTAAGGAAATCATAATGATAGTTTTATTACCTGCCTGAATTGCTTATTTAATTATGATGTCTTTTGTCCACGTAAGTTGGGAAATCTGTTAGTTGTGAATGTGTACGCCTTCTAGATGTTGTAATATTATGTGGGGGTTGTGATATTTTGTTAAGCCCTTTTTTTTCCTTGGGTAGTGCACCTAGTTGTGATCCAGTTTACACACTGAGTTACTACAAATGAGATGTGTTTCCTCTTGCATTATGGTTGGGATATAATATGTGTTTTTGTTTAATTTTTCTACCCTTGGTTTATGGATTAGATCCTTGCGTTGATAGTAGGGGAGTGGCTCTCAATGGGGGCTGACACACAAAGTGGTGCTAAGATAACTCATGTGAGAGTTAGATAGTTCAATGGAAATTAAATAAAAGTATTAGGGGAAAGGGTAGCCTTAAAACACATAACTTGCTAATTGTGCCTCGCTCATTGGATCAAGGGCTCATTTAGACTTGAGATGAGAAGAGAGGGATTGGAATGGGAAGGTCAATATCTTGTCCCTTTTAAAGATATTTGACTCCACACTAGTTTGTATGTGGGGTTGGGGATAGTGAGAGGCTACCAGGATTACCCAAGATGGGGGTTAGGGCCTAGGAATATCTACTAGGATAACCCATGCAAATTTGTGATGACACTCCTCCTATGACAATATTTTATAATCTTCAGTTGATGTACTTAATTCTTTTACTCTGGAAGCAATGTAACCTTCATGTTATGTATTGTACTTGTATAGTTTACTCTTGTGGTTTTCTGTGTCTTAAGGTTGTTGGTTATACCTAGGAATCCATTTTACTATCTCCTACCATGGGGGGTGGGCCTTCGGGTACCACGTGGTTGGGTGGAACACGCACCTTACACCATTGGGTTTTGACTTCATGTTTGTGATGGCGGGACCTTCTAGATTGGAGAGCTCACATGTTCCTATTTTATTGGATCTGTTGAATGTTAATGTATATGTACTATTCCTCATTTTTATTGAAGGAGAATCCTTGTATCATTGTAATTGTAATATTGTTTGTATGATCTACCTCATTTTAGAAATGAGCCTTGTAACTGCTATATAGAATGAACACAATATATGAATGATTTTAATATGTACTTTGTAATCTTATGAAAGGAGTTTAATGTTCTCGGATCTATGTTATTTATTTCATGAGTAAAATTTATATGTTATGGATTAGTTTACTTTTGTATGTTATGGGTTTCAAATGTAAGTGTTGTCGTGTACCTTAGAGGATGTATTCGTTAAGTGTAGTTCACTTTACAAATTGTTAATTTCACTTTTAAAAGAAATTTGTTATACTTCAGTTGTAATTGTGTCATCCTCTAGGGTTACATGGCAAGGCGTTACAAACCTTGGAAATTTTGTAAGAGTATTTCTTCTATTGGTTGACTAGAAGGTAGGGCACCTTCTATCTAGTAGCCTATTGAACACACATATTTTAGTATTTGCAAGGTACATTGTGTGTGTATATTTTCTACTATCAAGTATGTTTTGCAACATTTTGATTTGGTATTTCAGCTATCATAATTTCTATGTATATATTTATAAATAATTTAAATTGATTCTTTTACTTCATATTTTATGAATTTGATGATATTTGGTTAATTTTTTGTTTCAAAATTTATTGTAATTTCTATATAATTCCTACTTCTTGAATAGAAAAGAATAGCTCCTATCACCAAAATTATTTTGATCTACAATAGGTTTATTTCCATAGAGTTCACTTTATACATACTCTTCTCACTACCTGCATCTCTTGTGCAAATAGGCATTACACCTTTCATGAGCTTACAATCTTCGGATTGACACTTAGACCGAGCTGAATCTAGTTTATTCTTTACCCTAGATTTGGCCTATCACTTTTACCTATAGAATTTGGAAACCAAACAACCAAAGTTCAAAATTCTCTATATAATTTTGACAACAATGACAACCAAGCTGCAATAGGCTTTGTCGTCGATGGAAAAACCAAAAAAATCTCCCCTTTTGGTGCACAATCTCTCCCCGTTTGACATCAAGGACAAAGGGTAGACACAATTTTCTCTCCCTCTTCAAACAACATACAAGCTCCCCCTATTAGAAACAACCACAACTTGCACCCCCTAAGAGGTAACCCCCATTAGTCCAAGAATAAAGATATGACTTGAATTTTCCCCTTGGATAGATGCACAAACTATGCATCTAGTAAGAAGGAGGGGTTATTACCCCTAAATTCTATATGGGATATTCAAATGTATCCTTTTCAAGTGCCTTTTTGAAAATATTTGCAACTTGATCCTTTGTAGATACATACTCCAACTTCACTTCTTTATCTATAACCTTTTCTCTAAGAAAGTGATACATGATTGATATGTTCTTGGTTCTAGAATACATCATTGGACTCTTTGAAATATTGATAGAACTTGTATTATCACATAGAATATGAATAGGATAATTAGACTTTATCTTGATATTCTTCAATTTTTGCTTCATCCACAACACTTGAGTACAATAATATGCTTCAACAATGTACTCTGCTTTTTATGTTGATAAAGATATTAAATCTTGCTTCTTACTATGCCATGAAACCAACCTGTTCCCTAAAAATAAAGCACCACCATTCGTACTCATTCTATTATCGACACAACTAGCCTAATCAACATCAGTGTATGCACCCAAATCAAAGTAATTACCTTTTGGATACCATAATCCATAATCTAGAGTGCTCTTCAAATATATAAATATTATCTTGATTTCCTTCACATGAGTTCCTTTAGGATTAGATTGAAATATTTTAACCAAACATACCACATGCATAATATTAGGTCTTGTAGTAGTTAAGTACAATAGGCTTCCAATCATAGATCCATATAGAGTTTGATTAGCTAGGGGAGACTCATCATATTTTCTCAAATGAAAACTAGTTACCATAGGAGTAATCACAGGTTTGCATTATTCTATAACAAACTTCTTTAAAATATCTTTAACATAATTTTATTGAGAAATAAAGATACCATCATCTACCTGAGAAATTTGAAGATCACGAAAGAAAGATAACTCACCTATCATACACATTTCAAATTCCTTTTACATTTCTTCAGAAAAATTCTTACACATTTACTATTGCCCCAATGCAAGGATTATGCTGGTACATTGCCCCCTTGAGAGATCAGACGATTTTTATTTTATTTTTGGGTGATCTCGCGAAAAAAGAGGACAAGGTGCCTGATAGGTCCAAATATGCCCCAAGATGTCAGAAAACATGTTAGGATGCCAAAAAATATGTGAAATGTTTCTCGGTTGGACAAAAATAGGATTGGGGGACCAAAAACTTAGCCGGATGGCCAAATTAGGTCAAAAAACCCAAATTCCCAAGCTTAAATATTCCTCGAGGGATCAGTTTCAATACATTTGCACCTTTAGCATTTATAATTTTTTGCATTTTGAGATTTGATCCTCAGTCGAGATGGCACAACATCTTCCCAGACACGTGTCAGAGAGAGTATGAGTGCACCAATGACCAGTCGGCACTAGACCCGTGGTATGTAAGCCCCTCCTGACCTTTAATTTCTCATTTTTCATGCATTAAATAGGATAACAAACCTCTTTAGGCTAAGCGAAGCTATATAGGGCCACTGCAAATACCTGGTTGGTGTCGTGTGGTCCTAAAATGGGCTGCATATGTAAATAGAGCTGCACAACATAGTTAGGAGATTAGGGTTCTGGTGGTCAAACTTGGCTGCACATGAAAATAGTGTCGCACGATGCAGTTAGGGATTTAGATTTCTCAAAGTCTGCTGCAAGATGTAGTTTAGAACTTTTCAAATTGCATCACATTTTAAAATAGCGCCACACTTTTTGTTTCAATTGTGAAAATTTGACGCGAGAGGTAGATTTTTTTACAAGACTTGACATGATGACTTCCCTTGTGCAAGAGTAGCTTGATATACTTCATTCGAGGGAGCACAAATGGCCGGTGCTCCACAAATTGTAGGGTATGCATGTGTACCTTCAGGAGAAACTTGGTATCCTTGGCCTTTGGTATGTTGCATATGCCACTTCTATTTAGATGCACTTGGGTATGATGACTACTTTGGCCAAGCGGTGGCACAGTGAGACTTCCTCCTTCCATCTCCCTATTAGCGAGGCTACCATCACTCTTGAGGATGTCTGGCAGATTCTCTAATTTCCCATTCATGGAGCTAGAGTGATTTATGATCTAGAGGAGGGTAGGGATGTCTGCTTTGATGTTATGGGTGTTGATGAGCTCATCCTTTCTGATGGATAGATTGACCTAGAGCGATACCGAGGTAGAGCGCCCATCTACAGGTTGATCATTGTAGCTATCATTTCTAGTCTTGTGGCACCTGATCGGTGGGGCTGATACTTTAGTCCAGACTGGGGACTGGCATGGCAACGAATGTGTGTCTGTCGAGAAATCTTTGCTTGGGTGCCAATGATGTTGGCCTCCTTATACAGGGATTTACATGAGTTCACTTACATGGACAACCGGGTCCTCAGGGCTGGAGTTACTTTATTACACATATGGGCATTGGAGCCAATCCTGGTGCTCCATCCAGATGTCACACTAGTTATTATCGATATTGATGACCCTATTTTTTGGTGATATGGAAGGGTACAAATCCATTTTACTCATACTGGTACAAGTGGCCTTGCCTATTTGCGACAAATTCTTGACGAGATGAGGAAGTTCATTTGGAGACCTTGGATGGGAATAGACCCATGGTAAGATGATGTGGAGCACCTGTTCTTCACCCAATAGGACAAATGGATGCAGGGTCGAGAGCATACCATGATAGAGCAGTATCTCCATGATAGGGTGGTTCATCAGTTTGACAAGATTAAGGACAAATTAGATGATCAGTACATGGCGATATTTTCCCACACTATGAGAGAGACAACATGGGGCCAATCCATCCTGATAGTTGAGGCAGTGTCCTCATTCAGGTAGCTTGTGGCCAAGTTGTGGCCATATGATTAGGGGTCGGCAGAGACCTAGGTGTATCGATCTTGGTTTAGGCATCCCTTGAGATTGACAGTTCTAGGTGCGGTACTCCTACGATGGAGGTCTAGAGGAAAATCAAATAGGAGGGGTAGAGGACAGGGGGGTAGAGGTGATAGAGATGGGGATAGAGAGAGAGGAGGAGGTGGACCACCTCCTCATCAGAAACCTCCCAAAGATCCAACACAAAAGGCACCTCCACAGGTAGGGGTATAGGATGGCCAACCTAGGGATGGGGACAGGGTAGTCCCATAGCAGCTGCCAATGTTGCAGCCAAATCATAGAGATGTATTGATCTAGCAGTTGTAGGGTCAGACTCAGGTATTGACTACAAAGAGGGATCAGGCTCAACAACAGGTTGTGACAGTTAATGCTGAGAGGGATCAGGCTCGATCCGAGAGTTATCAGGAGATTGGTCGGTGAAGGAAGCTAGAGAGTATGGCTTCATCATCCCAGGGCCAATCAGTTTCCCTGTGGGCTTATAGAGAGGTAGTCAGAGGGGCCGACTACTATCGACAACATTATAGATAGGTAGTGCTAGCAGCAGGCCGGGTGCCAAACTTCTCTTAGCAGATAGGGATGAGGTCGCCAGAGAACCATGGTGAGATGCAGGTGGGAGAGGGCAGCAGCCAACAGGGCAAGCCATTGATCATAGACAGTTTCCATTTTTGGTTTACAGGCCTCGATTATTTCCCCTATTGTATTATAAATTTTGATGCATAGTTGATCTTGTTTTTGTATCATGACAATATACTTTTGATGATATATATGAGATGGTTTGGCTTTATGATATGTCTTGCAATGTATGATATGTAGATAATTTTTAATTTTCTATGTGCTATGAGATGCTTCTATTTTTATGCTCGTGCAATATGATGTATGTTGGATGTACTTCATTTTGTATATTTTCTATGCATTTTGATGGTTACATGGTAAATGATATGCTAATGATGATGTGCAAATGATAAATGAAATGCAACTGATAAATGTTATGCAAATGATTAATGATGATGGATGCTAATGATTTTTTATTATTTCCTCAATGATTCATGTATGATGTGAAATTAATGTAATGCAATGATTCTTTAATATGCTTAGAATAAAAAATCTATATTATTCCTCATAACTTAAGATGATGATAATGTGGTATGATCTATATGATATGCCATGCACTTATTCTAATGATCTTGTGGATATAGGGTGTATGCATTGGTGATGCTATGATTAACTATCATGATACCATGTTAGTATGGAAAGAAGATAGAAGAACTTAGAGTCAATGGGTCACTTAGAATGATGGTGATTTGCTTACCAGGAGTTAGAATTTTCAAAGGGCCATACATTATGTTTGATAACACACATAGGTACAATTCATCAAGGTATAAATAACCATGATGGCGTTGTACCCAATATGATGGGTTTTTAATTGAAAATCAAATAGGAGTATTCTTGTTCACGCTTAGCATACAAAAATTCATTTAGGATGTAGTTAAAACATTCTAAACATCTTGGGCCAAAACATAGAAAAGCAAGCTTTCCTATGTGGTCAACAAGATATCTAAAACATCCCCTCCACAAACCAAATAAATTATGTATGACTAAGTTATCTTACAAGTGTATCCCACAAGTGCAGTAGATAAAAGAGACAATGATCATTCTCTAAACCTATTTTGTTTAGGAATCATTGAGAGGTCCTTGGAATGAGCACAAAATAAGATAAGCCAAAAAAGATCAAATAAAGAAAACCAACGAGCTAATGTTCTTCATACTTCTAGCCAAGACTAAACTACTGTGAGATACCTGATGCTTATTTCCATCATGGGAAGGATTCATCCTAGGAAATTTTGTGATCAGGGTTTTGGTGAGACTGATTGGATGATAAGCTATTGATACTCCAAGTTGATTAACTTGCTTGCTTATCGACATAGACTTTGAGACTCTGGCGATTAGGGTGTTAATTTTTGAACCTGATAGACTTGCTTCCGACTGACTCACCAACAGATGATGGTGATGACTGATTTTATTATGAGTGAAGATAATCGTGGGTGAAAGCGAGATGAGATGAAAGCACCATTTTGGATTTTTTAGATATTTTGAGGCTATTTTAGGAATTTTGAGATGTTTTACAAATGTTTTTGGTATTTTCAAGATTTACGATGAAGAGACTAACCTAAAGACATATCCTAGGGGTCTCGAGATCTAATTTATAGATTAGCCTTGCCTACATTATACATGTAGAGACCACGCAGTTGGACTAATGACAAACTTGACTCAATGATAAGATAGATGGGAAAACCAATAGCCATTTTATTGTGACAGACGCCTAAGGATTGACCTAAAATGTTTTGGGGGATGATCAAAGAACAACCTTGCCTACATTCAAGCTATGAGACGACATAGTTCAGACAAGGTGAAAGACTGACAAGACTCAATGATGAATTTTTTTTGAAGACTTTTTGAGATTTTTTTGATGTTTTTTGATTTTCTGATGCGTTTTCTGAATGTTTTGGATTTTTTGATGTTTTGGGAAGATCACACAAAAATATACATGAATCCAATCTGATGCCAGTACAACATGCCCCCAATGTCATGTGATAGACTACTTTGATAAAGGTAGGACAAACTGACCTTAGGAATATGCCAAGTAGTACTATGGTGGAATATGATATGAGCACAAGATCAAGCTATGGTAAACAAATGGATGGATTAATGAAATGTGATGAAATGTAATGCATAAGTAAGTCATGCAGATCTTGGTGGATAGAGAGTGCTTTATTTATGCTTGGAACCTATTTTCTAGGTTTTTACCAAGGTACTTGCCCAAAGTGCCACCAAAGTGGTTTTCACTAGAGGACGATTTTTTCTTTACTCTTTTTAATATTTTTTCTATTTTTTTTTGGATTTTTTGTTATTTTTTTTGTTGTCCCCAAGATGCCTATTTGTCAGTTTTTCATCAAGGTAACCATTTTTTTAGGAAATTTTTTGTATTTTTTGGTTCTATACCTTGCAAGATTTTAGGCATAATTTTTTTTGAGATGGGAGTTGTTCAAGGGCTCTTGCAGAGGCTCGCCTTCTGGTGTTGACAATTGATATGTACCTGATTTATAGTTTTTCATGATGATGAAAGGTCCCAACCAATTGGGCTCAAATTTTCCTTTGCTCTCTAGATTCGACACATTCTTTTGGTTCTCTTTCAACACAAGTTTTCTGACTTGGAAGGTGTGTCGCCTGATCTTCTTGTTGTAGCTGGGCTTCAGGCGGTTCTGATAGACTTTTAGATGGTTGAGGGAATTCATGCACCATTCATCTAATAACTCCAGTTAATTCAAACTTGAAAACCAGTATTCCTCATCTATTATGAGGTTTTACAATTATATTATTAGTGATGAGAGCTCGATCTTAATTGGGAGGATGGCTTCTAATCTATAGACTAGGGAGAATGGGGTGGCACATGTTGGCATGTGGATTTTGGTGTGGTAGGCCCATACAATGGGATTTAGCTATTGATGTCAATCATGACCAGAGTCATTGACTATTTTCTTAAGGATTTTCATAATGGTTTTGTTGGTAGCTTCTGCTTGGCCATTTCCTTAGGGGTAGTATGGAGTGGAAAAGCGATGTTGGATTTTGAATTTGTCGCATAATTCATAGACATCTTGATTCTTGAAAGGTGTTCCATTATCAGAGATAATGGATTGGGGGACATCATATCGACAAATAAGATAGTTCAGGATGAACTTAGAAATTTGCTTTCTTGTTATGTAGGTCATGGGAATTGCTCTGACCCACTTTGTGAAATACTTCATGGCAGTGATGATGAACTTGTGGCCATTGGATGAGGTGGGTGTGAATTTTCCTATGAGATAAATCCCCCATTATGAAAAGGGACATGGTGTAACAATAGGATGGAGTTCTTGAGCTGGTGCATGGATAAGGTCTCCATATTGTTTGCATTGTAAACACTTTCAAAAAAATTCATGTGCTTCTCTTTCCATTGTTGGCCAGTAGTACCCGACCCTTAGCAAATTCTTAGCCAAGGTCATACCACTTGAGTGTGAACCACAAATTCCATTGTGTACCTCAGTCAGAGTAGTCAAGGCCTCCTCATGATTTAAGCAACACAAAAGGGTTCCCTCAATGCTCCTATGGTAAAGGGTTTCTCCTAGGATGATAAAACCTAAGGACTTTTTGATAAAGGCTCATTTAAGGTTTGGGGTAATGCTAGCTGGGAGGACTCCTATTCTTAGGTAGGTGTAGATTTCATGATACCAGAGATCACTAGGACCAACGGTTTCACACACATATTCAAAATTTGGTACCTTGAATGTGGGTACGAGAAGCTTCTCTACCAAGAATTCATGTTTTGAAACATTGCTAGGGATATCCAATAAGGATCCAATTGTTGCCATGGAGTCAGCTGCTCTATTGTTAGCCCTCGGTATCTACTCAAATGTGATATCAATGAACGATTCTTTAAGGCTTTCTACTAACTTCTTATATGGTGTCAACTTTTCATCCTTAGTTTGGTACTCGTCATTGACTTGGTTGATAATAAGTTGTGAATCCCCATAAACCTTTAGTGCCATTATTTGCCTCAATCTTGAGACCTATGGTTAAAGCCTCATATTTTGAAATGTTGTTGGTACTGGGGAACGCTAATTTGTAGGATCTAGGTATATAGTACCCTTGTGGGGTGATGAAGAAAACACCGGCTCTTGATCCATGTTGCGTGTATAAGCCATCAAAGTAGAGTTTCCAATGATCGGCTATGCTGAGATTGAAGATGCAATCATCTGGAAATTTTGATATGAGTGGATTCTCTGAATAGATGGGAGATTCTACCAATTGGTCTGCAATGACTTGTCCTTTGATTTCTTTTCACTCCACATATTCAATGTCATATTCTAATAGTATCATGACCCACTTAACCATCCTTCCTATGAGCATTGCCTTTGACAGTAGATACTTTAGGGGATCTATCTTGGCGATGAGTTTTATTTTGTGTGCCAACATAGAATGTCAAATTTTTTGTGAAGCAAACACTATTGCTAGATAGGATTTTTCAATGACTGAGTAGTTTAACTCATGGTTGACCATTGTTCTATTGATATAATAGATGGCCCTCTCTGTCCCATTTCATTGTGCTGAGCTAAAAGAGCACAAAGGGCTACTGCTATTTTCGAGATGTATAAGATCACTGGTTTTCCTCTAATGGGTGGCATTAACACTGGTGGCATGATTAAATATTCTTTGATTTTATCAAATTCCTGATTGCACTTGTCATCCCACTTGTATGCTACTCCCTTGTGGAGTAGATGTGAATATGCAATTTGTTTATCTATCAGTTGTGCTATGAAACTTCAGATGGATTGGATTCTGCGTTGTAGGCCTCTGAGTTGTTTTAGTGTCCTTGGTGCCTCCATGTCGAGGATTTATTTGACCTTGTTGGGATCCACCTCTATTCCCCTCATCAACACTATGTATGCCAAAAGTTTACCTGATTGTACCCCAAAGACACATTTCTTTGGGTTGAGCCTGACCTTATACTTCTCTAGTATGTCAAAAATGGCACTTAGGGTTGTTATGTGATTTTGTCTCTTCTTTGATTTGGCCAGTTAATCATCCACATAATCTTCAACAGTTTTTTGTATCATGTCATGAAAGATTAGTTTCATGGCCCTTTGATATGTATCCCCTACATTTTTTAGCCCAAATGGCATCATGTGCCAACAGTAGGTTCCCCATGGACATGTAAATGCCATCTTATGCCGGTCCTCCTTTGCAATCATTATCTGGTTATACCCCGAGAAACCATCCAGCAATGATAGCATCTCATGTCTGGATGTCATGTCCACTATCATATCAATGTTAGGTAGTGGAAAATCATCCTTAGGACACGCTTTGTTGAGATCACTAAAGTCTATGCAGATACGGATTCCCCGTTTGGCTTCGAAACTGGTACAAGATTGGATACCCATTCTGGATAGTCAATTGGGCATATGAAGCCGACATCCAAGAGTTTCTGTAATTCCACCTTGACTAGCAAGGCTATCTGAGGGTGCATTTTTCTTATTTTTTGTCTTATTAGCTTTGCTCTAGGGTAAACAGCCAAATGGTGAACCACCACTTCTGGATCTAGACCCGACATGTTAGCATAGGTCCATGCAAATTTTTCCTTTCTTTCCTTTAGAAATGCTGCTATTAGTTCTTGTTCTTTTGTCAGAAGTGACTCGATATAGAAGGTGATTTGTGGTGTTGTCTTCATTCACAGATTAACAAGATTGCACCGTTCGGCCAAGACTATTGATTTCTCTTGATGAAGTGTAGTAGAGGGGAGATTGAATCCTTCATCCTTTGGTGCCTCAGAGAGGTTTTCACCATTAAATGCATCCTTTATTTTTACTATTCTTTGGTTAGAGAGTGCCATAGTGTGGTTTTCACTCAATGAACCCAAGCTTATTCTCGTTCTTTTTCTTTTGCAACTGAAGGACTCAATCATCTCCCCATAATAGGTGTGGGTGTCCAACATGATATTAAACCTAGCCTTGTGATTTCCATATGGAACTGTATCCCTTAGTTCGATGAATTCTGAGAGTGCCTCATAATTTTCAAATGTGTCTAGAACCGAGGGTCCTCGTTGGTCATAGTCGATGAGCTGTGGGTAAACTAGGTTTACTTCGTGAGTTTAGTAGTTAGACTCAATGGGTGAGGCACTAATCATTAGTCAGGAGGAATCCTCAAAAAGAAAGGGAAGGACAATTATGGTATCCTCATCATCACTAATAGTGAAGACATCAGTTACATCAAAAGTTAAATTATCTAGCGGAAAACCTGTGGATACAAGTAGTTGAAGGGTGACTGTTGATAATTGAGGAGGAGATTTGACTGCTCTACTAAGAGTACCTTTGCCACATATGGTTATAATCAGAGGGGTACATCTGAGGCCAAGGTTTCTCATTCTTCTTTCTACAGCAATGGGCTCTAGTCATCCATTGATGTTTCTTCCCAGGCATTCATTCCTGTTATAGCCCATACCAAACATAATTGTCAATCCCCTACTAGTTTCATCCATGGTTAGAGTGGGTGTGGGTCCTTCATCATGTATAGCATGCTTGAAATGTCTTCCTCATCGACATTTTATAGACTTAGGTCCCCCTAATGGCGGAATCCAAAAGGGTCTACCCTAAGAGTGTGGACAAGTGTTTTGGGTGATTGAGGTTTCCCATGCAACCTAGAATATTGTGGTAACTCTCCTACAACAAACACATTCTTCTTCATTCTATAATATCTGCACCCATTATCTTGAATCATGAGATTGACATCAGATATGCAGGGATGGAGGGTGTCTCTGTCGCAAAAGTGGAGGCAAGGTTAGATGGGTCTATATAAGAAGTGGATGGTCCTTCATTATTTTTTGGTACTTGGGGGATTTTGCAAAACTTGTCTTCCAAGTTTTTGTAGTAGGCAAATGGTTCCAGATCACCATGTATTGTGACCTCTTCATTCTGGTATGGGAATTTGATGCATTGATGGAATGTTGAGGTGACTACCTTCATTCCATGGATCCATGGTCATCCTAGGAGTATGTTGTATGGTAGGTCGAGATCAAGTACTTGACAAGTGGTTTCCATGGTTGCTAGCCCCACTTGGATTGGGATTCTGATAGTGCCTTGAGAAACTCTTTCTTGATCATCGTATGCTCTTATGGTGATGCATTTTTTCTTGTCGATGGAGTCCTCTGAGAGTCCCAAGAGTTCTTTATGAGTTTAAGGGAAAAAATGTTGAAGCCTGCATCCCCATCTACTAGGACCCTTTTGACTTTATTTTTATGGATCAACACTTGAAGGTGCATTGCACGATTGTAAGATGGTTGGGCAGGGAAATCTTGATTGGAGAATGTGAGGAGATTTGGGGTAACGATGTTACCAACCATAGCCTAGAACTATTATGTATCAAGGGTAGCGGAGATGGTGGATGCAACTAATGCTTCATCAAGAATTTTCCTATGGGAAACAAATATTTTTAATAATTCCATGATGAAGGTTTGGGTGGGGGTTCTCTTTAGCTGGTCGATGACACTATAGTCGTAAGGAACAAATCTTGTATTTGAGATGGGGGTCTTAGATGGTTGTGATGCCCCTACGATAGTAACCTTGCCGCTACATGTGGTGACTCCACAATCGGTGTTGGATCCTTTGATGTTAATGACCATGACCATCTCATCTACGCATGTGAAAATGTCTTCATATACAAGGTTTGCACTAGCATACTTTTGCTTACCTTTGTTGTTCCCTTGGTTATTTCCTTGATTATAATTCAACATCGAATTTGTGTATATTTTAAGGTCCTGATTTCTAGTTGGTTGTTCAATGTTTATGATCTTGTCCTTAATGAGGTCTTGGATGATATTTTTTAACCTCATGCATTTTGCGGTTGTGTGTCCCTTGATTTTGTGAAAATCACAGAGGTTATTTTCATTGTACCATGGTGGTTTTGTCATAGGTTCCACATATTGCTCAAAGTTGGAGATTTTGATAAGGTTTTCTTTAACCAACTTCCTCATTATGGATTCAATTGATTCTCCAAGGGCCGTGAACTTCCACTTGGGAGGATACTTGTTTCTGGGAGGTGGTCCTCATTGATTGCCCAATTTATTGATTTGGTTGTTAGGAGGTTTTTGTTGTTGTGCCACTGTATTAGTTTGCACATTATTGCGATTATGATTCTGTGGCTAGTGATGAGTCTGGATGTTCTGTTTAGGAGCATTGATGACCACCTTAGCATTGAACACTTCGTTGTTTGTGATATTTTTGTTCCTCGACCATGTTTGAGGTTTATCATTATAATTGTTGGACATGAGGTTATCCTATTGTGGAGGAAATGTCAATGTTCCTCCTCGCGTAGTAAGGGCTCTTTTGATATTGAGCGCCTTTGGGATCACCTAATCAAACGTTGTGATGTATTGCATTTTTAAGTAGAACGCCAAGTTTTCATCTAGATTGGATATGATTGTGCAAAATTGTTCTTTTGGTATGGTCCACTTGCTTTGATTGGCCTTGGATCACCATCTTTGCAAGAAGGATGCAAATAGCTCTCCTTTTCTTTGTTTGAGCTTTGATAGTTCCTCCAAAATAACATCTGCACCCATGTTGAATGTATAATTTTTAAGGAATGCTTCCCTAATTTCCTATAATTTTTTAATGCCTATGGGTAGGCGAGAAAACCATTCTATGGCAGGACTAGTCAGACTTCGAGGGAAAAGTTTCATTAGATATGTGTCATCATATGCAACCTCCATGCAATGCATTTGAAATTCCCTGTGCCAAAATGTGAACCTTGGTTTTATACCTGCACAAATATAACAAACAAACACATAATTAGATCAATATGAAAGATACAAACAAGGATTCCCCATGAAATCCATTTACAAAGCTTAAATAGAAAGAAAATGAAGAACAATACAAGAAACTAAATCAAATCTATTTAATCAAAGAAAAATCTTGATCTAATGGGGGAATTGGTGCCAATTGATGTGTCAAAATTGGCCCTTTTCCAAATCCTTTTTTGCAATGTTGATGATGTGTGGATGACTAAATCTCTTTGATGAGATTTTGGCATAACCTAGCTATGAAATTATGAAAATGACGAATACTTGAGGAGAGATGGACAAAATTAGCTCTCAATGTGAAGAGAGTAACTTTGCATGAGATTGTGGATATTGAATGAGATGAAAAACCTTTCATTTATAGATTTCCAAAATGGAAGAGAGAGTGGAATTGAGCAATGTGGGATTATTCAACATCCAATGGCTCTGTGTCACTTGTGAAGATGTGAATGGTTGAAGTTTGTGCGCTATTTGGCCAAAGTGCCAATAAATGCAATTAGGTGGAATTTGAAATTGAGGAAATGACATGTGAGAGGGAAAGAGACATGAAATAAATGCAACTTGGCTCAATGCACAAGGACATGTAAGAGGAGTGAATGCCTTGTTGGATATACAAATCCACTTGGATTTTGAATTCAAATTTGAAGGAATATTCCTCCTCTTATTCCATGTTGAGAGAAAATAGGTAATTTAATAAATCAAAGTAATTGATTTATTGTGCAAGTTGTATTCTCTAGAGGATTTTAGTGATTGAGATTAAATTAATCAAAATTTGATCAATTTAATGAGAGATTAGGTGATTTGACAATTTTGAATCAAATTTATGAGTTGATTTAAATCAAGAATTGAGAAGAAATATTAATTAAATAAATGTTTTTTGATTTATTTAACTAAAGGGGATAATTTTAGATTAAATAAAATAAGGTTTAATTTATTTAATTTAATGAGAAGATTTTAGGGATTTAATCAAATAAAATGAATTATTTAATTAGAAGGGGATTTTAGGGTTAATTAAATTAAATTGATTAATTTAATCAATAGATGAGAAAGACTTAATTAAATAAATAATGATTTATCTAATTAAGAGACAAAAGATGATGATAAGCTGAGAGTGTGAAGAAGAAATGACGTTAGTAATTAGGATCAAGTGCATTAAATTGAATTGTACATTTTCCATGTCTACACTTCCATTTCTATTTTTCTTTCAAGCTTCTTTTTCATCTCATTTTAATTGATTATTTCTTCTCCTTGTACATTTGGCTCTTTCTTTGTTTATTTTTGTTATTTCTAGTTTCTTAGTTTCTTTGGCACATTTGACGCTTTATTGGTATTTTTGTTCGTCGTTTGTTTTTTTATTTATATGGGATTATTTTATTATATAATTTAACCACTTATTCTTATTGTTTTCTTCTTTTTTATTTTTTCTCCTTTTAATTTACATATGTTGTTTTATTTTAATATAATTTTTTCCACATTTGTTTCCCTTCTTTTTGTTTGTGTTATTTATATTTTCAATATTATATTATCATTGTTTATATTTAGTTGTATATATTGGTTATTCCTCTCTTTATTTATTTTTCAATTCTTTTATTTCATATCTTTTTTTATTTTTAATTTTTTTTAATTTACTTTCTTTCTTATCTCTCTTTGTCTCTTCCTCTCATTAGGCATTTTTTCCATCAAGTTATTTGTTTCTTATTTCTCTTTTTTTTGTGTCATATCCCCTCAACTTCTCATCCCTCTTATTTTTAAGAAAATTGGATTTGCATCTTACCATCTTTCATCTCCTTATTCTCTCTATCATCCTAATGATGGATCACAGAGTGTGATCCGAAACGTTGATGAAAAAAACTCTTACACAATCAAAATCTAGAAATAATGAATTATAAGAATTATGGATTGTGGAAATATCATAGAATTATTCTTTGATATTCTATAAGAATCATCCACACACTTTTTAAATAAAAATTAGGTTGGTCATAACAAAAATTTTAATTTGTAGTATGTCAACATTCACATCCATTAGTGGTACACAAGAATCATAACTTTTTTTTATCCCAGATGAGTTGAAATTACCCATAGAACACCTTCAATAACTACTTAAGCTCCACTCAATCTTTAAATTGTAGTGCACATCATCAACATACCTTAGTTATTCTCAACAAGAACATACACCAACAAAACATTAATTTCAAACCACATCTTGTATCGGAGAAGCCAAAAACCACTTTGAAAAACACCAAGAAACATCACATGTTATTCAAGAACACTCTCATACACCCCCTTCAAAACATCATACATAAAAAAGATAGCGCAAGCCAAAAAACATTGAAATTAGTCTCCAAAAATCATAGTTTGGGACACTGTCACTTCTAAATTTCATTTTGGAAGGATTATTGACATGGAAATTTGGATATAAAACCTTCCAATATGATTGAACTTAAATTTTTATCCACACAACCATATCTTCAAACGTGGAGATATGTAAAGCTAACATTTACACCTTTGAGAACATCCTTATAGAATCAACACAATCTTCAATCTTCAACTCTCAAAAACATTGTTTCGATAACTCAAATGATTAGAAACTTGGATTACACGTTCAATGACACAACAAAAATATATCTTCCAAATTGTAGGAGAAAAAAAATCAATAGTAGTGAAATGTGGAGCATTTCTTAGAGACTCTGGCAACCAAACAACCAAACTACAACATTCTCCATAGAACGCTAACATCAATTACAACCAAAATGCAACATGGGGAATAAGGAAATTTAGAATATTAAGGGCCAACGAATTTTGATGTTAGTAAGGATGCAAGGTAGAATGAGAGGAAATGTTGGCTAAGCTAGCTAATTGTGACTACATTTGACCTATATTTGCAATAGGGTATTTAAAATAGGATTGGAAAGTGGGGGAGGCAAATTATCCATGGTAGAAGATGTTTAAGGTGTGGATTCATCTGGAGGAGGAATTTTCTACCCCAAAAGAATGTAGGATATATTGATTCTATTATTAACAAGGGATAAACATAGCATTTATGTCATCAAAATAAGTCATAGAAGGTATAGAAGGATTAGTTCCCACTATATGTATAGATACCTATGACATTCAAAGATTCAAATGATTACCAATGATCCGAATGGGTATCTTGGGAGTTGCTCAATACTAACATGTATGAAGGTAAATGGGTCTAGAATAACTTAGATAGTGTTTGGAGAAACTCAAGGCCCTTGCAATCTAAAATGAGTAAGTTCCTTAAATTACTTACGGTAGTAGTAGCTTGAGTGTACATGTTACCACAACTTAGAAAACCTTCAAATTCTGCGAGAATTTCCTCCAAAGAATGAAATTTATCAAAGGGGATCCTAAGAGTGGATTCTTAAACCTTAGAGGATGGAGACCTTGGAGGAGAATTTGAAGGGGAAGGACCACCAAATATTGACAAAGAGCCAAAAGGATCAGTGTTTCTAGAAAATATTAGACTAGGTCTAGAAGGACTATACCTATCTGGGGGTATTATAGGCCTCAATTTTCTTCTTACTATGTGTTTGAAAATAATATATTGGGTTTTAAATATCATAGAGGAGTGCTTACAATGCACAACCTTACCAACTCTATGAAGCAAGAGAGGGACTTAAGAGGAGCTAAAAGGTTTAAGATTTTTTTTAAATGGCCAAAATTTTGGAAGAAAGATGGTTCAAATCAGGTTCACCAAAATGTAGAGGAGGGGATTTTCTACTCCCAAGATGATGAGGTTTGAAGGAGAAAATAACTCTCAACTTCCTCAAAGATCAAGGCTCATTTGACAGGATAAACTGATGAAGTTTGTTTACTTATATTTTATGTAGAATTAAATGAGAGTTCTAGAAGCAAAAAAAGTAGGCCACAAAGGTCTTCTAAATATTCTAATGAGATCTTGATCAAAGATGACAATGTCATGCATGGAAATCTATATGGCACACTAGCATCTCATAAAGATCGAAAATCAATATTGTGGTAGAAAAAAAAAAGTATCTACTACTGTTCTTATTATTAGGGACTTTGAGAGTCCAAGAAAATAATAGAGAATGATAGAAACTAAAATAATGTGAACTAGAAGGAGTGTGAATGATGAAATGAAAGAAGAGGAAGAAAATAACCACAACATACCAAGCAATGAAGCATCCAACAAAGAAATGTCTCCAATACCTATACACATAAGACCAAGAGAAATTTTTTGGGCTATTTAGGGGATTCCGTACTCAAACACTCATTTTTGTGTTTCCACCTCCATAGACAATGAGGCTGAATACATATAGATAAAACATATAATATAAAGACGTATGATAGAAACAAACCCCACAAAGAGGAGAACTCCTATCATAAATGCAAATAAATAAAGACAAGATTATAAAAACAAAATTGCATAAAATGAAATAACAAGAGAGTTACCAACAACCTATGATTCTCTCCTTAAGATGATGAAAATGACAAGCTTGAGAGAGATAACTTTAGCTTAGCTTTGTGGTAAGAATCAAAGAGTAAGGAAGAGCAAGAAAATAGAAAATGATAAAGAGGTAGATTAAGAGAGATTAATTGAATATATTAATGAATGACTGAAAGTAAGTTTTTTAGGAAGGTATAAGAATTTAAGGGTCATCTCAACATGACTACAAGCTAATAGAGGTATTACATTCATTGGTAGGTGGGAAATGTAATAACTCAATTTCTCTTGCAGTCGATAGTCTATTCAAGGCGTTCGTGTGATGTGAAAATATTTGTGCAGTCCATGTTTGTCTACAACATAAATCCACCTTAATAATAATAAATGGATGGGTTAATAAATTAATGATTAAATTAAAGTTAGATAAAATAAATACTATATTATTATCTTTAATTTATGTAAAGGGGAGGTTTATGGGAAGTGAAATTGCATAGGATGCAATTTATTAGATTACACAACCATGTGTTAGCTTTTATTGTGTTATGTAGTGATTTCATTTTTGAAGATGCCATCTTAGCCAAAATATTCCATAGAACATTGACATTCATGACCTTGGAATGGTTTTTCTCATTTACAAACAACTCAATAACATCTTTCACACAACTTATTAGTGTATTTACCCAACATTTGGGAGAAAATATTGGTCCTGAAGTGATATTATTATACTTAGTGAATTGTAAACAAGGACCCAAGGAAAATAATAGATTTCATAGGATGATACCAATCACTTTCCTCATAGATTTCCTATAGTCTTCCCAACATTCAAATTCAAAGAGGGTTTATAGGAAACTTGTAACCTCGTATTTGAGACAAGATTTTGTTGATGAAGTATCCATCCTTTGCTCATTTGTGTATGGCCCTTTGTGATTATTATAGTTTTGTTAGTCAGTATGAAGGAAAACCTTCATTGACCACTACTAGTTAATCTAAATCCATACTTCAAAATAATTATCCATCATTTAAAAAGAAAAATAAACTTCATTGATATAAACACTCCTTAAATCACCAATAACATTGAAACATATGTTGTTGCCACAAGTACCACTCCCTATCAATTTAGACCAAGAGATAGGTAAATTTCATAATTTCTTGATTCTCTTCATGTGATAATGTTATAGTTATTAAGTAAACACAACTCAACTACCTACAATTAGTCATGTTGACACAATCAAACCTTTACTACAAAAATTAAACATAAAAACATTTTGTCAATATAATTGTACACCTAGAAACGATATAGAATGATGTATGTGTATTAAAATAACCAAGTGTAAGAATTCATTGGTTCTTGTTTCACAAAAACCTACTAACCTTCGCAGTTATTATTTTTTCTTCACGGCTGCGCCTTATCTTTTATCACTTGCAACCTTTGGTGTTTGCCACGTGGCCTACTAACGAAGCTTTTTGTTGTTGCCTATCGCTTCACTTTTTCCAAGTTCCATGTGCATGATGCATGCCTTTCTCTAGCCACTTTCCGAGCTGGGCCCACCATGTAGTTACTATCACTCAGTGTCACCCATGTGGCTTCCTCTCAAAAAAATTTGTTGGGAATCCCTTATTATTTTTTCCAGGCTTCGTCTGCTCAATGCGTGGCATGCTCTTGTATGCCAGTTTTTTGGGAGTTGTTGCTACGCTGTTTGTTCTCACTTGCCATCACATTTTCTTCTTCGATGCCACATGTTCATTTATGCCACTGCATGGCCTTCTTTTCTTAGAGGCGACTGTGCTAGCACATTGTTGAACGTTTTCTTTTTTTAGTGTCGACTCGAGAAGATTTGGGGCGACAATGTTTGATCAAGGCATCTTTCTCCATGGTTGTCAGGCGGTGGGCTTGCCTATATTAACTTCCTTTCTCCTCTTTTATTAGGTTGTTGATTAGATAGATAGAACAGCTTCCCGAGCACTAGGAATAGCCTCTGTAATATTTTATTGAACTTGAAGTTCATAGACTGTGCCAGTCAATTCGGCCTTTTTGCTTCTCATGTATTTGATAAGACTGTTAGATTATGCTGTTATTTCCCTATGATATATGAATGCCTATTCTTCAACTTTTGTAATCTTGTATATAGCTTAATAGATACAGATTATGTTTTTGACTCCTCTGTGTTGGCCGAAGTTGTACTTGATTATGCTATGCAATTGGGAGGTGTTGTGTTTTTTTTAAGTTCTTTTGAGAAAATTTATCTAAATAAAAAACATTCAGTGGTTCAAGCCTTTGCATCCAACACTATGCTTAGTTAATATCATTTATAATTTGGCATATCACCTTTAGCTTAGATTTAATATTCTTAGTTATCTTCCTAACCTTTTACTTCGCCCACTAAAATGAAGAGCCAACTTCGGTAAAACTCGAAGGTCACTTAGTTGTGCACAAAATGTTCCCCAATGCCCCCTGCAAAATCTTGCGTCAATAGTTCTTTTTCAGGCACGCCTGGTGGGATGAGAACTAACACCTTCGCTTGATTATATAAGTGTGTATGAGCCATCAAACTATAACTAGGTCGCAAACTATAGGATTCCTTGACCTGCTCGTAACACCCTTAGTTTATGTTCACTCAAGAGGTCGGCAAGGTAGTCCTTCCCCTACTCCATCTCCTTCTCCTCCATCGCCTCCTTTTCTTACACCTATGGCCAGTAGAAATTATGTAGCCTGAGACACTAACAATCCTTTAGTAGCACCTATGCCTTCTACAATATGGGATCCAATCCCCCTTCCGCTCTAAAAGCTATCCCTAAGTATTCTAGGGATGAGTCGAAGACATTGACGGAACACCTACAAGATGTGGTAGATGTATTTCTAGTACATGGTATGTCAAATGAAATTGTAGCTCTTAGATTGCTTGCCGCCTCCTTCTGAGGAAAGGTGGTGAACTAGTATAGAACTCTTGAGGCTCATATGATTGCTACTTGGGACCAGCTTGGAACCCCATTTTATGAGCATTTTTCAAATGCTCACAATAGGTCTTCACTATATAATCAACTGGGCAACATAAAGCAAGCTCCTCACGAGACTCTGCTCGATTTCAATGTGCGGTTTCATTCATCTTGGCAGAGAGTGCCTATTGGTAGTTGACCACCTCCGGATTTGGCATTCATATTCTATTTGACGTCCATTAATCCTAATATTTCCATGATGCTACAGGCTCAAGGCGGAAGTACTCTACCTAATGCGTATGGTCTTGCTGTTACTATGGAGAACAACCTTATTGCTATGGGAAAGTTGCCACCAAGGGCCATCATGCCATTATTCCCCGAGTTTAATGCCATGGAAGCTAAAACTCCTTCGACCAGTGCACCTACAACTCCTCCCCAATCTATGTACATGTATCCAGGGACAACTTCGAGCGCAGCTCCGATTGTAGCTCCAGTGCCTAATCCCTTGATGACCAAGATGAACAAGATGAGAGAATAGATTTGGGCCATGAATAATGAATTGAGTACCATGAAGCGATAAAAATATAGCTATCAGAAGCTGGCTTAGCAAAACTATCAAGGCGGAAAACCTCCATACCAGCCAAATCAGTGGAAAGATAGGTTACGCGATAATACTCACGCTCAACCGAATAACCAAGTTGTTCCAGTAACGCTACCCACGCAGACCGTCCATCCTAGTTCGGGTAAGGAGCTAGTGGCAGGTCATAATAACTTAGCCAAAGACACTAATTCATGGTGTTTTCCTTGCAATGATCCAAACATGCCTCGAAATTGTCCATGAGGAAATTTGCAACAAAAGATTGTAGAACAACGTAGCCAAGGCAGCACACCTCATCTTGGAAACCAATCATACGCCTCTCAGTAGATGGATAATGCAGTCCTCACTACTCAAATGCAAGGGATGTCCATTCAGTAGGAGTCAGACATAGTCCCAGACCAAGCACTTTTTTCATGTATGGAAGGAGAAGAGTCAACATTTTTGAATGACTTTCCTATGACTCAAGTTCCCAGATTATAGTCTGACTACAACACGTGTTCAAATCATAGAATCACCAAAGAATTCACATCTTCACCAACCAATGCTCCATCTCAGCCAATGCCTATTCCATCGGCAGGCCCGTCATCATTCCCACAATAGATGAATGTAGCTCCTTCCAGCTCTCTGAATCCACCTCATCCAAAGGAAAAGGCTCCTATGACCGTCCTGACTATTGCCAAATAGCCAAACATACCAGTTTTAAGGCTTATACCAACTGTGAAAGCTAAGGATAACCCAACCATGACTCATCAGTCGTGAGCGTTGTTCAATGTGGTGGAACAACTAAAGAAGTCCTCTGCCAATGCTTCTTTGTGGGATGTCCTTGCTATTCCAGAGAAGAAGGTGCTATTACAAAAAGCATTTTCAGGAGAGGAAGATACAAAGGTGCCTAGTCAGCCAAATGAAGAAAAAATATCCAAGCCGGACCTGGATAAAGTGCTAACAATTCAACCGAAAGAAAATATCAAAGTCAAAAAAGAGAGTAAGCCTAAAGCTAAGTCTTTCTTTCTAACACTTATCATTGGCGATAAACTATTAAATAATTGTATGATCGACTCTAGTGCTAGCACCACTATCATGCCTAGACAAGTAGCTGATGCTTTGGGTTTAAAATATGAGCCTCTTAACAAGGGAGTCATGCAGCTAGATGGAAAAAAAGTTGATACTATTGGGGTAATCAAGGGATTTCCTATGGCATTGTTTGCCTGCCCGAATATCACTATAAATCAAGATACCGTACTCATTGATATTCCTCCTCTATTTGGGATTTTTTTGTCCTGAGAATTCACAACAAATGTTGAAGGATATCTAGCATTAGACTGGTTACACTTGATCTTGAGGACCAAACATGGAGCCAAGATGAAACTACTATTATAAAATTTGTATTTTGAACATGTTGTTGATGAGGCCTTGCTCAAATTTGTAGTGGAACATAATTCAATTACCCAGGAAGAGAGGTTCAATGTGGAATTTCTAGAAGAAGAAGAGGCTACTAGCTCCCAGACAGAGAATGAAGAAGCTTTGTTGAATTTGTTTATAGATACAAACCCTTTTGGGAATTATCACGCAACTAGGCTTGACACTTATGTCATACATGAGGAAGGGTAGTCTATGCCCAAAGTTAATAAAGATTCTAGAGGTGAAACACCCTTAGAGTTATGGAATTTGCACTTTGATGGAGCGAGATACAGAGCCAGAGCTAGAGAAGGAATATGTTTGACATCTTCATCTAAAGAAAAGACCTTGAGGTCTTATCGCTTCCAATTCGCATGATCAAATAATGAAGCAGAGTATGAAGGTCTTTACCATGGTTTGAGCCTTGTAGAACAAATGGGATTGAAGCAAATAAGTGTGTGCAGAGATTCAGAGTTGGTGGTCAACTAAATCCAAGGGATATCTGCTACAAAGAATGTCTGTATGCGATCATACCAACATAGAGTCTGGGATCTTATTGAAATTTTTGAGGCATTTAATATTTAGGATATACAGAGAGAGAAGAACTCTAAAGCTAACATGATGACGACTATCGGAGCTCAGTTTGTGCCAAACTTTGAGTTGTTAAAGAATAGGCATGTAGTGAGAGTAATTGTAAGACCTACTATTCTGAACAACAATCAAGACTGAAAAGTGCTTGATAGAGATGCTCATATTACATCATTTCTGTAGTCATTAGTAGAATTCATTGATCAACTGCAACCAAAGATCGCTGAAGCTTATGGGTATCAAGTTATCCAATTGAAATCTAACAAGCTTCCAAGAGGCCTGGTCACTCTGGAGAGCCTTTTTAATTTCGATGATGCAAGGAGAGACAAAAGAAATCTTGTAGCTAACAAAGGTGACTACACTGCTTTCCATATCAGAGAAGACAAGAAGCTCAAAGTCGGTAAGGAAGTATCTCAGAAGAATAAAGATAGGATAAGGCACTTCTACGAAGAGTATCCGAGCTTAGTGGCCTAGCCATATGATGATCTTAAGGGATACGACCCCAGGATTATTGAACATACAATTTAGCTATCAAAAGGAGCGAAGCTAGTTTGTCAAAGATAGAGACCTATGAACCCAAAGATTGAATCACTAATGTCACAAGAATTGAATAAAGTGATTGCATCCCGAATAGTGTTTCCGATCAAACATAGCACTTGGGTGTCAAACCTGGTACCAGTCTAGAAGAAGAATGGAGACATACGACTATGTGTAAACTTTTGAGACTTGAATAGAGAATCCCTAAAGGATCATTACCCCCTGCCTTCCATGGAGGTAATTCTACAAACGTAGCTGGTTCTGAATTTTTTTCAATGTTGGATGGATTTTCGGGCTACAATCAGATTCGGGTAAAAGAAGAAGACTGACACAAAATAACATTCACCACAAAGTAGGGAACATATGCATATTCCAAGATTCCCTTTGGACTCTCAAATACTGGAGCCACCTTTTAGAGAGCCATGGATATTTCCTTTAAATATTTAATACATAAGATTATACTTATCTATATGGATGACTTGACAGTAATTTCAAAATCCACCGATGATCACTTTGATCATTTAGAGCTTGTCTTCTAGAAGTGGAAGGAATTCAAGATTTCTATGAACCCAAAAATATGTGTGTTCAGAGTCCCCGAAGGGAAGCTATTGGGATATGTTGTCTCAAAGGAGGGCATTGCAATTGATCCTGAAATAGTTGATGCAATCTGGGAGCTCCCATTATTCGTAAACAAGAAGGGAGTGCAATCATTTTTAGGTAAGGCCAAATTCATCAGTCGATTTATTGCATATTTTTCAAGGATCATTTGACTGATTACCTTGATGCTAAAAAAGGATCAGACTTTCAAATGGACGACAGAGGCCAGAAAAGCTTTCGAGCTTATAAAGGAGGTTATTTCTTCTGCATCTGTATTAATCAACCAAGAATTGTCAAAATATTTTATCATGTATGTTTTTGGTGGTGGCAATAGTATTGCCACTGTGCTTATGTAGACGGATGATGAGGATAAAAGGGAGTATGAGGTAAAATACAATTTTGTAGAAAAGCAAGCCTTTGCTATTGTGAAAGGACTTAAGAATTTTTGACACCTGATATCATACAATAAGGTGATTGTTTGTGTACCACATCCTAGTGTGTGGGAATATATTATGGTGGGAGAGATCATAGACAAAAGAGCTAACTGGATTACCAAGATCCCAGAGTATGATATTTAGATTAGGCCTATCAAAATTGTTAAGGGAAAAGGACTGTGCGAGTACCTCACCAAAAATAATGAACCAATGAAAGAGCTTTAAGCCTCAGAACTTGTGTTACTGAATGAGGAAAGATCTGAGGGTCATTGGCTAGAAGATAGGATAAACTTCATGCAAACATGAAGATATCCGGGTAATCTCCCCTCTTTTAAGAGGCGGTTCTATTGGTTGCAAAATAGTAGTTATGTTCTCCTAGAAGGGGTACTTTTCAAAAGAAATTTTAATGGTGTCCTACTAAGGTGTGTGAGTGAGGAACAGGCCAAAATAATATTAAATCAATATCACAACGACCCAACTAGAGGAAATTTTTCTGCATGGACTACTGCAATTAAAATTATATGTGCTGGTTATTTTTGGCCAACCCTATTCAATGATTCATTTTCATTAGTAAATTCTTGTAATGAATGCCAATTCTATGCCGGAAAGAGAAAGAATGTTGCTATACCATTAAGGCCTATAGTAGTAGAGGAACCCTTTGCTCAATAGGGTCTAGACTTCATTGGAATTATTAACCCTTTCTCTTCAGCTAGACACAAGTGGATATTGACAACAACTGACTACTTCACCAGATGGGAAGAGGTAGTTCCATTGAAGAATGCAATGAAATTAGAGATTGTTAACTTCCTGGAGGAGTTGGTAGCCAGATTTGGCCCATTGAAAACAATTATTTCTGACAACGCTAAAGCTTTCCCCGACTCTAAGATGAGCCAATTTGCATTAAAATATGGGGTTTTATTGAAAACCTCTTCTAACTATTATCTGCAAGGGAATGGCCTCGTGGAGTCTACAAATAAAAACCTCGTTAGGTTAATCAAAAAGATAGGCTCGGAACACCAGAGAGAGTGGCATAAAAATCTTCAAATGATGTTGTGGGAAGACCATATCATGCCCAAGTAGATATTAAAGACATCTCTTTATGAGATGGTGTATGGGAAGGAGGCATTGCTGCCTATTGCTATGGAAATTGTGGCTCTCCAATTGCTGAAATCTCTAGAAATTGAGTAGAATGGAGCCATGGAGGTGCGTTTTTCTAAGTTGCTAGAAGTACAAGAGAAAAGAGAGCACTCTCTCGAAGCCATGAATAGCCACCAACAGGTGGTGAAGAAGTGGTTTGATAAAAAGACGTCTGACCAAGAGCTAAAATATGGGGACTTGGTGCTCAAGTTCAATGAGTGTGGGGCGAAGCCCGACCAACATGGAAAGTTTGATAGTCTCTGGGAAGGGCATTTTAAGATTGTTCAGTCCAAATAGTTTAACTCTTTCAAGTTGAAAGATATGGAAGGTAATGCCTTGGGTACTCCAGTTAATGTTATACACCTTTAAAAATTTAATTAGTCTTGCTGATGCAGTAAGTTTGTAAATTGCAAATATGTAATTATTTTTCCTGCTTTAATTTTGGGTTTCTTAGTGCTTTTGAAAACAACAACAAAATTGCAAAAAATTGAAATACATTGTAAATGAGCCAAGATATGAAAAATATAAGTATTATATTATTTCTGGGACATTTAAATTACATACAATAAAGGCCAATGGCTTTGTATCAAAATATAAACTTATATCCATTAAGGAGCAAAGGCTGAAAAAGGGAAAAAAGAAAAATTGCGGTCTATCTTTCTTCTCAAATTCTGAGGCATTGGATGGACAAACAATGGCAGCAACCAATAGAGGAAGATGAGGGAACAATATTCTTTCGAAGTCCTCATACCACTAGAGGTTTAAAAATGGTTTGATATAATGTATTTGCATGAGGAAAAAGTAGCCGACACAAACCTTGGTGCAATGCTCTTTGTGGGTCTCCAACTCAAAGCCGAATAGGAAGGGCCTGATTGGCATAGGTCCTCCATGCAGTAGCAACTGACATAGGTTGCAAATAGAGGGGAACCCATGATAAAAAATGGAAGCCCATACCACTTGCTCCAGTCCTCTGAGGTAGCACTGAGGGAACACTCGCTTGGCCAGCTTCAGGATTTTGCACTTGGAAACACTAATGTCCAGGAGTGAAGCAACAAAGTGGGAGCAAATGCTAGTGTTCACCCTATACTGAACCTCATTTTCCAAATAGTCTCTACTGAAGACCCATTTGATCACTTTCACAAATAACAGGTTTATGATGCTTGTCATGTGCTTCAAGCGCCTGCACCGAATTTTTCCTAAAAATACTGCCTGGGTCTTTTTGCAAACGAACCTAATCGACATCTCCATTATTGCTTACTACTCTAACTTAAAAAATTGCTAAGTTAAATAGGGCCTATTGAAGTGGAATGCTGAAGCTAATTGTGATTAACAAAGCTGCTAGAGGGCTATATATAGATTAAATTCGGGGTTCACTCGATGAGGCAAGCTATAATTACATTAGAAGAAAATGAAGCTATTAGGCCTTGATAATCAGTGTCATCGTATGTGAGTTGATATGAATGATTAGGTATAGTTGCAACTTTCTTTTCTCAAGTTGCCAAATTAAAGAAAATGGGCCTGGTGTCTGCATAAGGAGCTACCAAAAATCAAGGGAAATATTTTGGTAAAGCCATTGGGCGCTGTGCCCAAGTACAGTCAAGAGATCAATAAATGCAAGAGAATTTTCAAAGGATATGGTAGGGTTGTCATGGTGCATTGTCTAAGAGAAAGCAGGTGCCACCTCATTTGAATGTTGTGTCTCTTAAATTTGAAGAGTATTTTTGCAGGTGGGCGATCCCCTCGCACGCTCGAAAAAGCTAGAGATGCATTGGGAAACTAAATATTAAAGGCTGGCACATACACTTGCCAAGTCATTTATCACGAAAACCAAAAAGTTGGCATGCAAAAAGGGCATTTATGGTGAGAATTCATTAAAAGGTGAAAATGGCTAAGTTATTCACAAAGAGGGAAAGGGCTTTTTTTTCAAAAGCTAAGTCATTTACAAAATTTATGAAAGCCTCTTGCGAATAAAAAGAGAAAATGGCTGAAATTGTAGGAATTTCAACACAGGCCCTGACCCCTCAAAGCATTAACAAGTGGAGATTGATGATGCCCTGCATAGAAATTTATGGCCAAGAGTCTTATGCCACCCCAAGCATCCTAACAAGGCCATCTTGGCCTTTTACCAGTCAACCAGACTAGAAAATTCTTGCCACAGTTTCTCCTAGAAATTAGGCCCTGGTATCTGAATATTGGGATAATGTCCTGGATCCTGAGTTATCTCAGAATCCCAAGAGCCTAAGGGAGGCTTGATGTGAGAAAATGAAGAAAATGTTGGACCCATTCAACAAATGTCTATGGGATTATGGGCTTCCCTAGTACATGGCTCCCTTGGTGCATTATTGCTCAAAAATTGTCGCAACATGTGCAACAAACTTTGGTCTTCAGACCGGAGTTATAAGTGGCCCTAATTTGAGGGTGGTCATCAACCCTCATGCTCTGGAGGACATATTATGCGTCTTGTTCCCTCTGCCCAAAAGTGTTGAATATTTTGACATAAAAAGGATGCACGAATGCTGGAGAACATTCTAGATGACATCATAGTTTTATTCTATTGAGATTGCTCAGCCGCCAGACCCTCCAACACCTCCCAAATTCTTGATTGCACTGAGTGCTTTAAAGACGGGGTTTGCTTCCGTCGCTTCTATGTTGACGCTGGTTTAGGGGCTAGATACAAACAAGGGATTTTTCAAATTCCAAATGAGTCTTAGCTTCATGTTGAGGAAGAAGAACTAGCCTCCTCTTATGGACTTCTCAAGGGTCATTATGGACGGGTTGATCAAGTAGCTGCGGGATTTCAAAGTTGGCTCTATATTTAGGTATTCTTCCTTCGTTGCCTACTTCATTTTGCATCAGAATCTTGAAAACTTCCAACAATTCATGGGCCTGGCCATTTTCAATGAAATTGGCACTCGGAACCCAGTGTCGACATGGACTCTCATCTTATCGAAGACTTTTGATTATTATGCATTTTTAGATTCATTCTTAGCTCCAACCTTGCGGGCTTTGGATGGGTCTAGAAGTGACATGACAATGTGTTTGACACCATGACATAAGTATTTGTTGGGAGGCCTCTTTCCGCCTTGTGATTGGTTCTTTGGTATGAATTTCGCTATGCTTCATATGTGAGGCTTTATCCGGGAGCCTTTCTAGCTCCTACATTTTATTTCTAATAGAGTGTTGGCTCTGGAGGCATTGCGGTAGTTGAGTAATATTGAGAATGATTACTGGGGAGGAAGACATTTGACTTCCTATTTGGTGCTGCCTGTCCATTTCAAATCGGTCTCGCTGGTGAAAAAGAGGGGCCTAAAGATTAACAGCTTGGAGGTATTGTACTCTAAGTTGGATAGTCTTGGACTAGTGTCTATCAATGACATATGGAAATACAACCCGAGTAACAATCTATTAGAAATTGGCATAAAAATTCCACATGAGCCCTAGCCATTCTGGGACCCTCAGAGATATGTCAAGGAGGGAAATTTGAAATCTTATGTAGGCCTTGAATATTTTCCTACTACTGAAAATCGACCACCGTGGTTAAAATTTTTCCATGTTGTGGGAAAGCCCAACAAAAACCAGAAGATGAGCTTGTACCTGTGCAACTAGTTGAAGAAACTCGGATGGAAGCTCGAAAGAATTAGGGACTTCTGGATATACAGGTAGGAGATAAAAGCAATGAGAATTTTTTTTGAAGAGGTCAACCTGGATGAAAAATTTGATGACATCTGGGTTCACGAGCACCCAGACAACGAGAACTCTCGAAACGCTTCGGTTTCAAATCAGTACTATGAAAAGAGAGGAGTTGCCACTTAACCCGGTGAGGAGGTGACTCAGAAACTCCCTACTACTGAAAATGAGCCAACACATGAGGAAGATGTCAGTAGATAGCCTGTACAATAGGAGGGATCTTTGATTACACAAATTTCAGAGCCTTCCAGCTCCTCTAGACTAGGCAGGAAGAGGCAAAGGAGTTTCCATCGTGGATGAAAAGTTATTATGAACCTTTAGGATTCTCCAGAGAGGAAAAGACAACAAAAAAGAGAGTCCTCTAGAGGAATGGAGTTGCAACATGTAGAAGTGGTGGCATTGGCTGCAAGTCTTCAGGAGCCTCAGGTATTATTTCCCCCACTTTTCTCTCTACTATGTCTTTGGTCGCCTCTTCGTCTGCCTTAGGTCTTTCTTTTGTACCAAATTTTTCTATCGCTGGAAATCCTAGGAAGTCCAGTCCTTTCCCTCTTGGTTTTCCATTTCCATCCTCTACTTTTCATTCCGCCCCTAGGACACAATTGGTCACTAGTACTGGCCAAATGAGCCAACAATTTTTATCCTCGAGGCCCGGCTTTTCAATTGGTGCTTCTCCAACCTTTCCTCATACCGTATTATCATCCTCTCTGAGTGGCCAATTCATTCCACCATTCTCCCCAATCATCATTACAAGGCCTATCAAAACCACTGATGCACTGAGCACGCCATCTTTGCCGCTAGCAGTCCCTCGAGAGTTTCCTTTTGCTGGTGGACTGGGTATTTCTTCTCAAGAATATTTTTCACAGGTGGATGAAAATAAAAGCGCTCGTACGAGCCAAATTCAAAAGAGAAGAGAAAAGGATGTGGTAAGGCAAAGCCTCTTTTGCAAATGGTATTCAACGAAATCTAAAATTCACTAATGTTTGCAAAGATTACACCCAATGTGATAAAAACGGTTGGGGAAATGTTGCCAAGCGACTACTCTGTCAACGCCTTTGGGCTGGATTTGCATCAGGCTCATCTATAGGATAAGGTCGAGCTGATGGAGGAGACTCAGAGGGTAGTAACCACCGATTACGTCAAGCTCAATCGTTAAGCTTAAAAAGGAGGAGCAGTTGAAGGAATTGAAAGGCAAGGTAGATATTTGGGCAAACAAGTATAAGGCCCTAGAAAATGAGATAAATCACCTACAAAAGGAGAGGAGTGCTTTTGAAAGTAGGATCAAAGAAATTTAGGTTATGAGCACGAAGATTTTTTTGGCCCTACAAAATGAAATTGAGTAGAGCTGGGCGAATGAAGAAAGGCTCTGTGTTGAATTTACACAACTGAATGATGGTATGAAGCAACTCCGTTAGAGCACAAATGATGAGGTAAATGAAATGAATGTTGTTTTGGATTCAGAAATTAAGAAGAGAAAGTAGGCCGAATTGGCCTTAGAAGAATGGGATAAAGAGATTTCCACTCTATGAAACCAGGTGTCCACATTAGATGGGAGCTTATCAGAGCTAAGGGCAGACCTGAACAACTAGGTTGCAAAGTTAGATCTTTTGAGAGCCTAACCTCTTGCACAACAGATGATCTTGTTGGAAATTTCCAAGCAGTTATACACATCCTACTAGGATAAGAACAAGGAATTATTCCTTACTTTGCAACCCACCGTGAGGTTTATGGTGCAGGAGACTGATCTATGTGGAACATTTAGTGAAACAATCCAGCAGGTACAAGAGATGACTGCCAATAAGGTTTTGGATGCCAGACTTCTATTAGGAAAGCTATATACAACTTTCGATGAGGCTCTGAGTGGCATGGGTATTGAGGACCGAACAATAATGGGTAAGGGTGTAAACATTCTCATTTCCATGCATGAGGCCATCCAACAAGTGGTAGAATGTAGAGCCAGATTGAACCAAGTTACTAGTGACATGCGGATAAATTTTCTCCCTTAACTTAGCAAGGCCTCCCTTCGCCCTTCATTATGGATCACGCAGTAGCAGGTATCAAGCACATAATTGCAAAGATCAAAGAAAAGAAGCAAGACCTTTCTGTATTCCAACCTTTTGATCTATCCTCGATCACCAAGAATATTGAAGGTATCGTACATTAGCTGGTACAACGCTTTTTCCAGCTTGAATTGGAGGTGAAGGTATCTGGTAGATTGCTTTTTAAGGAAATCATTGATCTCAAATTGGCACATGAAAATCTGTGAGCCCTCTTTGTGCCATCAAATGAGGTCTGGACCAGTCTACAAGCTGCCCTCTCAAGGTTGTGAGCGATAATGGGATGCTGAACCAAGGTTTCTGGGGTTCTTTATTCCATAGGCGAAATGTCCCTATGAGTCGCCAAACTGTTTGACAAAAAACTGCTGACCTTTGCGGTTATTATTTTTTCTTTACGCATGCACCTTATCTTTTATAACCTTCGGTGTTTGCCACGTGACGTCCTAACGAAGCTTTTTTTTGGTTTGTATCACTTCACTTTTGCTGAGTTCCATGTGCGTGATGCGTGCGTTTCTTTAGCGGCTTTCTGAGTTGGGCCCACCATGCAGTTACTATCGCTTGGCATCACCCATGTGGCTTCCTCTCAGAAATTTTCACTGGGCGTCCCTTATTCTTTTTTCCAGGCTCCGTTTGCTCAATGCGTGGCATGTTCTTGTGTGCCAGCTTTTTGGGAGTTGCTGCTACGTTGTTTGTTCTTGCTTGCCATCGCATTTTATTTTTTGATACTGCATGTTTATTTCTCCCTCTACATGGCCTTCTTTTCTTAGAAAAAATTGTGTTGGCACATTGTTGAGCGTTCTTTTTGTTTGGTGTTGGCTCGAGAAGATCTAGGGCGTCGATGTTCAATCAAGGAATCTTTCTCCATGGTTGTTAGGTGGTGGGTTGCCCTATATTAACTGCCTTGCTCCTCTTTTATTAGGTTGTTGATTAGATAGATAGAAAAACTTCCTGAGCATTGGGAATAACCTTTGTAATATTTTATTGAACTTGAAGTTCGCAGACTATGCCAGTCAATTTTCCCTTTCTTCTTTTCATGTATTTGATAAGACTAATAGATTGTGTTGTTATTTCTCTATGATATATGAATGCCTATTCTTCAGCTTTTATAATATTCTATAGCTTAATAGATACAAATCATGTTTTTGAATCCTATATGTTGGTTGAAGTTGTACTTGACTATGCTATGCAATTAGGAGGTGTTCTTGTGTTTTTTGTAAGTGCTTTTGAGAAAGTTTATCTAAATAAACAACATTTAGTGGTTTGAGCCTTTGCATCCAACACTGTGCTCAGGTAATATAATTTATGTTTTGGCACATCACCTTTAGCTTAGATTTAATATTCTTAGTTATCTTCCTAGCCTTTCACTTCCCCTGCTAAAACAAAGAGCTGACTTCGGTAAAATCTAGAGATCACTTAGCTATGTGCAGAATGTCCCCCAATAGTTAAGTTTCTCATGAGACTATTGCCCCCTACAAAATCTTGTGTGAATAGTTCTAATAAAAAACAATTGGCCAACATTAATGACAATGGAAATAAATTAGTCTTATGCCTAATAAAAACCTATAAATATTCACTAATCCATTACCAAGTGATTCATCAAACTTTGTGCAATATAGTGATGATGATGAAGAAGATGATGATTTGTCAAACATGGTGAACACAAAAAAATTTCAGCCTTGTAAGGACTGAACCACTTTGTTTCCTAACATTTATTTCACATATATTGATACATCCATAAATGCACCTAATGGTCTTGTCTATATTACTATCTAAATTAGTGACAAACCCACAAGGGGAATACTTATTGATCCTGTGTGTCTAGAGAATATGATCACTGAAGAATTATTATTTTTTTATTAACTTTATAAATACAACTATGAAATATCAAGAGCATGGTTAAAAACTTATGATGGTTATGTTTGATAGGCCAACACTGGGTACAAATAATAAATAGGTTTTAGCTTGGTCTAAGTGTCAATCCGGGGATCGTAAGATTGTGAGAGGTGTTATGGCGGTTTACCTAAGAGAGGAAAGCAACAAATTAAGTGGGGATGAAATGTAGCTAGAACATACAAAAGACTAGAATCTGATTTGACTTCCCTATTCTATCTTCCTGATGAAAATGCAATGGGAACTATTAACAATCTACACATAACTATGATAGTAACAACAACAACTTATTAACAAAAAATAAAAGACTCCATCAAATTAAAAATACTAAAATCAAACCTTCATGAAATATTACATTCTAAACTTAGTTCATAAAATATTTTATCAAACCAAACTTTAATTAAAATAATGAGATTCAAATCACTTGAAATAACAATACTAAAATAATTTAATTCTGATGTTGTCGGAAGCTATACTGAAGAAAAACCAAACCAAAATGAAGGAAAACAAAATGCAGAAAATAAAATGTCACCGTACTTGCCAAGGAGTGGGCCCTTGCTCCATGTTTGCATGATGGATGGGATGAGAGTCTTTTAAATTGAATCGACCAGCAAAAACTTTATTTTATTCACCAAAATTTTGATACAACAATCTACGATAAAACCAATCTATCCTACTTCTTACATTATGCGTATTATATATATGATGTTTCTAACTACTAAGTACAAAAAATCATTAAGTTTATTTTGGCCTACAGCCAAGAAACTTAGAAGAAACAAGAATATGTGTGTCGTGAACCATAGATTGAAAGTGTACTGTTATAACAAATGGAAAAAATAGGAATGTTTTGTTATTCTCCTCTATACAACTAGAAAGTGTAGCTATTATAATAAAACCTATTCTTTGAAATTATTCCATAGATTAAAGATGTGTTGGTTATAATACCATATGTGAAGATTGCATATTTTTCTCTAGTAAATCAACATCATGAGTTTCCTCCCTTAGTCCACAAGAGTGGAACCTTGGTCAACTTTTCTCTATTTATTGTTGGCCATGAATAAAGCATTGTTTCAGTTTCCTCTACATAGCTAGAATCAGATCCTCAAAGCATTTGTTTCGAATTCTTTTGCTTATTCAGATTCGGGATTGAAGAGGTAATCGTTTCCACCTTGGATGCTGATTTCATCTTTTAAAAAATGACATAAATAAATTGCTGGTCAAAAAGTGACAATTAGAAGTTCCTAACTGAAAAGCAATAGGAAGGTATGCACCTTTAAATCTGCATGCTACAATATTTACTTGACATAGTGGAAGAAATAGTAAATACAATCTAATATTATTTATTCACATATTTTATCTAAATAATAAACTAAAGATTACTTATATATATTAAATCATATCCAACATAAAATGGTGAAATAGTATGATACATGGAACAAAAATGGAATGTGGGAATGGGTATGAAGGCGTATGAAATCAGATAGAATATGGCATAAAATAGGACATAAATGACACTCATCATTCCCCCCAACTTAGCATATTACACATCCTCATGCAATCATTATTTCTGAGAGGGTAACCTTGGGATTGTAACTTTGGATTTCCTCTTCACCCCTTTATTATTATAGCTCATTTAGGATCATAGTTCCTTTCAAGGTTTCTATAGCTCTTGTGTATATTAATTATCATGGCTTTGCTTTTGTTTTCTAATTTAATTTTTATCATACCTCTTTTGTTTAATCAAATGATATGTCCATGAAAGGTGGAGGTGATAAAGTAATAAGAAGATAAATCCACCAAAGGTGAAAAATCTCCAATAACTCCTATGTGATCCCTAAGTAAACTTAACTAAGGTGTAATTATGACCTAGGACAAGGTACAAAACATTTAATTACACCAACACCCCCCCTTAAGTGCAACTTAGGGAGAATGTACACAAAATAAAAAAATGCAAGATGGGTCCCGAAAACTAGGCCATGTTAGGTACCCATGTAAAAATGCAATGCAATCTCTCACAGACGGAGAAAAGGAGAAATCCCAGTGGGAAAAAGCTCCTCCCCAAAAGAGAGATGAAATACAAAATAGAAATTATCTCAATGATCCATGAGAAGGTAAAAGCCCCATGTGAGGAAAAAGACCCCCCATAAGAGAGAAGTAGAAGAGAGACAAGGCAACCCCCCCTCAATGTTGAGTCTCCTGCAATGATAGTAGAAGCTTGACATTGAATGCTGAAAATGATCCAATCTCGACGAACAACATTCCTCCCCTTAGGAAGAAACAAAACCAAGAATGTATGCAGGATGTATGGATGATGGATGTATGTCTCTAAATGATGCTCAAGTGTCTCCATTTCGATGCCGAAAGTTGACACACTCCAAACAGGCATTCTAGGCCACACTGCTGAAGAGTACAATCCAACATCTAGTAGAGAAGAATGTAGAATATGATCCAAAGAGAAAGATATCTCCTCTAAAGAAAAAGAAGCCTCCTCCAAATGCTGTCCAAAATTATCCACACTCATGTCAAACTGTAAAGAATGATCATGTAGAGAATGAAGAAGAGGGTCAGAGTGTTCCCTCACAACAACTGAAGAAGGAGCATCTTCATCAAAGAGAAGATGAATGTCATCAATGATGTCCCCCAAATCTGCAAGATGAGACTCCAAAAACATGTCTGAAATACCTGTCAAGAAGCCATCCAAAGTAGACATATCTGGAAGACAATGTATGTCCTACTCCACTTTATCACAAGGAACCCAAACTATGGAATCAGAAGCATCATCAATTGCATCAGTAGATGGAGGAGATGAAATGCATGGCTCAAGTACTAGATCTGATGTGAGAACTCCCAAGTTCAAGTAGCCAAATGTCTCCTCTGATTCATGGTCCACACTAGGAGTGTGATCAACAGTCAAAGGAACAATGTCATCATCAGAAGAAAAATCTGCAAAGGTATACAACCAAGATGAATGATCAACCACCCTAGTAGCAATGATATCTCTACTCTCCAAGTCTCGAATGATGACTGAATTAGGTGTGAACTCCATAGTTCTCCCATCTCGACCATGTGTAATATGATATATGAAAAGAATATTGTTTGTCAAATGAGGAACACACAAAACATCTTGGAAAGTGTTGTCCCCAAAACTAATAGATCCCTTCCCTATCACACTCATGTATGTATTATTTCTCATCAAGATATGAGACATAAAACAAGGCTGAAATGAAGAGAATATAGATTGTGAAGTTGCCATATGATGTGATGCTCTTAAATCTAGAAGCCATCTACCTGATCCTAGACTTGAATAAGCACAAAGAGCTTTAAATTTATTTCCTGATGTAGATGCCAAATGAAATTTACCCTTAGAATGTTTTGAAGAAGAAGGAGAAGAAGGTGATTCAGACATTCGAGAAGGAAAATCAATTTGATTTCTTTTGAGAAGATTTTTCAACTCATCAATTTACTTCTTATAACAATAGTGTTCTTCATGTCCTTCCTTCTTGCAATATGCACAAAAAAGTCTCTCTTTCTTAGATAATTCCCCTTTGGAAGAGGATTTTTTCTTTGCTTGATCTGAATGTGGATTATTCTTTGCTTTCTTCTGTTTCTTATTTGATTCTGATTCTTTCACTTGATTAACCAACAATGCCTAAGATTTAGTAGTCTTGGTGAGACCCATTGAGATAAGCTTTTTTTGCTCATGTATAAACATCTCAGAAAATGATGCAAATGAAGGTGTAGTATATGTAGACCCCATAGTCAATCTATGAGTATGAAAGATAGAAACAAAAGAAGCATAATCAGGACCAAGTTTGTTCATTGTATTGTAGACCAATTGAATTTCCTTCTTATCAATTCCACATGCTTTACATTGCTCTCTTAGATCATTAACCTTAGTGATGTAGTCTTGGATGTTGTCAAAGTTCTTAGGATCAAGGCTCACCAGTTCATTATCAATTTGATAGCCTCTTACTTCATCTGTAGTACCATACAATGTTTTCAATTTGTTCCAAGCTTCATGAGAATTGTTACATGATTTAATTTGAAACAATAAATCTTGAGAAACAAGTCTACGAAGACATCCAAGAGCTTTGGTATGTTTAATCATCCATTTTATCTTTGTATCTGCATCTGTAGGTTCAAGTACCTTATTTTCAACATATAGAGAGTGACCATCTATCATTAGAATACTCCATACATTTTGATGCCATGTTGAATAATTATATGATGTGAGCAAAGGAACCTTAAAATGATCCATGAAAATGAGAGAGCACAAGAAAACAGATCAAAATAATGCACCAGGAGACCCCCCAAGAAATATCTGATTTGGACTTTATACTTAGTGCGTTTACAATTGCAACTGCCAAAAACACTAAAGTGGACATTGATTTTGGTACATGCAAATTGCCAAAATAGGCCTCAAACTCACAGTGAAAAAAGTACAGTAGATGAGATAAATCCGATCGCACCACTGGAAAGTACACAAAAAAGAATGCACTTTAAAAAAAAAAAACCCAAAAATGTTACCATAGGAGCAAGTTATGAGCTCCCAAAGCTCCCAAAATGAGGATTAAGCAACAAAAGCTATGATAATCTCTGCAATTTCTGGTAAAACAAGAAGCCAAAACCAAAAAAAAATTGCACCACTGCAAAGAGAATGGAAAATTAGCCCAAATAGGGGGCAGGAAAAATTCTTAAGACCCTGCTGATGTGGCGCTGACGTAGGCTGACGTCATTCATTCATGCGATTAAATTTGATGGTCAGTGGCCTATCAAAAACTAATATTCCCCCAATGAAGAATATTCTGCAGTGCCGGAATATGCTCCTTCTGACAGAATATTCGGTCATTGTGGCAGAATCTGAAAGCGCTACTGGAATTTTTGGTGGTTGCCTGATTTTCAAAGATTGTCGGTGGAGATTTCTGGTTGATCAAGCCAACCGATGAGTGAGAGCTTGGAAGGGCCACGACCGCCAGGCCATGTGGTGCCTGCAGAGGCCTAGTACCTGCAGCAGGTACTGGTACCTACTACTGATGTAGGTACAGTACGCAAAATTTGTTTTTGATTTTTAAATTTTTTTTTTTCAGATTTTTGTTTAAAATAAAATAAAATCAACACATATTTTTTGAAATTTTTCTAAAAAAATTTCAATTTGTTTTCAACAATAATTTATATTGCAAAATCATACCGTCCATCATTATGATGATCGGGGGGCCGTACGACTCTCCGGGCAATTTCTTTTTGCCTCACCGGATGACTTGCTCGAAAATGGATGAATGGACAGTCAATCTTAGGGTTTTTGGCCCTTCTAGACGCAATGGAAAGGTCGGATTTGACCTAAAATACTCCAAAAATGTAGCTACCTTCTGGATCTGGCAACCAATTTGCATCTTGAAACCCTCATATATATGGCCTCATATGTCAAATTTGGATGAAACAAAAGGAAAAATCAACTTTCTAAAACCTTTCGGATGCAATGGTGAGCTTATATTTGCATCAATAAGCTCTGATATAAACCTACAATAAAGAGCCAAAAAATGGAACCTCCCCAAATTTGGTAGCTTTGATACCATGCTAGAATTGGCTATGGATGCCAAGATCTATGAACCAGATGGAAAACACAAAGAAGAGATAAAATAATGTGACAAGAATAAACTGTATTCAATGTCAATGATATGAGATGATTCAATGTACAAATGTAGTAGAGACCGCTTGGTTAAATAGCCAAGGCGAGTGTTAGAAACCAAAATTTCATTAAAGAAACCTGAATGATTTTCCCATTTGAACCTAAAATTTTCCATCAATACCCTAAAGGTAGTTTATTCATTTAGCTCCATTATTTTCCTATCTCTTCATAATATTTCATTTACCGCCTTACCCCCATTTATTTTCTCATTATTTTCCTATCTTTTCCTTTAAAATCCATTTCTCCCCTTTCAAAAGTGCTAATTACTTTATACCTCCCCTACTGACTTAACATTCATTTTTATCTCATTTACTGCTTTACCACGACCTCCCACTAGGGGACTCAGGGTATGGCGGTACCGACTAGAGGAGCAGGCATGAAGTGTTTACCGTGCTACCACGCACGGTCAATCCTTTGATTGTGGTAGCACGGTAAACCATTTGAAAATGGCGGTAAGGCACCAACAAGGCAACGATAATAGTTAGCAAAAAATAGTCGACGGTGAAGCGATGAGCAGCTAACGGTTTGCAGAGCGGCTACCGCGGTACTGCTAGTAGTCAAGCCAGTGACCACAGTAGCATGGTGGATAGAAGGGTAACTGGTGACAGGGAGATTCATGGTTACCATGATACCGCAACCATTCAAAAGGATGACCGTTGGAGCATGGTAGAACGGAGGTAAGTGACGAGCCACCAGTCATAACAGTTTACCGTGGTACCACATGGGGTCCCACAGGAGACTGCGGTAACATGGTGGTTGGGAGGATAGCACTTAATGTGTAACTGCCATACTGTGGGTTGATAAATGTTAGGTAACGATGGAGCGGTAAGATAAAGGAAGCGAAAATGTGTAGAGTGAAATATTAAAGGTGGACAAAGTATTAAATTAAAATCAAATGCCAAACTATGTAAAGATATTTGATTTTGCCAAGAAGGCAATTAAATTAAATATTTTATTAAGAAATACAAATGGTTGTAATAAAAAATGAGGGGCCACAACCCTTGATGTGTAGTGTATAAATAATTCAAAAATTCAGTTGCAAAAAGAAAGGGGGTAGAGGTAGGAGCAGTAGAGATTTTTTCCCGAGAAAGGACCAAGAATGTAAAATGTACAGATCTTTCTTGAAAAGGAGTAATGAAGATTTATGTTTTTAATTGGTGAAAACCTTCCCGTTTTAGTTTTTGTGTTGCAATAATTTACATTCTTTTATCTGGTTCTCTCCAATTTGAGATCCTATAATTTTTTAAATCAGCATATCAAGTATAATCCCTGATTTATTAGAATGAATTCCAATTTTGTGTGATTTTTATTTGTTGGTGTTTGTAAGTCTGAATTAAATCCCTTCAAGTAAGTCACTATAATTTTAGGATTTCTTTTGGGTGGTTAAAGAAGAACCAAGTTAAGAAATATTCCAGTACTATTTGTGCAAAGCATAAGTAAATGAATTTGTATGCTAGGCATTAGAATTTCATTTTTAGAGTGCCTAACAACTAGAATTAAACCAAAGAAGGAAATCACATATCATTTTCTATTTTTGACTCTGTTGCCCATGTGGATAGAAGGCACTGATTTGCCTCAACCTAGAGATAAAATTCATGAACAAACAACTTATTCAAATCCTTTCATTCGTGCAGTAGGAGTAGGATTGGTTATAGTGGTTTTTATTTGTCCACTACCCTTTGCCATTGTGGATAAATTGCTTAACCATAAAATACTTTTTTAATTTGCATCATTCACATAGGTTCACTCTGTTAGAGTAAAGGTTTTAACTTAATTATGTTGATTAAGTTACCTTTATTCCCTTCTTAATATTTCACGCTAGTTTGCATAAAGTGACATTTAATAATTATATTAATTATTAAATATTTTCCTATTAGGGCTTCAAGGGGGTTTCTTTAGGGTTTGCATGATCTCCTTTTTATAAGGATTGATCCCATTGTATTTCATATCAATTCATTGTCTCATTCTCTCTGATATATACATTTTCAGTTTTCAGAGAACCCTTGCTTGTTTGTCTCCATCTCTTTTTTTGTGACAGGTTATTTGTATGCAGGTGATCTTGGGGTTTGTGAAGTTGTATTTTCTCAACTCCTACATGGTATCATAGCTTTACTTCTACATGGTATCAGAGCTCCACACCTGCTACTTCATGTTCTTGTTTTAAATATTTTTGGAGCTTCAAGGGTTTGGGGTTTGTTTTCTTGATCTAGGGCATACCTGCAATTTTGAATTCAGCTCAAATGGACCTCGCCATTCCGTCCACAACAGTCCAAAACCCCTAAATTGACTGTTCATTTGTCCATTTTGGTCAAAATCAAAATTTGGGGCAAAATTTTTTTTAGGGTACGACTGTATAGACATCGTCTGCGCGCGGATCTGTAAAAAAAATCCCTAGTAATTTTTTGGTTTCGCATTTTCATCAAAATCTTTTAAATTTTTTTTTTTTTTTTTCTCTCTGGAAAATTCCGCCGGTTTTTTTCATTGTAAAAAAAAGTTTAAAAGTTTAAAAAGTAGTTTAAAGGCTTGCTTAGGCCTATGACTTAGAGTACCCTGCGCAGGCAGGGACGATATCCAAGGGTACTGCCGCTTATCATTACGGCAGGCGGTGGCCCCTTTGGCGCCGCCCCCCCTTGCAGTGGCTAGTACTGCATGGGTATTGCCCTGCCACATTGGCAGGCGGCGGCCCCATGCGGACCTCGCCACATTTTTTTCAAATAAAAAAAAATGTTTTTTTTAATAAATTTTTTGAAAAAAAATCAATATGTTTTTTTTATATAAAAAACAATTTTTTTTTAAAATATGAAAAATTATGCATTTACAGTGACGGATGTTTGGCTGTCAAATTTAAGCCAATATTTTTGCTGCGATGGCCGTATGATCGTCAAATTTAACCCAACGCTGGCTTTTTCCCTCTTTGGACCTGATTTCTTCCAGAGGCCGTAACTTGGGCATACGATATCATTTTTTGGCAAACAAGATATTGTCGGAAAGCTGGTTTTCTCATCTTTCCGGTGGTGTTGGTCTCATCACTTCTTTTTTCCGTTGGTCGATTATACAGCTAGTTGAAGACAAAGGGGCTATTTTCAGTCCCAAGCTCATAACATTTGATCAGTTTCTCCATTTTTTGCAATCTTAGTGGCGTTGAAACCATATTTTAGAGCTCTTCAGTTTCATCCATACAATTTTTTTAGATTTCACTCTAGGTATATTTTATTTAGTTATTTATGTTTTCACACTCTGGTGGATTACCTAGACATATTTGCTCTTGGAAACTTTTTGTTTGCATGGGATGCTTTATTTTTGGCTATTCTTCATGTATTTCTAGCATTTTGTCCTTTTTTGGATATTTTGAGCATGATTTGTAAGGATTATATTTTATGTAAATGCACTGAGATAAAGTGCCACACTATTGTACATGCAATTTTAGGGATTTTGCATAAGGTTGTGCCATATTTTGTACTCGCACTGTTATTATAAAGTGCCATGAGGGGTTGTGTAGTTTGCCTTTGTTTTTCCATCACATCCTTGTCTAGTGAGTGTCCCTCCACAATGATAGTGGATCCATATGATTCCAGCCTCATGCATGTGTGCTTTGTTTTACACACCACTTTTTCAGTTGCAGGTGCTATCTTGTGCACTTTTAGATGTTGTTTCTTCTTCCTCATGCACTATAGGGTGTTTCACACCATTTCAGTGGATCTATCTGGCTCTCCCAGTTCAAAATTATGGGGGGGTTATTATATTGTTCATGCTAATTCTTCCTTGGTTTCGGCTTGGAAGAGATCTTCCATCTTCAACGAAGGTTCTTCAACACCATAGCAGTCATCTTTCGACAGTTCTTTGTAGCTTCTTCTGCTTTAGTGATGTTCTTCTTGGCTTTCTGCATCTCTTTTTGGAGTAGAGATTTTTCCCATGAGGTTTTCTTTATTTCTCCATTTTACAGAGATTTCGTTGTATTTGGGTACCTGATCTGGCCTAGTTGCTAAGACCCATGTTTTCCTTCTTACATTGTAGTTACCTTTGCTTTCTTGCATTTGTTTGTAGCTGCACTGTTGCTCATCTTAAGGGGGGGTGTTAGAGTAAAAGTTTTAACTTAATTATGTTGATCAAGTTACCTTTATTCCCTTGTTAATATTTCACATTAGTTTGCATAAAGTGACATTTAATAATTATATTAATTATTAAATATTTTCCTATTAGGGCTTCTATTAGGGTTTTTCCTATTAGGGTTTCTTTAGGGTTTGCATGATCTCCTTTTTATAAGGATTGATCCCATTGTATTTCATATCAATTCATTCTCTCATTCTCTCTGATATATACATTTTCAATTTTCAGAGAACCGTTGCTTGTTTGTCTCCATCTCTTCATTTGTTACAGGTTATTTGCATGCAAGTGATCTTCAAGGTTTGTGAAGTTATATTTTCTCAACTCCTACACACCCACCTAGGTCTAGTAGAAGCTAAAAAGAAGAAGGTACAATTGTATGAATTGGCCTTGTATGTTGGCCAAAAGTGTAGTAAGAGCTTGGAAAACTCTTTTGGTTAAAACTTGCATTTTTGAGACCCAACAGTTTGGTGACTTTGCTGGGGAGAAATTCCAAAATATTTTTAGCCTATCCATCTATTGAGTCAACAAATATTTCACATTTTTTGGAGATTCCGCTAGGGGCAAACCAAATCAATCCATTTCATTTTCCTACTTTTGGAAAAGTAGGTGGCAACTTTGTTTTAGATTTGATAAATAATGCATGGATATTGTGGAACATTCACATTTTTTCAAGATGTTAGAACAAGAGAGAAGACAATAGTCAACAAGAGAATTGAAGGAATTGAGACAATAGAGGCTACAAGTGAACTAACAATTGCTGCAATTAGGAGTCAAAGGTGCTCAAAATACATCACCAAACAAACCATCATACTGTGAGAATGAAGACACAAGTGCCAAGAGATCTTGGACACCACAAGTACCCTATGATGCAATTGAGGGGAAATCTGGAAACAAAGGTAATGTACTCTATTCGTAGCAAAGTACTTTTGATGAGTATATTCAAATTTAAGAGAGGCAAAAATCTTGTGGATGTTTTTTTTGATATAAGGAGATATAAGGGAGAATCTATGAGTTTTTTATACAATAGGATGGTAGATGTATGTATGCAATTACCTGCTCATTTTAGGCCCACAAGACCCACATTTGTTGCACAATTTTTGAGAGCATCAGAGCCTGAATTAGTTTACTGGTCAGAGTCAATAAAACAACATGCCTTTGATGTAGTAAATAAATTTATTGATTCCATGCTTGGGAAAAAATATGTGGATACTACCAACAGTGCTTCAAAAGCTAAATCAAAAGAACATGTTATGCTGTCCAACAATGAAGATATGGAGAGTACCTTTGGCATAAAAAATTGAGTCAAATTATGAAGATGAAATAGTGGATTTTGATCTTCAACAGGATGATTGTTGCAGTTATTATTAAGAGCAAGAAGAGGTTGGAGACATGGTTGAAGATATGGAAGTAGAGACCTGCTCACTCAGCAGTGAGCAAGTTTCAGATTTGTTAACTCTGGAATACCAGAAATATGCACACAAAGATGATTCTGAATTTTTGGGTCTAGCCTACATCTGCTTTGACAACGAGGACACTATATGTAAAAATTCATATGAATCCATGTGCATCTTTCAGATTTATGAAGAAATCTTTGAAGATGAGCAAAGATCCATGTCTATCCAAGAAGAGGTATGTGACTTGAATGATTTTTACTTGCAAAAATTAGATATTGGTTTGCATGTTATTGATGATGAGTATCCAACATTTGTTGATTCAAATATGTATAAGGATGACTCTATAGATCAAGAGTATGTGTTAATAACAATTGATGATGGGAAAGAACTGGAAATTATTTCTGATTTGATTATTTCAAAAAATGCTATTGAGATTGAATTTGTAGATTCCCATGTGAAACATTCAGATTTTCAGGTCCCAGTATAGGTGCTGGATCATTTAGCAACATATGATAATGAGCATGCCTATGAATGTTTTGTTGAGTTTGGGTACACTTTGTATGCAGCAAATGATAATTATTTTTTATATGATGATGAGAATAATGAAATGGAGAATGGTAAAATGAATATGAATCAGGTTGAATGCAATGATTTCCTGAAGGTTTTCAATGGCAGTACTATTGTGAAGTTGTTTTTGCACACACACCCCACTGAAAGTGGGGACCCTCCCTTTTTTCATTTTTTGGTGTTTTGGCCTTGCTCTTCTGGGGTTTTTTGCTTGCTTGGGTTTGTGCTTTAATGTCCATTTTTCCAATTGAGGTGGCACACTTTTGAAATCTATTGAAAATCTAAAGTTCTGACATTATCTTGGGTTTTTCATAGTTTTCGGGAAAATCCGCTTGGGCCAGATTCTCCCAGTTTTCTCTCAATATCCAAAGTTGCTACCTTTTGCCTTGTTTTCGAGAAAATCCATATGGTCCAGATTTCCCCGAAGTCCATTACAATGTGGAATCCCCGATTTCTCTGTGGTCATGGATGTCTTGTCGAACGCATTAATGGCGTTTGTGCGGATGTTTGGGGCTTTGATATATTGATTCTTTGAGAAGTAACTAATCATTTGAGTTTGTGTGTTTGCTACCATATGGGCTTGTGTCTTGAGGTTCTTGGTGTTTTGCTGGATATCTGGATTTTCGAAGCTATTCATATTGTGTGATTGTATCCGGTTCGTATTGGATGGTTATTTTTTGGCTTCACCTGTCACGACCTTTGTGTTTCCATGGTATGTTGATGTGTCCTTTTCTTTGTTGATTTCAATTGCTTTTCTTCATTTTCTTGGGGGTCCTTCATGGTTTCCTGGCTCTTCTGGGTATGTGTCATCATTGAGCATTTTGGGGTTTTCCATTGGGGTACCAGTCCACTTTGATTGATTGAACGTATATGCTTGGTCTGGTGTTGCTTCTTATTTGGCATTTGCTTGCTTTAGTCACAACTTTCCGTTCTGGTGTATGAGTGAGTTGTCTATGCTTTCATGGTAGACATCTAGGGTTCTTGACCTAAGGCATGGCCAATCCTCTTGAAATTTATGTGAAGAGTGTCCTTAGTTCGTGTTTTATTCATTAGAAGCCTAGGTTGGGTTGGTTTCAGAGTTTTGGCCTAGATCCGGAGTGATTTGAATTGTTTTGGTGAAAGTAATGAAGATGTAGATAGGTTCGGGTTTTCGAGGTCCTTGTAGAAATCCGTTTCCCCTGGATTTCCTTGAATTTTCTATCTCTTCCTTTTTATCAATTTTTTTAATTGGATTTCATTTGGTTTCACCAAAATCCGTTCCATCCGGATTTTCCCAATGTCCGCGGTAGAGTCGTTTTATCGATTTTGAGTTTTAATACTATTATATCTGGATTTCGCCAAAATCCGTTCCACCCAGATTTTCTTGAATTGTCCGTGTCTCTTCATTTTTCCCGAGTCAGTTATAACTATTGTTGTTGTCGCCAATATTCATCTCTGGCGGATTCTTCTGGGTCTTTTCTGGGACATGTTGAATTCAATGGTTATAAATGTTTGGTTTACTGGTAAATTATTTGATTGATTTAAGGAGCTTATGCTAAGTGTTTCTAATGATTTCCCTTTGTTAATTAATGATTTTAAATGGTGTTATGGGATTTTTGCATGTTTGGTTCATTGGAATCCGCCTGGTTCTGATTTTCCCGAAAATCGTTCCCAGTGCAGAATTCGTGAGGGGAGCTAAATATCGAATTTTGAGGAAATGACCTTCTACAATTATTATTTCTTATGGATCTAATTGTGGTCATCTTCATGCATTGTAGGCAAGATTGGGACAAAATGTTGCTGGTCAAGGCAAGGGGAAGGCAACAAATCCAAGTGTAGAGGCTTCTGCCATCTCAGATGCAAAAAAAGTTAAGTTGGATATAAAGAGCAAGATTCCTAAGAGTAGGCTGACCTCAATTTGGTCAGGTATCATAGATACAAATGTAGGCATGTGGGACTATGAGGAATTCAAGGCTAAGTTGTCAGGACCAAGCCCTCATCTGTTGGAAAAAAGAATGGTGGAGTCCAGGTTGGCTCATGTGGTAGGTTCCCTTCTACAATGCAGTGCTACGAGTTGGTGCTTGAGTGTAATAGAAACTATTATAGTGGGACACAGAGAATAATCAGTCCCCAGGGAAGGATTCTTGCTAGTTTTTCTCTTGTGGCAATTGTTGCAACATTTGACATGCCTGATAGGTCCCATGTGGTGGGCTTCGACATAGATGTTGCTAGAAAGTATTATGAAGAGAATATAGTCAAATCTCAGTAGGTGATCAACTCCTGGCTAGAGAAGCCTAAATCTCATTTCTCTAAGTTGCCCAAGCAACTATTTAGGCTTAAATTCAAGAGAGAGTACTACAATGCCATCAACCTTCTCAGCAGGTTGGTAGGATTGAAGAGTGCAGGTGTTTTTAAACCTTGGATGTTCAGTGTGATTGCTAGAGTGGAATAGGGAATTGAATATCATTGGGAAGGTTTTATCAGTAATGTGATCCATCATCAATTGTGTAATGTGTTGCAAACTAAGACCTTCACTATGACATCTTACCTAGTGTATTCATTGGCCAGACTTCATCCATACAAGGGGTTGAGCACTAGGGGTATTTTTGGGTAGGATGCTATCTATGAAGTGTATCCACAGTTGCACTTGACTAGTGGAAGCTACAGGAGGTCAAATGATGCCTTCACAATGTACATTACCAGATTGCTCCAAGGTGCAGAGCATATGAGAATCTTAGATAAGGAAAAAGAGTTAATAAGGAGATATGGAGCTTGGTTTAACTAGTTCCCAACCTTCTCATATATCAGAACTGATGGTTTTCAAAGGGATCCCTATAGACTCCCTAGATATCCCACTGATCTTATTGTATTATTGGAAGTCACTAGACAAATCTTTGACTTTGACAATGTTGTGAAGGGAGAAATGGATAAGACAGGTTTTGGGAACGATTTTCCTTTGAAGATAGGAATGGGAGAAGTTTGTGCCTCCATTATGTTTGCTCATGCTTCAGAGGATGAGATGGGTAATCTTGGGCTCTCTTTCCATTCTAAGAGAGCAAGGTTCAATATTACTGGCGAAGCTCAGAAGAAGGCCAATAGGGACTATAGCCATAAGGCTCACATTGAAGACTATTGGATTAACCTTAATGATGAGTTCGAGGTGAGAAAGAAGAGATTTTCTAGGTTTCCAGTGGACTTGTGAGATTATACAATGTAAAGGCCATCCCTAACTAGGTAGAGGAAGATGGAAATGTGATCTAGGGTCATCTTTATGAGGCAGTAAAGGATAAACTAGTGGGGGAGGTTAACTGGTTAGAAGAAGAAAAAACTGATTTAGATTAGGTCATGGCTCCAGTGATCAAGTATACCAAGATGTGGTTAAAGCACAAAATACTAGAGTTGGAGAGTGAGGGTGTTCCATGCAACTATGAACTGATGGGAGACTTAGAGTCTCATTCTGCTTCTGAGGCTTCACTTGAGCCAAATCTAAAAGGAAAAGAGAAAGTGGATTCTCCTTTTAGAATCCAGGTAAGAGAGGTTCAAACTGAGAAGACTACAGAGGTAGGAAAACAAAGGAAGCATGTTGCAAAGAAGAGGAAACATGCTTCTAGGAAAGAAGTTAGAAGAACCAGGAGGAAGAGGAGGAGGTCGAAAGTGTTCATGCATTGATGAAGAAGAGAAGAGTTACAAGGCCATTACAAAGGGTAGAGGAAGCCCCTAGGGTTGATAGGGAAATTGAGCCACCAATGGTAGAGGTGGAAAGCTCAGAGGAGAAGACACAAGTTTACATGAGGAGATCAAGGACTCCTTCCCCAAGGGATACTGTAGTAAAGAAAAATGTTTCAGTAGGTATCCCTGTTGTTGAACAGTAAATCCCTCCATTCCTTAAGATGCTGGTAGCGTACGGGGAGAACCAAAGAAGGATGAAAGTCCTAAGGATTTGGGTGAGGAAGAATTTTAGGAAGGATACATCTTTAATGCAAAGGAAGAAATTGATAGGGTGGTTCAGTCTCCCTTGGTTGCATATGCATATTCACCTGTAAAAGAAAAAGTAGACAGGTCTCCTCAAAAGGAGGAAGAGATACCAGTCAAGACCCCTTTACCAGTCCATGTGGTTATGGAAGAGCAGGTATAATAGGAAGAGAACCCAACAATGGATGTTTTTAAATGTCCAAGTGTTGAAAAAGATGCAACTATTGACCAGTAGGAGAAGGAACAAGATAAACAAGACAAAGTGTCTGCTGGGTCCACTATTCTGGATTGGCTTGAGAGGGAATTGAAGAACAAAATGATAATAATGGAGGATGCTCCTCCTAATTGGGATACCCTCATGGCTAATGTAGAGAGGGAAAAGACTAAAAAGAAAGCAAGGGTTGTGTCCTAAATTGAGAGGGATGGATTAGGTAATAGAGTGGCTCATATTGCTACCCCTACTCCAAACAAAGAGAGGGACAATGTGACTGCCCAAGACTATAATATGCAGACTGCTGACTTGGAGCATGCTACCATGGAGTAGGATGTTGAAGAATATTAGGGATCTAGTGGAGTGGATGTGGGGAGATTGAAGAAGTCAGTACACACTAGGCATGAGCTGGAGAAGGAGAATGAAAAACTAAGGAAGTACTTGCAAGAGTAAATGAAACCTTTGCAAGCTATTGGCTCCTCCTCCTCTGCTGCAGGTTTTCTTACCCCAGGAAAAAATATTTGAGTTAGAGAAGATGAAGGGCACCTCACATGCTGCAGTTACCTGGTTGCAGGGTGTCCAAGCTAAATGAGATGATGTCATTAAGGGCATATTGTCAACTGGAGGTGATGCACTGAGATTGATAGATTGGTTAAAGGCTGCATTAGCACAAGATGATGTGTATACCAACCTCCTGCTACAGAAGACCACAACAATCATTTGGTTTATTGAGGACAAATTGGTACAGTGTAGGATTCTTCCTTTTCCAAGAGTTTATGAACCTTGGGAATGGTTTGAAATCCTACAAATGAGGCAAAAGGCCCTGAAAAAGATCCACAAATAGGCGAGGCAGATTGAGGATGCTTTGACCAACATTCATGATAGGTGCATTTCATTCTTTGAGGTCATGATTGGAAGGAAGAAGTTTACTCCAAAACATCTCAATTTGGAGAAACTTAGAGAATGGTGGAGGGATGTTTATTCTCCAGTAAGTGAAGGGCCAGTTACTGGACATCAGTTGGATGATGTTGCAACTTATATTGCAGTCATTGACAGGTATTTGATCAACAAAGCCGATTGGGATGGTACATTTAGGCAGGAAAGAGAAGATATCAAGTCGCTTGAGAGGAAGATTAGGGTTTTGCTTGTGCCACCTATTTTTGTACTGGATAGGGTCCTATTGGTCGTACATGGTGAAGAAGATAAAGCTAAGGACAATGATGGGGAGTAACTATATAGGGTTAAATTGGTATTTGTGCTTCCCATTAATTCACATGTATTGGGCCAACCTTTTGACATCTTGACAATTTTTGGATGAAATTGGTGCCAATGGTACATTTCATGTGATTCAAATATTCTTTGAGGCCGACCTCTTGTAGGTCATGTTTTTATTGTAAAATGTTACTTGGGCTGACCTATCTTATGGATTCTCTCTAAAAACATGCATGTTGCTTCATGTGGAGAGATAGAGATTAGGAATAGAGATAGAAGGATAGGTAGATCAGGAGAGAAATAGTTAAGTGATATTAGAGAAAGTTAGGGTTTATTCTCAAGCAAGTGTTCTAACAAAAAACTAGAGTTGTTGCTATTATGGATGATTTAATATAAGAGAGATATTGTGTTTGGTTTCTATCTTCTGGAATTTCATCTGGCATGGTTCTTGTTATTCTATATTTCAAATTGCTTAATAGTTATGGTTAAATTATTTGGTAATGCTTAGGGTTTCATGTTTGGAATGTTTGCAGTGATCTCTAGTCCATAATTTTTGTAGTTAGCTGATTGTTAGCTACTTTGCAAAGTGAGCTTGGAATTATATTCGTGCTTAATTCAATTATGAAGGTTTATTCATCTCAATTACAATAGGATTGACTGAACAAATTTTTGTGATTTGAAAATCTTTAAATACCTTACAAGATTGCACTATTTATGTGGAATTGCAGATTCATCTGGGTTAAGCAGAAGATAGTTTATGAGAGATCAGTCCATTTTAAGAATTTTATCCTTTGGTATTTTCAATCTCAGGGTTAGAAGTAGTTTTAAGATTATCTTTGAAACCTTTATCTTTTGTTATTTCTTTATTATCAGGGTTCCAATCAAGTGTCAATGTATCAATTTATTGTTTACATTTGATAAGATTCGAATTCTAGTGTTGCTCGTAGTAAGGTCCAATTATGATTACCAACATTTTCACATTTAGCACTGAGTTGTTTTGCTACATTGTCATGACCTACCATTAGAGACCTTGGGGTTATTTCTTTTCCCATAGAAATTTACCTTTCAAGAGTGATAGGATATCATATTTTTTCTAAGTTGTTGCTATGCAGAAAACATCATCAACAAATACATGTTGTGGGGAAGGTGGAATGGATGGTTTCAAAAGAAACCTGATGAGCTCTAATAAAAAAAAACTTTATGACAAAGGAAAGTGCAACTTTTTCTTTTTGGGGTGGCCTGGGGCCATTCCTTGTGGTTTGAGTTTTTGAACCAAAGCAAGTACAAAGGATTAAGGATTGCCAGTGCATGGACAATTCTTAGCAATTCCTCTTTAAAAATTCTCTTCCATGCATAGTACCTTAGGGTTTTCCATTCTCCATTTGCTCCATCTTTCATATCATTCATCTGTTCTTTCCCTCCAGTTGTCATTGCCTTCATTTATCATTTCCTTCACTTGGTCTACCCTCCCAATAGATACTCTAGATTCTTGCAGTGATTTGCAAAAACACTCATCCCCAACAGGAGCCACTGTTAGAACCCAAAATTTCATTAAAGAAACCTGAATGATTTTCCCATTTGAACCTAAAATTTTGCATCAATACCCTAAAGGGAGTTTATTCATTTATATCCATTATTTTGCTATCTCTTCATAATATTTAATTTACCACCTTACCCCCATTTATTTTCTCATTATTTTCCTATGTTTTCCTTTAAAATCCATTTCTCCCCTTTCCAAAGTGATAATTACTTTATACCTTCCCCGCTAACTTAACATTCATTTTTATCTCATTTACCGCTTTACTGTGGCCTCCCACTAGGGAACTCGTGGTATGGCGGTAGCGGCTAGAGGAGCAGGCATGAGGTGTTTACTGCGCTACTGCATGCGGTTAATCCATTGACCACGGTAGCGCAATAAACCGTTAGCAAATGGTGGTAAGGCTCCAACGAGGCAGCGGTAATAGTCAGCAAAAAATAGTCGACGGTGAAGCGATGAGCAGCTAACGGTTTGCAGAGCGGCTACTACGGTACCACTGGCATTCAAGCCAGTGATTGTGGTAGCATGGTGGATAGAAGGGTAATCGGTGACGGGGAGATACATGATTATCGTGATAGCGCGGTAGAACAGAGGTAAGCGTGAGCCACCAATTAGAAGAGTTTACCACGGTACCACATGGGGTCCCATAGGAGACCACGGTAACGCAGTGGTCAAGAGGATAGCACTTAATGTGTAACCTCCATACTGCAGGTTGATAAATATCAGGTAGCGATCAGTAAGATAAAGGAAGCGAAAATGTGTAGAGTGAAATATTAAAGGCGGGCAAAGTATTAAATTAAAATCAAATGCCAAACTATGTAAAGATATTTTATTTTCCCGACAAGGCAATTAAATTAAATATTTTATTAAGAAATACAAACGGTTGTAATAGAAAATGAAGGGCTATGACCCTTGATGTGTAATGTATAAATAATTCAAAAGTTCAGTTGCAAAAAGAAAGGGGGTAGGGGTTGGAGCAGTAGAGATTTTTTGCCGAGAAGGGACTGGGAATGTAAAATGTACAGATCTTTCTTGCAAAGGAGCAATGGAGATTTATGTTTTTAATTGGTGAAAACCTTCCTGTTTTAGTTTTTGTGTTGCAATAATTTACATTCTTTTATCTATTTATTTCCAATTTGAGATTATTTAATTTTTTAAATCAGCATATCAAGTATAATCCCTGATTTATCAAAATGAATTCCCATTTTGTGTGATTTTCATTTGTTGGTGTCTATCAGTCAAAATTAAATCCCTTCAAGTAAGTCACTATAATTTTAGGATTTCTTTTGGGTGGTTAAAGAAAAACCAGGTTAAGATATATTCCAGTACTATTTGTGCAAAGCATAAGTAAATAAATTTGTATGTCAGTCATTAGAATTTCATTTTTAGAGTGTCTAGCAACTAGAATTAAACCAAAGAAGGAAAATACATATCATTTTTTGTTTTTGACTCCATTGTCCATGTAGATAGAAGGCACTGATCTGCCTCAACCCAGAGATAAAATTCATGAACAAAAAACTTATTCAAATCCTTTCATTCATGCAGTAGGAGTAGGATTAGTTATAGTGGTTTTTATTTTTCCACTACCCTTTGCCATTATGGATAGATTGCTTAACCAAGAAATAATTTTTAAATCTGCATCATTCACATAGGTTCACCCACCTAGGTCTAATAGAATCTAAAGAGCAGAAGGTACAATTGCATCAATTGGCCTTGTACATTGGCCAAAAGTGTAGTAAGAGCTTAGCAAACTCTTCTAGTTAAAACCTGCATTTTTGAGACCCAACAGTGAGAACATAGGAGTGCATAAGATTATGATAAGTGTCGTAATCTTATGATATGAGACAAGAATGAAAAGCTATCACTCCACCTAAAGTGGAAAGTGATAATGTGATAACCACCACAAAAGGTGGAGAGGTAATCACATGATCTGTCCATGAAAGGTGGAGGTGATAAAGTAATAAGAAGATAAGTCCACCAAAGATGGAAAATATCCAACAACTCCTATGTGGTCCCTAAGTAAACTTAACTAAGGTGTAATTATTACCTAGGACAAGGTACAAAACATTTAATTACACCAATAATTTTTTTCATCATTTTTCTTTTATTTTTCAACATTTTTCTCATTTTTTCATTGGCATATATAAGAGGTATCACAAAAAACTATCTCCATAGTTCTGATCTATTTGAAATGGGTGGCATAGTAAGCAATATTAATGATTATGAAAAGTGAAAATAATGGAAACTATGACTATGATGGAATAATAAAGGATAATAAGTGAAAAGATGGTTAATAAGGATGGTGGACCTCCCCCCAACTTAAAAGGGTTGACCATCGGGAAAGGATGGGTAGGAATGTTGAATGATATGACTAATATAATAAGAAATTTTAATAAAATTAAAAAGATAAAATAATGACAAATAAAAGTTATTTTTTTACCAACTTGCTTGTCCATTAATGCCAAGATCTGGTATAACTCTGCAACGGTGAATCTTGGCAAGGAAGGAACCAAAAATTGGGGTAAGGACTATAGCCACACCACACATGAAATATTTACATCGACCTGAATAATTTAGGGAGCATACTGATGGTAGCTTGAATTCGCTCTTTATTTTTGCAAACATCTCAACTGAAAATGTAACTCTTGCGAGAAGTGATCAAAGTGAAATAGACCACAATAAATAAGAGTAAATTTACACATGTGATCAAAAGGAGGTGCTAGGATGTATTCGAACAACCACTAAAGAAATAAAGTATACTTGCAAAATGATTCACCCATAGTAAGAACACAAATTATTGCAATTTTTCTCTTTTTCTTTTTTCTTTTATTTTTTTTAATTTTTATTTTTGCAATTTTGATAACAACAAGTGACCACTGGAAAGCTAGTTTTCAATCACTATTTGCTTAGTGGTGCTATGAAAATATTTTTCACCATTAAGAATTTTATTCAACTACAATTCACCAGAAATTGGTTGTCAAATTATAGTTTTCTAACAATGCCCAAAGGTTTTCATTGTTAGAATTTTATTTCTTTTTTTCATTTTTTCATTTTTTTTAGATACCCTGAATATAATGACCAAAGAGAAGGAACCCCTTATATGTATATGGAAGTGACACCATCTAAAACTTGAGTTCCTTTTATGACCCCACAAAAGTCACTACTGAAATTGGGTTGTATGTAGAACTTGAAATGATGACCAACAAGAAACATACCTCCACGAAGATTAACCATGCATATAGCACAATTTATACAAACAATATTGATCCATTTAACTCATGCCACCATATTGGAAATATGACTATAGAAATTTGGAATCCATATCCACTCACTTGGTTGAGGAAATTACTTACAATGACTACAGTCTTTGAAAGACACATTGTTCTTGAAAAAAGTCACATTGATGTATCATGAAGTTTTGTTATCCTTTCCTTTTAAGAATGAGAGATATCCATAAATGTTCCCAAAGCTGTATGAAAATCCAGAGTACAAATAATAAAACTTCCTTACCAAAGACAATGTTTCATAGTGAAAGACCAATTATAGTCTCTCAACTTTTGAAATTTTTCCACACAACTTTAGGTAGGTGGGTACTCATCTTAGAGTGTGATGATCTGCATTAGAATATATTCAATCTCCTTGATAATGTATTCAAGTTGTCTTTGGGTGTGTAGCTCAAGAAAATATATACACTAACTCATTTGACCCCAATTTCCGATGAAACCTTCCGACCAAAGCTATATAATCAGATGTATCATCAGGCACTTGTGCAAATTTTGATTTTTTTAAATTTTTATCCCTGACATTCGTCAGAATTTCTATGAACCATTTTTTCATCTACATTTCGATGAAGATCTTTCACCAAAATTGCGACGGACCTACAAAGTTTAATTGTGGCAGGCATAAATTGAAATGAGCTCAACTATTTATTGCGACAATGTTTTGCTCAATGGTTTTCTTGGGGAAAATCAGAAGAAACTCAAGAAGATATCGCTAGGTTGAGGGTAGTCATTGTCTTTTTCCAGAATTCATTTGTGAAGTCAGATTTGTACTTCCAGGTTTGAAAATCATATTTTAAAGCAACATCTCATCAGATTTCATTTTTAGTCTTGTGCATTTTTAGAATTTCATTTCCAGATTTTAGACCTGGCTTCACAAATTCATTATAAGGGAATTGTTTATAGCTGATGGAAATTTCTTGATGGATTTGGATAGAGATTATATTTGCAAGGTTTCAATTTTAACCCTAATGATCAATTTGCAATAGATTTGGGAGCCATAGCTAGATAATATCAAAGGTGTTGGTTGTTTTTTACTGTAACCAAGTTTATCTTCTAGACACATAGCATATAAAATCTCAGATAATACTGCCTTACAATATCATCAAACTTTATTCTAACCTAATACTACTTATCAAATCCTTATATGAACATAGTCACCTATAACCTCACTCAAGCATTTTAATTAATTCCTTGAATTAAAGCCAAAATGAGAATTACACAAACCATAACAGTGAGATGACTAGAATAACCCTTGATCATTTTATTCAAGATAATAATATATTCATACAATGGAGATACATGACCTTGAAATGAGTAATTTTCATTCAGATGCTAGTACTATCTTGAAAATTAAGTACCCTTGAAACTAAACCTACAACAGAATGACAACAAACCTAAGAATAGTATCTTCACTATAATATTAGGCTCTTTACAAATTCATTCTGTAACTTCAGTTAGAATTGACCTAAATATATCTAACTTGCTAACCCGTATTTCTGGTCCTGAAATCCTTCTTATAGGGAAAATGAAGGATCAACAAGCATCGAACTAGAAATACAACTGTCACTGGTCACTTAGACCGCCTTATGAAATTTCAAAAATTGGTTACAATAGCTGAGTCTCTAGAGAATCTTCTTGTTCATCCCGTCCACTAGAGAATAATTGTTGCATTTGCCAAACTTTGAAATCTTGCACCAAAACTGCCACCAAGACATTGCCAAAATTTTTTATAACCATAACCGCTGAGCTGTTAACTACCGGTTGTAGACTCTCTCCTATTCTTATTCAGTTAAGTACTTTTCTACCCATCCTTGATATTCCTCATCCGTTGGCCAATTAAAATTTACCACCTCATTTACCTTGGCACTGTAAGGTGTATACTTTACTGCTACTTGATTCGACTCCCTTTCAAAAGATTCCAAAAATGTGCTAGTGTTAATGATTTTATCCATACTACTCATCAGCATGTCATAATCTGAGTCATCACAAATCAATTTGATTTGTGCATTGATTATTTCATCTCCCCTGTCCTGCCATTGCTGCAGTGATCTAGCATTTCCTTGGGCATCTACAATATCGAGTAAAGATGTGTCACTCCATTCATCAAAACTCTTTACCAACTCTTTAATCCTCCACTAAAATCATTAGGTAAGGCCTGGAAACTTTGGAGTGACTTCACAAAGTCTTGAGTAGGCCTTAAATGTTGAGGCCTATTAGCTGCATTTTAAGAATTTCATTTCCAGATTTTGTTGTGCAAGTTCAATATTCTGATTTTAGGAGTCTAACCATTGGAAATCATAGTAAAATCAAAATTTAATAATTTCTAGAATTAGCATTTGAAAGTGTTTTTTGGGGTCATTAACTTAAGACTATCTTCTTTTTTGTAGGGGTGGTTGCATGCCAAATTTTTTTGGTGTAAAATATCATAATTATTATATTTTGTTACTTGTGTATGATTAAAAATTATTGGAGTGTGAGTTGGATGTTTTTTGAAGATCTAAATATTGAAGCTTGGTAAAGGAAAATCATGTTAGATAATATTAGTCCATAAGAAAATGAAGAAACAGTTGCTAGATTGTGGGCTATATTGAAAAGAAAGGGTGATGGGAAATGTTATTGTCCTTGCAATAATTACAAGGGCTTAAAGACGAGAAGACTTTTAATCACAACAGCTGAGAAACATTGTAGGCAGCATGGTCATGTTGAAGGGGGGCATGATTATTGTTCATTGGTAAGTTGTTCATTATATGTGTTTATATTGATTGAATTTGTAAATGTTTATATTGTTTTAACATTTGATATATATATATAAAATCACTTGATCATGATCATGGTTTATTTGTGTCTATCATTATTATAAAGGTGGGGCACCCTAGGGAACACGATATGAATTATCACGGCCTAAAGAATGTGGTTTTGCAAGCGGGGGAACATGGAGTTGTGAATATCGAAGATGAAGTTAATGATCCTATGGAAGAAGATGATCATGCGCCAGAAAACACAATTGAAGATGCTGGTACAAATACATTGATCCATGACACATGTAGTGGCACATATGATCATGTTGATCGAGATGACTTTGATGATGTTCATGATTTACCTGTACTTGAGAAGGCATACAAGCCGCTTTATGAAGGCTCCCAAACAACTCTTATCTCTGTTGTATTGTTGCTAGTGAACTTGAAGGTTATGAATGGTTTATCCAACATAGAAATCTCACGGATGTTAATGTATGTCATATATATCATCTTTTTTCATCTATTTTAATTTTTGTTAGTTCATCGCTAGTAAATAAAGGATGAAGTATGCACCATTAAAATTCTTTATATTAAGAAATGATTTTTTGTTGTAGATTGATTGGTGAATTTTTGTTACCACCATCAAATATTTTACCTCGCTCATACCGAGATTTATCTAGCATTATGAAAGATATTGGAATGGAGTATCAAGAAATAGATGTATGTCCTAATGATCATATTATATATCATAAACAACATGAATTTGTGATAGAATGCCCAGAATGTCATATTAGTAGATATCAAACAGATCAACTAACAAAAAAGGTGCCTCACAAGGTTCTTCGTTATCTTCCCATTATTCCACGTATGCAACAATTATTTAGGTGCGAAAGCTTAGTGCAATTTATGGATTACCATGCACGTAATAGAAGTGGAGATGAGATTATTTGAATGCCTGCAGATGGTTTTGCATTTAGGGACATGGAGGAAAAATGGCCACACTTTAAAGAAGAACCTTGTAATCTTAGGCTTTCATTGGCAGCGGATGGTGTCAATCCAATTGGAGAGCTGAGATCTATTTACTCGGTGTGGCCTATTTTTGTTATCAACAATAACATTCCTCCATGGATGTCAATAAAGAGGGAGCACATAATGTTGGCAATGATTGTTCCAAGTATTTGTTTACGTCAATTTTCTTTAACGTAGTAGCATCTCATTTGTCTTATTTTTTGCATAATGACTTATATGTTTTTTCATTTAATAGTCATGTACATGAATTTATATATATTGTAGTAAAATGGTTATAATAATTATGTAATGTTTATGTTCATTCAACTAGGTAAGTACCAAGTTAAAGATATAAATGTATATATTGAGCCTCTTATCGATGAGTTACTAAAGTTATGGAATGGTGTCACTATGTATAATGTATCTAGACCAATAGGACAAAGACAATTTCAATTCCATGCAATGCAATGCTTGTATGGACAATTCATGATGCCCCAGGGCTAACACATTTTTCTGGTATGTTATAATGTTCGATTGCATGAATTTAATGATATTTAATTTTATGAAGTAGATATCATGCATGTTTTTTAAGTAATCTATTCATTATATATAATTATAAAAATTGACATATTTAATCCAATTATATATGATTTGTAGGTCTTCAAACAAAGGGAAAATTCACATGTCCAATTTGTGGTCCAAAGATGAAATCTTGTCATTCAACAAGTTTAGGAAAATAGGTGTTTGATGAGTATAGGCACTTCCTCCACATAAATCATAAGTATCGAACTATTAAAAAAAATCTTTTCAATGGGAAAGAAGAGACTACATCAAAACCACGAAGAATGACACCTTGCCTATGGAATTTGGAATATAATAGAATTAATCATCAAGGTTATACATCGGATCAAAAAGTTTATTTGTCATTTATGATATGTTTTCAATTTATATTTTTATATTGTGTTGTGTTTAATCATGCTATAATTGACAATGATTTTCGTTGTTAATTTGTTTAACTTATATGCTTCATGAAGGTCGTTAAGGCATTAATGGCTGGCTTCCACAGGGACTAAAAAGTTATCCCAAACAATTTAGTAGGCTACCCTACTATGAGCAGCTACAAATTGTGCATTTTTTTGATACAATGCATATCGGAAATAATATGATAGAAACGTTATGGAAAATATTAGATGGAAGGCATGACAAAGAAAAAATTGTCAAAATTTGTAATGACATTCAAGAAGCCAGTCGTGCAATGAAAAATGTCATTTAATTAAATAGCGATAGAGACCAAATTAATATAAGTTCCCTTCCTTGATTATTAACGGAGCAACAAAGCAATGCTATAAAACAAGTCATATGAAAAATTCGATTTCCCACAGGATTTGCTGCGAACATAAATAATATCATAACAAAGAAAGGTGAATTTGGGTCAGGGATGAAAATGCATGATTGGCATACCTTCATTAAGGTAATTATTCTGGTATATTATATATATATATATGTGTGTGTGTATACTGCATGTACTTTTTATTGTATTATGTTTACTACTTTTGGAAAAATATTAATGAAAAGATCATTTTATAATTGTTGTAGTACATTCTACCTCTATCTCTCCCAGACAACTTCGACAACAATGTAAAGCAAGTTATATATGATCTTGGAAAATACATGAGGTAAGTAACGATATTTGTTCAGTTCGTTGTATATTTTTGTTAAATCTCGTTATATTTGTGCGTTGAATCACTTGTAGATGGTTGTCATCTAAAGTAGTCCATAAAGAAGATATAAATTATTGGAAGAGAAAAATTCCTCATCGAATGTGTGAAATGAAAAAGTGTCTACCTTCGAAATTTTTCTATGCACAAGAACACTACCTCATACACCAAGTTGAGGAGATTGAATTGTGTGGACCTGTACACACAAGGTCAATGTGGATGGTTGAGAGACACTTGAAATTTTTGAAGGCTTTGGTTAGACAAAGAGCACATCCCGAGGGTTCTATGGTGGAGGGATACATGGTATACCAGACCATGGTGTACATTACTGAATATCTTCCTAAGTTTGCAACAGAGATCCATGTAGATCGCATTTGGGATCCCAAATCCATTAACAATTTCGAAGGGGAGTACTTGATGGGGAAAGGTAGATTGAGGAAAGTGACAAGTAATTATAAGATGGTCATGGAGATAATTAGAATACATTTTACATTTGGTTTTTGTGTATATTGTACTTATTTAATTATTAATATTCAATATTCATCAATTATAAATTAAGGTCGTATACCGTGGTAATTAACTAATTATACGTTGTTTGTGAATTTCAATTTTTTTTGATACAATTGCTTGAGAGTGGGATGCACTACATTTGTACGTCACAAACAATCTTGACTAGATGACGGTATGGATTGAACAATGTCAACAATCTGGTTGCGCATTAACATGGGAAGGTGTATAAATATATTAATCGCCCATATTATTTAATTATTTTCAATTATATTGATGTATATATATGTTGAGATTTTTTTTTCTTCGAATACGTTCGGCCAAGAATAAATATGTTTATCAACTGATGATATTGCAATAAGTTTTACATGTTTGACATATTGTAGGTGAAACACCACAAGGCTATGTGGTGCAATGGCCATAAATTTTTAATCAAAAAGTTGGATGACACGAAGAAAACTTGTGATTCTGGGATAACTGCAGTTTTCAAGGTGACTAATGTTTCATCTAGAAGCAACATACATCCAAAAGTCTCATAAAATCAATACTATGGGATTTTTGATGATATACTTGAGTGTGACTTTAAGTCCTTCAAATTAGTTATGTTTTTTGTCCTATGGTACAAGCTGCGATTGAATGAAAATGATCTCGAGAGAACTGTTATTGAACATGAAAATGGATTTACCATGGTTAATACAAGGTATTTTGAGTGAGCTAGAAATGAGCCCTATGTTCTTCCAAGCCAATGTGACTAGGTATTTTACTTAGAGGTTCCAGGTAAAGCGGGTTGGTCATATGTTTTTATACATGATCCAAGAGGAAGGCCGATAAAGTACAATGTGGTGGAAGAAGAAGATACTGAAGAAATAGAAGATGATGTAGATGATGATTAGGATCAATAGTTAATTGATGATGTGCTTGATGAAGATGTTGAAGAGGAGGAACTAGATCATGATGATGTAAGAGTTAATGTTCATGAAGATGATATCTGTGTGGATGATGACATTATCGAAACTGATATCAATGACGACGACGATGATATAACCAATCCTTACAATGTTGAATCTAGATCAGATGATACAGACAAAGAGTTGGATGTAGAAGAAGATCAATGACATTGAAATATATGAGTTATGTTATTGTATTATCTATTTGATATTAATTTCTTGATAGAATTATATTTGAATTATGTGGTTACATAATTAATTTATGATGTTTTTAATTTTAATTGTATTTGAATTATATTAGAATATGTTCAGTTAACAGATGTAAAAAATAAAATGGATAAACCAAAAGATGAAAGCATGAGACCACTGCCTTGTTGGGTGTATGGAGTCTAATCAAGATCTATAAAAGTGTAATCTATGATGGTAATAATTCAAAGTGTTTGGCACATAGATGTAGTTTATAACTTGTATAAATGTGCAAGTAAATGAATGACAAACTCTACTTGAGATAGAATGACAATCTTAGTTATGTGATTCTTCTTATTGATCCAATTAATACTCTTCAGTTACTGTGATTAACTAGAATGGTTTAATCTTTAATTGAAAGAACCAAATAATCACATCACACAAATACAACAAATGTGTATCGGTAAACTAAATATATTTACATGCTTCATATATCAATTTAGACAACAGAAAAGCATCAAAATGGAGACAACCAGATAACTATATAATTCCACAAACAACTGATACCAAGATTAAGCCACAAATTCAAACATCTTCATTAAATTCATCAAAATTCATACATGCATCTGAGTCTTTTAAATGAAAGTTTCATTGCAAACTATCTACTGTATCTTTCTCATATCTTCCTATATCTATTTTACATTATGAAATAGATATAAATATCTGTTTTACATTATGAAACAGATATAAATATATCAAAATTGTGAAAGGGCGCATCCTTTGAGAAATGTCTTTTGCTTAACAACAATAAAAAACTAGAAATTATGCTCTATTAAGCCATAAATAGATGTTTTGACAGATAATCTCGGTAAGCTGGCCACTTGTGTGTATCAACATCCTCCATTGCATTCCTTATGGCTATCTCCATTTCGAACATCTTCTCATTCTGTTCACATGCCCTGTCCATTGTTAAATCATTTCCTGTGGCTGTCTCGAGAATTGTTTGCATCATCGTCTGAAATTCCTTCATCCATCCTGTGGTAATAAACACTTTTTTACTCCTCTTCGGTTAAGTACTTGTCCACCCATCTCTGATACTCTTCATCTGTTGGCCAGCCAAAACTCACGACCTCATTCACCTTAGTATTGTAAGGTGTGTACTTCACTGCAACCTTATTGGCTTCCCTTTCAAAAAACTCTAAGAATGTGCTGGTGTTAATTATCTTATCCATACTATTTACCAACAAATCATAGTTTGAATCATCACAAATCAATTTGATTTGTGCATTGATAAATTCTTCTGCCCCATCCTGCCACTATTGCAATGTATTAACATTTCCTTGTGCATCAATAATGCTTGGAAAAAATGTATCATTCCAGTCATCAAAGCTCTTTATCAGCTCCCTAATTCTTCTATTGAAATCATTAGGTAGGGTTTGGAATCCACTTAATGATTTTACAAAGTTTTGAGTAGGCTTCAATGATTGGGGCCTATTGTCCACATCAAACCTAGAAGCTTTGTACATAATATCCAGATCATTGGCCCTAGGGATCCATTTCTCAGCCAAAGGAAAAACTATTTCCCGATCCCTATTGATATTTTTGATTCCATCCAAGAATAAAGAATATAAAGAATGTATAGATGGTAATTTACTATCAACATTTTCATTAAGATGCCTCAAAACTATGTCAACCACCTCACCTTTTTTGGAAATTGCATCATCCTCACTTTCCTTTAAGGTAGCCTGCAATTCTATGTTCCTATTCAACATTTGCTTCTTGGTGGGATCCACAAAATATTCAACTTCTTCTTCAACTAGCCCTGGTGTAGGACTGAGAGCAGGTGCCTAGATGGGGGACCTTGGAGTTGAAAAATTGGAGTAGTATGGGGGACCGATCCTGTAATAGAAGGTAATGCTCTGATACTAGGAGCACTAGAGGATTCTCCCACCTGCCCATATTTCAACCTATCTACTTCAAATTGCAGCTCAACATTCCTTTGCTGCATCCTACTATATTATGCAATTATCATATTGTATTTCTCCATCAGACTCTTATTTCAACCTCTTCTCTCTCAGCTGTCTTTTGGGCCAATTTGGCCACATTCACTGTCAAGGTTGTAGCTTTTGCTGTTGAAGTTTCAGAATCTCTCTTGATGATTAGCCCTCCCCTTAGGTGTGGCCTAATATTAGTTACATTTGGATTTCTGCCCTGGGGTGCCAATGCCCATATGGCCAGAGTTTCATACTCCTCACTGAAGGCAGAGTCCTGTAGAGCTACCTCAACCTCTTCTTCACTATTTTGTATAGGGTGCTTGGACTGTAAGATAGAATTGAATGCAACCGCATCAGCTATGTCCCATTCAGGCAAAAGTAAGACACCAACGTGAGTCACAAGTCTTCTTCCTTCCTCAGGAGTGATGCCTTTGAATTATTCCATTGATTCGGCCTTGACCTCATCATCATTCTCCTACTCAGACCTATCAGGTCTTGATTCTCTCCTAATCATGCATTTGTTCTGGTACTCTTCTAGTTTCATCCTCCAAACTAGTTGCAAGAATACAAGAGTCTTTACAAATGAATCATCATCTAAGAATGCCTTGCAGGCCTCCATCCTGACATCTTGTACACATTGCACCTTTACATCCATGTCAAAAAGAACTAATTGTGTTGATCTAGGAGGGGAACCGATACCAACCTCCATGTCTTGATCAGTCACAATTATCTCATCCATCAGAGTTTCCTATGTTTCCTCAACTCTCTACCTCTTAGGGCTTGGCTCTGATGGTAACACTGCAAGATGACCTCTTGGTGGTGAATCTATATCCAAAATCCTTATCCCTCTGGGTGCTTTGATCCTTGGACCCAGCTGTGATGATGCTTGCATGACTTGTTTTACCTTCTTATCCCCTTCATCCTCATCAATGCTTGCATTCCTATTTCTCTTGTATAGAGGCCTATCAATTGGTGGCTCATAAGCTGGCCTTATTTCTTCAAGCCTCACATCCGGTCTTTCTATACCAAAATCTAATTCCAAACTGACCCTCTTGGTCATCAAGGTGCCCATAATATTTTTGAAATTAGCCATTAAGAAGTCTATTCTCTTATGAAATGGAGTGAACTCCATTAATGGATCATATTTTAGATCCATTTTATGTATTATAGCCATCAAATTTTCATATGCAATCCATTTTTCTTTATTCAACTCTCGCCTATTCAAATCAAACTCATTTCTGATTAGGTCCTCAGGAAAGTTGAATTCATGTGCAAATTTGCCACCTTTAATTCATTGTCTGAACAATGCAAAGAATCCCTCAGGGTCATGCTATCTCCTAGGACCATTCCTCAAATTGAAGTCATCAAAAACCTTTTGAAGTGGACCCATCCTCCCTTGGAACTGACAAAATTTGAAACAACAGTGTAGTTAGGGAACAAAGTCCCTTTTCCTTTCTTTGTTAGGTTGTCCTCATGAATACAACCTAGTTTCCACATTACTTCGGAAAACCCCATTCTTGATGGTACATTAAAGGGGAGGATATGAGGGGTTCCCTAGAAACCATACACCCTGAAGATAGTGCTTACAGGGTATAAGATGATATCACCCCAATTGTAACACACTTATAAATTAGGCTTCCTCACCTTTGGTCGGAGGAAGTCCTGCAAATCTTTGGGGACTCTTAGCACATTTACCACCAACCAAGCCCTGAGTCTGGAGGAAAAATAGTTATCAAACTACACAAAGCTGGCACCTCCTTTGTTGTAAGACAAATCTGCACTCCACACCTGTACTGGTAACCTTTCTCCATTCACCTCCTGCCTCGAATCCATTTTTTCTGAGAAGAAAACAACATTATTGTATAGGAACATATGCATGAAGAGGGAGTACCATAAAAAAGGATTTCCAGTATCTGCCACATACAGCTTCATCAAACCCTCATGCATCTTCTCTGACAGGAATGATGCAAAGTCATATACCACAGAGAAGTTGGGATGCTGAATCTGGGCTCCCATAAACATGTACACAACTGGAATCATAGTATTAGGGCTGAACCCTAAAAAATGGCACAATGAATAAAATGTTGCCAGGAAGTGACTGGCAAAACAACTCAACCTGAAAGGCTCCTAGTCATTTGGGCTGATAAAAATTGTTGAATTGCCCGACCTGGCTAGGTGAAGAGGAAGCAACTTAAATATGAAAAGAGGCTTTAACCTTTTGTACTCTTCCTTCATCTCCTCAAAATCTATTTGGACTAAGAAAGGGCTATACCCAGTCAAATCAAAAATTTGCCATATCTCATCTGCATTTAGGCTTAGCAGAATTCCACCATCATTATCCCTTATGACCTTTGTCACAAGATCATACCGTGCTGCCACTGCTCTGAGCAAGTCAACATCAAGGAACACATTTTCCACTAGTAGTTTCCCCATGTCATATCTCCAGGCATTAGAGAAGGGGTGAGGTAAGTTTTGCTATCCATACCATAGCCTAAACATTTCAAGACTAGTCATAGGAATCCTGGCATCTACAATGTTATAATTTTTGCACAGTAGACCTTCGCCTAGGGTCTTTCCATTCATTAAAACCAAACCACTCTTTCTGTCATTTTTTGACAACGGGAGTTGATCTAGGAAGTCATAATACAAATTCTTCTTCAAATAATCAACATGGCCAGAGTGTTGCTTCGGTGGTGCCATCTTAAACAACTGGGGCTTCTTATAAAAAATCAAATCCACGAAGAAACTAGGGGTACCCAGAACACAGAAATACAACAAAACTATGCAATTCCAATAATTCAAATGAACCAATAACGCTATGAAAATAATTAATGAAACCCCTTGACCAACAAAATATAACCCTTCATGAAGACACAGTCAAATTAACCCAGTAGTTTAGAAAATAACTCACAAGATTTTGTGCCTTGCAGAGAACCAAACTTCACGGTGATCGCTCGAAAAACTTTATCTCTGGCTCTGAACTACTTGGAAAATACTTGAATGCTTTTGTGATGAAGATAGAAAAAAAATAGATACTTTATGTCAATTGAATTGAGGTAGTAGATGTCTCATTCACCATTAAAGCTCATTTGCATGCCACCCCAACAGCTCCAATCACATTTGATGCGAATTTAAACTTCAACCATTGATATTTTATTTTTGTCAGATCATCGAACGACCATCTTCAAAAGGGCTGACAAAATCTCCATGTCAGCATCAAGGTCCCACTGTAGAAGCAACGCCAAAGGAATACACGTGGCGTGCGCCCGTGATATCGTGATCACTAAACATCCTACATCTTTGGATCACGTGATGGCGGGAAACTGTTGATTCCTACCATCGGTGATCATGTTAACTTACAACAGTCAACAACACCAAATATAAACGTTGAACAAATTTTTACCAAGATTATAACATCACCGTCGATCTCGAGCACGTGTATCTCGTAGCTATTTTAGTAGCCCACTTTATAATGTATTTAAGTCAGACACAAATATTAAACGCTTTATTAATCCCTTTTCGACATCGACATCTTGGGACACGTGGCGCTCGCCTGTGATATCACAATCACCAAACAACCAGCAGTGATGTCATCGCGAGATCAAGGGAAGTGGTCAGGATCAATCTTAGGAAGATCAACAATCATTAAAAACATAGTAGTCAGCAACACCAAACATAACCATCGAACAACCTTTTACCAAGATTATAACATCACCGTCAATCTCGAGCACGTGCATCTCGCAGCTGTTTTAGTAACCCACTTTATAACGTATTTAAGTTCGACACAAATATTAAATGCTTTATTAATCCCTTTTCAGCATCGACATCTTGGGACACGTGGCACTTGCCTGTGATATTCCAATCACCAAACAATCAACGGTAATGTCTTTGCGAGATGGCGGGGAGCGGTCAGGATCAATCATAGGAAGATTGATGGTCATTAAAAACACAGTAGTCAACAGCACCAAACATAACTGTCGAGCAACTTTTTACCAAGATTATAACATCACCGTCGATCTCGAGCATGTGCATCTCGCAGCTATTTTAATAACCCACATTATAACATATTTAAGTCTGACACAAATATTAAAGATTTTATTAATCCCTTTTCGGCATCGATAGCTTGGGACACATGGCGCTCACCTATGATATCGCAATCACCAAACAAACAACGGTGATGTCATCATGAGATCATGGGGAGCGGTCAAGATCAATCGTAGGAAGATCGACGATCATTAAAAACATAGCAGTCAGTAGCACCAAACATAACCGTCGAACACATTTTTAAAAAGATTATAACATCACCATCGATCTCAAGCATGTGCATGTCGCAACTATTTTAGTAACCCACTTTATAATGTATTTAAGTCTAACACAAATATTAAACGCTTTATTAATCCCTTTTCGACATTGGCAGCTTGGGATACATGACACTCGCCCGTGATATCACAATCGCCAAACAACTAGCAGTGATGTCATTGTGAGATCACGGGGAGCAATCAAGATCAATCATAGGAAGATTGACGATCATTAAAAACACCCCCTGCAAAATAAAACAACTATTAAAAAGTTAGGCGAAATAACCTTTTTGCGTGTGCAGATTGCACGGCTGTCGGATGAAGTGATTTCAATCTTGACCATTGCTTGCAAACCTCGCAAGGTTTTTGCTAATGTCTCAAATATGGTGTGAGGCATGAGAGATTTTTCCATCTATCACATTTGATGGTGGGGACCAGTTTTGCTCATTGATTGATTATGAAGGCTAATGCCGATAGCTGTTTTTGTACCGACTCATCGTGGTAATTCCTCACTGACCTCGCACAATTAAAACTACAGTTTCAATAATGCTGCAAGGTGTGCGATTTGGTGATGCGTGGAATATGATGTTGTGCACTGATAATAAAGGTGGGGCCCATTTCCGTGTTGATGTGGTGCTCGGTAGGTGAATATCTTGTTTGTTTGGTGAGTGGAGGGAGAACGTGCAATTTTAAAAATATTTTGACTAAATTTGAGTTGTTCTCTTGGCCAACGTTGTGATTGATCAATAGCTTGTATTTAAAAATAAACTGGTAATGTACGATAGCCATTTTATCTCGCATGAGTGAATAGTAATGGCCGAGTTTGACTCTACGTACATAATTAAATGCTAAATTTTTTGAATTACTATTTCAGTTCCGTATCTCAACATTGAGGAAGGATTGCTTGGTATTGAGTGAAGCAAGCTATGGTTACGATTTCTCAATTTCATTGCCCTAGATGTTCTGCGATTGAAACCGTAAGTAGCACGTATGCCATTTCTTGTAAATTCAAAATATTTTATGGTTGCTTGTTGGGCAATTCGTGATTGTTTCTTGTCTCTGTTCTTGAAGAATTGATTGAATAGATTCACTTTTAGAGCTTTTCTAGTAATTTCTAGGGTTTTTTGAATATTGAAGAATTTTATGTTAAGGCTAAAGGAGAAAATTGTAATTATTTTCTATCTAAAAATAAGCAAACCCTAGTTTGAATTATCATTAGTCTAGTATAAATGGCACCCAAGGCTTGAAGTTCTGGTTCTGAAACCACTACCAGGTCTTTATCCCAAGATATTATTGATTTGTTACAACCCTCTACTAGCAAGAAGTAGGAGGGAAAGGTTTTGTTCTATGGGCCTCGAATCTTGGAAGGATTGACAGACAAGCAATGTGCAATTCAAGATTTCGAGTTACCATACACTGGGTGGAAATTGTTCTCCAATTGGTTTGGGAACAGGAATTTATCAATTCCCTTGTGTAACCCCTAGAGGTTAGACCTGAGTAAATTGGTGGTTCCTAATGTTTATATGGATGAAGATATTTTAAAGGACATTGCTGCTAGATATGACCCTGTGGCCCAAATTGTCAGAACACATGCTAGTGTGCAGATGATTAAGATAACCAAAGAAGAAATTGCAGAGATTTTCAAATTGCACAAATGGAGTCAGGATATGGTTCCTGTCGACTTGGAGGTTTTCAAAAAAAAATATAGAAATACTAGGGGTTAGTTCAGAAGATCCTTGTTAATACCTCATTTGGCAGTCTTAGGAAGAGGAAAAAATCAGAAGAAGGTAGTAATTGGCAAGAATGAGCCCGAACCTTTTCTTGTGGGCTATTTTTCCAATTATTTCAAGAAGACTATTTGGGCTTTATGTCAAGTTCTGGGAGTCAGCTTAAAGAAAACCTTGCCTACCGATATAATGTATATGCCAGTAAATCTCAAGCACCCAAGTTTTAATGTAATATATGGTTTTGCCACTTATTTGGCAGAGAAGATGCACACGGGTCTGGTAGCCCTAAAGGAGGGGAAGAATTGGGTTGGATTCAGATGGTATTCCTTGTTAATCCACATGTTTCTATATAGGGGTTAGGCTATGTTCGAAAAAGATATGAAATTAAAGAAGAAGGAAGGAAATATTGAAATGCCTATCCAATATTGGACTAGGATTCTTGACATGCATGATCATGAGTTTGATTATGTAACTTTCCATAATGTCTTTGGATCTAAATTAAGCGAGGATCAGGTTCGTGACCCCCCAAGGATCCCAAAAGAAATTCATGACTTCTTGAGGCCGATGGAGAGAACACCTGAATTGAACATAATGCACAATTGGGGAGACATTTTCCCCTATCGTATTACCACAGTTTTTAGGGTTTTTGGCACTAATGTCAATCCAAAGGTTTTGCCAAGGGAGGTACCCCTTAGAATTGGATTTTTAGAAATCATGAGGTAGTTGAGGGGCGCTCAGGAACTACACTTGCCAATTGAATAGAAGAAAGGTTCTTTCTTCCCTGAATATACAACATTTTCTGATTTTGTTCTGGCAAGGGGAGGATGGAAGGAGTTGCATCAATTCCTTCGGCCTTATTGGCTAAGGACTGTGTGCCCCAGGAATCATGATCCTGACGGTTTTATCTCTCAAATGAAGGCAAAACATCAAATAGGAGCTTTTTTCCACAACTTCTACTTTCCTGAGGACATCATCAAAAATATTTTTGATTTGGAACTACAAGATGATAGAAAGACACTATACATTTCCTACTCTAAAATGGTAAAAAGTAAGCAGGAGAAAATACCTGGTTTCAATCCCATACCTAATGCCAAAGATGAGTTTAGTAGGGCAATGTATGCTATTGATAATTTTGAGAGCTTGGTTGGGGTTTTGAAAGATGAAAGGGTTGTGGAAGAAAGGGGAAAATCACAAACCATTGAGGAGTACCCTGAGGTAAAGGAAGAGGAGAGGCCTACTTATCAGCCCCAAAAGATGATAAGGGTTTTTTCTAGAAGAAAGGGAAGTAAGGGTGAAGATGTTGCTAAAAATATTATACCATCTTTTTCAAGGCAGTCAGTACCAAATGTTGTTGATTTGGATTCTCCTCCAATTTTTTCAGAACAGGCTTGCCCACCATCACCAAAGAGGAAAAGGGTTGAAAGGGTAAAGATTGTTGATTGTGATGGTGATGAGGATGATGACATTGTTTTCACTTCGGATGAAATGCATCCTAAGATGCCATTGGAAAAGATTAAATCAAAGGAATAACAAGCAATGATGACTCGAGAATAACAATTTCAGGTACAATTTCTTTGAGGTTAGGAAAAGATGAAATCAAAGGAATAACAAGCAATGATGACTCGAGAATAGAAGCCTGCAAAGAGTTCATGATGGATGACTCTTTTATTCAAAATAGTGCTTTTAAAGATTTTGTGTGGAGAGCACATATTGCATTATATGCTGATAAGGTGGCACATGAGAGAAGTCTGCATCTAGAGCTGCTAAAGAAGGTAATTCAAGCTAAGGTCAGGGAATAGATGAGAGAAAAATTCAAAGCAATAACACCAGAGCGGGGCCGAGAATTAGTACAAAAAAGTGGAGTATTGCTACTCCTAGAATGGGATGTCGTTGATGTTGTGGTGTTTGACACAATATGAAGGGCTTGCTAGTGAAGAGGAGGCTACATTGGCACTCAAGGGATCGACCTTTAGTGAGGAATGGGATGCATTGGGAATCTGGTCCCTATCTACTGGCTCTAAAAAGCCAATTGTTGTAGAACCTTCTGACTTCAGTGGTCACTTGGTTGTGAGGAGAGTTGCTGACACCGCAACATTGGAAGCTGTTGATATGGTTGTGAATGTTGCCAAATTCACTAGAGCAACTGTTCAATATTTGACCAAGGAGCAGGATACTCTGAGAGGCCAATATAATGACATTATTATTGAATATAATAAGAGTCAACAAAAGGTAGTAGAGTTAGAAACTGAATTGGATTTATTGAGGCAACAAATGGATACCATGAGATCTAAAACGAAAGCCAATTATAGCCACACTGTTCCTGACCCACCAGAAGAGCAGTCTCAACCTCCTACACAAGCACAGTGTTTGGCTATTGTTCCATATAATATGGGACAAGTGCTTATCACTATTGAGAGGGCTACTAGCCCTGGAGGGGGACTTTCTAGGGAGAAACTGATTCATCAGGTTGGAGAATATAAGGAGATGGTAAAGAAAATCCGAGATACAGTAGGGAGAAACAATGCAATGATAATGGACACTATTTTGAAACATTTAAACATAACGGTCCAGAGTAAGCTAAACAGTGTTCATGGAAATTATGTCCTAATGTTGCAAGCACTAAAAATGTTTCCAAGGGATAAAGAATTGGCCATCTCATTGCTAAACAAATGGAGCCCTAGAATGGAGAAGTTGAGATTCATGGCAGTAGGGGAAAAACAACATGGTGATACATATACTACTGTTATTGCAACATATCAATTGGTCAAGGGAATTGTTGAGCAAAAGTATCAAGGATTTGCTGCCCCAATGGAATCCAAGATTAAATTGCTGAAAGATGTGTATGATGGAAAGGACCTAACCCCATTGCCTCATATTTTACATAGTCGGGATGAAGTCAAACCCCTGCAGGTTTGGAAGGAGCAAATGCATTATATAATGATGTCTCAAACACATGAGATATGCAAAAATGCTGACATATGCATGCTAGAGAATACATTGGAAAAGTTGTCTTTTGTTATAAGTTTCTTAGAGAACTTTGATAAAAAGGCCACATCGATAATGGTAAAGTATGCTCCCTATCGAAACAAGATTGATTAGGTTGTGGCTTTCTAGTGGCCTTCTGAGGAGGAGTTTGAATTATGGAAAAATGTGTTCACTGATGAATTGAAATTATGAGTGTTATAGTCGAGAATTGCAACTTGGTCATGTATAATATAGGTGTGGCCTTAGATATTATATTCTAAAATTGTGTTCTCCTTTTGAATCCAAGTACAAGGTGTTGAGGTGGAGTTAATAATATAAAGGCTAAGCATGCCTTCGATGTATGGGGAGCGGCCTTTGGAGCGATGTTTTCTTCTGCCTTATCAACTAATGAGGATATTTGTCTTATGCTCTCCTCTCACATAATAAAATTGTAACTGAATCAAGAGTTAGCTACCCAATTACAAATGGACATGTGTACTCTCCGACCTGAAGCTTGTTGGCTCCCTTGTTTTATAAAAGGGAATTCTGGGCTGAGAGAGTGGTCAATTGAAATATCCAAGATGTGAGAAATAAGAGTCTATTAATATAGAGAGTATGAATTGTAAGTCGAGGTTTTAAAATTTTTTGAGTCCGATTGGAGAACTTTGTTAATAATGGGGTTTTTGAGCATGTTTAATCAAACTCGTGAATATTTGGAGTTTATTTTTCTCCTATTGTGTTATGTTACATGGATTATTAATGAAATATCGATCAAAGATGATTTTCATTGATTTTGATTTTTTCTTTACCATGAATTATGTTTAACTACAGCTTTGGTTCAAAGGATCGGTAAAATTCTTCTGTTAACCAGTAAATTCATGCAATATAATAAATAGGATTCATAAAGGAGTAATAAAATTAGGTATAGATATATGGGTTGTAATGTAATTCATAATAGATCATAAGTGTTCAAAATGAAACTTACCTTGTAGTTCAGTTTTCTCTTTTGACTCCTTGCACTGGGATATGACACTAGAATTCTGATTACATTTTATTCTTGTATGTTTTGTGTTATGGCATCAAGATATTTTACTCAAACATTTCCTATCAATTTACTTAATGTGAAGTTTTTGATTCTCTATTAAATGGACATGAGTCTTTTTTAAGGAATAGCTAATTTCTTGAAGGATTTGATCCTTTAACATTAATTGGGGATCTATATGTTGCTTACCTATGTGCAAATTAAATGAATTATTTAAATGTTGTATGTTAAGAGCACATGTTAGGGAATACCCTCCTGGATTTTACAGAGTCCAAAGTGTAGGATAATTAGCCTTATTTCTATTCTCGTAAAGTTGGCCATACTGTTCCTAGTCTTTTATTATTGAATATGGCGAGTTCATAGGAGCTTCTAGGAAACAAGTGTGGGTTGCAGTAAAAATATGCCAATAGGTTCAATTGAAAACATGATCTATTGAGTAATTATAAAGAATTCATAATTTGAAATTCTAGATTTTGACAACATGATCTATTGACAAGTAGGAAATATTTTTCACATTTTGTCAAATTTTTGATATTTATATCAAGATTCAATTATGTATTTTTACAATTCAAACTCATTGACCCATGTTTCATGAGTAGTGTTTCACAAGAACCCATCTCTCATGATAATGAATGGTCCACTTAACACTCATTACATCTAAATGATTCTCAAAGTGATGAAGCACTAGGCCTTCTTAGGAGGTCACCCATCCCAATATTACATGATCCATGATTTTATCAATAATTGATCATTTTGGATTTTGACAAACTTGACACACAAATGACAATTTGAAAATGAACTTAATGTATCACAATTAAGTATCAAATTGAGTAACACAATAGAAACTAAAACAAATTGAGAGATTGTTATGAGGGTAGTGATGCAAATTTTCTAATTAGAGTGTATTCCATGAAATTAAAATTCTTTGACATATTTTGTCAAATAGTTCACAAGATTTGTCTATCCTCCCACATTTTACATAGATTTGAAAATTGAGTCTACAATCAGAACATTTGAGAAAAATCATCTTCATATTATGCTTTGATGGATGTTTATACCTTGATCCAAATCTCCCATATTAAGGAAATCGACAAGGATTTTGGTGAAGGTTGTGAAATTTGTCTATGCGTCTACCAATTGCATTTGATTGAAAGTTTCTAAAACCTTTTAAAAAAATCCATTATGTATATTCTACAATCATTATAGCCCACAATTTCACATTTATTTGGTTTTGCATCTACCAATTGTAATTGATTGAATTTTCGTACTAAATTTTCAATGTAGATCCATTTTGTGTATATCTTACAATCTATTGGTGTTTTTTCCCACATAGGATTTGCAATTCTCTAAGAGGTAGCCAACCTTCATTGTAAAGAACTGCAAAGGCTAGTGGCCAATTAACAAGAGTCAGTCAAATACTGACATCTCTTGCACTTTTGGCTCTGTGAAACCAAGGTGGGTAAACCCAAGTGTGTTCATAAGAATGTTCCATGATTGGTAAGAACACTTCTTCTTACAAATGCAGTCCCCACTAACACTAAAAGACAGTCATTACCCTGGTTGTGGAAAAACAAAAGAATAATAACAGATATCCCAAAGCAAGGAGACTGAAAATTATCATAAGATCTATATCCCCAAAAGAGATAGCAGTTGATATTTGTTAAAATGTTCAGGTATTGAATCACCATGCTTAGAGTCATAGTCCTATACTTGAAAGGAATTTACCAATACTATCCAATGCCTCATCCATTGGGTGGGAGTCATATAAAATGTAATTCAAATGAAATTGAAATTATCACCATAGTGCTTTGCTGCCATGAGATTTCTCAGTATATTAAAACAATACTCAGTGAATCCTAAGCATATAACCATAAACATGCAATTTGTGTTCAAGCATTTGATTAACTCATTAAGTCAAAGCAAGAGAACATATTACACTTTCAACTACACCATTGAAAATAAATGAACAAACCCTTGATAAATCCATTCATAATCCATGGCCCATGCACAAGAGAGCAAAATGTCTTAATTTTTTTAGATTTCTTTCGATATTAGTAATTACAAAAGCATAGTATAATTATTTAATACTATTCCCAACCCAGCATGATTTCCTACATAATACCTTCAAAATCCTACATTACCACTAACTATACCTATTCTAAGCCTTTGGACCCAAAAAAACAACAACCCTTAAAAATGAGCCGTCAAATCTCCTTTAGAGTATAGGAGAGAAACAAAGCAATAGGCTACATTGTTCATTCCAAAATTGAATTTCATTTAGAATGAAATTCAAATTGACATTCCTCATCATTAGAAAAAACCATAATCAGTTCAAGGAATCAAAATAGTTATACCATTGCAACCAACTGGAGTTAAAGACAAAAGAGCGTGGTAGGCACACGCATGCCCACATCAACACACAACCCAAAATTAACACACCCAACAACTACAACTACTTACAAGACACATGGCCCTGATATAGGTGACCACTCCTGGTCCTTGCTTCAGGAAGAAGCAAGAACAACTTCCTTTTATCAGCTTTAACACATGATCTGGTAGCATGGCACGGCCCCATCATAGTTATTAGGGCAACTGTGAGGGGCTCTTCATTGACCCCCAACAGATTGGTCATGGATGCCAAGTAACGTTGGTAGTCTAAGTTAGTTTTGGACCCATCATCATCAGAACCAGAAGACAACACCAGTGGGGACTTGGAGCTCCCCGTTCCTTTAAAATTAGCATCATGGACAACTTTGGGCTTGCGAAGGATAGGTTGTACCCTGTCAAGCTGCAAATTTCTCACCCCGAGTCTGGTCCTTCTGCGCACACCCGAATGGTCCATTGCAAAGAACACCTCACAAAATACAGGAGAGACTCGACCACCTGCAAACAAGACAACTCAAAATGTGATGATAATACCAGATAACACAATGAGCATTTATAGAGTTAATTGGTGTGAGAATATTAATTGCTCAAATGTAGCATGAGCATTTGAGCATTTTAGTGGCTGATTTAGCCATCACAAATTATTCCTGGCTTGCGAAGGCATGGCGTACAACCCATTATTGCATTTATCAGGAGAATAGTGTTCACACGTAGGAAATTCAGGTGAGGATCCACTAAAAAAATCCATGCCATTAATGAGAAAAACTTACAGAGAGCAAGAAATCCCAACGCGGATGAATAGGAACCCAAGAAAAATTGAACTATTAATGTGGACTGAACATCGCAAGTCGAACAACTGAGATTGAGTCAACAATTGTTTGAAAATCCACATCAACGCCCTGGCAGAACCGTGCCCAATCACAACCCAGGAAAACAGGAGGTTGCAATTGGATAGCGGGTCCCACCTAGCCCTGTCACTTCAAGAACCAGGCCATGTGTCACCTCTTCACAGACCTCATAGTACCCTCAAGGGCCTTTAATCTGATTGTGTGAGATCCACGAGGAAGGATTATTATTGATCTCCCTTGTTAATACCACATGGGTAGTAAATTTTAAGTCCCACCACAATCCTTGTATGGTCCACATGATTTTTTTATCCTTTGTTGAAGAAACTATTACAATATATTTCTTATTTATGTACTTATTTTCCATACATGTTTATAAAAGTTTGAATTTACTAATAATATTAATTTTGGCAAGACATTAAAAGACTGTTGATTGTAAAAGGTATGCATCCTAATGTGAAAATGAAAACAATCGAAGCAATGACTATAACACATAAATTTTTATGTAGTATCCAATTCAAAGAATTATGTTACTCTCTACCTTGAATTTTTTAGTATAAAAAGCTAAGGAAATGCTATAAATAAGATAATAAGTTGACTATTAGCATATACCAATTTTTATAGAGATGTAGATTGTTGGATGTTGTGGTTGTGTTGCTCATGATATGTGGTTGTCATTGATGTCAACACTATTAGCATTAATGTCTTAAAGGTTGTATATGTCGAGGATATTGAGAAAATTAGAATAAATATGTTACAGATAGTCTATGAAGTTGTGAAGATCAGAGTGGTGAAAATTTTTGTACGTTGGTATTTTGAAGTCGTGTATTAAAGGGTTTTTTTTTGAGCCTATCTAGTATATCCTCTAGAAGTTTTAGAGGTGTGCATCAATATTGGAGTGAGTTATGAGTTTTTGTGTTCCTACAGTTATTTTGTTGCCATAGTTGGTGTTTCTGAAAGAAGAGAATGTAATTCTGGTGAATCGAATTGTTGTGTATTCTCTTGAGATGTTCATTGATGTTTCTTGATCTCATACTCTATCATTATGGTACATCCACGTTGATGAGTGTGCTTGTGATCAAAGATTTTTCCTCTCCATGTTTGAGTTTTCATGTTCTTGGTTGACATGATGGTGGTAGAGTGTTGTAGATCCTTGTGGATTCATTTTTGAATGTTTGGCATGTTCGAGGATTTTTCTTTAGGTATTCATTATGTTGTGACCAATTTAGGTTGGTGCACATTGAGAATTGTTCATGAATTGGGCTGACAGTTTGTATTCATCTATTATTTATTTTTGGCCGATAGAGTTGTTAATGTAAATTCATGAAGTGGAAAAATATAAGAGTAATTGTTTTATTCATATAGAGATAATTTATGTGAAGTGTATGCGAGCTATGTGTGAATAAAGATTAGATCATTTGAATGCAGAGTAGAGTGTGAAGAAGTTTAGGCAAAGTATGAAGAAGTATTTATGTGCCTAACTGAAACTGTCATCAGGATTTTGAAGAACCTAATTTCTCAGTTCAACCTCATCATATGGATTTAATTTGATTACCTTACGTAAGGCAATGAGCCTTCCCTTAAAGCAGTGAGCTCTAGGTAGTGTTCCTGAATGCATGTGCATTCCTTATTCATTTCTTTTATACTTTTAATAGGGTATAAATTATGGATTAACCTCCACCATAGTTTTTCCCCTAACAAGGTTTGTACACAAAAATCTTGGTGTTATGTATGTTTTTGATGTGTTGCTGATTCATGCTTTCACTGTTAATTATTAGATCTGAGATTAAAGGTTAATAAGGTTAAATAAGTTTCAATTTTGTAACAACTGATTCACCCCCCCTTTGAGTTGTCTATCCTTGTTTTCCAACATAGATATCTTCCATTTCAAAACACACAAAACAATATTCAGTAGATAATCAACCATATTTCATTTGTATAGTGATTAAATATTTATCCCTATAGGAAACAAGTAGCCTATATAAAGAAAACTAACAAAGTCACAACTACCCCTATTTTGTAGTTTGGTGTGCATTCCTTCCTCTCCCTAATATTCTCTGATTATTTTGAAGAGACCAAGTGTTGTAAGTAAACTATGGTTCATTCTATGAGCATGCAATTTTGATCTTCATATAAAAAATTAAAAAAATATTAATCTACTCTTGTCAAAACACAAACAACACTCAAATTTAGTATAAGAGTCAACCAATCATAAGGAAAACATAATATGAAAATAGGGTTAGGGTTAGATTTAGAGTTTTGGTTATGGTTGGGATTAGATATGAAAATAGGGTTAGGGTTTAGGATTACAATTAGGGATTATAGTATTAGGGTTATATTTAGAATTAAGTTTTAGGGTTACTGTTATGATTAAGGGTTGTTTTTATATTTAGCTTAGAGTTGGGGTTATGATTAGGGCCAGGGATAGGGATAGGGTTAGGCTTAGGGATAGGTTTAGGGTTATTAGAGTAATTAGGGTTATGGTTGGGGTTAGAGTTTTGGTTGTGGTTAGGGTTATAAAGATAGGATAAAGGTGAGGGTTAGGGTCAAGGTTAAGGTTTCGAGAAAAAAGGTTAGGTTAAGATTATGGTTAGGGCTAGGTTTAAGATTTGGATTATAGTTTAGGGTGTAGCATTTGTGTTTAGTTTAGGGTTACAATTAGGGTTAAGGCTAGGGTGTAAGTTAAGGTTAGTGTTAGGGTTAGATTAGAATTAGGATCATGGTTTAGGGTTTAGGGTTAGAGTTATGTTTATGTTTAGGGTTGTGATAAAAAGTACTTGGGTTATGGTTAAAATTATGGTTTCGAGAAATAGTGTTAGGGTTAAAGTTATGGTTAGGGTTACATTAATGAGAAAATTATGGTTTAGTTTCCAAGTAAGGGTTAGGATTAGGTTTATTGTCAGGGCTAGGGTTAAGGTCAGGGTATGAGTCAATCTTATGATTAGGGTTAGGGTTATGGTTAGATTAGGGATATGATTTTAGGTTTAAAGAAAAGGTCTAAATTTAACATTAAGCCATAGTTGGCTATAATGAACATGAGAAAAAATGGATCTAATTTACTTTTGTGGGAAAATAATTGATAGGGAGGTTGGAGGAGTCAATCTCTGACTCCTGCCCTAGGTCTTACTTGGAAGACCCCTATGGTGTCTCACTCCACCACCTTAACCTTTAGGACCTACCTCTTGACTAGGCTCCCCTCGTTCTCCTTGCCAGCCCAACTACCATCACATACTCTTCCAACCAAGTCAACCTTGGTGCTTTGTTTGCAATTCTTCCCTTAGCCCTTAATCCACCCTAAAGGCTAACCTACTCCCAATACTAGATCTCAACTTTGTAGGGGTGTGGAGATGTTTCTAATAGGTTCAAACCATCACATTATGGTTCTTGAGGGTCCACCTAACTTCATTTTCCCATCGCTTCGACCAAACCCTCATTTAGGGTTAAAAAGGCTACTAGCCCTAGGAGCCCCAATTAGCCCTCCTCCGAGAAAATGAGTTAGAACTCCAAAGTTTTCCAAAGAAGACATGATCTTTCCTTGGGGTTCCTGGTCCTCATGCCTACCACTCTACTATTAGTGGTCTTAATCCTCAACTGTCCGTACACAGGTTGGACCTTCAATATAGCAAATTTGACCTTTTTGAGCCCTTTCCCTAACCACACAGCAGACTGTCATGAATTTCTCTCACCAAATTGATTAGTGGAGCTTCCTCCTCCATGCTAAGTCTTTTCAAGGCATCTGGTTGCCCTCTCCACATTGTGACTTTCTAGGAAATGATCACCCCTACAAATCAAGTGCCATGCACTCCTTGTCTTCCCTAGTCGGACACTTCCTGGCACGCCTAGGAGAAGACTTCCATGGTGTTTTTTGAACTGTTAAAGACTCCTAACCCTACCATATACACAATCATGGAGTCTAGTCACAATTCCCAAGAATTTTTACCTTATGTACAGAGGGAATGTGATCTAAACCTCCATTCTCTATAAAGAAACTGTCATATCAGCAAATGGAAAGAAACCACTATCTTCAACAATGCTTGAAAATAAACTAAAACTCCAAATTGCTAACACATAATGCTTAAAAAACAAATATACTACATCCTACACTAGCTACAAAATCAAATTCAGTGCATTAAAGCTCTAGTTTGAACCAAAACCAGAAATTCACATCAAGAACCCATTGTTTTTACTTTGAATTTAAAATTTCAAAATAATGTAGAAGCTCCCAACCTCAATTCCATGGCGAGGTCACCCTTATATAAGGTCACTAAAGTAGTTAAGCTTGGCCTTAACCCCTCATTGGCCTCTTGTGGCTTCCTTTAAGCCTTAATTAAAAATATAGGAAACTAACACCTAAATAGGTCTAAAAAGGTCTTAAGCCTTTCTGTTAGCCAAACCTCAAACCTAAGCAATGGTCAACATGACCTTAAAAACTCAATGTATGATCACAAAATGCCACTAAGGCAAAAACATGAAGGAAAAGGATTATGAAGATAAGTTGTGCTCTATGGGGTGCTCCTGCACCATTCTCCCCCTTTGAACATACATTAAGGAATGTGGGGAGAGATCAGAGATGTATCAATACCCTGCTTCTTGAACTAAGCTTCATCCACCCATGTAGCCTCTGAGTCTAGTTTCTCCCTCCATTTGATGAGATGTTCCATGTATTCCTTATGTCGGGTAGTCTTCTTCACCCTTGACTCCAAGATCCTCTCTGCTTGTAGCTTGTCCCTAGTACGTAAGGCTATGTTACTCACATCCTTCAAGATGTCTCTATTGTTTTGACCCATGTCCGTGACTATTCCCTTATAACTGATCAAATCAGCCACATTGAACACTGGTGAGATGCCTAAATCTGCAAGTAGCTCCACCTTATAGGTATTCTTCCCATATTTGGCTAACACCTTACATGGTCCTACTTTTTTCATTTGCAATTTGGTTGATGTTCCCTTCTGCAATCTGGATTTGTTGAGGTGGACCATGACATAGTCCCCTACTGCAAATTGTAGATCCTTCCTAGATAGATCCACCTTAATTTTCAACTTTTTAGTGGCCTTGGTGACTATCTTCTTCACCTGCTCCTAAATCTCCTTCATGGTCTAAGAGAAATGCTTAGCTTGACCACTCCTATGCTCCATAGCTTCTAGATCCCTAAGCTCACACGCACCTCTTGGGTGCATTCCATACACTATTTGAAAAGGACTCTTCCCTGTGGTCCTATTTACACTGTCATTATATGCATATTCTTCTTGTGAGACGACTGTCCCATGTCTACCCATACTCCTTGGTTAGGCATCTTAGAAGGTTACCTAACACCCTATTAACCACCTCTATTTTTCCATCGGTCTGAGGATGGTAAGCTAATCCAAAATATAGGTTGGTATCTAATATGCTCCATAGAGTCTTCCAGAAATGACTCATGAACTTCACATCCCTATTTGAGACAATGTTCAAAGGCAATCCATGCATCCTTACAATTTCTTTGAAGAAAAGGTGAGAAATATAGCTAGCATCATGGGTGGTCTTGCAAGGGATAAAGTGACTTATCTTACTAAACCTATCTACCTTGTCTTATTCTTAGGGAGTCCTACCACAAAGTTCATGCTAACACACTCCCATGGTCTGTTAGGAATGGGTAGGGGTTGATATAACCCTGAATTACTTGCTCCTCCCTTGGCTTTCATACACACTACACACTACTACACATACCTCCTGACATCCCTTGGCAACTTAGGCCAATAGTAGAACCTCTGCACTAGTTCCATTGTCTTGTTGATTCCAAAATGACCACTGAGACTGCCATTATGCTTCTCCTGGATGACGTTCTCTCTCATTGACCCTCTTAGAACACATAACTAATTCCCCTTGAATAACATTTCACTTTGCAATGTATATTCTGAGAATTGACTATGAAAGTGATTCTCAAAGTCAGAACATACCTTCTAGGCCTCTGAGAATTCTTCATCTTCCCCATAGAGATCCTTAAAAATTTCTATCCCAATTCTCTTTATCTGTATCTCTTGCTCTATCAGCAATCTCTTGCTCAGTGCATCTACCACCTTATTCAACTGTCCCTTCTTGTGCTTGATGGTGAAAGTGAAAGCTTGGATGTATTCCATCCATTTGAAATGTCTATTGCTCAACTTCTCTTGAGTGTTGATATAGCTAAGTGCCTGATTGTCAGTAAAGACTACAAACTCTTTAGGCAGAAGATAATGCCTCCACTTCCCAAGTGACTGTACTAGAGCATAGAGTTCTAGGTCATAGGTAGAATACTTCTTCTTAGCTTCATTGAGATTTTCACTAAAGAAAGCTATAGTTCTGCCTTCTTGGCTTAGCACTCCTCCTACTGCAACTCCACTGGCATCACATTCCATTGTAAACAACTTATCAAAATTAGGTAATAAAAGAATGGGTTGAGTTGCCACTTCTTGTTTCAGTTTCTCAAAACCCTTCTTAGCTTCTTGAGTCCACTTGAACTTAGTCTTTAGGCCTCCTTTGATTGTATCAAGGACTGGTGCACATATGCCACTAAATTTCCTTATGAATTTCCTATAAAATTGAGCCAATCCATGAAAAATTCTTACCTCTGTCCTTGTGGTTGGTGTAGGCAAATTTAGGATAGCTTCCACCTTGCTTGGATCCATTTTCAATGATCCTTGGGATACTACAAACCCCAAATACACAAGCTCCTATTTGAAAAACTCATATTTCTCTAGGTTGATGGCTAACCTCTCTTCCTGCAATCTTTTAAGAACCAATTCCACATGCTTAAGATGTTCTGATGTTGTCTTGCTAAAGATGAGTATATCATGAAGATATACCACCACAAATATCCCTGTAAACTCTTTGAGGACTTCATTCATGAGCCTCATGAATGTGCTAGGGGCATTAGAGAGGCCAAATGACATAACTCTCCACTCAGAAAACCCATCAGTTATCTTAAATTATGTCTTCCACTCATCTCCATCCTTGATTCTGATCTGATGATATCCACTCTTGAGATCCAACTTGGTGAAGTACTGAGCTCCTCCAAGACAATCCATCAAGTCGTCAATCCTAGGAATAGGGAACCTATACCTGATTGTGATTCTATTTATAGCCCTAGAATTAGTGCATAATCTCCAATTACCTCCTTTCTTGGTTGCTAAGACCACTGGTACTACACATGGGCTGATACTCTTCCTAATCAATCTTTGATCTAACAACTCCTACACTTGTCTAGCTATCTCTAGATTCTGATCCGGTGTAAGCTTGTATGCTGCTTTGTTTGGCAATGAGGCTCCTGGTATGAATTCAATCTGATGACTAATGGCTCTCTTTGGAGGTAAGGTTGCAGGTGTACCATCACTAACTATGTCCTTGAATTGTTCTAACAACTTTTGGACTGCTTCAAGTATGACTATTTCTTGGCCTTGTCTTCTTCTTTGGGTTGCACCATGATCACATATCCTTCACCTCCTTGATGTAGGGTGTTAATGAACTCTTTACCACTGCTTAATAAGACATTGGGGGTCTTTGACTGTCCTTCTTCCTCATTTGATAGTAACTGCAACTTGAATGTATTTCCATCCTTCTTGAAAGAGATAGTTTTCTCCTTACCATCATATATGGCACCTCTGTCATACTGCCATGGTCTGCCCAATAGAAGATGGCATGCATCCATGGGTAACACATCACATAACAACTTATCTTTGTAACCTCCAATGGAGAACTCCACCATTGTTTATTTATTGAAAAGAACACTCTATCCTTTGTTCAACCATGTCACCTTGTAAGAGTTAGTGTGGGGTACTTTCTCCAATTGCAACTTCTTTACTGCCTCCTCTGAGATTATGTTATCAGTTGAACCTGAATCCACTATAACCTTACACACCTTTCCAACTATTTTGCACCTTACTCTGAATAAGGCTCTCTTTTTCTTTGGCTCTTCCTTGACCGGTTGTCTGATCAAAAATCTTCTAAACATCAGGTTCTCCCCCATTTCTGATTCAATGTGATTAACCTCAGGTGATTTGGTACTCATGGTGTCCTCTTGAGCATATACCACTCTCTTTTCTGTATTTGATGAAGATGATTTCTCTAGGCACCTATAAGCTAGATGTCCTACTTGACCACAATTATAACACTTCATACTAGCAAAGTATGAGTTGCTTCTGCTTGCTCCTCTTCCTCTATTTTATCCTCCTTGAGGTCCTCTACCTCTTCCATAGCCTCCTCTAGATGGTGTTTCACTTCCATGCTCTATGAGTTTAGACTCTCCCTGATTTCTTTGTGCAGTCCTTCTACCTTGGTATCCACCTCTATGTCCTCTTTGATCTCTGCCTTTGCCTCTACTCTTAGAAGGCTGATCTTGTTTTCTCTTGCTTCTTTCCTCAATATTTATAGCTAATTGGTAACATTGGTGTACTATCTTGGGACTTAGAAGAGTTATCTCCTCTTCAATGTTCCACTTCAAGTCGTTAAGATACCTAGCCACCTTGAGACTTTCATCTTCTAAAAAATTAGACCTCATGTAAAGTTTTTGAAACTCCTCAGTATAGGAATTCACATCTTGGTCTCTTTGTCTCAAGCTTTGTCTCTTCTTATGCAAAATGAATCTCATAATCATCTGGCATTGATGCTTCTCTCACTTTTGAAACCATACCTTTCCAAGTTGAAATAGGATTCTTGCCTTCCTTTTCCCTCTCTGTCTAAATGAATTTCTACCATGTCAAGGTAGATCCTCTCAATCTTGACTTGGCCACCTTCACCTTCTGTGCTTCAGTGACTCCATCACACTCAAAATGGTTCTCCATGCCCTCTATCCAATCCATAACTAGATTGGCTTGCAATTTCCCACTTAAAAGTGATATGACTTCAAGTGCTTTTCCACTCAAAGCTTTCAATGCCTTCAAAAATGGTTCTTCTTGTAGAACAGGGTCAAGTTCAGGGGTCTTGTCTTCCTCTACAACCTCTTCACTCTTTGGTACCCTACCTTCCAATCTATCACTGACCTCATTGGTCCTGGTTTGCACATTGTTCATTGCTTGCTCAAGTTGAGCTATTCATTCTCTCAATCTCCTATTGTCTTCCTCTTGTTCTTCGACCTTCTTGGCCAACTCAATATTTGTCACCATGGTTTTAGAACCGCTAGACTCAAGTTTTGACATACATAAATCTATCCCAAATATTTTGTTGCTCTGATACCAATCTGATAGGGAGGTTGCAGGAGTCAATCTCTAACTCCTACCCTAGGTCTTACTTGGAAGATCCCTATAGTGTCTCACTCCACCACCTTAACCATTAGGACCTACCTCTTGACTAGGCTCCCCTAGTTCTCCTTGCCAACCCAACTACCATCACATACTCTTCCAACCAAGTCAACCTTGGTGCTTTGTTTGCAATTCTTCCCTTAGCCCTTAATCCACCCTAAAGGCTAACCTACTCCCAATACTAGATCTCAAATTTGCAGGGGTGTGGAGATGTTTCTAATAGGTTCAAAACATCACATTATGGTTCTTGAGGGTCCACCTAACTTCATTTTCCCATCACTTCCACCCCTCATTTAGGGTTAAATAGGCTACTAGCCCTAGGAGCTCCAATTAGCCCTCCTTCTCTAAGAAAACGAGTTAGAAATCCAAAGTTTTCCAAAGAACAAAGGATCTTTCCTTGGGGTTCCTGGTCCTCATGCGTACCACTCTAATATTTTAGTGGTCTTAATCCTCAATTGTTCGTACACAGGTTGGACCTTCAATATAGAAAATTTGGCCTTTTTGAGCCCTTTCCCTGACCTAATCCCAAACCTAACCCTAAAGAAAACACATAACCTAACCCGAACCTAATTGTAGTGTTTGAGGCTAGGCTCAAACACTATATAACCTAACCTTATATAACCTAACACATAACCTAGCACTAGAAAAAAATTCTTCTCCCAAACAATCTCCTCTACTTCTATTCATGCCTACTAGAGTTGCAACATTCAACATTGGTGCTTCAACCATTAATTCAAAGTGAAGAATTCCAATAAGAGATTTCAATGAACTAGAAGGGACAAGACTTACAAATTTCCAAGAAGAAATATCACATGTCAGATACATATTGTTAGATGAAATGAGTTTCTTTGGGGAGAGGTTGCTTGAAAACATAGATTCCAGGCTTCGATGAGCATGCCCAAAAAAAAGTAACCAAAGTTATGGAGGTGAGTTCTGGATCGAAATTGCTAACTTTGATAACTTTACATTACAATATTTTTTATTCAATTCTATTATAGTTCCTTCTATACAAATTCATACTTATCAATTTAATTAAATATTTTATATTCATGCATATCTACATGATTTTAGTTGGAGACTTGGCACAATTAGCTCTAGTAAATTTCATGGCTCCATATGAAAGAAAAAGGTGAGAAAAGCTACTATGGGAATAATTCAAAATGGTCATTACATTAATTTGTGTTTTGTGACAAGATGGACAAAATGAAGAACAACAAATATTTCATCAAATTCTAACAAGCATTAAGGATGTCAATCCCACAATCGATGATTGGATGTTGCTTTTGTTAAGAACAAATGCAAGAACCAATGCTTCACAAAATGAAGAATTTGAAAGCAGTGTTCATTTGTAATATAATTACTGATTTAACAATATTATAATGATTTAACTAGCTTATATACCTTATATATAATCAATATACGCCGAGATTTATCATTTTCGAGGTGTATTTTTCTTTTATTTTTTCTTTTTTGAATCTTAAGGTGAGTTGGGACAACAAGGTTCTAATTTTGAAGCTGAGTTACCTAGGGCAGCATGGGCATAGCAGCATGGAGCATAAAGAAGTTTTGAATCATGCCAAGTCATGGCGAGTTAAGGTAGGTTGCAAGAGTAAGGCAACTCTACAAGGTGAGTTGGACTCATCAAGATGTTTTCCAGGCTAGGAAGAGTCTGAAAATCAAGGGTCGAAGGTCCCTATGGGTTATTACTAGTGATGAGAAGTCAAAAATGGGGAAGTCAGCCTAGAGTATGGTGTCATCCTACCGATGTATAGTATTTGGACTAATAAATTATATAGGGAGGTATGTTTGTTCAAGGAAAGGAGCAACATAGGGATGCAACCGGGTTGCACCGAGAGTCCATAGCCGAACACCAAATGGAAAGGGTTTTCCAGTACTCTTCCTTCTAGGAGTGAAAAGAAGTAGCTCCTACCTCGAGTCCCATAGTGATTTAGGCGTTCATCATAGTCTTAGGAGCGAGGAAGTCTCATTTTTCACTAGCTATGAAGTGAGGGGTTTTGTGGTGAGCCTAATGTCACGAACCTTGTGAATGCAGTAACAGGGACAACATGGGTTAGTTCCCAGACATGTCGTTAAGGGAGCTAGGTGTTGGAACAATTTTTTAATGACTCTTGATCATCCATCAGTTGATCCTGACTGTTCCCCGTAATCCTGACTGCTATGAATGAACACGATTGCCGATGGTGGCACTTCATTTTAGCTTATAAGGTAGTTTGAAAGGAATATACTTATCTTCGATGTGGTTAATGAAGCCTTGACATAGTCTATTAGATTCCAAATTTAATTCTTAAAGGTCTACTTTAGATTCCAAGTTAAAAACTAAGTTAACCTAGGAATCACTATCCATATTTGTAAACTATTGTGTTACACATGGATAAATTATTTCTAAGATATCTTAATCAAATACAACAGATTTAGCAATAAATAGTGAGGTGTGTTATTAAACTATGCCAAATCCTCACTTTATCAGAATAATTGCAAAATATAAATTCGGAAACCAAGGTCCCAACCCTATTACATAGCAAGCCAAGAGGATATGAAAAGAAAAACAAAAAAATAACTAACTACAAATAATTAATAGAAGAACAAAGAAAAATAGCACATAAATAACTAACAAACAACAAGAAAAAACTACAAGTTGTAGCATGTCTTTTGGGGAGTCACATATCCCCAATCTTCAAAAAGGAAAGAAAAAATATCATCCTTAGGGTATTTCTTTCTATCCTTCTTTAAAACAAGACTATCAAGATTACCCTTCAACCATCTTTTCTAGAACTCCCACACAAAATTTTGCAGTAGAAGCATAGAAGTAACCTATGGATCACCTTATTACTAAAATTAAGCACATTATTGACTCTTTCCTCCAAATTTTTTATAATTTTCTCCAAATAATTAATAGAATTGGTGTTATGGCCACAATGAGAACATAAATGCACAAGATCAAACTTATTTTCCACCTAAATTCCTTTACCCTTGACATCATCCATGGCCACCATATCATTTCTAGGAAATGAATTCACATCATTTTCAGCCTCTCAATCATCCCGTATGTTAGAAGACTTAGTGTCATAAAGAACATTCATTTCTGAAAAAGGTTGAAACCAAAATCATTGGAAAGAGAAACATCTTCCTCTTACATGAAGTCTTGAGAGTGACTAAACTCTTTGTTCCCACTATTGATGCAGTCATTGTCCTTGTGATCAACAAAGCCTTTGTTGTTAATTAGAAACAACTAATTCTACATTGGGTGTAGTGCTAGCGGTAGTAGAAATTATCGCCATCATCCTATTAGATCTTCTTACAAGGTTCCCCTTAAAAGGTTTTCCTATAGCAATCTTATTATTAATAGTAGCAACAATAAGAACCTTAGTCGTTGTTTCCCACAAGTGAGGACTAAAATTTAGGGTTTTTTACTCTTAGTCTTGGAGATGTCAACATCACTAGGAATGTCCACATGGATATGAGAGGCAACTTTTAATAGAGAACCAATGGAAAAAATATTAGGGCAACCTAAGTCATCATAATCAACCACAACTGTACCAAGCTCAAGATTTCCCTCCACCACTTTACTAGGCACATCATGAAATATAATTTTTTTCTTGACAAGGAATGAGGAATATTTGATAGGTTTTCTCTTACCCTTAGGAGGAGAGGGATCATGCAAATCACTAAGATTCCCACCTTTAGGTTTGATAAGAATAGGGGTAGGGAATATATTAGACTTTGAAATGAGAGAGCTAACAAAATTCTAAGAGAACACAGCAAGGTGGACTTATGGAGTCTAAAAATTAACCCCTCATGTAGAGGCATCACAAATTTATCCATTAAGACCTCCTTACCTAAACACTTAAGAGAACTTAGGAAAAAATAAGGAAAACAAGCAATCTTATTATGTTTAAGATGGTCATGCAAGAAATGGTAATGAAAAACACATTTAAAACTACCTTCAACACTGAAGTACTTAATTGGCACTCTACTAAACTCATCATTCAAAACCATTCTATAATTTGATGAGTTCTCCCCTTTTCAAAATTTGGTTGATGGTTTCCGTGTCCATCATTTTTCCCTATTAATGACCTTCCTACCTTCAATATTCAACCTAGTAGCAGCTCTGATGGTTTCCTTTGAAACAAGAAATCTAACACCGCCCATAATAATGTTTTTATCCTTTTATGAAGCAGCAAATTATTTTGAAAGGACTTGACTAGAGCAACATAGGGACTCAAAGTAGGGAGAAATTCTACACTATTAAAAAAATGTCATAGTATGGCACTATTTTTCACCTCCTTAGGGGATGTGAGTTTAGTGTGGCATCATATATCCCTTGTAGTATCTCAACCCTTGCAAAAAATATTAAACTAATAAATATTATACATTTGGAACTTAGTAGGAAGAAAACACAAGCATTCACCTAAGAGAATAGACTTCACAAAAATTTGAGGCTTATTCACTATCATGCAAAACTAAATTGTTCATACGATCATACCATGGAGAAACCTCCAAACCATAAGTGACTTGATTGAAGTGACCATATCATTATTTTTAAGTAAATGCATATTTATGGAAGCTTGGGCATAATAATTAGAAGGACCAAAATTTCCAATACTAACATTATCCAAGCAACCTGCAAGGGGTTCATAACAAGACTATTTAATGACATCAATTTGGTTGAAGGAAATAACATCCATTTGAAGACTTCCTCAAAAATAATCACAAGGGATAACAATACCCCTCTTGAGTGAAAGCAATATGATACATAGACACCGACAATTATCACTATGGTAAAAATCAATACCCTTCCCCAAGCACCCAATAAATGACAATTTCATTATTTTCATTATTAAGGTTATTGATAATACTTTGAGAAGTAAAGCAACTTTGTATAGACTGATATGGCCCAATGACATTAAAAATATCATCAATGCAATCATATAATAAGTCATTAATAGAAAAAGGAAAAGATAAAAGCCAACAACTAATTAAGAAAGGATCATATAGAGATGTCATATTAGGAAACCTCTAACAAATTATATGGTGCAACGAGCCATAGTATTATTAAACTCACCTCAACAACAAAGTGTTAGAAATGGGGAATCTTCCTTTGACGCCATACCCTTTAGGTTCCAATTCATAAGCTCATATGCATGCCCAAGTTTTTCCACTTGTTTAATCCATTTCTGAATGAGAAATTTTCAAAGCGTGAAGAATGAAAGAATAAACCCAAAAACATGTATGATAGTAGAGGGAGTAGTTTATTTTGCATTGAATCTTCATTAAAATTCAAAGTATCATGTATTCCTTCTCCCATAAAAGTTTTCATGGAAGGAAGGGGAGAATATTTCTAGTATTAGACACATCTAGCCTATCACTATTTTTGTTAGAAGAAAAGAGTAAATGCCAATGCCAAATCCAACACCATTTCTCATAGCGACCCTTTTTTGGACAAGGAAACACCAATGTCAATATTCACTACTCCAATCAATGGATTCTATCCTTCTTTTTTTCCAAATATAGCTTGTAGGCCACCACTATGACCACCCATCTCACTATCAAAATTTCTATCACTAGCCCAACTATTCAATGGTCATTTTTCTAATGACTCCTTTCTCACTCTCTTGGAGGAAAAACGTGACATTATTTAGGATATTCAATGCCTAGATATTTTCTGGAAAACTTTAAGGTCAAATATATAGTGGCATAAAACTCAATGTTATAGGAAATCATTCTTAGCCAAGCCCAATTGGTTCAATTCCTATGGATAGAAGGGGGTTGATCATAAGGAAGTGTTGAGATTCCTAAGCATCTCTTTTACCTTTTAGGTTTCTCCTTTCTCTTTAAGGAAACATATCATTTCTAGAGCTGAGATAAATTATCATATTAAATTATGAAGCCCCTTTCTTTGGCAAGGAGATTCCATGTGTGTTCAAAAATTCTTGTTGCACATGTTTCCATTACTCATGTTGCTAACAACCTTGCAAATCCTCATATTTGAAGATTGAAAAAATCCAAAGGTATATTTTATGGCATCCCTTTAACCAAGGAAAATTGTTTCATAAAGTATCCTAGGAGTTTTATTATTTCCCTCATGACTATAATAGGCTTAGCTTACTTTATATTCACTACTCTAAATGGTGCCATAATAGGCTTTGCTTTATTTATATTCACTAATCTCAATGGTTCCATAATTTTAAATTTAATTAATGTACTCTATAACCTAACTAAACCAGGTTGTAGCTCATCAAATTGGACAAGTGAAAGGTCAATACCAGCACTGAGGAAGAGTTTGGAGGAGTGAAAACAAGGTCAATACTAGCGCCGATGAAGAGTTTGGAGCTAAAACAAGGTCAATACCAACACCGAGGAAGAGTTTGTAGCTAAAACAAGGTCAATACTAGCACCGAGGATGAGGTTGAGGGCACTCAAGAAAAATCAACGACCAAGGGACAATGAGTACTGTAAGTTTGGCACCCCCATTCTCTTTAACCTGCAATTTTCATGCCTAGTGTCCAAAGATCTTCTCGTACATTGGCCCCCCCATTCTCATAAAATGGTATAAGATAAGATAGAAAAAATAAAATAGCTTAGTATTTCACATTTTTATAGTGAATAATAGAGGCACATAGACCAATTCTTCATAATAGAAGAATTTGATCATACTTTTCCAATGATGGCATTATTAGAAAACCTTAGGTTAAATGAATAATTCCTAGCTAAGTTCTTCAAATCATGTCCAACTATATAAGATAAGACCACTTGTATGTGTACTTGGATAACATGGGGAAAGGCTCTTTGGGCTCTTTCATCAATCTACATATTTTAAAATTTTAACACCTAAAAGTGAAAATGAAAAATCTTTCCTAGGATGGTGGTCAATTATACTTATGAACACCTAGATTAAAAAATCCTTGTCAATATCATTTCCATCACAATTAAACCTATTGCTTGAGTTATAGTCATAGAGGTAAACAAATTGGCTTTCTTGATACTAGATACATTCTAGACAATTCAATCCTTGCATCGAAGATTGTTGAATGGGATGAACAAACTACTCATGATGCCCTTACTATTGAGTTAAAAGTTTGACAAGGCATATGGTTGCATCAAATGTCCTTTCATTTATAAAAGGCTCAAATGGATTTATTTTCAACCCTAAATTATTATCACACATTCAAAGTTACAAAATACCAGTTAATAAAGAACCTTCATTTGAAGGTGATGTCGTCATGACCTTTGAATGAAGAACCTTCATTAAAAAATGATGCCATGTCAAGAATTTCAAATGAAGGTATTTTTTATTTTAAATATTTCATGTCCAAAATTCTTTATAAAAGGAACCTTGGCATGAAGGACCTTCAAATGAAGACCTTAATTTAAAGGTCCTTCATTAGAAGATCCTTCATATGAAGGTTCCTTTAATGCGATCCCATTATAGCTATTAGAGTTGCTAGAGATATTTTTGTTTCAAAGTAGAGATTGGACCATCAAACAGTGTCACCATGACTCTACCAAGATATCCATCAAATTCATAAACCGTCACTTAATAACCACAAATTCAGAAGAAAATTGTCCCTGTCAGCCCTAGGGCATCAATTCAATGCCAAGTTTCTTACTTTAAAAGACCCCTAAATGCAATGAAACTGTACCATACCATGATGCACACCAATCCACCGAGTTACAGTTCCAAGACAGTGGGTGGATTGGTGGATTTCATTTCTATTTACCCCTTAAACCCTTACATAGGCAAAACAGGACAGTCCCTGTAAATCTAGTAAAGACGTGCCACTCCAGTCATCAAAATTCTTTACCAATTCCTTAATCTTCCTACTCAAATCATCAGGTAAGGCTTGAAAACCTTGCATTGATTTTACAAAAACTTGAGTAGGCTTTAATGATTGGGGTATGTTGTTTGCATTGAATCTAGAGGCCTTCTACATAACATTTAGGTCATTGGCCCTAGGGATCCACTTCTCAACTAAAGGAAAAACTAATTCCTGATCCCTAGTAATGTTTCTTATTGAATCTAAGAATAAATAATATAAAGATAAAGAAGAAACTGATGGTAATCTACCATCAACTCCCTAATTCAAATGCCTAAAAATTGTGTCTACAACTTCATTTTGCTTGGCAACTGCTCCCTTCTCACTTGCTTTTAGAGCTTCCTGTAGCTCTATAATCTTATTAAGCATATGCTATTTGGTGGGATCTACAGAGTACTCAACCTCCTCTTCAACTGGATCTAATGAAGGACTAGGTGGAGGAGTCTGGATGGTGGACCCAGGAGTAGAAACAATTGGAGAAGTTGGAGGTACTGATCTTGATGTAGAATGTATGGCCAGGGTACCAGGAGCACTAGAAGACTCCCCCACATGTCTGTACTTCAACCTGTCTACCTCATTTTGCAGCTCAACATTCCTTTGCTGCATTCTACTATACTCTCTAATAATGGTGTTATACTTCTCCATCAAACTTTTCTTCTTAGCTTCTTCTCTTTCAACTGTCTTTTGGGCCAATTTGGCCACATTTACAGTCAAGTTTGTAGCTTCTATAGTTGAGGTTTTAGAAGCCCTTTTGATTATTAACCCTCCCCTTAGGTTTGGGCTAATATCAGTAACATAGGGCACGGGCCAACCTAAACATAGGAAGTAATAAAGTTAGGAAAAATATTTAACTCAATTTATAAAAAGGGGCCCAACCTAGATGAAACAATGAGACATAAGTCATTTTAATACCCACTCCAAAAAGGTAACGACCGAATATATCTCACCCAAGCTTTTACATGGAACATTAGGATTTTTATGAAAGCCAAGGTAAAACATACCCAACCTTAGGTTCCTCCCACACAATGTAACAAGCCACGACAAGGGTAAAACATAAATGGAATTCAAAGAAAAAGATTTGAAACTTCACCAAATCCGCCATGATGCACACCAATCCACCGAGTTATAGTTCCAAGATAGTGGGTGGATTGGTGGATGTCATTTCTATTTAGCCCTCAAACCCTTACACAGGCACAATAGGGTAGTACCTGTATTTGATTGTTTAATCCCACAAAATAGTGATTGAGAACTTCAAAAAAAATGAAAATGAAAGGGAACACATATATTTATCTACACCAATGATCTCAGAGCATTTCAAGTTTGTATGGATCCACACAACACAAAAGAACTTCATAAAATTGCTTCAAGAACGTGTTATCTGATATGAAATTTTGGTATCAACTCCTCCAACAAATGCAATGGGATGGGAATATAATATGATAGAAGTGGGATAAAAAATGCATCATTTGAAGCATCAAACCAATATGCAAAGATGAAAGAAAGTGCTAACCCCTTAAACTGAAAAAGTTTCTTTTAACTTTAAGTCTGTTGGGTAGCCAATTCTTTTAAGTTATCAAATCCTACCATCATACATAATCAAAATGTTGTTGTTTCAAATGACTATGAGCACTAAGTTTCACTATTTGAAGATGTTGAAACCTTGTCATAGAGAATTAGAACATTGATAAACCTATGATGACTCTGCCAGGCCTAGTAGACACTCCCTCCCCATTAACTACTTAGACATATGGAAATTAAATGTAAATTTGCTACTATTTTTAGTCATGTAGGTGTCCAATAAACCACTTGGTGGTCTTTCCCTTCAAGTTTATTTACTTGAATGAAGAAAAAAAGTCCTTTGATTACAATTAGAGAATACATTTGATGGCTTGGTTGTGTAACTTGTGTACCATAGTCACATTTAACACTTGTTACAAAGTTTGGGAGTTAAAATGTTAAGTAGATTTGATTTGCGATGGACACATTTGGACGGTAGTAACAATAACTTGCAATCTATCAAGACTTGATTACCTTATAACCTGTCAAATTCTAGTGATGAAATGATAGATTAATCATAATGTCACCTTTGGATCAAATCACCATGAAAGAACTTCATCCAACATCCTTATGAGTGCAGGTACCACCAAATAGGTATTTGTCAGATTTGTCTTCCTCGAGCGAGGGAAATTCAGGAAGAGAAGAGGAAAGTGAGACATGTAGTAGATCTAAAAGAGGGAGACCAACTAGAGGTCAAAAGATTAGAAGAAAATTCCATAAACACATGGAATTTATTCTTGTTGAAGGGGGGTCATGTTCTTATGATGATGAGAGCATAGGCGACATCGAGGTGCCCTTGAGGTAAAAACATCTATGGAAAAAAAGGGTACCCAAGGAACTTCTTCCAATAAAGACCGATCTTTGTGTCAACGAGAGAATATATCACATAGCACCATAGTCATTACATGGTTTGGGCCTATTTTGCACGGATGGCATAAACATCTATTACGACAAAGTTACTGAGTTGATGGAGTATGTTGGACCCTGTTACAGTTACAAAGATTGGATGCAGCTGGTTCGATATACATGAAGTATGCGTAGGTATGCACTATCAAATAATTATATACAACTAAAAGATAAGGATAAAAATAGAGTGGCTAGGTACATTGATGGGTGGTGTAAAAGGGGAATGGATGGAAAAATCACAATTCCATGCTCTAGGTCTCACCTCAGTAATTTCCTTTGGTGGCTTCCTCCACCACTCAACCTATAGGTCCTAACAAAAATTTAGTTACCCCTAGTTCTACTAGCCATCCCCTCTTCCAACCATGTCACACAATTCAACCAAAACGTAGTGCTTTGCCTCTGCTTCACCCTTGACCCTTGATCATCCCTAAAGGCCAAATACTCTCATTACTCAACTAGATGCTTGTAGGGGTGTAAAGATGTGTTTTCATGCTCCCTATCATTCCATTTGGTCTCTTGAACAACCACTAAACTCCATCTCATCATCGTTTCTTCCAAACCCTCACCTAGGTTTTCAAAGCAACAAGCCTAGAGTCTCTTTTTAGCCCTCCTAGCCTAAGAAAAGTGGAATTTTCACAACCCTTGCCCAAAGAACCCCAAATATTCACTGGATTTTCTTGGTCCTGACACCAACCACTACAAGATTCCTAAGGTCTTATGCCTTGTCTGGCTATACATAGGGTTTTCCACCAAGTTAGCAAATCAAGGGTTTTGTTGTCATTTCCTGGCCACTCGATTTGGGACTGTCAAAGTGTTCTTGACCCAAATGGACTATTGGGACCTCCTCCTTGTTACTAGACCTTCATAATACCCCCTTCCAACTTTCTACCATGGGGATTAGCAAGGTGAGGTCTCCCTGCAAGTTATGTGCTTTTTAGCACTGTCCTTCCTAGCCGGGCATTGCCAAGCTCGCCTAGGAAGTGACTTTCCTCATAGGTACTCGACCCCTAAAGACTCCTAGACCTAACCTATGTATAGGCATGGAGCTTAGCCTCATTCCCCATAGAATATACACCTAGTATAGTGGAAGATAGAGGTCAAAGACTTCATGGTTGATAGTTACCAGACTGATCAGCAATGGAAAGAAAACAAAACTTAACTAAGAACAAGCTATGAAACAATGGAAATGCTTAACTACTGACCACACAAAGCTTTAAAAAATAATTACATCTCATTCCACACGTATCTAGATACCTGATTACACCATTAATACACTACCAAGAACTCAAACAGAAAATTCAGTTATTTCCTACTGTCCTCGCTTAGCATTCATGAAAATTGTCAAATTACAAAATTTTCAAACATTCACAAAGCCTTCCAACCCTTCAAATAGGTCGAGGCACTCCTTTTAAAGTTTCAAAAGGTGATTATCCTTCCCCTTGGTTGGACATAACCACCACCTTAGGCCAAAAATTGCTTAAAGCAACATTTTGGGCTTTATTTCTAAATACTCTAAATACTAGAACTTACCAACCTTGAGTGTCTAAAATCACAACTTAAACACTACTAGTAGCTCTTAACCAAGGTATTGTGGTAATTCACACACTCAAATTCAATGGTCAACATGACCTTAAATAAAAGCACAAAAAAACAAACTTACTTCCTATTACTTAGTATTTGCCTAGGTGTTCTTCTAGGTGCTCCTGCACCATTCTCCCCCTCCTTGCACAAACACTATGAAGTAGAAGGAGAGAGCAATGAAAAATCTATACCAAGCTTATTGAACTGATCCTCTTGTACCCATGTAGCTTCTGACTCATGCTTATGCTTCCACTTGATAAGGTGCTCCATGTACACCTTGTGTCTTGTAGACTTTTGTACCCTTGATTCCAAGATCCTTTCAGCTTGGTGCTTGTCCTGAGAAGGTAGGGGTATGTTGCTGATGTCCTTGAAGATCTCTTGACAATTCTGATCCATTTCCTTGACTTATCCCTTATATTTGATCAGGTCAGCAATATTGAAAACCGGTGAGATTCCTAAGTCAGTAGGTAGTTCAATCTTGTATGCATTTTTCCCATACTTGGCCAAGATATTGCATGGTCCTACTCTCTTCATCTGTAGCTTGGTTGACACTCCCTTCTACAACTCAAATTTATTGAGGTGAACCATGACATACTCACCCACTACAAATTGTACATCCTTCCTTGACAAATCTACCATCTCCTTCAACTTTTGTGCAGCTTCGGTGACTGTCTTCTTCACCTGCTCCTGAATCTCTTTCATGGTCTGACCGAAGTCTTCAGCATGTCCACTCCTATTCTCCATGGTTCCTAGATCTTTGAGTTCACAAATGCCTCTTGAGTGAATCCCATACACAACCTCAAAAGGACTCTTCCCTTTAGTTCGGTTCACACTGTCATTATAAGCATACTCAGCTTGTGAGATCACCATATCCCATGTCTGTCCATATTCCTTTTTTAGGCACCTAAGAATATTACCCAACGCCCTGTTAACCACCTCTGTTTGACCATCAATCTGAGGATGGTAAGCTGATCCAAATGACAGATTGGTTCCCAATCTACTCCATAGAGTCCTCCAAAAATTTCTCAAACCCTCTCTTAGCTTCTTGTGTCCACACAAACTTGGTTTTCACACCACCTTTTATAGTATCTAAGACCGGTGCACAAATACCACTAAAGTTCCTTATGAATTTTCTATAGAATTGAGCCAATCCATGGAAACTTCTTACCTCAATCCCTATTTTTGGTGTAGGCAAGTTTATGATTGCCTCCACCTTGCTTGGATCCATCTTCAATGATCCCTTAGACACTACAAATCCCAAATATACAAGTTCTTGTTTGAAAAATTCACACTTTTCTAGGTTGATAGCTAGCTACTCCTCTTGCAATCTTCTAAGTACCAACACCACATGTTTGAGATGCTCCTCTTCTGTTTTGCTAAAGATGAGGATTTCATCAAGGTATACAACCACAAATATCCCTATGAAGTCCTTGAGCACTTCATTCATGAGCCTCATGAATGTGCTAGGGGCATTCAAGAGACCAAATGGCATCACTCTCCATTCATATAATCCATCTGTTCTCTTGAATGTTGTCTTCCATTCATCACCATCCTTAATTTTGATCTGATGGTATCCACTCTTGAGATCCAACTTGGTGTAGTATTGAGCTCCTCCTAGACAATCCATTAAGTCTTCAATCCTAGGAATAGGGAACCTATACCTAATGGTGATTCTATTTATTGCTCTAGAATCAATACATAACCTCCATTTGCCTCCCTTCTTGGTTGCCAAAACTACTGGTACTGCACATGGGATGATGCTCTTTTGAATCAATCCTTGATCCAACAACTCTTGCACTTGTCTAGCCACTTCCAAATTCTGATCCGGTGTAAGCTTGTATGCTACTTTGTTAGGTAATGATGCTCCAGGTATGAATTCAATTTGATGACTAATAGCTCTTTTAGGAGGTAAAGTTGCAGGTGTGCCATCACTTACTATGTCCTTGTACTTGTTAAGTAAATTCTGGACTGCCTCGGGTATGACTGGTTTTTCAGTCTTATCTTCCTCCTTGGATTGCAACAATACTACATATCCTTCTCCACCTTCATGTAGGGTCTTGAGGAACTCTTTTCCACTACTTAGTAGCACACTTGGGGTCTTGGACTGTCCTTCATCTTCTTCTGACAGTGACTGCAATTTAAAAGTCTTTCCATCCTTCTTAAATGAAATTGTATTCTCCTTCCCATCATACATGGCACTCCTATCATATTGCCATGGTCTGCCCAATAGTAGATGACATGCATCCATGGGTAAGACATCACAAACTAACTTGTCCTTGTACCCTCCAATGGAAAACTCCATTGTTACTTGTTCATTTACCAAAACACTTTGCCCTTTATTAAGCCATGTGACCTTGTAGGGATTGGTGTGGGGTACCTTCTTCAATTTCAGTTTCATTACTGCCTCCTCTGAGATAATATTGTCTATGGAACCTGAGTCTACTATGACCTTGCATACTTTACCAAGTATCTTGCATCTTACCCTAAATAGAGCTCTCCTTTGTTTTGGTTCTTCTTTGACTGGTTGTTTGATCAAGACTCTTCTAAACATCAAACTTTCTCCATTCTCAGATTCAATATGACTGACCTCAATTGCCTTAGGACTCATGGTGTCCTCTTGTGCATAAGCCACTCTCTTCTCATTGCTTGATGAAGTTGCTTTTTCCGGGCACCTATAGGCTGGGTGTCCAACTTGACCACAATGATAGCATTTCATGGTTGCAAAATAGGAATTACTCCTGCCTGCTCCTCTTCCTATATTGGATCCTCCTTGAGAGCCTCTACCTCTGTTATACCCTCCTTTAGAAGGTGTATAATTGCCATGATCTGTGGTTTTGAACTCTCCTTGGTTTCTTTGGTCATTACCTCTACCTTGGTAGCCACCATGCTGTCCTCTTTGATCTCTATGATCTTTTCCTTTACCTCTACCCTTAAAAACTTGATCTTGCTTCCTCTTGCTTCTCTCCTCAATCTTGAAAGCTAATTGATAGCATTGATGTACTATCTTTGGACTTAAAAGAGCCATCTCCTCTTGAATGTTCCATTTCAATCCATTAAGATATCTAGCCACCTTGAGGATTTCATCTTCTGAAACATTAGACCTCATACAAAGTTTTTGGAACTCCTTTGTGTAGGTATTCACATCTAGGTCTTTCTGCCTTAAGCTTTGTCTCTTCTTGTGTAGTTGAATCTCATTGTCATCAGGCATGTAGGCTTCTCTCACCTTCGCAACCATACCTTTCCAAGTTGAGATGGGTTTCTTTCCTTCTCTCTCTCTATTTGGATGAATTTCCAACATGTCAAGGATGGTCCTCTCAATCTTGATTTAGCCACCTTCACCTTTTGTGCCTCTGTGACCGCATAACACTCAAAATGATTCTCCATACCTTCTATCCAATCCATGACTAGATCGGCTTCCATCTTCCCACAGAACATTGGTATGCCTTCAAGTGCTTTCCCACTCAAAGCTTTCAATGCCTTCAAGAAAGGCTCCTCTTGTAGAACAGGTTCAAGTTCAGGGATCTTGTCTTCCTCTACAACCTCTTCTTTCTTTGGTACCCTATTACTGTCCTCTCCATCCTTGTTTAATATAGTGCTCAATGTCTCCTCCAATTGTGCTAGTCTTTCCCTTAGTCTTCTGTTATCTTCTTCTTGGTCTTCAACCTTCTTTGCCAACTCAACATTTGTCACCATGATTATGGAACCACTTGATTCCAAGTCTGACATACAAACTTCACTCCCAAATCTTTAACTTGCTCTGATACCAATCTGGTGTAAAAGGGGAATGGATGGAAAAATCACAATTCCATGCTTCGGGTCTCACCTCATCAATTCCCTTTGGTGGCTTCCTCCACCACTCAACCTATAGGTCCTGACAAAAATTTAGTTACCCCTGGTTCTACTAGCCATCCCCTCTTCCAACCATGTCACACAATTCAACCAAAACGTAGTGCTTTGCCTCTGCTTCACCCTTGACCCTTAATCATCCCAAAAGGCCAAATACTCTCATTACTCAACTAGATTCTTGTAGGGGTGTAAAGATGTGTTGTCATGCTCCCTAGCATTCCATTTGGTCTCTTGAAAAACCACTAAACTCCATCTCATCATCGTTTCTTCCAAACCCTCACCTAGGTTTTCAAAGCAACAAGCCTAGAGTCTCTTTTTAGCCCTCCTAGCCCAAGAAAAGTGGAATTTTCACAACCTTTGCCCAAATAACCCCAATTATTCACTGAATTTTCTTGGTCCTGACACCAACCACTACAAGATTCCCATGGTCTTATGCCTTGTCTAGTCGTACACAGGGTTTTCCAACAAGTTAGCAAATCAAGGGTTTTGTTGTCATTTCCTGGCCACCCGATTTGGGATTGTCAAAGAGTTCTCGACCCAAATGGACTATTGGGACCTCCTCCTTGTTACCAAACCTTCATAATACCCCCTTCCAACTTTCTACCATGGGGATTAGCAAGGTGAGGTCTCTCTGCAAGTTATGTGCTTTTTAGCACTGTCCTTCCTAGCTGGGCATTGCCAAGCTCGCCTAGGAAGTGACTTTCCTCATAGCTACTCGACCCCTAAAGAATCCTAGACCTAACCTATGTACAAGAATGGAGCTTAGCTTCATTCCCTATAGAATATACACCTGGTATAGTGGAAGATAGAGGTCTAAGACTCCATGGTTGACAGTTACCAGACTGATCAGCAATGGAAAGAAAACAAAACTTAACTAAGAACAAGCTATGAAACAATGGAAATGCTTAACTACTGACCACACAAAGCTTTAAAAAATAATTACATCTCATTCCACATGTATCTAGATACCTAATTACACCATTAATACACTACCAAGAACTCAAACAGAAAATTCAGTTATTTTCTACTGTCCTCGCTTAGCATTCATAAAAATTGTCAAATTACAAACTTTTCAAACATTCACAAAGCCTTCCAACCCTTCAAACAGGTTGAGGCACTCCTTTTAAAGTTTCAAAAGGTGATTATCCTTCCCCTTGGTTGGACATAACCACCACCTTAGGCCAAAAATTGCTTAAAGCAACATTTTGGGCTTTATTTCTAAATACTCTAAATACTAGAACTTACCAACCTTGAGTGTCTAAACTCACAACTTAAACACTACTGATAGCTCTTGACCAAGGTATTGTGGTAAGTCACACACTCAAATGCAATGGTCAACATGAACTTAAATAAAAGCACAATAAAAATAAACTTACTTCCTATTTCTTAGTATTTGCCTAGGTGTTCTTCTAGGTGCTCCTGCACCAACGGGAGGCCAAAAGCATCAAGGAATATTGTAGGGTTTATAAATAATACACAACTTGGGTCAACAAATAAGCAACCCAATTGTATATTCGAGGTGCGAGAGAGAAATTGTGTATTCGTATCTGTGATATAATTAATAACTGCAGGGGAAGAGTTGCTAATAGATTACAATTTGAACTATTTAGATACAAAGACAATTACTATGGGGGTGGTATGTACTATATACCATTTTTCCCAACCTCCAATTAATGAATCCAATATACCATTTTATTACTATGTTTTTTTTGTGTAGGTCTAATGGTTTCATTTCAGTAATGTTTTTTATATTTAATTTTTGTCATAGCGGGACATTGATCATACAAGGAAGGCTCCAGCCCAGAGTGCAGATCACGATCCATCTTCAGACACTTCTATTAGAAGGTTTACCTCATTATAATTGTTTAAATTAGATACAAGCAAAATGTTTTATAATTATTTTTTTTTCATGAGTTTATTGGGTTAATTTCAATAATTTTTTTAATATTCTTGTTGCAGTCGGCTGATTGGGGAAAGGCACTAGCAGTACAGGAGAACATCCATATGGAGGTGGAGTCACTATTATGTGATGATGACATCTTATTCTCCACAAACCCTACAGATATGATGAGGAAGGCCCAAAAAAAATGCAATCAAGAAATCCTTAAGTTGGTATTCGTAGTGCCTCGAATAGATGAGATAAGAGAAAGGGTTAAACTATTGTTTGAGAGAGCACAAAACTTGCAAGTAAGCTGTCATGAGATCTTTAATTATAACATAAGTTCATTCATGGTTTTATATTTTGTACTCTTTTATGTCATGAACTAAAATATGTGTTGTTTTTACAAGATTATTTGTGTCCTCATCATGCTACTGGCCATGATCAAGGTACTGCAAGTGTTTTTCGGGAAGTAGGGGATAGTAAAAGTGTCAATCCTGATCTCATTCCGCATATAACACTTTATCCGGCCCCATCATCCATGCCTATATTGTTGACTGAAATGTTGGCAACACATACCATGCAGGCATTCGGTAGTCCACCGTCTGGTAGCGAACACATGCCACCACATGTGTCAGTACCTATGGATATAGAGGCCACTAGTACTGGTGATGTTTTAGCAGCATTTCCTGGATCTTCCTGTATTACTAGTACGGGAACATTGGAGGTCACATTTATGGTGACCAAGGATTTCCTTCCCATAAAGATAGAGAAGGTCCCAAGTACTTTAAAATGTTTTATTTATTATTATATATAATCCAATTGAAATTTACTTATTGATCACTCTTTATAGACTAATGATCCCATGATCATTTTGCAGGAAATGATGTTTTTTATAAATATCTAGGTGATATTACATTGGAGCTCTTTGGACCCACCATACGTACATGGTGGAATGCCCAAAATCAAGATTTAAAAGATGAGCTCATTAACCGTTTAGTTGTGTTGTTCGGTTATAAAACATTCAACTCAAGTAAGGTTCTTAAGAAAGCTGGTATCTATCTAGAGTATGTGAGGGACCAATATAGGTCACATTTAGAGAAGAACAAAAAGTATGAGCATCCCCCCATGATTCTGGAAAGGGAGTGGAAGAACTTGGTGTCAAATGGAAAGGAGAAGGCTGAAAAGAAGAAAGGAAAGACACCACTAGCCCAAGCAAGGTATGTGATACTATCAACAATTTAATTATATATTGATTACTCTTTCTTTTTACATAATCTAATGTATTTCAATTTTTTCATAGGCTATCTAACACATCAAAGGCAACAAAGGAAATACTAGAAAAAAATGGGCAACACAAACTTGGCTATGGTGGTTATATGAAAACAACCGCACGATTTGTAAGTATCAATAAATGAAATATTGCGTCCGAATAATAAATTGCAAACAATTTTGGTTCTATCACACCATAGAAGAAAAATTCATGATCTCACATAGAAATGTAGGGCTTTGATTTCAACAGAGTGCCCACGGAAGAGGACCTAAAGATTGCCTTCCACCAAGGCTATGGAGCCCTGACTGAACAACTAAGAGTCTTGACTAGGCAAACACAATCTTCCATTGCATCCAACATGCAGGTAAATAAACTCAATAAAGTTTATTTCAAATTGAATATTTGTGCAATCTGTTCAATATTAATTTCTACCATAATAATGTGCCTATTTGTTTTACATAGATAAGCAGTGATAATATTGCACATGACACTGGAATGCAGCCTAGTGAGGGTGGAACGCAACTTGCTGATGAAGGCCATGGTGTGCATCCCAGTACTGGATGTATTCATGTGCTATACAAAACGTAGTATGGATTAATACAATTAAACATTTTTAATTGCATTTGGTGTATTAATCAATGTAACCTTTCATGTTTCAACTTTAGATCATGTAGAGCATGATCAACATGTTGAGCATGATCAGGCTAGACAAGAATAGGGACATGATGTGGCTCCATCAAGTAAAGAGGACCACTCTAATGTTCTTTTAAACATATTTAATTGCAATTGGTGTATTAATTAATGTAATATTTCATGTTTCAACTCTAGATCAAGATTTAGAGGGTGTTCAACATGTTCAACACGAGGCTATAAGACAATATTAGGACATGATGTGGCCCATTCAGGTAAAGAGCACTACTCTAATGTTCTTTTAATTAATGAAATACGTGTAACAATAATAATAAAAAATATCAATTTAACATTTCTTTGCTATTGTAGCAGACCCCCACTTGCAGCCACATCCACGTTGTGAGTACACGACTAGGCATAAATTAAGATCATGAGCAGAGCTTAGAACAACTGAAGGGGGGATAGATGATTTTGAAAACGATACTCCAATTCAGATTTTTTTAGCTGCAAAAAAGAAACCAAAAAAAAAGTGATTGTAATCATATTATGACAAGTTGACAACCATATATTTGATAGTATGTAAAAACTGAAAAAATGAATGTTATATGTTAATGAATGAATGTTATATGTTATTAATGGATGAGTGAATGAATGTTATATGTTATTAATGGATGAATGAATGATTAATTATATTTGATCGGGTATGGGGAATTGAGAGTGATGTGAGAGGGGGAGGGTGGGGAGGGCCAAATGAGCTTCCACCTTCATGTGGTTGGCCTTGTTAAGTAGATAATATTAAACTATTCTCAAAACAAAGAGAAGCTCAATAAGGTAAGAAATACACTTTTCAATATAAGAAATGCATCGTTTGAAGCATCAAATCAATATGCAAAGATGAAAGAAAGTGCTAACTTTTCACTATGAACATTGTGTTGTGTGTGGATTTGGATCATAATGTAATGTTTTTTATTTTTATTTTAGTGGTCTCTAAAACTTGACTTTTGTGCATAATAGGTTAGTGGAAAATTTGACAGCTCTAAAGGGTTTAAAGGTTCAATTGAGATAGATACACGAGTATTTGGATCTTTTTGTTCATGGGAGGCTTCAACTTAACCATGAAATTTTGTACCATCTGCAGGTATGCTAAAATATCTCTACTTACATTCATTCAACTTACTGTAATATAATATCTGATCACAAAAATCTCCTATTCATTATACTTACATGGATTTTCATGCCCTGTTCCAGAGCACATGTTTTAAAACAGGAAAGAAGGATGCTGGCAAGGGTTAAGGTATTTGGCTTTACACCTACCAATTGCATAGTTTACTTCATTCATCCAGCATATTGCCTATGCGTTTCACAATTGTTGGAATCATATACTATAATTACATAAATAATAAAATTAAAATATGTAATTTTGAAATATGGCATTACATGTCTTTCTATGAATTTTTGAAAGAAAATATCAAAATGGAGAAGTATTAACAAAATAATTTGCATAATTTCTAAGAGATCAGGGAATTCTTTTGTAGAGTTATCTTGAATATATTTAAGACAAAAGTAACTTATAGAGATTGAAGTAGAATATTGGTAGTCTAAAATCACCAGTCAACACATCTTAGTAGTATCTCAATTCAAGAGAACTAGGTACACTATCCATTAGCCAGTAGAACAAATATAATCAATTTATAAGATTATTTTGTTCTAATAGGGTTGACTAGTTGCTTCTTTATTTTTGATTGTCAGGAAGTCATCAATATACACTTGGTTTTCCCACCTTCTCTTGCCTCGTGGCCAGAGAGTTTCTGCATAAGGCATCAGAGTAACCTTCAAGATTGACAATGGCAATGAGTACAAGGTCAGTATAAATTAATGCTAATTGGGTATGATTTTATTTGTTCAAGACCAATTTAGATTCATTTTCTACTCACACTACTTTTGTTTACATTTATGTTTTTCTAATATCCATTTTCCTTTACATTCATATTCTTCTATACATATTGTGTTTACAATAATTTTTTCCTTAATTTAATCTAGGGAATAGGACCCAGTACTTGAGCAACTTTCAATGTCATGTTGTTAGGATCTACTGTGAAGCTAATCCAAATTTTTTCATTGCTGCTCGAAGCCATATTGCAGTGCTTTCTCTACGAAGCCCACATGATCCCCATCAGGTATCTTCTTTTTGTAGTCTCTAAATTTCTTAGAAGAAATCAACAACCAGTTTGTTTAAATGTGGCTCCTTGTTTACACATTTATATCTCTTTTTGCAGCAATGGATCAAATTGGATTCATGGGGTCTTAAAGAGAAGGCTCTCAAACATGGAGATCAAGAGTGGGACCAGGTAAAACCATTCATAATCATGCTCATATTGTTTTATTGATTGTCTAAGAGATAAGTATCTAGGATAAAATTATGTATTTTTCTATTGAATTTCTAGAGTGAGAATAATTTTGGGTTTGCAATCCTATTTTTAAATACACTAGCTAAGTATCCAAGATGCACTGCAGGTACTCTTTCTCACCAAATTGCTCATTTTCCATAAATTTAGATTCTAGTGTGTAGTTTAATATTCACTAGTTTGATTTTTTCTTTTTTAGCAAAATTAGAATCCAGTTCATAGGTTGTGCTTGCTATCCATGATAGTCCCCTTGATCTCATGACTCATCATAGGTATTATATTTTGCTCCAATTGTTGATCAACATCAAATGTGGCCATCATAATATCATCCATAGCCTCCATATTCTACAATTATTCATTGCTCATTTCTCATACATAGTAACCAAATAATGCAGGCCTAGAGCTTGGACTACAGATGTATGCATAAAATGATAAATCCCTGCCTCTATAAGCCTAATTAAACACAACAACTGACATGTTGTTTGATATTTTAAACAGTCATATGACTGTCCTTTTTCTAGCTTGTAAACAATTAATGCATACAATAATTTATTGAAATGCAAAGTTGAATGGCCTCTTAACTCTTGACACTAATGTCAATGCATTTGTCCAAACAGGGTTAATCATATTGTGATCTAAATTTTCATAATGAAGTCTTCCAATCTGAGAATTGATGACAATCCATCTTGTCTTTTACTACCCCTATTAAATGCTCATGGTTTTGGCACATCAACTTTCTCTCTTTGATTGACCTGTCCTTATGTCCTATCATTATCCCTATGGATGCACTTTGGAGCCTCCTACCATTTTTATATATCACCCAGAGTCACCCTGAGATGCCTACATTTCAACAAATAGTTTTAAAAAAAAAACAACTGCATTGTTTCATCGAAATTACGACGAACCGCAAAAACACCCGATGACCTTGCTATGTATCTGACGAACTTTTGTCATAATGACTTTCCTATTTTGTCGCGAGTGCGATGAACTTTAGCCATAATGACTTGCCTATTGCATCACGCATTCAATGCTCTTATGTCACACATGCTCACTGTTCATCGCTAGATTGATGACTATATGTCGCTGCTCTGATGCTTCAACAATGGTATTTCGCATGTGCTCTGAGTACTGTTCATCGCTAGACTGATGATACTGTCATCTCCATCCTGAAAAATGTATGTTGATGCTCTGACGCTTCAATGATGATATGTCGCACGTGCTCCGGGTACTGTTCGTCGCTCAATCGACTTCTATATGTTGCTGCTTTGACGCTTTAGCGAAGCTATGCCGCTCATGCTCTGGACATTTTTCATCTCTAGACCGACTACACTATCGTCCCGGTTTTGATGAATGTATGATGTTGTTCTGACGCTTCAGCGATGGTATTCCGCCTGCGGTTCAACCACTGCTCACCATGCGATCGATGAAATGGGCGTCGTTGTTCCGACGAGCTAGCGTCGGGAGGGCGTTGCTTTATTGTCTATCGGGATATAGATGAAAATTGAGCAACGATGTTGATTTGTGCGATTCTTTGGTCGACTGACAATAGATCGTCGAAATTCTAACGAATGGTCATCAGAAATTGGGGCCAAATCCATTAGTGATAGTATAGCAAGATTAATGGATCTCATGGACCAAGTTTCATAATGTCCTCCACATGATCGAGCATCAAAGTTGATATCGAAGAGAACTTGTGTCCATGAATGTTGAAAAGTTCACCCAAAAATCTTCTTGTGATCTCCAATAGTGAAGCGAAAAGGAAACTTGGTGTCCTCCATATAGCTAGCATGACCAACCAAATGTTAGCAAAGCCAAAAAATTGTGTCATTCAACGCTCATGCATAGAAGCATCATCAACTGATATTGGTGCAAAAGTGTTGGGTAACCATGACAACCTGTAACCATATTCACAAGCATATCGAGTATAGCAATGCAATATCATCCATTTAATAACTCCAACATTAAGTAGTTAAGTCATTTTTGTAAATGAAGAGTAGAGTTAATAATATGAATAAATACTTGATAATAATAAAATGGATGAATATAGTTACAATGAATACTTGTGTAGACATAATATCAATGTTAATCAACTGAAGGATGCATACCTTTATTCAGTCCAAGTATCACACAGGTGGTTTTATTAGAAGCACCAATGAAACATTCAATGAAGTCATTATTGGCAATAAACCAAGAATCATTAAAATTCAATGGATTCCCCCCAACTTAACTTCATACTGCAAGGACATGAGAACATTAATATAATCCAAAGAATTAATAAAGATAGTGAAATTTATAATAATACCTTGAGCTTTGTTTAATCAACCAAATATTTCCAAAATTCAATTGGATTCCCCACCCTAACTTAATTTTATACTTTAAATTCATGAGGGTATTAGGATAATCCAAATAATTAAGAAATAAAGTGACATAATACCTTAATTCTTATTTAATGAATGTTCATCCATTTGTAGGATATTTTATGTGGTCATTAATGCATTCAAACCCTTCTAGTTCTTATTAAGCATAAAATAAATTATTGGATCTAGATCAATAAGTGTGTGACGAATACACAATTTTACCGTAGGCCTCCAAAGATCTAGATGTTTGAAAATATCTATGAATGATAGATCTTACAAGATGTCATTATGTATCTCACACAGCTCTTGAATCATTAAGGCCTATAGTTCACAGTTTCTTATTGCATGATTAATTTCAACACACATATTATCAGTTCAATGATAAAATTAGAATCAAATTGAATTTTTGCCTTATGCATGTGAACTAAGTCCAAAAGATGCAATTCATTAAGCAGATAAGAAAAACTAAATTGATTATCATTTAGTTGATCATATTTTTCTACTAATTCATTTAATTCAAAATCACATCCTTTATTTACATTAATAGATTTCAATTGTGATTCACCAATTTCAAGCACATTAATGGAATGTAAAGGGAGCATTGAAATATCATTATTATATGCAGTTTGAACCACCTTATTATGTAATATTTTTTTGGGAATTTTAATTTCCCTTGGTGGATATGTTGGGGTGGATGGTGAGTGATATGAATGAGATAATGACTATAGAAGTTATGAAATCCAACTTCTTAGACCCCGAAGATCACTTGCATGCAAATAACCTGTCACAAAAAGAAGAGATGGAGACAAAAAAGCAAGGGTGCTCTGAAAGTTGAAAAATGTATTAATGAGAGAGTAAAAATAAAATACAATAATAAATCCTTATATAAGGAGATTTTTCAACCCTACAATTAGCCCTAATAGGTAGACATTTAATAAATAATATTAATTATTAAATGTCACAATATGCAAACTAAAGTGAAATCTTAAGAGAGGAATAAAGGTAACTTAATTAACATAATTAAGTTAAGAAATTTACTCTAACAACCCACTTAAGATGAGCAAGAGTGTAGCTAAAAACATGTGCAAGAAAGCAAAGGTAACTACAATGCATGAAAGTAAACATGGGTCTCGAAAACTAGGCCTGATCAGGTACCCATTTACAAAAGCAATGCAAACTAAACCAAAAAGGGTAAAGAAGAAAACCCAGTGGAAACAAAAATCCTCCCCAAAATAGGATGCAAAGAAATGAATGCAATGCAATAGTGAAAGAAGGATAGGAGGTGGATTACATGACACCCCCCATAGACAAATTCTATGATATAAGTACATGAACAATGGTCCCCATAGGAGAGATAAAAAGAGATAGGAAGGCTCCCCACAATGAAGAAACTCCTACCACAATGGTAGATGCCTGATGTAGAATCCAAAAGGAGATCCTAAAGTGGAAAATAATATTCCTCCCCTTGGGAAGAAATGGATCCAAAGGATGATGTCGAAGAAACTGTGTGAAGATTGATGAACCAATCTGTCTCAAGATGTGTGCCATGATAGGATGATGAAGAATATCTCTGTCTCAACTGAAGAATCCAAACTGATGTGGAGAATCTTGAAATGCAACCTCTGAATGCACTAATAATGGTGGGTGTATGGTGATAACTTGAGTTTCAAGGTAGAGGAGATGAATGTCCTCAAAATAATCCTCCAAATTTGCAATATAGGACTCCACAAACAAGAAAGATATGTCTACAACATAAGAGTCCAATATAGCTATGTATGGAAGATGAATGATGCCCTGTTACACTGAATCAAGAACAATAGGAGATGATGATGTAGTCTCAATCTGAATATTAGGAACTATGAGAGAAGCCTCAGATCCATCAGAATATGTAAGGGTGTCTAAATACTCAAGCTCCTCTAAAGTATCATGATTAAAGGGTGTATTATCTCTCCAAGCAATGGGTAAGCGAAAATTGGAAGCAAGATCCTCTGGGAATGAAGAGAGATTGGGGTCTCCATAGATCTCCCAAAGATGCATCCAAAGTGGGTGGGGACAATCAATGTCCAATATAGCCCACATAGTGTCATCATCAAAACTAGACAATATAAGTCCTACTATGTGATATCTAATGATATCCCAAGATAATTTTCCCTATAAAGTGGTTGGTTCAGGTATGTGATCATAAAAATAAGACAAAATATTAAGCCACCTACAATGTGTAAGTATGCCCTTTGTCCATGACTCATAATTACCCCGTTCCAGAATAACAACTAAAGGGTGAGTAGAAAAACCCATGATAACTCTTCAAATGAAAAAATATAAGAAAACTAACCTTATTACATGTAGATCAAATGAAATAGAGCCTAATGACTTAAACAAGAGGTTCTCAAGTGCCAAAATGTCCAAGTAATTAAGAAAACTATGAAAAAACAAAAAGATGAATAAAATATACCTAGAGAAAAATAAGGGAAAATAAATTGTGGATTTGTAAAGAGAACTAAAACACCTTTCCAACACATATTTGTTTTAACAAAACGGAGTTTGGACGCAAACGTTATGCCCCCGAGAGTGCAAAAAAAATTTTCTAACTTTGATTGGTAAAAAAGAGATAAAACCAGAAAAACCAGAAAATAAAACCCACACCATTAGATCAGGCTCAGAACCAACTTTCTGACGATATTTCATTTTTTAAAAACCGAGTTCGTATGCAAACATTATGGCCAAAATACCAAAACTGCTCCAAAAGGGTTTTGGGGGTTAAGCCTAGCAGTTTGCCTAACCGCTAACATTAACCACTAGCATTAATTGCTAGCTGTTAGCTGACAACGACACCCATTAACATTAATTTTTTTTTAAAATTCTCGGATTGTGTGCTGTACTAGGATGTATGACCCTGGAAATGAAAATGTTTTTCCTTCTAGAGTCACTGTGTCCGATTTCGACGATTTGACAATCGAATTAGGGGTTTTTGGGCACTCTGAACGCGATGGTGATGTCCTTTTGGGCTCAAAACACTACAAAAGTGCAAGTACACTCTAGATCAAGAACCCTCAGAAAATTCAAACCCTTGTATATCTGACATCATAAAGCCAAATTTGATGAAACAAAGTTAAATCTTGATTGAATTGAACGTTCTATAGGCAATGATGAGGTCCAAATTGACTCAAAATTTTCCAAATGAAAGAGGTATACCCTGGATCAAAAAAGAAAACCCCAAACCCTCGAAGCTCCAAAAATCCTTCAAAACACGAACATGAAGCAGCAGGTTTGGAGCTCTGATACAATGTAGAAGTTGTGAAATCTAACTTCACAGACCCTGAAAGTCACCTGCATGCAAATAACTTGTCACAGAAAGAAGAGATGGAGACAAAAAAAAAGCGTGATCTGAAAGCTAAAAAATGTATTAATTAGAGAGCAAAAATAAAATACAATGATCAATCCTTATAAAAAGATATTGTGCAATCCTAAAAGTAACCCTAATAGGTAGACATTTAATAATTAATATTAATTATTAAATGTCACAATATGAAAACTAAAGTGAAATCTTAAGAGAGGAATAAAGGTAGCTTAATTAACATAATTAAGTTAAAACCTTTACTCTAACAATGACAATGGAATAATTTATGTGGCATATAGAGTATATGGTGGAGATGGTAATATATAGGATGGGTATGGTTGTGAGAATTCATTATGCGATTCTTGGTAGTATGGTTATTGTTGACATTAACCACACATACTAGATAGGGAATAATTTTGTGAAGGAATATATTGCCTTCCTAATTCAATAGAATTATAAGACATTTTATAATCATTAAGCAAACCATGATCTACCTAATTTGATGTGTGCAGTTGTTCTTATGTTACAAAGAATGCATTCTCACTTTCACCTTTGTTTTGTTGAGGCTCACACATAGCTTGGATGTCCTTCACCACGTCCTCTTGAATAGTTTGGCACATGCACTCAGCTTCTTCCTTGCAACAATCAGAACAACAAGTGGTCAACTCATCATTTTCAAAATTCCATTGTCTTAAAAATTCATCAATTATTTTCTCTTACTTAACTATGGAAATAACATCTGTAGATGTTTGTGATAATGATGATGAAAGATCAAAATATTCTAAGTTGAATTCTTTATGCAAAGGGGGTATAAAAATATCACTTTTTGTTGGCATGATTCCCCCACCAAGTTCTTTTTCTTTTTTAAATTTGAAAGCGGGGTTTTGGGGGTGGCAGCCTCCAACGGGGTGAAGGGGCAACGCTACCTTGAAAATACAACATTTTTATTGTTTTTATGTTCTTTCTTCAAAATTGCTTCTTTATATCAGTTTACTCACAACAACTAGTGTGGATATATAAATTATTTTTTTATTTCTAAAATCTACCTACAAATTCTAACAATGCATCTATATGATTTAAAAAATGCAAATTAGGACTAATTGAACCATAGATTTTCGGGGAATAGTAGCTCTCTTCACACTTCTAGGGTTTTTACACCTAAAAGGAAAGAGGTCTTTCTTTCACACCAAAAAATTGGAAGGTTCATTCAAGATTAATGTGCTAGGTGTGTGATGTGTGCTAAATAAGGTGTTCTAAGTGCAAAGGATAGAAAAAGAAACTAACTAGTAATGTAAAACCTAGGAAATGAAATTATTTGAAAACACATAATGATATGCAAAACATAAACTTAATGACTTAAGAAAGCTCATAAAACAAAACAAAAAATTGGGAAATGAAAGGTGTGCACTTTGGATCGAGTATCAAATTGGAAAAGGGATTGGAAATGTTGTTGAATCTAAAATTTTGGCCTACTGGGACACTTTCGCCAAGTCGAGCGACTTAGTCCCAAATGTGGAAAACTACACCGGAGTCCATTTCGATCAAATGGGTATCTGAATCTAAGAAAAAATATAAAAAACATGTATATTGAGACTATGTCACCACTAATGGCGACTTAGTCCACTTTGGTTTTTCTGAAAGTCCGAAAGTGGAATTTGAAACTCTCAGTCTAAAATTTTCGCTTCTCTAGGTATTCGGTTCTGAAACTTTGGTTTTCAACACTGTAAGAGGACTTTAGTGGATATTTTTCCCTAGCTAACAAGGAGGTGTCTTCAACAAGCTTTCAATCCATTCTTCAATGATCTCCAATCTTTCAAGAAACCTAAATCTGCAAACACACAAAGAGAGAAAGAGAAATGTTGATAGTTAAGGCATGGGGGTTTACCTTGGTCAAACCCCTTTTGATTAATTAAACCAAAATGATGAAATAAGATGATGAATCATGAAACAATGGAGTTAGTACCTTTCCATGATGAATAATCTTGAGTTGTTGTAGCAATGGAGGGAGAATCTTCTCTTGAATGCTTTAGAGAGATGTCTAGATGACTTAGAATACTCAAACCCTAGCTTGCTTGAGAAGAATGATGAATAGAAGATGAGATAGGAGAAATGAGACTTATGAGATGAAAAATGAGGGGAAAACCATTTATTTATATATATTGTTTCCTAATTTCCTAAAAATAATGCATTGTAGGGTGACCTTAGGGTTTATAAGACAATATCCTCCAAGAATTTTGTGTTAATTTTGATTTTTATGCCACATGGGACTAAGTCACCCAAGGTGGCGACTTAGTCCACCTGAGAAATTTTGAATGGTTGTCGGGGATTAAAATTTGATTAATGTTTTTTTTCGAGATTGTCTTCTGAAACACACTTAATTAGGACCTACAAGTGCATTAAGGGACCATTATATCATAAGAAAGGGTTGATTTATTGATGAAAAGCCTAGGAAAGTGTGAGAGTTTGTTACAAATCTTTACAACACTTTGAAATAAGGCTTGGAAAGGGGTAATTTAGGGGCTAAGATGCCAAAAATAGGATCAAATTAGGCATAAAATTGTCCTTTTCTTCAAAGGTATACAATTTTCTGTGACACATTTAGCCCCCACTTTAGTGAGAGGATGAACTTGCTTCAAACTCACACTAAAGTAGCCAAATTGTGCCAATACAAATGGTGAAGAGTGAAAAAGATGAAGGAGGCAGTCAAGCCCTCAGGATTCAAGATCCTAAGTCAACTTGACATGAGTGCAAAAGGACACATTCAAGGGTGAATTCTATGCAAAAAAACAAGATATGCAATCATGCGATGGAAAGCACTAAAGGAAGAATAAGAATGGAAGAAAAGGTCGGTCAAACTTTGACCATTTGTCTAACTAGTTGTGGATCAGATCTAGGCTATTTTTCCAAAAAATATGTCTACTCACTCTGTGGTGACAAATATTTTGGTTGTTCGCCAAGTGAGAAGGCCCAAAAGATGAGAAATTTAAATTCATTGTTGGTATGCACTCACACACATGCAGGTGGCTATGGGGAAAGTCATGCTACTGATTGGGATTCTCACTTAAACCATACCAAAGCTATACCTCTTGATAACTTTAATAAGGTGCCACAAAATAAAAATGAATTTTGTAAATGGTGTAAGGAATCCTCAAAGTGATTTTGCTTAGTTTGTGCAATGTGTCATCTTAAGGAAGATCATGTGTAATGTATCCTAGAGAGGAAAAGTGAAAATGGTCTCATCTTGTTTGTAAGAGAGGACAAGTGCAATGTATTATCTTGAGCAACATTGTACTTAATATTTCCAAGAGAGGGAATCACAAGAAAAATAAAATCACACAATGAAATGTGAGTGCCAATGTATGCCCCCACTTTAAAGAAATCGCTAACACCATTACTGTGAGAAATTTATTTAAAGTACAAGAAGAAGATATGAGAGCTCGCTCGGAAATCCCTATGCCAAGTCATATGTTTCTAAATTAAGTTGCATCATGAAGAGGATTAGTATGTGACATGCAAGTCAAATTAAGACATGTCTTCCACATCACAAGCTTTCTCTTATATGTTCATGAAAGGTTAACGACTAGCCAAAAGACACAACGATGAGTGACATACAAGGACAAGGCTATTTAACCCCTTGCCCCCACTTAGTGTAGGATAAGAGTGAGCTGAAAGGATTGAGGAAATGTAAGGTAGAGTTAAAATCAGTATCAATTAGAGGAATGAGGTGCCCCCACATAAGAGAGAGTACCAAGCTCCTTAAGATGTTGTATTTTACTACTCAAGGCCTTACATTCATTAGTAGAATGACCATGGACTCTGTGATAGGCACAAAATGAATTCTTGTAATATAATTTCTTTTGAGTTTTTGGAGGAAGGGATATCAAGTGATCTTGGAGGAGTCTCGAAAAGATATCCTCTTGATCAGAGGTAGAAGGTGGTCCTTTATCTAGTAAAAAATAAGTGTCTTTCTTAGGAAAAGATGTCATACCTGCGCAAGGTTCTATAGATTGTGAGATTTTGTACGCTTTGTTAGAAGAGTGTGTAAAATATAAATCATTATTTTTTTGCGAGATGACATTGATATTAGGTGAAGACTTCTTTGTTTGTTACGATTGTTGCAAAGGATCACTTTTGAGAGCACTAATGTCCATATGCACTAGTGTTAAAGTTGGTTTAGAAGGAATTTTTGTGATGGTATGGATGTTGGATGAAGGCTTGATGATTTCAATGAAAGGACAATAACCAAGACCATGATTTGTTGTTTGCATGTTAGGCTCTATAGGGATACAAATACCTTGTTCAATAGCACCACATGCTTTTCCACTATAACCAAGTTGTGTCATAAGCTCATAACCTTTTCCATAAATATTTTTCAGTGCTTTTGGTTCAAGTGATTGTTTGTTGTTGGAATTTTGGTCTAAAGTAGTTGAAGGAGTCGATGCTTGTGAAGGATTGACTGAGTCTTGTGTTGAAAGGACTATAGGTCCCTTTTAGGAGTCTTTGTTTGTGATCTTGGATTCTCCTAGTAAAAGAGGTGTGAAGTCTAAGGAACCCCAATCATCGGCTAAGGGTGTTTATTGTACGGGTTCCACTTGTTTGGTGGGTGTTGAAGTGTTGAATGGTTTGGAATTTTTTTTCTCAAGTTGCAAGACACTAAATGCCTTAGGATCGATGTCAAGCGTGTACACTTTGTTGTTGTAGATGTATTTTATCTTACGATGAAGAGTGGAAGTAACCCCATTCATTGCATGAATCCATGGTCTGCCTAAAAGAAGAGTATATGAAACATCATGTGGCATAACATGGATCAATGTGTCTAATGTGGCCATTCCAATTGTAAGAGGAAAAGTTATCACACCAAGCAGTTTTTGTCCTACACTGTCAAATCCACTAATAGATAAAGAGGTAGGTTGAATGTTTGATTTATCCACATGTAGCCTATCCAAAATATTTACACTACACATATTAACAATGGAGCCATTGTTAAAAAGGGTTTAATTTATCCCTATGTGTTTGTATTAATAGATGATTATGAAAGCTTCAACTTGTTTTTGCACTTCCAAAGGAGGGAGCTCACTTTGGTGGAAAACAATTTCAGCATTGAAGCCTTGAACCATAGCTGCTATGTCATTTGGTTGCACATTAGAGGGGATAGGAACTTGTGTTAAGGTTGTTTGCATCATGTTTTGATAGTGAGGGGAGGCTTGAATAAGGTCCCATAATGATATCTTAGCAGGAGTATTCTTAAGTAGGTTGACAAGATCATACTCCCTAATGAGTGAATTTGATCGAGGGGCAATAGGTAATATGGGAGTGGATAAAGGTAAAGATGTTGAGGTTGGTTGTTTTGATCATGGGTTGTTTCTAGTGTAATGTGTATGATAAACGGTATTATAACTCCATTGTTGCAACACATTATTCTGAGATGGATAAAGGATAAGTTTAGGTATAGGTTTGTGTGAAGGTGGATAAAGGATGAGTTGAGGTTGAATAATGTTAATGCACCCTAGGGAAGGAGAGTCTACCAAGGGCTCTGTATCTTCTTCTAAGGGAATAATATTATGATTTTCAATGTTATCCTTGTATTGCATCATGATATCCACCCTAGGAGAATAGATTTTAGGAGAAATAAAAACCACATGTTCTTGACATTCGAGGATTGGTTCTTCTAAAACGACTTCATCACAAGTAAGGGAATAATCAATGATGGAATTATAAATAGTGGGATGATTGTGAGAGGATTATACTTGATTATATTATTGTTCTAAGGTTTCATTCTCTTGTTCCATACTATCTACCTTAGTAGGAGAGCTTGCAAGATTGTCGCCACTAGCTTCATCACAAGTAGGGGAGGCATCAAGAGGAGGACCACTATGATTTTTAAATAGATTATCCCAAATGGTAAGAGTATTAGTGAAGGGAGAGACAAGAGGCTCATGAATCTTAGGAGAGGTATCTTCTAACACCAACTTGTCCTCTTTTCATCGAGGAAGGATATTAGGAGATGAGAAATTCTGGTTAGTATGATTATAGAGGCTAGGTAAGGTGATGTCAAGAAATTCTTCGATGATCTCATCTTCTTGTTGTTTAATGTCTTTCAAAGTGGGATGAGGAAAGGGACAATCAAGACCCTCAATGCTTGTATCTTCTATCACCAAGTTACCTTCATCTCTAATAGGATAGGTATAGGGAGAAGCACAAGTATGATTGTTATGATTGTCAACACTACCATCCTCATGAATGGGTAATGCAATGTTAAGGATTGTGTCAATGGTTTCGTTGGTTCAATCAAAAGTGAACTCATAAAAGGGGATGTTATATTTATGCAATCCATTTTGAACCAAATAAAAACCACATCTCTTAAAATTAATGTTATCATGAAAAAGTAAAGAAAGTACAATGCAATGACTTAAAGTGAAATGTTGAAATGCAATTTTCAGATGTAAAACATGTAAATTATCTAACTACACTATGCAACAATCTAAAAAGGAAATGTAGTAGATGAAAAATTGAAACTAATGCAAAAATTTGAAACCATAGAATCAAAATTAACTAATGCAACATGTAATACAAGCTAAGGGTGATCCCACAATATTGGTTTACAATTTTTGGCCAAACTGGACACTGAACTGATTTTTTCTAACTAAATCTTCACTTTCAAACACATATAGTGGCTAACCTATGAGGAATTTGAAGATGATGCAAACTAGTGATTTGTGGCATTTTGTCTCTAGATTATAAATATAGTTTTTTAAAAAGTTTTGGAATCAGATTTCACTTCTTTTTCCATATCCTTCAAAAACTAGTTTTTTCAGTAAACAACATTTTTGAGGAGTAACACTAACCATATAACACAATTTTTTTTCCATGAATGATAAAATTCTATTCTTTTCAAATTTAGATTTGTAACTATGATGTATAGTGCTTCCAATTGGTTTCATAGTGCTTTATTAAATATTTTTTTCTTACTAAAGTTTCAAAGTCAGATCAATTACAATTTAGACATAGGTGGGTTGTATAACATAACTTTTTTTGAATGTATCAAAATTCAATATTTTCTTTTTTGGATCAAGGACTTCAATATCTAGTGCACTCATATTTTTCAATTTTATTTTGATAATCTTCTATTTTTCCACATGTTCAGAACAAAGAGCTTGATTTTTGGTGAAAAACCTATATTCACAAGAAATAAAAAATGAATATAATAATAAACATAAATTTATTTAAAATTATACTTTTTGGGAAGCTTATAATAAGGACTACATACTTACAAAAAAATAAATTAAATGAATTCATTTGATCGCCCAAAAGGTAAATCAAAAGTGATTCTTTATCAGCATTTTGATAGGTGTAAAGGAGATTGTGTTATAGGTATGGTTTAAAACTAGCCGGGTTCTATAAAAGGGGGTTTGATCTAAGGTGGTTTGATCAAACCCTCTTCAATTGGAATCCTTCAAATACAAATTTTTAAGGCTTAAATCATTATATTTTCTAAAAATATGTGATTTCAACAAAAAAAAAAATCTTTTAGAAATTGTAAACCAACATTGTGGGATCGCCCCTAATTCTAGGACAATGATGGACTCTGAATTAGAAAAGAAGGTAATCAAAAGGTGAGTTCTCCAAAATGAACCACAAATTTTAGGGGAAAGATAGCTCTCTTTGCACTTCTAGGCTTTTTGCACCTAAAAGGAAAGAGGTCTTTCTTTCACACCCAAAACTTGGAAGGTTCATTCAAGATTAATGTGCTAGGTGTGTGATGTGTGCTAAATAAGGTGTTCTAAGTGCAAAGGATTGAAAAATAAACTAACTAGTAATGTAAAACCTAGGAAATGAACTTTATTTGAAAACACATAATGATATGCAAAACATAAACTAAATGACCTAAGAAAGCTCATGAAACAAAACGTAAAATTGGGAAATGAGAGGTGTGCACCTGGGAGTGAGTTTCAGACTAGAAAAGAGACTGGAAATGCTGATCAATCTAAAAATTTGGCCTATTGGGATAGTTTCGCCAAGCTGGGTGACTTAGTCCCAGATTTGAAAAATTGCATCGGAGTTCGTTTTGGCCAAATGGGTATTTGAATCTACAAAAAACTCTGAAAAAAATGTATAGTGGAACTAAGTCACCACTAATGGTGACTTAGTCCACTTTGGCTTTTCTGAAAGTTTGAAAGTGGAATTTGAAGCTCTATGTCTACAATTTCTGCTCCTCCAAGTATCTGGTTCTGAAACTTTGGTTTTCAGCACTATAAGAGGATTTTAGTGGATATTTTTCCCTAGCCAAAAAGGAGGTGTCTTGAACAATATTTTAGGGGAAAACCCTTTATTTATACATGTTGTGCCCTAATTTCTTGAAAATAACACATCACATGCCAACCTTAGGGTTTAGGAGACAATATCCTGCTAGTATTTTGTGTTAATTTTCATTTTTACACCATATGGGACTAAGTCACCTAAGGTGGTGAGTTACTCCACCTGAGAAATTTTGAGTGGTTGTTGGGGATTAAAATGTGATTAATGTTGTTTGTTAGGATTGTCTTCCGAAACACACTTAAGTAGGACCTATAAGTGCATTAAGGGGTCATTAAATCATAAGAAAGGGTTGATTTATTGATGGCAAGCCTAGGAAAGTGTCAGATTTTGTTACAACTCTTTACAAGACTTTGAAATAAGGCTTTGAAAGGGGTAATTTAGGGGCTAAGATGCCAAAAATAGGATCAAATTAGGCACAAAACTATCCTTTTCTTCAAAGATATACAATTTTTGGTGACACACTAATCACTGATCAAGGCTAGTAGTTGCATGAACTTTCATCCTAATGCATTGGTCCTAACTTAACTCATTTGGTTTTTCAGCCTTTAAACTCCATTCCCCGACAATGGTGCTAAAATGATAAGCCAACACTAGGTACAAAGAATAAACAGGTTTTAGCTTGGTCTAAGTGTCAATCCAGGGAGCGTAAGCTTGTGAGAGGTGTTGCGACCGTTTAAGGGAGGAAAGTAGAGAATTAAGTGGGGATGAAATGCAACTAGAACATACAAAAGACTAGAATCTGATTTGACTTTCCTATTCTATTTTCTCGATAAAAATGTGATAGGAACTGTTAACAATATGCACATAACTATGACAGTAACAACAACAACTTATTAATAGAAAATAAAACACTCCGTCAAATTAAAAATACTGAAATCAAACCTTCGTGAAATATTACATTCTAAACTTAGTTCATAAAATATTTTATCAAACCAAACTTTAATTAAAATACTGAGATTCAAATCACCTAAAATAACAATAGAGACATAATTAAATCTTGATGTTGTCGAAAGCTATGTTGAAGCAAAACCAAACCAAAATGAAAGCAAATAAAATGCATAAAATAAAACTTCATCGTGCTTTTCACGGAGTGGGCCCTTGGTCCTTGTTTGCATGGTGGATGGGATGAGAGTCTTTTACATTGAACCAAATCGCATAAACTTTATTTTATTCACCAAAATTTTGATACAATAATCTATGATAAAACTAGTCTATCCTACTCCTTACATAATGTGTATTATATATACGCTGCTTCTAACTACTAAGTACAACAAATCATTAAGTTTTTTTTGGCCTACGACCAACAAACTTAGAAGAAACAATAATATGTGTGTGGAAAACTATAGATTGAAAGTTTTTTGTTATAGCAGATGGAAAAAATAGGAAATAGGAATGTTCCATTATTCTCCTCCATACAGTTGGAAAGCGTAGCTAAATTATAATAAAACCTATTCTCTTAAATTATTGCACAGATTAAAGACGTGTTGGTTATAATAGCATATGTAAATATTGTATATTTTTCTCTAGTAATTCAGCATCATGAGTTTCCTCCCTTAGTCCACAAGAGTGGAACCTTGGTCAACTCTGCTTTATTTATTGTTGGCCATGAATAAAACATTGTTTCAATTTCCTCTACACAGATGGAATTGTATCTTCAAAGATTTTTTTTTGAATTCTTGTGCTTATTCAGATTCAACATTAAAGAGGCAATTTTTGCCACCTTGGATGTTGACGTCATCTTTTAAAAAGATGACAAAAATAATTTTTTGGTCAAAAAGTGACAGTCAAAATTTTCTGACCGAAAAGCGACAGGAAGGTATTGCATGGTACATTATTTACTTGACATAGTGGAAGAAATAGTAAATACAATCTAGTATTATTTATTCGCATATTTTATCTAAAAACTAAATTAAAGATTACTTATATATATTAAATCATATGCAACATAAAATGGTGAAATAGTATGATATGGAATGAAAATGGAATGTGGGAATGGGTATTAAGGCATATGAAATAGGATAGAATATGACATAAAATAGGACATAAATGGCATTCATCAATGTTTATCCTATAATAGGTTTGATCACTCTCTTAGTAAAATTTGGACCCAAACAATTAGATGTTTTATTCATCATCATTTTGACGTCAAACAGATTTCATTTGAATTTAGGGTATCCATGGATACACTCAATGAATATCGTCCCATTGGTTATCCACAAATGTAGATAGTTCCTATTTGAAGATGAAATACATACACTTCACCATATTGGGTTTAAACCTTTGGCTTCCTATGGAAACTTCTCACTATATTATTTTTAGCCTCAACCTATTGAACCTATTAAACCCCGTGAAAATCACTTTTTCATATCATATACAAAGTTTAAAGTTAAGTTTATAGTCAATTTATCTCTTAGTAATATCCCACCCAAGGTTCCTCATGTTTCAATTATCACAAACATCTCCCTTCATATTTGAGACACAAAATAACCACCTCCCATGCATCCACTTATCTCTAGTGTTTGTTACGAGTTTTACTAGGACAATATTTTAGTGCAATGAAAAATATGTTCCAAAAAATGGTATCAGAGTCAGGTCACAAGTTCAAATCCCCTTAGGTGAAGATAAGGGGGTGGTTTTTGGACTAATCTCCAGTTTCTCCCTTAAGATTTAGGACATGGAATAACCATATCCCATAGATCCTCTTATCTCTGGAATTTGTATCCGGTGATAACATGTCAATCTTTTGGTGAAACATAAACATGTTCCAACACCTTATCCTTCTTTGAATTTAATGGATGTTTCTCCTACCCCAAAGGTAGTGGAGGAACCTAAGTTTGAATCAAGTATCCTCCCTTGATCACCTGGAATGTAGGTTATGGTTCAACCTTTACCATCTGATAAAATACCAAGGGACAATTATATAATCAACTTTATACCTCCAAAAGAAAAAAGAGGTTTATATAACTAATAACATATTGGTATCCCAACCCATGGTGGTCCCTTCAGTTCCTCCTCCAAAGGAAGAAAAGATACTTATATTTAAGAATACATCAGTCACCCTTTGAAAGCTAAAACCTGTGAAAGAAGAAATAAAATTGTAAAAGAGTGTAAATGTAGATGTCATGTCATAGCTTTCCAACTTGCTGAAAATATTGACACCTTACCTAATGACCACCCACCCATTTAAATCAACTCCAATGAATTACCCTCTATCCATCCATCCTCATCCTTGCATGACTCTATAGTGCCACCATCGCCAAACCATGAAATTGAACCTTACCTATCCCAACCTAATGAAAGAATGAAAGAATAACTTATGAATGATGTTACTTGTAGTCACGGTGATAGTAAGAAACCTATTGTGATCCTTTTAGATAGCGACAAAGAAGAAAAAAAGAATAACAAAAATAAGATCATAATTAACTCTCTTATATTTTAAAAATCCATACAATTAGATGGGGTAGCCATGATTATCCTTCTAATGAGATAAACTCACCATGCATTGAAACCAATGATTCTCATAGTAAAAAACTTGTTGTAGTACCTTTAACATATTGTCAACTTCCCTTTTATGATGAGAAATATAATTAGGATGTAGATGTTTTTCTTTAGATCATCTCACATGTGTTTTCTTGCATGTGTTGTGATCTCCTATGATGTGTTGCTTGGAATGTATTCATGTTGGTTTTCTTTGGATGACCCTTGTTGTTCTAATTGGTACAAGGATACAAATAAAATGATTTTTTTGTGACAGTCATCTATTTGTATCTCTATTCTTTTATTTTTTGTCAACATTTTTGTTGTCTTGTATTTTCCTTTTGGGGATGATGCAAGGTGTTTAGACATTTAGGTTTCTTCCATGTTGACCAGTATATAATATTTTTGTCTTAATGTGCCATTCCTCCATTGTGTTTTTAGTTCCATGAGTATATGTGGAATGATTTATATTCCAATAATAATCATACTATATATTATCTATGGTCTATACTGATATTGAATCTATGGATCCCTTAAATGATATATTTTGTCTTGTTATGTGGCTTTTTCTTGGGGGAAGCCCCTTGTCATGTGTCACTCTTATTGGAAACATATCATTGGAATAGGGTTTTCCAATAAGCTCTCATGTCCTTTCATGTTTCATTTATTGTCCTACTCTACCTACAATATAGTTTCTCATGGTTTGTGTTAAAAATTACTTTAAGGTTGTGGCATGCATTCCATTATGTGTTTCACTTCATTCACATGCATTGGACTTAGTGATGTATTGAATTGACATATTCATTTTTGTAGTACCTTATCATAGTTATGGGGATTCTAACTCTTGGTATGGTTGACATGGGATCACACCTAGTGAATATTAGACTTCATTATCCCTTGTGTTTTTTCTCATTTTCTACCTTTTAAAACAAGGCCACCTACTGAATATTGACCTTCACTAGCTTGTGATGCTTTGATTCACGGTTCACCTAAAAAATATTGGAATTTATTGTCTTGTAACTCATGATTTCCTTGGGTATGGATCTTAGTAAGATTTCTATAGAGCTTTCTAGTCCATGATTGTCATGCCCTCTTCACATGTTTGCATTGTGTTCTGTTTTGTTTCATGTTTTTGTATGTTGCATTACATCTTATACATGTGTGCTCCTTTTCCTCATATTGTCTTTCCATAGGATCTTGAATTTAGGGGCTAGCACATCCCCTAGATTTGATGTAATCCTATCTCTTCAAGGTTTGGATAATTGAACCCTTCTTGGCTTATCCCTACTTTAGTGTGAGTTTGAGAATAAATTCACTCTCTCACTAAAGTGGGGGCTAAATGTAACATAAAAAATTGTCACCCTTGATAATTTTACACTAAGTTTAGCTCCCCCAATGTGCTTGGACCTAATTATGCATTTAATTACCCATTTTAAAAACATATTCAAAAAATCAAAGGGAAATCAAAATATGGTTTTAATGTTCACCCTTGAAACTTTAGGCCATGAAAAGGATGGGTTTGGTCTAGGGCACTCCATTCCCTAGACCATCCCATTTTTGTTCCAATTTGAATATGTCAGTTTTAATATTTTTTTATTTGAATTTCCAATTTTATTTTTTGGCTATTGGCATTTGATTTTCGAGAAATTAGAAGAATTATGCACATATAAATACAAAGTATTTTCATCATTTGAAATGCTAGAAAAATTTATTGAGAAAAAATGAACATCCTAAAATCAATGAAGAGAAACCAAGAGTATAACTATTAGTATTTTAGCAAAATTTATTTTAGTCAAGCATTATGTCAATCATTCATCACTTTTTTTTTTTTTTCAGTTTTTGTGCTCATTTGTTTTGTGACTACTAACACTTGCAAGAATTCAATCAAACAATCAATTTATCCTTGAAGGTGGTGACTACATGGCTTCATTCCATCAAGGAATGCAGATATGAGTGGTGAGTTGTAGCATTAGTCAATGAATTACTTGTTTATCATCTATCCTTTACCCAACCGAGGTTAAGCTCTCTTTTATACATCATCATAGCCGTTGTGGAGGTAGAAATACCAAAGCAGGGTTTGACTTAGGCAAGCCCCTATACAAAAAAAAATTTCCCCCTCTTTCATGTGTGGATTATTTTAGATCTGAGGTAATTGGATGAATATAAATACTAGTTTCTCATTCATGCATTCAAGTCCTACAAGTTATCAACCATGAAAACTAGATTTTCTCAATAATAGATGAAGTTGTGATAGTGATTCCAAAAGAATAGGAACTATAGACCCTAGGCCTATGAAATAAGATCTTAGAAAACATGAGGATATTCTAGGGCACATGACATCCTTGAATAGCTAAATCAACACCAAATTTATATATCAAGTTCCTCTATGTCTTCTCTCTTTCTTTCTGCATTTTTCTTTCTAGCTTTCTACATTTCATTTCTCATAAATCATAACAGTCTACTACATTTCCATAATTAATCTAGGAATATTATTTCATCTTAAATATTATTCAATTTATAATAAAATTAATAATCTAACAACCCAAACGAATAGTGGGTTAAAACCCTAATCCACCATTCTGACCTTCCATTGAAGTTTGTACTCAAGTGGGTTTTGAGATCATTTTTAATCCATCACCAAATTGGGAGAAGTGTGATTTAGGACTTAGATTCATTTTCCCAATTGAAAAAATCAATGATGATAGAGAATTATGATAATGAAATGATGAAAAGGATAGCATGTTTCCTGATTGGTCTAAGGACTAATGATGTAGATGGTGGTTTTTAGGATAAGGAAATGGATGAAAATGATGAGATGAGGGAAATATGAGGTTTTAGATAGATATGATGAAAATGGTTGATTTTTTGGGTGAAATGATGGACTAAGAAGGGTCTCCTAGGTGTGGTTCAAGTCTACAATGGTCAAGCTCTTGGAATGGAAATCAAAAGTGGTCAAATGAGGGTGGAATTTCACAAGTACAACTTTATAGAATAAAGGCTCCACTATATAAAAAAAAGTGTAGTTGTAGCATTGTAAAGTATCACCCATGATAATTTCACCTTACGTTTGGTCCCCCCTTAAATTAATAGACCTAATTGAGTACTTAATTTCCTAAATTATGCATTTTATGGCCTATTTTTAATAATTTTTCAAGGAATTGCAAGTAGGAATAAATTGCATTTATCTAAGACCTTTCCCCTGACACCTAAAATCTTGAAAAATGGTGCAAGGACACTCACACCCTAGGCATGAGTGTCCCTCTATTTGGATCCAAATTCAAATATGTTAGTGTCAATAGTTTAATACTTGCAATTCAATTGTCTAAATTTTGTTATCAAAATTTAATTTATAGGAAATTGAATAAATGCTTATAAATACCTAGTTATTGCACCATTTCAAATCTATCTAACAAGAGCTAAGAAATAAATTATTGGAAAAATTATTATCAAGAGCACTATTGAGCAAGTCAAGAGAAGTATCTCAGAGCTTTAATACGGTAACTCAAGATGCCAACATCATTTATGATTCTATATGAGTTTAGGTGTGTTCATATTGTTATTGTTTTGTGAAGGCTAACACTTTTGTAGGTCTCCAAAGAATTCATTCATTCAAGCAAGCAAGATCAAGACCTTGACATGATGCGCATGACTTCAATCCTTCAAGGAAATCATTGAAGGGTGGTGAATTCCATCACTTTGTTATTTAATCATTCCTTCCCATTCATTATCCATTTATCATTGATATTTCCATTGTGGAAGTGAAAACACTTACATGGGGTTTGATTGAGGCAAGACCCTAAAATGCCCCAATATTTCTTCTCTTTTTGATTATGTAGATTTTAGGTTGAAGAAGATTGAAGAGTTGTTGAAGAAAAATTATTCATCATTGCATTTATTGTCAGACCACTTCTCAAGTCATGGAAACTCAGCTACATAAATATCCAGAAGTGTTCTGATAGATCCAAAGGTAAAATTTTGAATCTCAGATCTGACACAAGAGGACCCCAGAAACAAATCCTGAAAATCATACAAGGAAACTCACGCCCTAGGAATTTGTGTTCTTAATTTTCTACACTAGATTTGAATCACAAATGCATAATGTTCTCCTTTACTCATTTTTGTTGTCTGAATTTATCTGTGAACTTTTGTACTTTCAGTATTTGCATCAGAACAAAAATTTGCATTTTTATTCTAGTCGAATAATTGCATTTCATCATTAAGACATTTCTAGATTTGGTTAAGGGCTGGTTGACTTCCCTCGTAGGTTGTAAGTAAATCTCATAACTTTTATAAATCCATCAAACCCTCATTCCATCCTTGCACTGCAATTTATCACATCTCTCCCCTCTTTTCATAACATCCCTCCTATTTCATGAAAATTTGGGAAAGGATTCAAGCCCTACGTGGTTAAAACGTAAAGTGTTTCCCTTTCCCATTTTTTTAGTAGATTTGTGAAATAAAGGCACCTTTATATGAAAAAGAGGTTTATTTTCATAGAAAACTATGTATGTGCACCTCAAGATGAAGTACAAGTGCCTAGGGATAAAATGGAGGCACATAATAATAATTTTGGATGGTTTTCGATGATTTTGGATAGAGATAATCAAACACAAAGATACATTGGATGAATTTAATCTCAAGGGCATAACGATAAATGGATTCATTGATTTTTCACATTAAATCACACCATGAATGATAACACAATCCTAGAATTATTATACCTTTTATACATTAATGTTGGTAAATTGATATGACTTGTTGATGGAATTGATATATTAATGAGTTGTTAATTTTTATACCTTATTGTTGAAGTGAATACATTTCATGATTTATTTTTTGAATGAGTATATTTTATGAATTATTGTTGGAATGATTATGCTTTTGACTTATTACATATTGCTGGAAGTGGATTCATTTTATAAATTATTCTTTGAGTTAATGTATTTATGTCCTATTGTTAATACATTTGATGAACTGATGCTTGAATGAATCATATTTTATAACTTGTTGCTGAAGAAAAATACATATTTTTCACTTACTCTTGGAATGAATATGATTTTATAAATTTATGAATTAGTGTGCAATAGATATATTTATTTTAATTGATGGTGTTCTCATCTTTGAGATTATTATATTTGAATTTTTTTGTGAACCCCAATCCTATTCTTACACAAATAAAAGAAGCAAACACATTATTAAGCTCATATGCAAGATAAAACAAGGATTCCCCATGAAATCCATCTACAATGCTTAAAATAGGAAAAATGAAGAACAAGACATAAAAAGCAATGAAATCCTAATTAAGCAAGAAAAATCTTGATCCCATGGGGGAATTGGTGCCAATTGATGTGTCGAAATTGGCCCTTTCCCAACTCCTTTGTAAGCTTTGATGATTTGATGGAGATTGATCCACTTTGTTGATGAAGAAAAAGATGAGTTCTTGAGAAAACCTACAATAACCTAGCTATGGTGGTGGCAATGGATAAAATTAGCTCTCAATGTGAGGAGAGTAACTTTGCATTCAAATTGCGGATGATAATGCAATAGAGGAGGCCTCTATTTATATATTTCAAATTGGAAGAATGAGAAAGATTTGAGTAATGTGGGATCATTCAACATCCAATGGCCAAGTACCACTTGTCAAGATGTGAATGGTTGAAGTTTGTGCAAGTTTTGATCAAAGTGCCGATAAATGACATTAGGTGGAATTTCAAATTAGTGAAATTACTTGTTGGATAGGGAAGAAAATGAAGTTATGGCCATGTTGGGTCTCAAAAATGCAGGTTTGAACCATGAGAGGTTGCCAGGCTCTCACAACAATTTTAGCCAGCTAACAAGGCCAACCAATATAGTTTCACCTTCTACTCTTAAGGCTCTGCTAAACCTAGATGGTTGTACCTATGTTAATGATGCAGATTTGAACTATGTTTCCTACTTGACCAATCTATCTATAAATTGTACATGCAATATCAAGGTAAAAATTAATATTTTGGTTAAGAGATGTAAATAGAATGGATGAAACCTAAAAGAATAAAAAAAAAGACCAGTGCCTTGTTGGGTAAAATGGAGTCAAGTGAAAGCCTTAGATGAATGACTTCTATCTGGCAGAGATTTATAATTATTTGGCATATGATATTAGTTTATAACTTGTATAAACATGCAAGAATGTAATTACCAAGCTCTTCTTAGTGATCCAAATGATACTTCCAGATTATTGTGAATGACTTGAAGGATTTAATCTTTACTTGAAAGAACCAACGAATCACACCACACAAATACAACAAATGTGTATTGATAAAATGAGAATATACTTGATATGTCAATTTAAATAATAAAGAAATATCAGCCTTGGAGACAACTTGATAATATTTTCAATTAATTTAACAAATAATTGATACCAGAAGGTGCCACAAAATCAGAGTTCTCTCATTGATCCTTCACAACTTCATACAGGTATCATGGTTCTTTGGAACATTCTGAAAATATTGTATTTCCTGCTATCTATTTTCTATCTATCTTATAATCCCCTTTTGGCTACAAAAAATGGATATTTATATACATCAACCGCATGAAAAGATGCGTCCTTTCATAAATGTCTTAAATATGAAATACTAAACTAATATTGACTAAGCTTTGTTAAGCCATAAATGAACCCTTGACATATGATCTTTGTATTCTCAACGCTCGTGTGTATCCGTATCTCCTAGTGCATTGCAGATCATGATCTCCATCACCACCATGCATTCATTTTGACCACATGCTTCATCCAACATTGCATCTTTTGCAATGGCTGTCTTTAAAATCTCCTGGAGTATTAATTCACTTTCGCTCTTCCATGTGGCCATTTCTTTCAATTTACTTCCACCATCAAAGAACGTGGTAAATCCATTCTCAATGACCTTCGTCAATTCTTGCGCATCCTCTTGTAACTCCTCAAATAAACCTTTATGCATGTCCATAACATGATTAGCCTCCTCAATCATGTATTTCACCTAAAATTCCAATTTGAATAAATGCCCCAATCCTCCACTTGTTCTTCTCCTCTTCCTTGTTGTTTATTCCACAAAAAAAATCCCTTAATTGAATTGACCTAGATTCACAAAATCTCTTATGTTTTCCTGGCGCCATTAATGTCTTGGCTGTGACATGAATGAAGCATGCTCTTCAAAATTCTCATTGTCACATCACGTAGCATATCAACAAGATATTTTAAATCTATGGTTGATCCTTTCATTCAATGTTCACATATCCGCTAAGACATCTTGCAGCTCCCTTGACATCACAAGTCTCCCTGATAGTTTCACTTTAATTTTTTGACTATCGCCATGACTCCCACTAAAGAAAACCTATCACCATGAATTAACAAATCGGACCAACAGTTCTTTGCCTTATTTCGAAAGTTCTTTGTCTCGCTGATATATTCCCTTTTTTCTACTCAGATCGTCGAGATAAAGAAATTGTCCGATCAATGGAATAACACTCATTGTGACCTTCCTTAGATCTCCCCGCTGAGGTTTATCTTACCGATACATCCCTTTTCGGTGAGACCATGCACATCGTTCTCCCGGCATTTGAGTTCTATGCATGTTGTCACACACCACCCTATTGGCATAACATGGGAGGTCGATAAGACTCCCCAAACTGTTCTCGCCATTATTTGTCTCATCAAATAAATGCTCTTTTTATTTATCGACAAGATCGGTGAAGGTCTCGGGTTGTCTTTTGGAACCTCACTCTGATGAATTTAGTCTGGCCGATACTTATTCTTTTTCTTCGAGTGGTGGGATAAATATATGCTCAATATGACCTCACACCGTCATCCCGATATTCATTGTCCTACCGATATAAATCGTGAACTCGTGTTCTCTCGACATATGTCCTCATCTGAAATAACCATTTTATCACTGATATACTAGAGGAATATGCATTTGTATTGGTGAGACCTACATCATCTTATGCCGATATGTTCCATATATCCAAAATTTTAGGGTTAGATAAAATTTATGTGATTATATGATAAAATTTACCCAGATCTTGGTGAGTATTCTATATGAAGACAACTTTAGGACTCCTTGGGACACTAATGAGCATGAATGGTCAGTGAGGTTTTTTCAAAATTTTATATTTCCAAGAGGCCACTTGGCTCAAGGAAAAAATACTTGTAAGGTGAAATAAATGCCTTGTTGGAAGGACCAATCCCACTTGAATTTTAATTCCAATTTTAGGGAATATTCCTCTTTTATGCCATGTTGAGAGAAAATAGAGATTTAATAAATTAATTAAATCTATTTTCATGTGCAAGTGGTAAAAGTTAGAGGATGGGACATGATTAATATTAAATTAATCAAAGTTTAATTAATTTAATGAGGAATTTAGGAGATGTGACAACTTAGACTTAAATTTATGAATTGATTTAAATCAAATTGAGAGGAATGATTTAGTTAAATAAATGTTTTGATTTATTTAACTAAAGGGGATAATATTAGATTAAATCATATAAGGTTTAATTTATTCAATTTAATAAGAGGACTTTAGGGGTCTAATTTAAATAAAATGAATTGAGATAGAGGGTTAACTAAATTAAATTGATTAATTTAATCAACAAAGGAGAAAGACCTAAGTAAATAAATAATGATTTATTTAATTAAGAGATGGAAGGTGATGATAAGTTGAGAGTGTGATTCAGGGAGAAATGACATTAGTAATCAGGATCAAGTGCGTTGGATCAAATTGTATATTTTCCATGTCTACAATTTTAATTTGCACCATATATTTTTGGTTACAAATAAATTTGATAAATGATGACATATATAAATGAATAAGTTGAAACAATAACCTTTGAATAATTAGACCCAATAAAAGAATCTTATACGATGAATGTTAACTTCCATTTGGTGCATATAAGTGAATCGACATGATGCACAATATAAGGAGGATGTCATGACCCTGTTTCTTAGAAAACTTGGAAAACTCTTTATTATTAAGTTAAGTTAGTTTGAAAAAATTACTATTTTTATGGATAATTTATAAAGTTGAAATTAAAGGAAAAATAAATTTAAATCAATAAATTTTAAAAATATTTAGAAAATCAAATAGATACTTTGATAAATAAATAAAATTATGATGCAAAAATTTATTTATCGAAATATGAAACTTTTTCAAATTGTGAGAGAATGAAAAATAAATAAATTTTAATTATTTAGAAGTTGTCATATTTCTCTATTTCAACTTTCTAATTTCTCTTCCAACCAACACTATTCCATCTCCTTTTAGAATCAAAATATTTCCTTATCAATTAACTACTCATCCCTTTCAGAAACTTAATTTTATAACTATGCATAAAGTGGGAAACTTCATTTGCACCATTATCCATCTTTTTAAATTAAAAATTTATTATTATCCTCTCATGAGTTAGAACATAAAATTTTCATTCTCTCCTCCAATATTAACCATGAATTTTTCTATCAAATCTTGATCATCAATCGAACATGCATCTCTTATAAAAGGAAGAATGGGAAATACAAACAACAATTATTTTTTTGTTTTGTAGGGAAGACAACTCTATTGAAGAGCAGAGGCTAAAGTTTGACTCATGGAAAAGAAGAGGTTGAAGTTGGCTCGTTGCATAGAAGAGGTTGAGAGTTTGCTTCAACAAAGAAGGAAATGGATTATGTAAATTGTGTTCCAAGTAGGTTCCTTATTTTATTTATTTAATTTTAAGAAGATTAGGAATGGAAAAAAAAAAATTCTTGGTTGAAATTTATTGTTTTCTCTATTAAATCTATTATTTAATTGCTTCAAAAATCTCCCTAATTTTTCTCTATATTAAAGGTTTTTTTCCATGAATCTTTTATTTTGATACTTCATTTACTATCTTATTCACCAAGTTATTCAAACAAAATAAAAAAAGATATTTGAATTTTTTATACCAGGGCCACGAGAGTGGGGGAGACTAGACCTCATGACCAACCTCTTGCAATAGGAAAAATTTAGCCAACCGAGCTAAGACCCCCACCCTATTATTTGGAAAATCTTTCTTGAAACCCTCAATCTTAATTAATTCTTCTTACATAGAATTACTTGAAACAATATATTATTTTTTTATTACAAAATTTCTTAAATCCATTCTTTAATTTCATTCTCCCCAACTTCTCTAGATTTTAAAAAGTTAAATAAAATTATCTTTATTTTATAACATATTTATCTTATGTAAAAAAAATTAAAATAATTAACAAGTTATATTTGTGTATTCCTATTTATTTTAATTACTTTCTATTAATTAAATAATTATCACTTAATTTTTAATTTAAAATGTATTAAATTTATATTTAAATAAAATAAAAAGGAAAAAAATATTAAATATTTTAACATGGGCCCTTAAGGAAAGGGGATTTATTGGAGTGCAACTCCCTTAATAGTTTTATTTATTTATTATCTAAATTCAAATAATTAATACTATTTAGTTTTATTTTATAAAATTTGTAATAAAGTTTAAAATTTATGTTATTTAATTTATTTTATAATTAATTATATATACATTAATAAATATATATATATATTATAATCTTGATGTATATATATAATTTAATTAAAATATTTTAAAGTTTTTTTATTTTACAACAATGGATAATATTAAAAAGATAAGTCAAATGGCTAGATATTTAGAAAACTAAATATGAATGGAATTATAAGATATATATAGTTATTTACTTTTATTTTTACTTATATCAAATTTATTTGACAAGCAAATGAATATATAAAAATTTAAGATTGTGAATTATTTCAAATAAATAAATATATATTAATTTAAGAATGTGAATTATTTGAAAATAGATGCAACTGAGTATATATTGATTAAGTTTCCAAATTTCTTAAAATAAATAAATCAAATATTCCATATAATTAATTGATTTATCTATGAAAGTTTATTTAATATAGAAATTAATATCCATGCATGCAAAATAAAGTTTCTCATATATATAGAAGTCTAATTGTTCCACAAAATCATTTAAAATGATTAATTAGATTTGAATATTGCATGCATTGATTCTTTTAAATTAGAAATTAATCTCAAACTAATTTTTAGTGTTCATTTTTAACTTAGTGTTGTTTAAATAATGTTAATTTTTATTACAAAAGAAATTAGTATTAATTATACATTCAATGATTAATTTAAATTAGCATTTAATTTCAAATTAATTTTTTTGTGTTTATTTTCCATCTTAATATTGGTGTTAATTTTTATTTAAATTAAATAGCAATTAAGACCTCAAAAATAATATATATTTTGCAGAAGTATTTAGTTTTATTTACACACATTTATTTTTGTCTTAATTCATTTTGCAAAAGTATGATAATAATTTGAGTTAATTTAATTTTCAAAACTATTAGTGTTAGTTAAATATATCTTCTTAAGAAAGTTCATTTTACGAAGGGTATTTGTAATTATTGCAGTCTTATAATATTTTAATAATTAGTGATCAAATTAAAAGTGTTATTTTAAAATATTAATTTAGATTTTATTTTATAAAAGTAAGTTAGAAGGTACAAGACTAGTTAGTAATCAACCTCCGGTACCACAAGGTGGGGGAGGGTAGACCTCATGACCAACCTCCTACAATAGGAAAGGTTTAGCCAACCGAGCTAGGGCCCCAACCCCAATAAAAAGAAAGAAATTTAGTTTCCATCTTCTCAAATAAATAATATGGTCTTAATTTGTTTCCTTTGTGAAAGTAAATTAGTAATATTAGGAAAACTGTATCTTAATTAATATAGTCTTAATTCATTGATTTTTTGTAAAATATATTTATTAATGTTGCTTAATAAAGTCATGTCAAGAGAGTAATTTAGTTACCATATTATCAACAATTAATATGATCTTAACCTATTTTGCATAATGTATTTATTAGTGCTAATAATTATATTTAAAAAGATCACCTTAATTTATTTCCTTTGCAAAAATAACTTAGTAATGTTAAAGAAAGTAATTCAGTTTTCATTATTTCTAGTAAAATACTATCTTAATTTAATTGCTAAAACAATGTTAGTAAACTTTCTTCAATGGGATAGTTATCAAATGATTAGTAATGTGTTAATTTTCTTGTCTTGCAAGCTAGTAAAGATTCCCAAATCTTTTATTATTCATCTTTGTGTAATTAAAGTTGCCATAATTTATATCAATTTCCTATTCGTTGGTCAAATCTCTCTTTGAATTTGACCATCAGGTCGTGTACCCCTTTAGGTTTCTAGTTGATTATAGATTTTGGAACCATTAGATTGTTTTAAGGAGCTAATATTATCCCTCTATTCTGTTAAAAGATTTATTATAGAATCAATTCCTGCTTCATTACTCCTTTGTGCTTGTTTATCATTACTATCATTCTCTTCGTGATTTTGGGCAAGTCTAGCACAATTTACTGTTGTCCTTGCCATTTATTATTCTTCAAAATTACAATTTTCCCAATTAATCATTGAATAGCTTCAAAACTAAATTTAATATTTTAAATTACTAATTTGTGAAAGTTGTAGTGAGCTCAAGGCCTAGTTTGCAAACGTTGCTCTAATACCATGTGAAAAGAACCAATCCATTAACCCAAAATTTACCACTGACTTTTTTTTCTTGTGATGGAGCTCCCAAAATTATGAATCATTTTAATGGATAATATGCTTTGGGACAAGTTCAAGCAAACTAAGGACCATATTGTGATTGATCCTAGTAATGCAAAAGAGAGTATGTGAACAAAAAGTGGAGAGCTAAGAATATAGAATGAATAGAGGGCTCATAATACTTAGGGGTAGAAAGAAAGATAATGATAGCTATTTGAAATGATACACTCTTCCATGTGTAATACAAATATGGAAAGATAGTAATGGAATCATATTGATTGTAATTAAACATTTTCTTGAACCCCATTCAATAGAGAAAATTTATATCTATAATTGATTCCTCAATAAGATTAGTTGTAGTAATATCTCCTTCTCCAATGCTTGGATCTCATAATACTATTTCTCAGCAACACACAAAAAAATCAAAAGGGGGGAATTTACCCTCAAAAATCTAGAGAAAAAATGAAGATAATTTTAGTTAGCTTCCCATAGATGTTCAATCAACATTCTTCTTCTAGCTCCTATATTTGTGGTCACTATTTTGGGTCCATCTACCTCCACAATAGGTGAATAGGAGATGGGTGAAATATATAACTTAGATCATAGAAAATCACTTTTCTCCCAAACACTTTTTCATTCAAGAATATCCTAGGAACCCTAATTGGATTGATTATCAACTGAAAGGTAGGTCAATTCTCAACAAGGAAGACCTATGAGGGGTTCTTTTAAGCTTTTAAGGGTTTACCACCAAGAAAAAGATTGGAAAAGACAGCTTAACATTCAATTCACAAAACCTAGTAATGCAGATCAAATCATGAATGTAAATGATCAAATTAAGCAACAACAAGTTAGGGTATGTGTACCTAGGAAGTTTAGATATGTGATGAGGTGATGAGGATTCTAGAAATGCAAAAATTCTGTCAAAATATGCTAAGGAGGATTAAGATGACCTTAGTGTTGTCTTAGTCCTGCTATTGGTTTTCGAGGGAATGTGAAATCTTCATATGTCAAAAGAGATAATGGAAGAATCTTTGCAAAATACGCTTCATAGGACTAAGATTCCCTTACTATTTTCTTAGTCCTGCTACTAATTTTTAGGGGAATTGTAGAATCTTCAGATGTCGAAACAAAATTTGGAAGAATCTTTGCAATATACCATTGGGAGGACTAAGATTCCCTTACTGTTGTCTTAGTCCCATTTTGAATTTTTGAAATCTCTAAATATGATCTTGAGGTCTAGTGTCTGCAGTTCCTTCTTCTCAGATCTTTGGTCCTGAAACTTTCAAATCTATCCTGTAGGTGAGTTTCCATGAAGATGAAAACATTGTAATACAACTTTGTAACTTTTTACTTCAAATTCTCTTCAAGTCTTCAACCTAAATCTAGAAACACAAACAAACAAGAGAGGAAATTTTTTTTGATTTCTAGTAAATGGGGGTTTTCCTTGGTCAAACCCATTGTTGGTAATTAAAACTTGAAATGAAATGAAATAAAGGAGGGAAATGATGAATGAACAAAGTCCTATGTTGCAGCTCACCAAACCCTTGTTATGAGATCTAAAAATGTATGTGAGATTAATAGCTTGAATGTAGATTTTGAAATGCTTGAATCCTTGATAGATCTTGATTTGAATTGCTTGCTTAAATAAAAACCCTACATCACAAATGTTATCTCTAAAACACACATGATGCAAGAATATCCTTGATATGATGCTTGAACCTTGATGATGGCTCCAAATGCTTGATTAATTTCTCTTGATCTCATAAAATTTCCTTAGGAATGAATACTTGAATGCTTGAGATTAAAATGAGTGAATGAACCTTATATTTATACTTATCCATGCTTAATATCCCAAAATTACACCACAACAAGCTAACATATGAAATCATTAACTAAATCCCGAAAAGGAGGCTAAATCCCACCAAGATTTGAAATTAAATCACGAAAATCACCTAAGGGGTACTAAGACACCCTAGGTGGCATCTTAGTCCCAAGTCTTGAAACTTGGGGTACAAACTCCAAAAAGGGGACCATTAAGGGCACATTTGAAATAAGGGTCCCAAGACCTTTCGGGGACAAAGATTCCCTAGATTGAATGTTAGTCCTAACCCAAAAATTAGGGACACATAGCCTGAATCATTAAATTATCATTTACCCTTTGATGTTTGTTGGGATTATCCATAAAAGGATATAATTTATTAGGCTTGTGGATGAAAAATGGGACCAATTAAGACATAAATAAGGATAGAAAGAGCAAGGTGGTCCCAAAAAAGTGTGAAAATGCAAGGGTAAGTATTTTCCTACACTAGATTTAGCCCTGAATTTAGTGAGAGGATAATTTGTCTTTATAATCACACTAAAGTAGCCAACCATGCAATCAAGAGGGGCTTAAATGTATGAATGTTAGTGTAAGAGAGGGGGACCAACCACATTAAGGACGAAGGTCATGGAGGGCCGAGAGAAGCAGGCTGCCCTAATTACCTCAACTTAAGGGATGATAGTGCAGTGTGCTAGCGTCTCTCAAGTGCGTTGGTGTCCGTATAGCTAGAGGACCGGTAAGACGATGTCTAACTGCTAGAAAATAAACTAATGACCTAGATAATGATTTATAAGTGAATAAAATAATATTATGAAATACGAGACATATAAACAGATATGATAAAACAAGTAGATCAATGCAAGGGTGAAAACAATGGTCTCACACAAAAGCTTGTTCGCTAACTAGCTCCACGAAGCATACCCACCTACACACAACAAAGAGGAAAATTGTTGGGGGCCTGTATAGGGGTTTTCCTCAGTCAGACCCCCATTTTTGTTTTTCCACGTCCACAAATAGAAAAGTTTGCAATGATATAGAGATAATATGATAAAGAGGGAATGCAAGGAAAAGAACTCTAGAACACTACTAAATAATGACGTGCTAACTCAGCCAAGTACTAGAGAAGGAGAGTAGTGAGATTACCACCTCCACCAAGAGTTCTCAAGGCTAATGGGGGAGAAAATGAGAGGAACTCAAGCCTGTGCTGAAATTGTATTGTTCTACACTTGCTCTATTAAAGTGATGGAGTGATGGAATTACTGCTATGGCATGCAATAATGTGCTCTAATGCTTGAAGTTCTTGAGCCTACGGATAAGATTGTTTAAGAGATGAAATAAAATCAAAGTGAATAAATTTGAAGGAGAGATGAAGAAAATAACCATATTCTGGCTGGTTAGCCAAAGAGGGTGTTACAAAATGACTTCCAATGGGAAGTGTAATGTCTCCACAGGTTTTATTTGCATTAATTTTCTAGGGATGTAAGTGCATCATGTGGACATTTGTGCACCACACCGGCTTCCCTAATAGTTATTCCCCTATCGACACTCAAATTAGGTGCCAAGTGGAATGAGGGAAGCGGGCTTATGTAGAATTAAGCCTCTAAATTTGGTTTTCTAAAGTGAGGAAGGATAAAAAGGGAGTTTGTGTTAGGGGTTCAAATTTTCTCCTATACATTTTTCCTGCACTTTAGCGAGCATGAATATTGGTGAGTGCTTTGGTAAAGTAGATCAAAGAAGAAGTAGGGTTAGAAATGTATACCTAAATTGTCGAGGAAGAAAAATGTGATCTGGCGAACTCGAGAGTGTAGAAAAGGAAAGTGACTTCATAGCACCATGGAACTATGAAGTTGAAGAAAGAAAGTGCCTCACAGGCTTGTAGACCTACAAGGAAGGTATCCTCCAAGAACTCTCACATGAAGGAAACCAAGGAAAGTGCCTCACAGATCCACAAACATGCAAGGAAGGTATCCCCCAAGAACTCTCACATGAGGGAGACCGAGAAAAGTAGAGTTTATAGAGTCAAAAAGTGGTGACATGTTTACCCGTAGATAGAACATATCAGGAAGAGGCCACACGGACGAGTAAGCGAATAGTCTCTTAGACTGTCATTAAGTTGGAATAATTTCAAAGGGATCCCTCAAGAACCCTTCAAAGGGAAGAGGGGTCCACTCAACGGATGTATTTTTTGAAAGTGAGGTCTAGTCGGGCTATCTCCAAGCTAGATGCGAAGATGTGGAGGGAGATTGGTCGAGCTACCATTGAGCTAGATGCGAAAATGTAAAGTAGTTCTAGTCAGGTTGCCCCAGAGCTAGACACAAAGATATAAAGTAGGTTTAGTCAGGCTACCCCCGAGCTGGATGCAAAGATAGGAAATAGGTCTAGTTGGGCTGCCCTCAAGCTAGACGCCATAGAGAAGACTTTCAAAGGGGTCCATTGGGAACCCAGTGTAAAAAGAAAGGGTCCACTCAAGGGATTTGTTCTTTGAAAGTGAGTTTCTTTCTCAAATCAATTCATCATCAAGGAATCCTTTTGATAAATGTTCAATTCATTAAGGAATTCAAAAGGAATTATATGCCCCCACATGAGGGGAAGATCAAAGTTGCTATTGCCTCGGGGGAAGGTTCCTAAGTCCTTTCTTTGTGAACCCATGATGAAGGAAAAATGTTCCATTAGGGTTTCAAGTTGAGAATGCAATTCTAAAGAAGTGTGTGAAGAATCTTGAGAAAAGATTCGTTGGGAATGAATGCATTTTATAAAGATTAGAGCAACGTAGAAGCAATGTTGTCACACATGAGAGGGACAACTCAAGCAAATAAGAGATAAATATTAAGAGAAAGAAAAATGAAAGATAACACGAACAAAGAGAACATGGGAATTTGGTTTTGCAGGGTCATATCTGCGCTTTCTTATATAAATAGGTAACCATGGTGCAAGGTGAAAGATTATCAATCCCCAAAAATATCAAGTAGAATTCACAAAAGCCAAAGGAAAATAAAAAATTGAGTCAACATAGAAGGGAAGCCTAAATGCTCCCAAAGCTTTGCATCATCCCCAAATTTTCAAAATTTAATAAAAAATATAGAATAATGTTGATACAGATAGAATAAGGTTTACAACTCAAACACCATACCTATATCCAAGCACCAACAAGGGTGACAAGGTTCATTCAGGTGTATATAGCATGATCACATGGGAACACATCACGACACACACACATCTAATCCAAAGATAAAGAATGGGTCTCCCCCTAACACTAATCAACCAAGAGGTCATCAACCTCCTGCTCTAGATCATCATAGGGGGAAGGAGGACAAGCCTACAATAGTGAAATATTAAGGGGAGGAGCTTCCAACCCTCCCACAACAAGGGCCAAGGAAGGACCTCCAAGGTCTTTGTCACTCAACTCTTGTGGGTCTAAGGTCAATGAATTCATGAAGATTTTTGACAAGGTCAAAACTTCATCCACTGAATTAAAAATGCACTTAATGAGAGTGCCATGTTTCACCTTGAAAAACAAAGGAGTTTGCACCCAAGGTTCGCCACTAAGTTCACCACATGATTCAGGAGTAGTGATGAAATTAGGGGAAGTCAGGACTAGTTCTGGTACTAGGATTAAACAAGCTAGTGTGGGGCCAAATTTTAGAGAAGGTGGACTCATCTTATGTCCTTTGTTGCAATGAGGAGAAATCTCTACCTTTTTCTTTATTGGGAGAGGTGAAATCCCTACATACGAGGCAAGAAGGGAAGAGGAGAGAGGGGAAAGAACCATAGAAGAAAAGACTAAGGTGTTAATTATATTTATGGGCTTTTGGAAAGGTGGGACATCCATAACAGGTCTCAGCAAAGGTGACTCCACTAAAGGAGTGATGAACACCTGCACTTTTCTAAGGTCAGGTGTATTTGCGCTCACAATGAAAGCAGGGAGTGATACAAATATTTTTTGGATGGGAACAAAGGGCGGGAGAGAGGAGGATGCATAAAAAGGTCTTGAAACAAGGGTAGTCATCTCCTCTTCCTTCCTCTGTGAGGTAGCCTGCTCAGCTAGGAGAGCCTTTCCTCAATGCTCATGCTCGCATGCAAGGCAGTTCTTGTGACTCTTAGAACTAGAGGCCGAAGGTTGCGAAGGAGTGGAAGGCTCCTACTTAGCCATGGGAGACAGTGGGGGGATTTGGCTCCAATGCCTTAGGAGTGAGCCTCTTCTTGCTCACTACTTTAGAAGCAAGGGAAGTAGGAGGATGTACAAGTTGGGATGCAGAGGATTCCCCATAGGAGGATTTCTACCTACCATATCGAATGAGCCTAGGATCTGTGGGTAGGATAGGAAGTTCGAACACAGGACACAGAGTGAGAAGAAGCATCAGGTTGAACAATGGAAGAGGAAGGAGGATCTTGAGACTGCTTCTTTTCTTCCCTTCTATGTACCTTGGTGAAATCATTGCTAGCTTTCAAGCAAGACCTATGTGAGATAGAATAAGGCAAAGGAGGGTATCTTACTTTTGGTTGGAACACCCTTTTTTGTAATTATATATGTGTGATATAAGAGGTCATTCTTGGGAGGGAGAGGACCAACAGGTGCAGGCCAAAAGTAATCTAAGGAATAACTACCATGAGAAACCAATGGTCTATAGCCGGTGTCATGGATCACATGCATGAAAACCTCATGAGATAATTTCATTTACTTATTCACAACCGAGGGAACTACATTCATAGCTACTAGCTAGTGGATACCTAGCTTCACTTTTAAGACTTCAGACCTCAAGATAATGTCAAACATGAGGTTCACAGACTTGGATCCGATAAGAATCAATAGGACAATACTACCTATAGGGGGTATGAAAAATCCATCATGCATGTGGTTGGTACTTATAGGTGCATCACATCCATCCTTATGCAGTAATTTTATTATCATGATATCCTTAGTTATAATATTCACTTGAGATGTCGGATCAATGAGAACACCTTCTACGATGTTTCTATTTATCCTCTCAGGAATTTAAAGAGGAGATGGTTCTATGTTAAATCCCATTGGTAGGTCTTGGTAAGTGAAGGTTATATCAGTGTCACTGCTCATAGGCTATGTAGAGGGAATAGGTTGATGTAAGAAAGAGGCCATCACACACACTAAAAAATTATTTCATAAAGCCTCCTAGAGGTTATAGGATAAAGCAATGACCCAATTCTTGTTTCATTACACAACACTTTGGAACCTTCCAACTACGCCTACTAGGGGTTTCATGTTGGGTTGTGAGGTGAAAGGCTCACAACACTCACACCTACAATTCTCCTAGGATACAAGGAAATGAACTTTCAATATCACAAAATGGAACAAAAATGGTTCACGTCGGGTTCACCAAAAATGTAAGAGAGGGGGACAAACCACATTAGGGCCCTAGGTCATGGAGGGTCAAGAGAAAAAGGCTGCCCTAACTTAGCTCAACTTAAGGGAGTGCTAGAAAATGAGGGATGAGAATGATGAGGACTATAAGCTCCTTCGATCACTTTATAGACTTGAAATTTGAGAGGATACTAGGTGAGTTGGTTTTCAAGGTCAATTGTGTCTTAGATAGCTCTTTTAAAAAGGACAAAAGTGTGGTTCTAGGGTGAAAATATGGCGCACTGGCATCTCTCAATTGCACTGGCATTTGTATGGCTAGAGGACCAACAAGACAAGGTCTAACTGCTATAAAATAAACTAACGACCTAGTTAATGATTTCTAAGCGAACAAAATAATACTATGAATTAAGAGACATATAAATGGATATGATAAAACAAGTAGATCAATGCAAGGGTGAAAAAAATGATCTCACACAAAATATTTTTCACCAACTAGCTCCACGAAGCACACCCATGTATACACAACAAAGAGAAAATTTTTTGGGGGCTATATAGGGGTCTACCTCAGTCAAACCCACATTTTGGTGTTTCCACCTCCATGAACAACCAAGTTTGCAATGATATAGGGATAATATTATGAAGAAGGAATGAAAGAAAAAGAACACTAAAACACTACCAAAAAGTAATGTGCTAACTCAACCAAGTAATAGAGAAAGAGAGTATAGAGCTTACCACCTCCACCAAGAGCACTCAAGGATAATGGGGGAGAAAATGAGAGAAACTCAATCCTTTGCTACAATGGTGTTGTTCTATAGTTTCTCTATTGAAGTGATAGAGTGATGGAATTGCTACTATGGAGTGGAAGAATGTTCTTGAATGCTTGAAGTGCTTGAACATGTGGATGAGATTTTCTAAGAGATGAAATGGAATCAAAGCGAATGAATTTGAAGGAGAGATGAAGAAAACAACCATATTCGGGTTGGTCAACCAAAGAGTGTGTTACAAAATGACTTCTAATGGGAAGTGTAGAGCCTCTACAATTTCCAACCACAAGAATCTGCCAGGGACATAAGCACACCGTGAAGATGTCTAAGCGCCACACAGGCATCCCCGATAGTTATTCCCTTATTGATGCTCTATTAGAAACACAAGGACAAATAACTGAGAGGGGGGATGAATCATTTGTCACATAGTTTCAAATTTATTAACCTTATTAATCCTTATTCTCAGATCTGATTAATAACCATGAAAGCATAAATCAACAACACATCAGAAATACACATAACACCAAGATTTTTGTGTGAGAAATCTATTAGGGGAAAACCACAATGGAGGTTAATCCACAAGTTTATACTCTGTTAAAATTATAAGAATAATAAATGGGGAATGCACATGCATTCAAGAACACTTCCTAGAACTCACTGCTCAAATACAAGGGAAGAATCATTGTCTTACAAAAAAATAAAGATTAAATCCATCATAATATTTTGAAATGATAAAGTAGCATATGCTAATGCTTGATTACAGATATGGTTAAGCACATGAACACTTCTTTATTCTTCTTCACTCTTCTTTACACTCGGCTCCACCTTCGAATGATCTGATCTTTATTTTCACATATTACTCAAACACTTCACATCATGCATGTCTCAAATGAGATAAACAGTTTCTCATATATATCCACAATAAGTAATTATATTGCTTCACGTTGGTTTCAACCAAATAATAAGATGAATACAAACTATTGGCCCAAAATGATAAAGATTATTAATGTGAATCTACCAAGGTCAGCCACAACATAGTAGAGACATAGAACAATGTCCTTGAACACAAAAAACCTTCAAATATTTTTCCTTGAAGATCCATAACACGCTTCAATCACCCTATCAGCCATGAACATGAAAAAAATGAACACACAATAGAAAATCAAGGATCGCGAGCACAACAATCAATGCAGACTTGCAACACAAATAGAAAATGATCTAGAAACATCCACAAACACCACATGAGTATACGAAACAACTCATATTACTAGAATAACATTGTCTTCTTCCATGAACACCATTTACAGTAACAAAATAACTATCAGAACATATAAAATCATAACTTGCTCACATCTTTATGCGCACCTCTGAAAATTTCAGTGGGTAAAATAGATAGGCTTGAAAACAAACCCTTTAATCTGAAAATTCTCACCATGAACATACAAAACTTTCCATCATATTGGTCTTCACTGCTTCATTGACAACCTGCAACTTATTTTATTACATTTTTCTCAATATCCTTGACATATACAATCTTAAAGATATTAATGCTAATAGTGTTGACATCAATGACAACCACATATCAGCAACATAACCAGAACATCCTACATGCTCAAAAAAAGCACCAAGTGGAATGAGGATAGTGGGCTTATGTGAAATTAAGCCTCTGAGTTTGGTTTTCTAAAGTGAGGAAGGGTAAAAGGGTAATTTGTGTTAGGGGTGCAAATTTTCTCCTATATAGTTAGTAAGATAGGATGACAATAATCAAGAGGGTGGCCAAACCTCAGGATCAAGATCCTATGACAAACCAACATAGGCACAGATAAACACACTTGTGGATGATGTATGAAGCCATAAGAAGATCACAATCAAACACCATCAAAGATACAAAAAGAAAAAATTCCATGAATCAATCTTAGACTGGCCATCCAACACATTGTGGACAAAGTCTAAGTTATTTGTCCAAAAAGTTTTACAAGTGGAATGTATTTTCCACTATGAAAATAAAAACACATGCTCACAAGGGCTAGTGAAGCTAGTTGTCCACTAGGTGAGCCCCAAGAAATTCATACCAAATTCATACACCCATGAATATGATAAGGATAAAGAAAAATTCATTCTCACATGGGCTAGTGAAGCTAGTTGTCCACTAGGTGAGCCCTAAGAAACCACATCAAAGTCATAACTTCATGAATTTAATAAGGTACAAAGAAAAATGCACGCTCACCAGGGCTAGTGAAGCTTGTTGTCCACTAGGGGAGCCCCAGGAAACCATAACAAAGACATACCTCCATGAATTTAATAAGGTACAAAGAAAAATTTATTCTCACAAGGGCTAGTGAAGCTAGTTGTTCACTAGGTGAGCCCCAAGAAACCATATCAAATCCATACCTCCATGACTTTAATAAGGTACAAATATGTAACACAATAAGAGAGAGAGAGATGTTCAAAAGGATTTTTCTTAGTTCATGCAAGGTAATAATTTTAGGGGACATTGTTCCTAATGTCTCCAAGAGAGGACCAATCAAAGGATAAAAGATTCACAACTTAGGGAATCTAGTGCATTACATCACCACTAAGAGGAATTCAATATGCTAATATAGATAAAAATCTTGAAGGACATTACTCCTAATGTCACCTCAAAGAGAAAAAATATCCCATGAAGTAAGAAAATGCAAGGAACATGAAGATGCAAATGAAATCATGCCAAAATAATTCTGAAATAACACCAATGTATGCCCCCACTTTAGATAAATTGTTAAACACCATTCTATGAGAAATTACTTTAAATTAGAAAAACATGAAAAAAGGAAAAGGAAAAGAGGGTTGCCCCCCAAAAACACATAATGATTCTATGGATTCAGGGTCAGTATCTATCTTTGCTAAAATGATATTAGAGAGATAGGGGTTGTCATCATTCCCCAAATACACATAGAGCTAGAAGAATGACACAAAGAGAGCAAAAAAAAAGAAAAACCTTTTGGGTCAACATGGAAGAGACATAGGGTGTCTTGATGCCTTGTGTCATCCCTAAAAGGAAAACACAAGACAAAAATGAAAGGAAAAGAAAAGAATAATGAAATATATTTTAGGTCAACACATTGGAAGAGACATAGGGGGTGTCTCGATGCCTTGCAATATCCCCAAAAGGAAAATACAAGAGAAAAAATGGAAATGAAAGGTAAAGATCAATGAAAAGGAAAAAGCTTATGAAATATAGAAGAATATAGGTACAAATAAAGGAAAGGACAAAGAGAGAGAGAAAATCAAATAGAATAGAATGGGGGATCACATTACATACATGCAATCACACAAAATAAAATCAAAAAGAGTAGTAAAGAACATGTGATTCAACCTATAGTAGGTCATCCGCCTCCCAATCTCAGTCAGTATAAGTGAAAGGTAGAAAAAAAGCCTAAGGGACAATGACAAATGCATTATGAGGACAAGGATATCTACTTCTTTCCCCCACTGAGTGCAAGACAAGAATGAGTTGAGGTAGGTGATAGGAAAGATCATTTAATAGTGAGAATAGAATGTTCTACAACTATTACATGACAAGGGGCTTCAAGATCGCACGTTAAGGGATTATATCTATGTTGTAAAATTGCTAAAGGATCCTTATTAAAGCATGACACTCATCAATAATATATCCAAGAGTTCAATGGTATTCACAATACTTCATGTTATCTTTAGGAATTTTTTTTCTAGGAGAGGTGATAATTTAAGTCGGCCTATGTTTATAAGGTGTTCGAACTTTTTTTAAATTATTGTTTGAGTATGTAGGAATGGTAATGACTTGAGCTTGTAAGGTATAGAGTAAAAAATTTATTGAGTTGAAGGTTGAGGAGGATGACCTAACGTGATCCTATCATCCTTTTCATTATTATAGATCATTGGTTTCTCTTTAGGAAGAAGGAAATTCATATCGGGAGGAGAATCTAAGATCACCGTACAATCATTACAAAGCCTTAGGTGCTCTCTATGAGAACTTATGTCATGAGGGGGATCTTGAAATAGTAACCCTTTTTTGTTTTCACTAGTTGGTATTTGCTCTAGGAATTGATGAATTTCATGCTCACTTGTATCACATCCTTGTTTACTCAAGATTGTAAAGCCTTTTCCATGTGTTTCTTCTAGATTGATTGGAGTGTTTGTTACTTTTTTATCATAAAATGATTGAGAATTTAATTATTTATAGGAACTAGATTCACCTATTGTAGGGAACTTAGGTTCAACTTTTGTTTCAATTTTGTGATGTAAGAAATAAAATATTTCAAGAGGTGGTATTGTAGGACATGTTGGTTGTTTCATTGATGGATAAAAGGATGCATTAGCTTCAAAGTTGTTAAGGAAATAATTTAGGAACATATTCATGTTGTCATCATCTTCTCCAATGATGTCAAAATCACAAGGAGGACATGCATTAGGAGTTGATTGATCATGAGTAAGTTAAATGTCATTAGGATCATTACCAAATGCACTACTTCACACATCTACCAAAGATTTCAAGGAAATCCAAAAAATTCCAAAGCACATATCCATGATGCAATATTGAACAAATACACTTGAAATGAAAGAAATTGGAATAACAAAAATTCCGCAAACTGTAACAAAAAATTGAAAGTAACCAACAAAAATATGATTAGTCCCAAGTCTTGAAACTCAGGGCACAAACTCTAAAAAGGGGACCATTGAAGGCACATTTGAAATCAGGGTCCCAAGACCTTTGGGTAAAAAAATGCCCTAGGTAGCATCTTAGTCTTGACCCAAAAATCAAGGACACAAATCTAGAATCATTAAATTATCATTTACCCTTTGATGTTTTTCGATATTAGCCATAATAAGATATATCTCAATATGATTGTTTGTGGAGTTTAATGCATTACATTTCTCATGTTTAAATCAATTAGCATGAAGGTCAACTAGATATTTAGGGTAGGATGTCTATTTAACAATTGAAGGAGAATTATTTGTTTATAGTGTTCTGGATGCTTTGGAACACAAGTATATGTAGGAACACTATCGAGATCATCCTCCCTAGTTTCACAGAGCCTGAAGTGTAGGCGAGAAATATTTTATATTAGTCTCCCATTCGTTGGTCAAATCTATCCTTGAATTTGACCATTGGGCCTAGCACCCCTTTAGGATTCAAGTTGGTCGCAGATTTGGGAACCAATAGACTATTCCAAGGAGCTAATCTTATCCCTCTATTTTTAAAAAATATTTATTATAGTATCAATTCCCGCTTCATTACCCCTTTGTGCTTGTTTATCATTATTATCATTCTCTTCCTAATTTTGGGCAGTTCTAGCATGGTTTTTTCTTGTCCTTGCCATTTAATATTCTTCAAAATTATAATTTTCCCAATTAATCATTTGAAGAGATTCAAAATTAAATTTTAAATTTTAAATTACTAATCTGTGCAAGTTTTAGAGAGCTCGAGGCCTAGTTTTCATACCTCACTCTAATACTACATGCAAAGACCCAATTCATTAACCAAAAATTTACCACTAATTTTTTTTGTTTCCTATGATGGAGCTCCCAAAATTACAAAGAATTTTAATGCATAATATGCTTTGGGACAAGTTCAACCAAGCTAGGGACCATATTGTGCTTGATCCTTGTAATGCAAAAGAGAGTATGTGGAAAACAAGTGGAGAACTAAGAGTAGAGAATGAATAGAGGGCTCACAATAGTTAGGGGCAACAAGCATGATAAGGATATCTATTTGAAACCATACACTCTTCCATCTATGCTACAAATATGGAAAGATAGAAATGGAATCATATTGATTACAAGTAAAGCTTTGCCTGAACCCCATGCAACAAAGAAACTTTATATCTGTAATTAATTCCTCAATAGGATCAGTTGTAGTAATATCTCCTTCTCCAATGCTTGGATCCCATAATATTATTTCTTAGCAACATACATAAAAATCAAAAGGGGGGGGAATTTACCCTTAGCATTATGGAGAAAAAAATGAAGATACTTTTAGTCAACTTCCCAGAGATGTTCAATCAAAATTCTTCTTCGAGATCCTATATTTTTGGTTGCTATTTGCAGTCCATCTATCTCCACATATCCAGAAACCAACAAACTCATAATCCAAAAAGAAAGAAATAGACAGTGAGTCTATGGAAATATCCAATCATCATAGGAGGACCTTTTGGAACTGTTACTGGTGGTCAACTTGTTAACCTTATCATCTTTCTAGGTTTGCTAGTGTGGAGCTTATAATTTTATATTGTAAATGGTTTTGATGGAGTTAATTAGAATGTAGTACCATCAAGGGTCAAATTGTGGGAAATACAGTGTGCTTTTTTTTTTTTGCTCCTTTGGGATTAGTTGGAACCCTATGTTTGGATTTCCTCTTCTCCTTTATTACTCATGGATTTTTCCTATTGCAACTTTTCAACACTTCAATTTCACCTTTAGTGAGGTATCACATTTGGATAGCTCATGTGACAATGGTGATCTTTACAACTCATGCGGTGTCATTTTTATTGATATAAGGAAGCCATTGTGCTAGTTGAAATGGTTTGACTTGATATTGCAAAGGAAATTTTACACAAATATAAGGAGTTTTTGCAAGAAATATCTTTGTTCAACTGCCTGATATATGGGTAAATCTAGCACATGTTCACATTGCACTAGGAGAATGCACTTGCAATGAAAATGTATCAAAAATATTTTGGGGAATTCTATTTTTCAACTAACACTCAAGTTTTATTATATTTGGCTTGATCACATTATGAAGTGGATGTCGCAAGTATGAATGTGTTTGGTGGTGTTTTCATTAATGTTGGCATTGATTTCAACATAGTTCAGGCTATTGTAGAGAAAGGAATCAAGTTATTTTAGGTGGTACATGTATGGTTAAGATACTGTAGAGATGTTGTGAGTACATGGAGATATTTTTATGGTGCTCCAGGAGTGCTAATATCAAGCTATTTTGATAAAATTAATAAATAGTGAAGACAAAGTTAGATGTGTGTCTTGAATGTGCTTCGATAATGTGCTTTGTATTTTTTTTGTGTTGATACTATGCTTGTGCAGATATGTAGTGTTGTTTATGGGCATCCTTGGATGGTATATCATGAGTTGATGAAGAGTAAAAGTTTTCTTCACCAGTTTGTGAATTGGTTTGGCAGAACTGTTTGTCTATGGACTGAGAGAAATGTATTTTTCTTCTCTGCAGTCCCCTGGTGGTTTGTCTCAGATCTTGGAGATCTGGAAGAAGGCTAATAGTGATGTTATCTATGTTCTAGAAAAATTCTTCATGGTTTGGTGCTCTAAGAGGATTGCTCTAGAGCTACTATGTGTGTCTGCACGGTCTGGTTGGACTGTTGGAATGTGTTCTATGTATGAAGATTTCTGGAGGTGTTGTGGATGTATCTAAAGGTTTATAAGAAGTGCTCCAGTGTTTGGTGAAGTGTATTATGTGATCTGTACTTCAAATTTCATTTGAGTTTTCATTAGGTTTAGCTAACCTAGTACATGAAGGATAAGCATCAATTCAGGAAGTGTGTGATTGATCCAAGATGTTGTTTGGGTCTTGATTATGTATGTATTTGGTCCACTCTCATTGTTATCCATCGTAGGAATTTTGAGTTATCGAGCTAATTTGAATTTATAAAATAAAGAATGTGTAGCTAACCTTAGAAAAAGTTTCTAAGATCGAAGATGTTATAAATACAAGTCAAGATGTTGTGAGTGACAAGTGTGAAACAAGTTTGAAAAGTAGAGTATACGAAAGTGAATCAAGGTAGCAGTATTTTGATGTGTTAGATTTGTAAAAGAAGTGAGCTGATGGTGTCTGCAATTCTTTGATCAAGGCTATGAATGTGTGAAACTTGTTGTGGTGGATTTTCTATTATCTTTATTTTTTTGTAGGAAATGAGCCTCCTTCTGGACAATGAGTCTTATTTGTAGGTAGTGAGCCTTTGTATCTGGACAATGAGTCATTTCTGGGTAGTGAGCCTTTGTATCTAGTTTTTCATTACTATTATATTGTGAATTAATCCTCATCGTGGTTTTTCCCTCATTGGGTTTTCCACATAAATCTGGTGTCTCTAGTATTTTCTTTATGTTATTTAAATTTCTTGTTTATACTTAATAATATATTAAAGTGAATGTGATTAGATACAACTGATTCAACCTCCTCTTAGTTTTCTTGTGCATTTCAACAATGGAATAGTGGCAAGATTTTGGAGGAATATTATTAAGAGTTGTGCATTTAGTGCCCTCAAATTACATGTTACACTTTGATGTTGGGGCGTAATGTAGAAGTTTTTAACTTCAGCACTTCAAAGGAAAAATTGTATTGTTGATGAGGTCCTTTAGTAGTGTTAAAATTAATGAATGTGTTGAATCCCTTTTGTGCTATTTTTTCCTTGATGACAATTTGTATTACCTCTCGCATCTCGGCGGTTACTTTCTCAGTTGATCTACTTTTCTTTTTGGCACATTTACTTCATTGATTATATTATATTTGGTGTCTTTGATATCTTGGATCCATGTGCAGATCTTGGTTGAGGTATTTTGGTTAGAGGTTCTATGTTCCATTATTCAGGTGACATGTTTTTGTTTTGATAAATTTGTGTTTCAGTATTTCACTTGATTACGAGTGATTGGCATGATCAGTAACAAGCATCTTGATATTCATCAAAGGTATATTTCTCTATTCTCAGTCAGTGGCATTGGTACAAGGAATATTTGGTAATTTTTTGAGCTTTCGGTATTCAACTTTTGGTATATTATAGGGGTTTGATCACTATTGTGTTTATGGTTTTGAGATACTCGTTGATCATTCCTTCTCTCTCCATACATTTTAATTGGCATGGGATTATGGCTTTGTGAACTCTGCATGAATTCAATATTTATCTCTTCACAAGGTTTTGGATAATATTGGGCACATTATATTTGGTTATAATGAGGTGGCTATCATATTTATTTTAATTGATATCTCTTGGCATTGGCCATTATCTTTGGCACACTATATGCTATTGGATTTCTATGTGATGGAAAATCGGCTTTGGTTAAAGGTTTAAATATTTGATCTCTCACTAGAATTTGCATAAGGTCTAATGTTTGAAATTTATTTGGGCCTAAAGGCCGATAGAAGGTAAAAGCATTGGTAATTATGTTAATTTCACATTGGATGTGATCGACCCTTGTTCATTGGAAATTTGGCATTACACATACTTAGTCTTTGATTTAGGAAAATGAGTTAGTCGATGTTTTCACAATGACTAAAACAGTCAAATGCTATCATGCCTATCAACATGTCTATCTTTGAACTGGCCGTAGATTTCAAACATCATTATCATGAGTTTTTTTTGTCTTTTCGATGACTATCCTTTTAGACTCCAAATGCTATCACATTTTGCAAAGGATTACGTTTTGTTTGGATGGAAGTTTGGGTCAAAATATTACTTCATTGCTTGAGGGTCTCAAACCCTACTCTGGCCACCACCATGGAATCATTTCTTTGGTCGTTTCATTGTTATCTCTGGCATTCTGATCTTGGACAATGTATGGGGGAGGTGAGAAGACCATCACTATGATAATTTGGTGTGTTTGCTTCCCGTCGACTGGCGATGGGGCAAGATTGGAAGGTATTGTGGTCGTTTCTTCCTCTCCAGGATTGGTAAAATCCTTGTGACAACAACCTCATTACTTTTTTCAAGTATTCATCCTTAGTCTCATTTGAAGATCCGTTAATTTACAGTCAAGGTTATTATGAGCTAATTTTTTTCTATCTTATGCAAAATGAAAAGTGAAAAACATCTATTCTTTTGAAGAGAAAAGTCTGGAATGTTAATTTAAAAAAAAAACGTGATTGCAACTCTTTTAAAGATCATCATGATAGTTTTAAAAAGGTATGTGATTTCTAGTTGTGGGAAAATCATAATATCCTTGAATCTCTTCATTTTATCACCTGGGCTCATTTATAATGGTTCTTTGTTGCATTTTCTGAAGGTTATCATATCTTTTTGGTGAAATGAGTTTTTGAGTTTGTGGGTCAGCTTGAATGCTTCGAAATTCTTCAGTTTCTTACCTAGATTCCTTGGTAACTACTATTATATGCATTATTACTTGTTTTAAGTTGCATTTTTGTTACTAAAAGGGTAAAATGGATATACTCTTGTTTTTAAAAGATGCGTTCTTATTATTTTGGGTAAGTACTACATGTGCAAGCCACTTGTGAAGAAAAGTTCAGTTACACCTCTATTTTTTGAACTGTTGTTCTATTATTGTCAGAAAGAAACGATCTATCTATGAGGGAAATGGTATATTCTGAAACTGCTAATTGACTATAGTAATTGTAACCTGAAAACTATCTTTTTTAAATTCCTCAAAAGTGAAAATTGAGAAACAGTTGATATACTTCCTGGAATGTAATGATGTAAACTGAAAATGGTTGAAAATGGAGAGAATAGGGTTTTTTCATTACAGAAAAACCTAAAAACAAAGAGGGTAGTTATTTTCATGCAAGGAAGTTAGGGTAATGTTTTTTTATCCTAAAAATTTGTAAAACATAGTGTGTTGTTTGTTCTACATTTTGTATCATGAAAGATTGATAAAGAAAGAGTGAGAAAAAAAGAAAGAAAGGTCATATCAATGTAATACAGTTTGATGAGAAGTTGTATTGACACTATAACTAGATTATTTTCCTCAGGCTATATCAAGATTTGATAATGAATGGAACTCTGAAGAGTTATTCTTGACTCCTGAGAATTCTATGCATCGTCTGTCAAGAGGCACTTGACAAAAATAAGAGAAACATAGAGATCCTCTATATCATTGTATGTTATATTGAAAAACAGAAAAGGGGTTGGTGCTCCTTGAGATTGTTTTCTCTAAACAAAGGATTTGGTTCTCCTTGATTCAGTGCTCATAAATATGCCATTGAGGCATTTTCAAAATAATTATTGAAATGAAAGCCTAAAAAAGGCAGTAGGTTCAGGAGTGGTTTTTCTACCCGAGGAGGGTTTTCCACTCGACATATCTTGTTTCTATTTGTGTTTTTGTGATTCATTTGTTTTAGTGCTTTACTGCTTTAAAATGCAATGTTACATTACTCATTCCAGTTTATATGATTGTGTTCGAATACATGAATGATTCTATCATTGATAAATGAGAACATATGTATGGGTCTTTTCATTGTCAGTTAAATTTGTTAAAGAAGTTATAAAAACTGATTCACCCCCCCCTCTTAGTGCATTTTCACTCCAACAGAATCTACTCTATGTGTTTAGCCAACTTTTAGCTCTGGTGATCCCTCGTACTCTCAGATTTGATGAGAAGAGGATAGAGTCGCATATTGACTATTGTAAACTTTTTATTGATGCCACCAAGGTTTATAGAGAACCAGTAGAATGTGAAGAGGAACAAAACCATTAAAATTTGGGATTGGTGCTACAATTTGTCTTGGTGATGAAGTAAAATGAAAGGCTCGTGATGAACTTTCAGGTCTCGCATGTTTCCTATCACCCATCGCTAAAAGGTTTTATTTTCCCCATTTGACTTCAGTGATACACAATGGCACATTATTTTCTTCTATTATTGTTGTTTGCATTGTCTATTTCCTTATCACTTTAGTGATGGTACAATAATGGGTTCTCTTATTGACCATCACTATTATCTAATACCCTCTTCCCATGGCTATGGTGATGCACGATGGTAACTGCACAATGTTGGTGTAGTGCGTGGTGGGACGTGTGGGTGTCGTCAAATAACAATATTTGATGGAATTTAGATGGTGGGGACTTAGTTAAGTAAAAATGCATGGTTAGATGGGGTTTTATATAGCTCGATAAAAATGGATGAAAGTTTTCATTCATTTAAAACATTTTTCAGGTGTGCTACAAACAAATAAAACATAAATTTTATGTTGTAGCAAGGGCAAGCAAATGAAAGGAGCATGAAGTAATATGCAAAAGGGGCTTTTCTTTAGTTGGGATTTTATTATTGATCAAAGGCCTGAATGATGCTAGTTTTTTATGATGATTTCCATTTAGGTTTGTTCCATTTTCCTTAAATGTATTTTCTTGCTTCCTTTCTATGGGTCTTTTGATGGTTAAGCATTCGAACTCATGTGGAGATAAATTTTATAAATTTAAACATAGAGAAATAGAATATTTCTGAGTCTTAGGTATAGATTCTAGCTTGTAATAGGTATCATAGTTTTACAACAAGAATGAAATATAAATGAAAATTGTAAATTTTGGAACATTTTCTCTCCCATGAATTATGTTACACAAATTATGAATAAAACAATCAATGATATTTTATCTGTCTTCAATCTCTTCGGTTGAATGTACGGTTTTTTTTCTTTAGTTCAAAGAACTAATTAAATGCTTTGATGAAACCATAGGTCTGTGTGATGGAGTATTAGGATTACTAAGTAGTTTTTTTATAGATATCTTGAGTTTTTTTATTGCAAAGAAATATAACAATAGTCTTTAAATGTAGGGTTTAATTGTTGATGTATTATAGTTTAATAAAAATATGAGTCTATTGCCCATGGATAAACCAATGTTCTATTAATTTGGTCATCTCTAAAGTCAATTGAGTCGATCTTATCTATCATAGAAAAAATTCATATTGAAAATCACTTACACACCATAAATTATTGGAAAGTTGTATGAGATATACCCATTCTTTGCTTTTAGATAATAATTTTGTAAAGGATCAGCCAGATTCTTGAAGAATTGTGTCTATTAGCAGATTATAGGAATGCATCTATTTATCACAATTTTCATGATAAAATAGCACAAGAGTATCATCTAAACATTGTTAGGATTACCCTCTTGGATCTCACAGAGCTCGAAGTGTAGAGGTAGTATCCCAAAAAGCCTCTACCTATTCATTGGCCAATCCTCACCATTGTTGACCATTGAATTTTGGTAGATTCATAGATAATGACTAAGATTTAAGTTTGGTTCTAAAAAAAACCAAGATCTTTATTCTTATCTCATTATTTGTTTATTCAATTGTATAATCAAGTACTTATCCATACGAGATAGGCATCCATTCATCTAAGATAGATATCTACCCAAACGAGGTAGGAATCTATCCATAAAGGATAATAATGTGTTCTAACTAGATACTTAGACTCATTAGGACCATCTGAGTCCCGAGTCACTCACTAAAGACTACACTCCTCTTGGAAGTGCGTTGAGGTCATCATATTTAGGATTATATAGAAATAAATATGTAGCTTTTGTCTCGCCTTGGAATATTGCATAAGGCCTCGAGGAGTCAAGCGAATCCATCTAGGATTCCTTCTAAGTATCCAAAGAACAAATTTTATCTTATCTTTATATTAGATATTTTTGGCCCATTTTGACCAAACAATTCTCTTGAATTATTATATTACATTTTAATTTATCATTATCCTAACTCTTCATTAGCTTCATCCCCAAATTCCTAAGGTACTATAAGGATCCTTTGTTTCCTAGACTACCTAGATACCCTACTTCCAAATGGGATTAAGGTGTAAAATATGAAGTTCTATTTTCTAATCTAAGTTTTATGTGAACTATTATATGGGTATGCAACCCTTTCTAGGGATCTTTTCCCCAAAAAACTCCTCTGAAACTACTACCCATGAAGGGAAGCAATAAAAACATGATTAAATAGTCTCTATGACTATTATGTTTTTCCTAGATATCTAAATCTTAGTTCCTAATAATAATGTCACACTTGAAATCATTTGAGATACAATTTCCTTTTAATTAACATAAAATTATTAAATAAATTCCATCAAATCCTATAATGGAGTCTACTATGTCTGAGCTAGCATATTTTTCATTTATTTTAAATTATCTTATTAAATTATTGATCCAAGAGAGATTACCCATCTCTTGGACATTAATACGACTAATTTGTTCCTTATTTTTCCCTAATGATTTAAAGGGTTGGTGCCATAGATGCCATTTTTGCAGATATTCTAGGCTATGGATGTATTAGCTCAAGCACAACAATATTACTTGTAAATGTGAGCCAAAGGCATCGTTGATACCAAACACTACTATTTTTTGGTTTCAACTCTTGATTAAAATTTTCTTTTCTAAGAAAGGAAATAATTTAATTACTTCTTGCAAGGTAATATGCTTTTGGAAATGAAATAAACACTAATTTATACTAGCTTTACCATTTCAAAATTATAAAAAAACTAAGTCAATATTGAACTAAAACAATGCAATTGGAGATACTAATCTACTTTGTAAGAAGATAATAACTTCCTTTCCACTTTCTGATCATCGAGATCCTAGTATAGGAGAGGTGAGAGTATATAGTGTACAAAAATTATAAGTGTTATTTAATTCAACATTAAAAAAAATAAACTAAGAAAACCAACAACTTCCCTTCCACTTTTTGATCACCAAGTTCCTAGTACATGCAAGGTGAGAGCATATAATGGTCGAGAATTGCAATTATTAATTAATTCATCCATCTATTACAAAGTGTTCAACTAACTACCACATGCTAATATATCCTTAAGGTAGCTCTAATTACTTCAAAAAAAGAGTACAATTATGTATTGTTACTAACTTGCAAAATAAGAGACTTAACAAAAATTAAGCATTTGATATTCAACATATCTAAGAAATTTTACTAACATTATTTAACAAATAAATTAAGACAATATTGATCACTAATTTACTTCCTATGAAATTACTAATTTGCATTGCAAAGAAATAAATTAATGTAAATATTTGATAAATGAATATATAAATATCAACATTAAATTGATCACAATTTTTTTATGCAAAGGTAAGGATGTTGAGACAATAATAATTGTTTGAAGAAAAGTAACTTAATTGCATTCTTGAGATTACTAACTTACTTCTAGCAAGGAAATGAATTAATGAAAATTTGATAGATTTCATTGTTGTGAAAACAAAATTATCATCTCTCATTAACAAATTTAAATAAATACCTACTTTTAAAGTTCACCAGCTATTTAAATAATCATTGTGGGAATAAATAAAATGATCATAAATCTATTTGTGAAGCAAAGAAAAAAAAGGCAAGATATTTGGTTTGTAGAGGTTTTTTTAAATTTTTTCAGTAGACTAAACTTCTAATTTCAAGTTCAAGATTTAGCATAAATATGTTTGCTAAAAATTCGAGATTCTTGTTTGGTGGAGAAAAATAAGAAATCTTAATTTTTACCAAAATAATATCTATGAATGATTTTGATGTTTCTATCTTAATTAATTTACCGTTTACTCAATCATACTATTTTTTTAAAATATATTAACTCTTTTATAATAGTAAAAGGAAAATTTGTATTCATTAATCTATATTTTTAATTGTAATGCTTCTATGATTTATTTATTTTAATTTTAATTTTTTTTTGGAAAAGAAAAACTTTATATATAATTTTTTAAACAAATTTTTAATATTAAATGTCATGTACTTGACTAAAAAAATCATTAAACAATATTTATTTTGAAACTAAGAACATTTAATTATATTATAAAAATATATACCAACCAAAATTATATATATATTAATTTTATATAAATTAGAAAAAAAATTAAAGTTATGTGGGGAGGCTATGACTTCCAAGCCATAGTCACCCCCCATATATGAGGCCTATGACATGTTTGTTTGTAGCGTGTAATAGGTCACGACCTTACAAATAGGTCGCTTGACCATTTAAAAAAATATCTTTTATATATGTATTTTTTATATTATTTTTTTTCTTATTAATTTTTAATTAAAAGATTTTTTATTTTTTTTTGGATAAAAGTCATGAGGCCTATATATTATAGAATATTTATAAAATGTACCTATATATCAAAAGAGGCTAGATTGCTAGATTAGTTCCAAATTTCAACCTATCATAAGGAGGTACGTATAAATAAAAACGCCAGATTGCCAGATCAACGCTATAATTTCAGCCCATCCTTCTACCATCTTCCAAATTTCATACTAACAAACTAAGATACAGTACATCATAATCTATCATAATAAACTCTATACATAACATCCTATCAACATCTTATATCTAGTATATTAGGATTAGGTAAAATTAAACACTGTAAACAAAAAATGAAATCTTGCACAGGTCAAATATCTACTCCTCCATACAATCTTCTCCATGGAACGAGTTCTCATCTTGACCCTCTGAAATCTCTTGTAGATGCCTTTCCTGGGAAAAAGGATCAAGATCAAATTGGAGTTCTTTCCCAATAGATAGACCAACAACATTTCCCTTTGCCAATTGATACCCAGCTGAAGAACCAACCATATTCCCTTCTACAAATTGAACTTGAGTTGAGGAACCAACAACATGTTCATTTGGGATAATGTTTCTAGCTGGCAGTGACTCAAGATCCTCATTTGTTGGTATAGACACCAAAACCTCATCATCTAGGTTAACAGAGCCTAAAGCTTGAGGTGGATGAGGGTAATGTTCATGAAGAAAACATATGGTATAATATTTCTCCTTGACATCAAAGCTCATTGTGACACACATTCTCTTATAATTTCTCCTTAAAGCTTTCAAAGAATGTTGGCAATCCTAAACTGCAAAGATAGACTTATAGATTCAAATATATCCTCATATTACGACCTAGATTTAATAGATTCGCTAGAAAATAAACCACCTAGATACGCATCACCAACAAAAATATTATAACCTTGAACACATTGTAATAACCCATCCACATCAAGTATTTGAGGCTTGAAAAACCTAGCAACAATAACTTCCAACTCACTGTTGGCAAAACAAGGATAGAAAAATAAGAGAGGGGGTGGATCAGTTGTTACAAAAATTAAGCTTATTCAATCTTAAACAAATTTTAATCTTAGATCTGATAATTAATAGTGAAAGCATAAGTCAACATCACATCAGAGACACATGAATGCCAAGATTTTTATATGTGGAAACCCTATTAGGGGAAAACCTTGGTGGATGTTAGTCCACAAGATTATACCATGTTAGAAGTATAATAAAAGAAATGAATAGGGAATGCACATGCATTCAGGCACACTGACTAGAGCTCACTGCTCAAAGGGAAGGCTCATTGCCTTACATAAAATAATCAAATTAAATCCATCTGATGAGGTTGAACTGAGAAATTAATTTCTATAAAAGCTTGATTACAGTTCCAGTTAGGCACAAAAAAAACTTCTTCACACTTCACTCAATCTTCTTCACACTCTACTCTACACTCGAATGATATGACATTTATTTGCACATATCTTGCATATACTTCACATACATTCACCGAACATCATTTAAAATGATTAAATAATCACTCTTATATATCTGCTACATGGATTTGCATCAACAACTCTATCGGCCACAAATAAAGAATAAATTACAAGTATCGGCCTCAATACATGAACAAATATTAATGTGCACCAACCTAAGTTAGTCACAACATAGTGAGGACCTAAACCAACATCCTCAAACATGCCAAACAATACAAGACTAATCCATAAGGATCCGCAACACGCTACCACCATCATGTTGGACAAGAACATGAAAGCCTTAAGCACACAAGGAAAAAACTTCTATCATGAACATGTTGATCAATGCAGACATACCACACTGATAGAGCATGATCTAGAAACATCACTAAAAATGTCAAGAATGTACACAATAACTCACTTCACTAGAATTTCAATCTCATCTTCTAGAAACACCTACTATAGTAACTAAATAATTGTAGGAACACAAAACTTCATAACTTCCTCAAATATTGATGCACATCTCTAAAACTTTTAGACAACATACTAGATAGGCTCATAAACAAACCCTTTAATGTGCGCCTTCAAATCGTCAATGTATAGAAATTTCAAACACTCTGACCTTCTTAGCTTAACTGGCTGCCTATAATATATTTATCACAATTTTCTCAATATCCTCGACATATACAATCTTCAGAACCACCAATGCTAATAGTGTTGACATCAATGACAACCGCATATCAGCAACACAACCACAACATCCAAATGCCTCCCCCTTTGGCATTGATGGCAACACATGATGTGAAAAATAGTACCATTAACACAACTAGCTTTTCGTATAGTACACTTCTCCCCCTTTGTTCTCCAGTTATCCTCTCATAGCTCTTCTCTCCCTTTCTTCAACGGTTTTTCACATTATTCTTCTCCCCCTTTAACAACAATGGAAAAGGTACACATGCTCTTATCCACATGCCATCTGAATCATCTGACTACTCCCTCTAAGTAGCATCCACCACAACATCAATTTGAAACAAGATATTATTGTGAGTCCATAGATTGATGCAAAGACTTGCAACCTAGTTCAGATTAGGAGGGGAAATTACCCCTAACTTACCTATGAGATACTCAATAGTATCCTTAGGAAATGTTTAGTAAAGATGTCTTCAATTTTTTCCTTTGTAGGCACATATTCCAATTTGACCTCTTTACCACTCACCTTGTCTCTCAAAAAGTGATACTTAATAGGTATACACTTTGTCTTTGAGTGTAGCACCGGATTCTTAGAAATTTTTATGGCACTTGAATTGTCACAAAATATAGAAATTGGCTCATCATACTCAATTTTGATGTCTCTCAACATCTGCTTCATCCACAACACTTGAGTACAATTGTTTGTAGCAGAAATATATTCTACCTATGCAGTAGATAGAGAAATGGAATTTTGATTTTTAGTTAGTGAAGACACCAACTTCTTCCCTAGGAAGAATGCACCACCACTTGTACTTTTCCTGTCATCCACATCTCTTGCCCAATCTACATTTGTAAAGGAATTCAGAGTAAGATCATCATCCTTAGGATACCATAACCCAAAGTCAACTTTTCTTTTCCAGTATCTGAAAATTCTCTTTATTACAGTCACATGTAATTCCTTTGGATCAACTTGATATATAGAAACCATGCACACAGTATTCATATATTTTGGTCTTGTCTAAATTAAATATAGCAATCCACCAATCATTGACCTATATCTTGTTTGATTAGCCTTAGGGGAATCAACACTCTAAGATAATTTGCATCCAATTACCATGGGTGTACAACCTGGATTTGAGTCTTCCATGCCAAAAAAATTCAGTAACTCTCTCACATATTTGAATTGAGATATAAAGATTCCATCATCTAACTGAGTAATTTGCAATCCCAAAAATAATTTCAGTTCTCCTATCATTGACATTTCAAATTCACTTTTCATTTCATCAACAAATTTCATACATAAGTCATTATCTCCTTCAAAAATAATATCATCAACGAAGACTTCAATGATCAATTCTTTATCCTAATCCATATTGAAATAAAGATTGTTGTCAGCAGTAGCTTTATAGAATCCAATCTTCAAAAAGTATTTATCCAATCTTTCATTCCAAGATCTAGGGGCTTGTTTGAGTCCATATAGTGCTTTCTTCAACTGACACACCATGTCCTTTTCATCAGTCAATTGAAATCCATCTGGTTGCTCAAAATAAACTTCTTCTAACTCACCATTCAAAAATGATGACTTCACATCCATTCAATATACTTTTTAGTTTTTGAAAGTAGCATAAGTAAGAAATAACCTTACAACTTCAATTCTAGCAACAGGGGAAAAAGTTTCTTCAAAATCAATACCTTCCATCTGTGAATATCCTTTACATACTAGTCTTGCTTTATTCCTGATCACTTCACCTTGTTTAGTCATCTTATTCTGAAAGACCCATTTGATTTCAATCACATTTTTGTCTTGAGGTCTAGGAACAAGAATCCATGTATCATTTTTCTCTATCTGCATCAGTTCTTCCTTAATTGCTTTCATCCAATATTCATCTTTACATGCTTCATTGACATTGTTAGGCTCAGTCTTAGATATGAGACTATTATTCTGCAATTCTTCTTCTAGTTTGTACACATTTGTTCTTGTCTCCTATGATCTAACTTTTAGAATGACTTTGCTTTACATACTTTGGAGTTTTGGGTTATATTCTTTCTTTTGCATTTCCATTGTCTTCTTCATGATTTTCTTGATTCACCGGAACACTTTGAGTTTGATTTTGTGTCTGCGCATTATTTCCATTATCAATACTATCTTTTTGGTCATTTGAGTCATATCCACAGTACCTAGACGATCTTTCAATATCCTCATCAACTCTGACATTTGCGCTCTCAACCATTTTCTTCAATATTTTATTGTAACACCAGTAGGCTTTGCTCTTAGTAGAGTAACCCAGAAAGATTCCTTCATCACTTCTAGCTTCAAACTTTCCTATATCTTCATCTCTTTTAATATAACATCTGCTTCCAAATATTTTCAAATACTTAACGGTAGGTTTAAGACCAAACCATAGTTCAAAAGGAGTCTTACCATAATTACTATTGACATTCACCTGGTTGATAGTATACACATAAATGCTTATGGCTTCTCTCCAATAGAAATGAGGAACATTACCTTCCAACATTATAGTTTTGGAAGCATCTAAAATTGTTTTGTTCTTTCTCTCAACCAATTTGTTCTATTGTGGGGTCTGGAGAGCAGATAGCTATCTTTTTTATTCCATGCTCTTCAAAGAATGTGTTGAATTCTCAGGAAGTGAACTCACCACCTCTGTTTGATATTAAACATTTAATCTTCAAACCTGCCTCAGTTTCTGCCAAAGCTTTGAAGCTTTTGAATTTCTCTAATGCCTCATGTTTTTCTCTTAAGAAGGCAACCCAAACAATTCTAGAATAACCATCAGTAAGAAACATAAATCACCTTTCTCCTTGTAGACTTCTGATTCTAGATGGACCACATAGATCAGTATGTATCAAATTCAGTAATCCATTGGAATGATGTTATTTTCTCTGAAACAAAATTGTTGTTTGCTTTCCCATCTGACATTCCTTGCATATAGTGTTAGTAGGCTTCACTAACTTAGGTAGATCTTTGAATGCTTGTGTGGAACTTATTTTGAAAATTTTATGAAAATTCACATGACATAGCCTTGTATGCCATAACCAACTTACATCAACTCGAGAAATCAAAAAACTTTCACTAGCAGCATTCAAGTGAAAAATATCACCTCTTGTCTTTGTACCTAAAGCAATCACATTTCCTAATCTTCTCAATATCTTGCACTTAGCATCTTTGAATTGAAGATTATAACCTTTGTCAACCATTTTTCCAACACTAAATAGATTATGCTTCAATCCTTTAACATAAAGAACATCATCAATATTGCATTTTCCACCAAGAGAAATAGTTCCTCTACCAAAAATCACACTAGCACTGTTATCTCCAAATCTTACAACACCATCGTCATACTTTTTCAATCTTAGAAACTTTCTTTTATCACCAATCATATGATGTGAACATCCATTGTCAATCACCCACTCATCCTTCTCATCAATTCTGGCTGCAAGAGCTTTCTCAATATTATGATTACTAGCTGATTCAATGGACACCAAACTATTTTCCTTGATAGAAATGAATACCCATTCATCTTCATTTTCATTTTCTTTATCAGATTATTCATTAGTAATTCCTTCTTGAGCATAATAACATTTCTTTTGAAATCTAGTCTTATAAGGTTTATACTTAGAAACTCTTTCAGGACATCTTGATGCAAAATGACCCACCTTACTGCAAGAGAAACATTTAATAGGTATCTTTCCTTTGTGCTTACCTTGTCCTCTATATTCTCTTTTCACAATTAGTGCTTCCAATTTTTCTAGTTCTCTTTCTTCATCTTCAATCAGTTTCATTTCCTCTTCATATTTGAATGTTTTCCTAGAACTCTTTCCTGGATCATATCTCTATTGGATTTTTTCGGATATAGTAGCTTTGAATGTAGACTCTATCTTAGGAGAAGATTCACCAAATTCACTCAACTCAAAGGTAGCAAGTTTTCCAATCAGCATGTCTCTTGTCACATTTGTTACTATCCTGAGCTCTTTAACAACATGAGCTTTTTTTTTGTAAGAAGTAGGCACACATCTAAGTATTTTAACCACAATCTCATCATCTTCCAAGGTTCCACCGACACATCTAATGTCCACAACTAATTAATTTATCTTTTGTGAGAAAGAAAAGATTTTTTCATCTTCACTCATCTTAATGTTCTCCCACTTTCCTTTCAGACTTTGTAGCTTAACAACTTTCACGAGTGCATCTCCTTCATACAATGTTTCCAACTTTATCCAAATCTCATGTGCAGTCTTCTGACCTATTACATTTGTCATCTCTAAATCTGTCAAATCAATTAGAAATTCTTCTATAGCTCTAGTATTAGTTTCCACTTCTTTGATTTCATTAGCAATAGAGGGACCATTCTAAGGAATTTTATATGCATTCTTTGTAATCTTCCAAAATGGCTCACCAATGCACTTCAAATGACACTCTATTCTAAATTTCCATAGAGAGTAGTTTGTACCATTGAATCTAGGACTATCCTTCTTGTACAATTGAATCTCGGATCACCTCAAGCTATTAGACTTCTTCAGAGGAACTAGCTCTGATACCAATTGTTGGCAAAACAAGGATCAACAATTGAGAGGGGGGGTGAATCAGTTGTTATAGAAATTAAGCCTATTCAACCTAAAAAAAAATTAATCTCAGATCTAATAATTAACAGTGCAAGCATAAATCAACATCACATCAGAGACACATGAACACCAAGATTTTTATATGTGGAAACCCTATTAGGGGAAAAATCACGATGGATGTTAGTCCACAAGATTATACCCTATTATAAGTATAATGAAAGAAATGAATAGGGAATGCAAAAGCATTTAGGCACACTGCCTAGAGCTCACTACTCAAAGAGAGGGCTCATGCCTTACATAAAACAATCAGATTAAATCCATCTGGTGAGGTTGAATTGAGAAATTAGCTTCTACAAAAGCTTGATTATAGTTCCGATTAGGCATAGAAAACAATTCTTCACACTTTTCTCATTCTTCTTTACACTCTTCTTTGCACTTGAATGATCTGAGCTTTATTCACACATATTTTTCATATACGTGACATACATTCACTGAGCATCATTTAAAATGAGTAAACAATTGCTCCTATATATCTGCTACATGGATTTGTATGAACAACTTTGTCGGCCACAAATAAAGAATAAATTAAAACTGTCGACTTGAATACATGAACAAGTCTTAATGCACACCAACCTATGTCGGTCACAACATAGTGATGACCTAAATCAAAATCCTCAAACATGCCAAACAATACAAGACTAATCCATTAGGATTTTCAACACACTACCACCATTATTTCGACCAAGAACATGAAAACCTTAAGCACACAAGGAAAAATATTCAATCACAAACATGTTGATCAATGCGGGCGTACCACACTAATAGAGAATTCTCTAGAAACATCACTGAACACCTCAGGAATGTACGCAAGAACTTACTTCACCAGAATTACAATCTCATCTTCGAGAAACACTTGCTACAGTACCTAAATAACTGTAGGAACACAAAACTTGATAACTTCCTTAAATCTTGATGTGCACCTCTGAAACTTTCAGAAAACATACTAGATAGGCTCATAAACAAACCCTTTAGCGCACATCTTTTGATCATCAATGTACAAAAATTTACAACACTCTTACATTCTCAGCTTCACTGGCTTCCTACAATATATTTATTACAATTTTCTCAATATCCTCGACATATATAGCCTTTAGAATCACCAATTCTAATAGTGTTGACATCAATGACAACCACATATCAGAAATGCAACCACAACATACAACACCTATCTAGTGACTAAAGAAGATCCAAAATATTAGATAGGAACACAAAAAGAACTTGAAAAGGGAAAATTAGGCGACAGGCTTTGGGGCTAGTTAGCTCAAAGCCAAGAATGGAATGCATCGACTCCTTAAACTTAGGACATTCAACTTGAAATATCATCACTAGATTTTTATGTGTGAGGTTCTCCTCAAAAGGCCGTTCCCACGACTTCATTGGACAACTAACTCTAAAATTCCATGGCCTGGACATCATTTTATCATTATTAGAAGTACAAAACTTGCAAACCATCGCTCTCCAAACACCTTTAGACTTTATAAATGAGATAAATAATTTGTCACCAACTTTTAAAGCCATAATGAATAGGCATATGTAAATCATGGTGAAAAAGGTGCAAAAATATAATAAAACCATTGAAGCATGTTGGCTCGTGTGAAACGACCACCAACACAAAATTAATTAATACAATATACACTAGAAAGAATATAAGGTACTTGTGTAATACATGTTAAGAACAAACATGGACCAATGAACACATGTCCATGCTGACGCAATTCATGGAACTTCATGACTAACTCGAGCTTCATCGTCCTTGTGACTAATTAAAGCACATCTTGGAAATATTAACTACTAAACATCATTAGACATTACACTTAGCAACCAAGATAGATATCATGGAGATATGGTAGATGTGATAAGCCATTCAAGCATCTCATTCTACAGATTCCACCACAATAGATCATGAGTGATGCAATAAGTACCATTACAAATTCCTTCCCTTCCTTGAGTTACACATGTGGGTAAAAGATACCATGTTAGATAATGTCTCTACCAATATGGAAGATGACTCGTACAGATCTTACAATTGGCATGTCTACTCAACAAAGGTCCACTCGTAGTTTAAATTTGAATGAAATTAAAATATTCTTGAGTGGAGAAATTGTAAACTAAAGGAAAACATTATTTATCATTCCCAATTATTAGGTTAAGCCAAAAAAGAACAATTTGCCAATGCTATGCTTTGAATATGAGCAAATCTGGACAATTCTTCATTATTTTTCATCATTATTGACTCTTGTTGATCGCATGATAGGTTTTCCAGACCATCTTCTAACATGTTACCTTTACGATATGTGTGGGAGATGTCGATGTCTTCAAAAGTTGCTAAAATATCCTACAATAGATCATGAGTGATGCAATCAATACCATTACACATTCCTTCCCTTCCTTCAGTTACACATGTGGGTAAAAGTTGTCATGTCAGATAATGTCTCTACCAATGTGGAAGATGAATCATACAAATCTTACAATTGGCATGTCTACTCAACAAAGGTCCACCCACCTTTTAAAATTGAATGAAATTGAAATATTCTTGAGTGGAGAAATTATAAACTGAGGGAAAACATTCTTTATCATTCTGAATTATTAGGTTAAGCCAAAAAGGAACAATCTGCCAATGCTATGCTTTAAATATGAGCAAATATTGACAACTCTTCATTATTTTTCATGATTATTGACTCTTGTTGATCGCAGGATAGGTTTTCCAGACCATCTGCTAACCTGTTACCTTTGCGATATGTGTGGGAGATGCTGATGTCTTCAAAAGTTGCTAATATATCCCATATTTTTTGAAGAATATATCTTATTTTCCAATTACAAATACTCTTTGTTTTACATGCATTGATAATGAAAAGAGAATCACCCTCCACATGCAGCTTGTTGATTTTGAGATCCTTTGCTAGTGAGACACTTGCTAACAGTTTTTGAACTTCTACCATGTTGTTTGTACAAGATTTTAAATATAGTGCTTTGGTTGCTAACAAAGAACCCCTATAATCCCAGATACAACATCCTGCACTAGATACACCAGTATTTCCATGTGAATCTCCATCAAAGTTAAGATTATAGAAGGGGAAGCTTGGTGGGATCCATTTTACTTTGCTTCTATCCACTTTGAGAGAATTTGGATGTAGAACCCCATGAAATTATCCCAATAGGAATATAGTGAAGAGATTTATTTGTAGTTTCTAACATAGGCATTGCAGGCTTCAGAAATGGCCTTTTCTATTTTCTCTTTGATTCTTTGAATTGAGATAACCTGCATTTTGCAAACGCATCTAGTTATTTCCAGCCAAGTTGTCCAAATTACCAAAGCCAGAGTAACTAACAAAATGCATTCTCATGAAGAATTGTCTAGCTAGTAAATATATCCCAAAGAGAGCTAGGCAATGGGAGAGAAACATTCAATTTCCTTATAATAAAGGTCCATACCTCATAAGTCACTGGGCAATGGACAAAAAAATAATCAACTATTTCATCTTCCTCTTTACATAGAACACATTTGAAGTTTCTTTTTATTCCAATTTTCTCCAATCAGTCACTTGTAAGAATCCTTTTCTTCAAATCCAACCAGGCAAAAATACCCTCCTTTGGTAGTTGTGTTGAGTTCCAACAAAAGGAAAAGGCTTTATGATATTGCATTTGAGATACTTGAGAAATGATTGATTTGTACCCTTCCTTAACTATGTAAAGACCATTCTTAGATGGTACCCATAATAATTTTTTCAGAGAATGAGAAAGGTACACATTTTTGTTCTTCAAAATATCTGACAACACTTGGCTCTGAAAATCTAGCAAATAAGTTTTTGTGAAATCCTTCTATTTAACTAGGCCTGTCAATGGGTCAAAAGAAACAACATAATCCTTTAGAAGCTCTCCCCAAGTTGAAGAGAGAACATTTCCAGCTAACTGCACATCTTGATTTAGGTTTAGTGGTGGCTGACCATTCCAAGAATCTTTATAAAATAAAACTTGATCTCCACTATGGACTTCCCATGAAAGAAAGGGCCTAATAACATCTCGGCAAGCTAGAATGAAGTTCCACATGATAGATCCTCATGTAGGATTTGAGATTGTAAATATCCTAGAAGAGTTATCATTATCCAGGTATTTACTCTGCATTAGCTTACACCATTTAAGATCCAGCCTAGCATACATTTTCCAAACTAGTTTAGCTCCTAAAGCCATATTCCTTACAGACAAGCTATGGAGACCTATTCCACAACTTGATTTATCAGAGCATATGCTTTCCAAAGAGACTAGAGGAAGCTTCTTTTTATCATCAAGATTTCCTTTCCACATGAACTCTCTTATAGGCTTCTCAATTTGATGGATTATACTTTTTGGAGCTTGTAAAATTGACAAAATATAGTCTAGGATAGAGGCTAGTATAGATTTGATAAAAAAAATTCTACCAGATAATGTAAGCCATCTTGATTTCCAAGCAAGTATTCTTTCTCTTATTCTATCTAAAATCTTATTCCAAAACAAAGACTTATTGGATCCTTAAAGAATGGTATGCCCAGATATGAACAAGGAAGATATGATTTGTGGAAACCTAAAATTGAAGTCAACTTATTTTCTATCGCTGCTTTGGTATTGAAAAAATATACTTTTGAATTTGGAGCATTAATTTTCTGACCTTATGCTATGCATTAATTTTCTATCAACAATTTAACTTGCTTTGCTTCTGCCAAGGATGCCTTACCAATCAACAATGTGCCATCTGCAAATAGTGAATGGGTAGTTGTGATGTTTGTGTTAGGAAGATCTACTCTTTGAAAACCTAAAATTGAAGTCAACTTATTTTCTATCACTACTTTGGTATTGAAAACATATACCTTTGACTTGGCAGCATTAATTTTCTGACCTAATGCTATGCAATAATTTTCTAGGAACAATTTAACTTGCTTTTCTTCTACCAAGGATGGCTTCCCAATCAATAATGTGTCATCCGAAAATAGTGAATGGGTAGTTGTGATGTTTTTTTAGGAAGCTCCGCTCTTTGAAAACCTAAAATTGAAGTCAACTTATTTGCTATCACTACTTTGGTATTGAAAACATATACCTTTGATTTGGAAGAATTAATTTTTTGACCTGATGCTATGCAATTTACTTTTCCAACAATAATTTAACTTGCTTTTCTTCTGCCAAGGATAACTTCCCAATCAACAATGTGCCATCTACAAACAATGAATGGGTAGTTGTGATGTTTGTGTTAATAATTAAAATATTTTAGTAGGCTAGGGTTTTTTGTTTTTTGCAGTCATCCTTAGCCCCCCTTGTGTCATACTACGCCTTCCGCACAGGAAAATTCCTACCTCATTGAGTACGACCACATTTACTATGGTTTTAGAGGTTTAATATGTCTTCAGCCGACATTAACCCAATAATTCATGCTAGTGTTAATGGTTGGTCGATGCAGTTCAATGGCTCCTCCTCTGAACAAACATCCTCATAAATTTTCCTCCTCCAAACAAACGTCCTTAGAAATTTTTTCTAAAATTCATTCACGAGGTAAGCATTCTAATGTCCCTACTGATGTAATTTTGTCTTTACCAATTTTTGATTCTTCTTTCCAATGGCTCGAACAACACACCCTTGTGGGTTATTTTGTTGGGAGGACTCCTTGCAAAAGTGTGTTGAAAGAATGGGTCAACAAGGTCTAGGGCCCTCATGGGGTCCATCTTGATATGGTCCAAAACTTGACCAAAGGCTTTTTTTTGTTTCGCTTTGCAGAAGTTAATCATGTCCAAGCTATTTTATGTCATGAGCCCTGGTATGTTAGGTCATCCTTTTTAGTTTTCCAATTATGGAACTTGGATTTTTCTTTCTCAGATGACACCAAAATGCGGGTTCCAATCTAGATTGATTTTTTTAGTCTGTCTTTGCCATGTGTGCCCTTCCTGAACCACATTGCTTACTTTTTGGGGAGGGTTGTCTGTATTGAACCTAATAGGTTTTTCCAAGCCCAACCTTAGAAGTGGGTTTGTGTGGAAGTGGAACTATCCAAGGACTTGAAAGAATCTATGGGCATTCAAATAGGAGCTATTAGGAACACCCAAAAAGTCACGTATTTCAATCTGCCCAACACGTGTTATCGGTCCTAGTCAACTGACCACAAGATCAAGGACTGGCCTTTGGTAGTTCCTTGTACATGACCACCATCACAAGATGTTGAAAAGCCTCGCTAAACGGAGCCTTCTGCTAAGGCTAAAATAAAGTGGATCACGGTTATGAACCAAAAAAATAAGCCACAACTGGTTCTGGGTTGGCTCCCAAGGCCCCTGAATAATCCAAAGTTGTTTCAAACCCTTCAAAGAAGGGGATATCTGCTCCTTATGGAGCTACTACTGTTTCAGTGTAGCCTAGGTCAAAAGAAATGCCACATCCTATGACTATTATGTACACTCAGCCAATTATTCCTCCCACAACGGGGGCTCAACAATGGTCTCACAGGTCGGCTCCATCCTTGGAAGAAGGAGAATACTTGCCAAAAAAGTGGAGGTTTTCACCCACTATTCAGATTGGTTCAGTTCCACAAGATTTTTTGAAGAACAGTTTCTCTTTGTTGGTTGAGGAGGAACTAGATTCTGAAAGTATGGAAGAGTTTCATCCATTAATTTAATTTCATGGAATGTTCAAGGTATAACTGACCTCTCTAGAAAATATTTTGTTAGAAATGCCTTACAAAAAAACTTAGGGATTGAAGTGCTTGGTCTCCAAGAAGTTAAAATTTTAGGAATTTTTCTTGCCTCAGCTTGTCATTCTATTTGGCCATCCAGTACTATGTTTTGCACTTTGCATGAAGCCAGGCATGGTGGAGCCACCACTCTTTTGTCCCCATGATTAAATTATTGCATTGTGGATCATGGGACTGATCCTTCCCAATGAGTAGTATGGGTTCTTCTCAGCATTGATAATCATTCCTTTAGGATTATTAATGTCTATGCCTCTAATGATGTTGTGGAGCACTCTTTGCATTGGCTCTAGATTTATGATTCTTTACTAGTTGCCACCTAGTTGCTCTATGGGTATTTCAATATGGTTGGGATGGCGTATGACAAGGATGGCACCTTGCCCTTCTATTCGGTTGTTGGTAAAAGGGAGGCATGGTTTTACATGCATAATAAATTGGGGCTTTTTTATCCCAATATTGGTTGCTACCATTCTCATTCCCTCTATTACACTTGATGTAATTACAGGGCCAATTCTAATAGAGTTTTTAAATGCCTTGATTGTGCCATGACCTCAACTCAACCTTTTTTTCTTTTGACAGCTCTACCTTTCCAGTGAAGCAGTTAGTGGATGTGACTTTGTATGATCACTTCCTAATTCATTTTTGCATTGAATGGATGTCTTGTCAGCCTTTCACGTGTAAAAATCAATTCTTTCTAAAAACGTCTCTACTCTGTCACAAGCGCACTCTATCCCACATTCATCAAGTGTGGCATTTGGAGTACAGACCAGCTAACAAAATAGGCTGGATTACCTAGTGGAATGATGACATCACTCATAGTGCTTATTTCTTACACATTTATGGGTGCCAGATGGCCATCTTTCATCAGTGATCCTATGAGGCTACCACTATTGACTTGCATGCATCTATGGAGGCTTTGGCGGCCAACCCTTTTTCCTTGTTGCATCAAGTCGGGGTGGCAGAATTAAGGCACAAAAATAAAGTGGTTGATAGTTACGCTACTAGAGGAGTGCAAATCAAAGCTCAACTAGACTAGCTTAAGATTGGTGATCATGCCTCCAAAGAATCTTTTTTGGCACTTCATACCAGACACTCATCCCTAGGTATCCAAAAATTTGAGGATGGCACTCGGGTGCTCTCTGAGTTACTCGACATTCTCCAGGCCTTTGTGTGCCATTATGAGTAGTTGTTCAATGCACATAACTCCACACCTATGTGATAGCAAGCCCTTCAAGACTACCTTTCTATTGTGCCACATAGGCTTTCTTAAGGCCAGATAAATTTCTATGATCAATTGTTAACAATTGATGATCTCAAGGAAGCTATTTTTTCTATGGCCGATAACAAGGCTCCTCAGATTGATGGCTTCCCCTGTGAATTCTACAAATCTCTTTTAGACTGTGTTGGGAGCAATTTGCATCATGTCTATCTAGAATATTTTCAAGCCAACTCTCTAGGAAATTTAATAAACAAGGGAAATATAAAGTTCATACCTAAGCCTAGGGATCTGGTTTATATTTGCAACTAGAGGCCCATCACGCTTCTCAATGTCTCCTAAAAAAAATTTCCAATGCTCTAGCTCTGAAAACTCACCATCTATTGCCTCAGATTATGTGCCTAGAGAAGACTAGTTTCATCAAATCTAGATTCATTATGGATAATATCATTTTTGTTTGGAAAGGGATGGAGTGGGCCTAACGCTCCAACCAGAAAGTTGTGTTCATTAAAATTGACTTTTCCAAAGCCTACGATCACATTTAATGGCCTTTCATTCTTGTGATGTTGCAAGCCTTGGGGTTTGGGCTCAATTTCATATAGTTTGTTCGTATTATTTTTGTTGATGCTTCAGCTTGCATAACCATTAATGGTCACTAGTCTTCTAATTTTGGTCTTTTTCGCTCAATTCGACAAGGGTGTCCTCTCGCACCTTCTTTGTATGTACTTGCGGTTGAAGGATTTGGTTACCTTTTAGCCCATGTTGTTTCTCAGGAGTGCATCAAAGGGATTCTTCTCCCAAACTCTCAGGAGAATCTTGTTAATGGCCACTTTGCGGATGATTCCTTTCTCACTCTCCTTCAAGAAGAAGAATCGATCACTGCTGCCCTTGATTGTCTCAACACCTTTTGTCTTTCCTTTGACTCTCCCATCCAATGGCACAAGATGGGCGGGTGCATGGAAATGGGTAGCAATTCCGTGGACACCCCCTAATTTTTTTTTTGGAAAAACATAAGACGAGTGCGTTATAACATGCTCACGGTATGGATCGTTATGTCAAGCCTAAGGCTCGAAAACTACAAACCAATAATGTGAGCACGTTATAATGCACTCACATTATTTATTGTTAAAAGAAAAAAAAGAAATACAAATCTCTCATTAGGGTTTCAACTAGTTTTTTTTTGCAGTCGCGGCCAAAAAAAACACAATTTCACACTCGCATTCTAGGAGGAGAATTTCAACTAATTTCTTCACCATCAATCCCTATTTCTTTGCAAAAATGGCACCATGATGAGGAGGAGCTATGAGAGGTAACAATTCTATGGTTTTTTTTTTGAATTAGTTAGTTTTAGGTTGAATTTGATATCTATTTGTTTGAATTTTTAGGAGATTCAGATCAATCTACAAACCCTTAAAATCCTCAACAGGAAGACCAACCAAATCCTCAAGATCAAAATCAACCACAACATCAACCTCCTCCACCAATGACTTAACCCCTTCATAGAACTCAACAAAATTTAATGAGTGAAATTGAGAACAACAAAAAGAGAATTGAGGATTTAATTAGTAGGTTGAGTGATCCAATTGGTTCAACCGCGGAAAGTATGACACTAGAAAATTCATTAAAAGATATGTTAAAAAATGTAGATTCAATTAGCAAACAAATAACGGGATGGTAAGATAGGAGGCATGCGACTAGGGATTATTATGCCAATAAACTATCATACAAGGATGTGAAGGATTTGAAAATTACAAAAGGTGATTTGTGCTCATTATTCACCAACCCACACGCAAATCAAAATATTACCCTCAATGCGAAGAGGTTTCCTATCCATTGGTGCCACCACCAACAGATTAGGGACCAGTTTTATGATAGGTGGTACATGGTCTTCGATTACCCACCGTGCAACAATTGCGAGGTCCTATAATATTTCCTTAGGAAACTATATAGTGAGTTCATATTGAACAAAATCCCAAATGATTTTGATATGATGGATTTCAAGGGGAGAGGTGGGGGGTCAGCTCAGGATAGACCTAGTGCACAGCCGGATCCTACGCGGCAAGGTAGACGAGCTCTCACTAGGTCACCTCGTGAGAACGTTGTTATGCCTTCTATCATGAAGGAAAGTGCTGACGTAGATACATTGCCGGAAATCAACACTTTGACCTAGAGTGTCATCCATCATACTAGCCCTATTTGATAGCGCCATCTAAGGGAGTCTTTGAGTTGTGGCGTTCGAACACATGTGTGTCAATCTTGTGGGGCTACTTATTCATATGACCCCACCAACACTTAGGAGACTGGTACGCAAGATCCATCTAGAGCTATGGAGATGGAGAGGGCAACTGACATTTTGCATGAGGCATATGGCATGATAGTCAGGTAAACATTATTACATGTGTTCATTGAATTTAATTTATTAAATTTTGATTTTGAAATGCAAGATTATCTAAAAATGTTTTATGATTTTAATAAAATTGCAGGGTCACAGTGTTGAGACTGGATACACCGGCCCCCCACCAACCTATTTCTATAGTACACATATTGCTAGGGTATGTAACTATTAAACAATTATAAATTTATTGCATTTTAATTGCATTGTTTTATGAATGGTAATTTAATATACGATTTTGGATGTTGAACAAACTAATATTGGAGGTTTTTATGGAACATTTCCTAGTGATAGTGGATTTACTCAAAAATTCATGCAGGTAATAGAATAAAGAGCTTAACTAATGAAGCAAGTACTTAATAGATTTGTGTAGTTTATATGCACATCGTTGATTACATTGAATATATTTTTGTTTTATTTTAGTTGTTGTGAGATGATACACCTCTGAATGTGATAAGGGAAATGGATATTGGTGTGACATCTACTATACAATCCTTGATGGCTCTGACAGAAGAGGTATGAGGAAAATTAGTAAATTTACATTTACATTTGTTGTTATAGATGTTAGTTAGTGAAAAATAGAACCATTATTGATTGACATAGTTTAATTTCTATTTGTATGGTTTACACAAGGCTTGAGCACACCTGAGCATGGGCATGAGAATATTTCCCTTGTGGAGAGAGATCGTGAGATGGCTGTAAGTGATTATTTTGTCAAATATATTATTTTTTATAATGTAATTTCTATATATTCATGTCTTTACTTCTTATTGTAACAGTTAAAACTTCACCATGAACTAAACCCAAGGAGGAGTAGCAGGAGCACTCCACGAGTGCAGCAAAAATGAGTGACAGACCTATCACCATCTGAGTGAAAAGAAAAGGGAAATATTTTATTTCCAGGGCATGGAGAGCAATGAATTTTGATTCCAAAGTCCTTTGTTGTATGCCTACATGGTAGTTTTGTACATATTTTTTATTGGACATTATGCCTATATGGCTATTTTGTACATATATTCCATACTTATATCGACATATATTCATGTATGCCTATATGGCTATTTGCTTAATACAAATATCTTTTATCGATGCCTATCCATATTTGCATTCTAAATTGATGATTCAATAGTTATGAGTTACGTGTAATCAAGGTAATTTCTATGTTAATACAAATATCTTTTATCGACGCTTATACTTATGTGATTGATGTATGTTTGTGTATGGGGTCATAGTAATTTCTATTTGTTGATGCTATTATGTCTTTAAGGTTTATTTATTAAAGGGTGCATGAAATAAGTTTTAAATCCTTAAAAATATTTGAATTTCTTAGTTTTTTCTATTTGTCGAGTTTGGGCTTCGAGTCTGAGTCCAAGTCAAAAATTGGCTTGTCAAGTCTGAGGTGAGTCCAAGTCTTGTAACACTAGTGTGAACACATCGAGGAATAATGTATATGCCGATGAAGAGAGAACCCATCTTTGTTTCCAAACAAATCATGGTATAAATATGGATGGTCGAGATAAAACATCACTCTTCTAGATAGTTCGAACCATAATCTTTCATGGCTCTAAACACACCTTCATTATGTGTGTTCTTGATCCTATTGAAAAAATTATGGAACATGTTGTAGATCAAATATTGCAACCCTACGTCCACAAGAAGGTTACTTGTCCCAATTTCCGAAAATGGCTTTAAGATGTTCATCCTTCTTGATTAATGCCAACCACTATCATCGGTTGCCATGCTTCTAATGGAAATTCAATTTGTTGCAATACCCAAAGGCTAGCAGGTTCATTCACTCTAATACCACTGTAATGACTCGAGCTCTGGATCAATAGATTTTTAATTTATTTCTTATTGGATTGACAAAGGTTGTCATCCAATATTATTAAGATAGATAACAAAGTCTCCAAATTATAAATGAAATAAATTCTAAATATGAAATCTAATTCAAATATTAATTTGATAATGGAAATTTGATAAATAAATATAATAGTTGTTTCTAATTAATCAATTAAAATCATGTGCTAGCTTTGAATATAAATCTTCCTATCATTGATATATAGGCCTTGAGAATTGGGATGCCTTTCCTGATCGCTACTTTGTACTCATGCATCTAACATTGAGTCCTTTCCAGATTATATGCTTGAAACGTATACTCCCATATTATAATTATTTTCTCATATAGACCAATCCCACACTAGGTAATTCAATAATAAAAATAAGTCTGAAAATTGATTACCCTGATCTTCCCTTCTTATTCTCTTTTATACTCAAAAACTACACAATTGAATCCTGATAGCAATATCACAATTCGACACATTGTAGAAAATACCTCCTACTTATCAATTGATGAGCTAAAGGGGCTCTATAATGAATGTTTCATAAGGCACAACACTTGCTGAAGGTTTTACAAATGGGGTTGCAAGCTAAGTGGGCTTAACCTTGGGGAAAAAACTTTGTGTTTAAATGCTTGAGTTGGAGTAGTACTGGGATGGGTGACCTCCTGGGAAGGCCTAGTGCCTCACCTCTGTGAGCATCACCTACATTCAATGAGTGCTAAGTGGGCCATTCATTATCATGAGAGATGGGTTCTTGAGAAATAAACCCTCTTTCAATCCATGTCATCCTTGGGACTGTACAGGAAGTTGGAGGTCGTACCAATTACGGGATCAACAAGTTTTTATAAAAAATCTAAAAAATAGAGAACAATGTGAATAATTCTTATCTTATCTTCTCCAAAAGTTCATCAATAACCTCCATTCGAGCCTCTCAAGGCTTTACATAGTGGTTTACACCCTTGTTTGAATGATCCACACCCTCAACTAACTAAAAACCAACTTTCAAAACAAGTAACCGTTGCATTTCAAATTTTTTGCTTTAAGCAACTTACAAATTTGCAACTTTAGATTCCTCCAACCTAAGGGATCAATCCAGTGGAACATAGCTCAAAGTGATTCCATGTGTTTCAGTATGAAAGAAGACCATGCCTACAATAAACATACCTATTCAGACGTGTTGGAACAGTCCGCTTGGTAACACAAGTTGCTGAACGAAAGTTGCACCACTTTGCAACTTTGCACTACTAGCATTTGATGCTTTTTCCATCAAGTGAAAATTCACTACCACGGGAAAACCACTCCAAGATAGCCAAAATCGAGAGATTTTTTTGTAGAGGAGATCAATGCTAGGATCAGATGAGAAGTTTCAAAGCATCACAATATCTGAGTAATAGCATGCTGAAGTTTGTAGCCATTTTGCACTTTGGACCCTTCAGGGATCGATCCTATGGAACGTAGCTTAGAGAAATTCCACATGTTTCGATGTGAAACAAGACCATGCCTAGCATAAAAATACATATTCAGATGCGTTGGAACATTTATTTTGGTCATATGAGTTGCAGAGAGAAAGTTGCACCACTTTGCAACTTTGCACAACTTGAATTTGACACATTTTCCATCAAGTGAAAATCCACCGCCACGAGAAAACCACTCCAAGATAGCCAAAACCGAGAGAGGTTTTCTAGAGGGGCCCAATGCCTTCCTATAGGATTAGATGAGAATTTTCTAAGTGTAATGATATCAAAGTAATAGCATGCTGAAGTTTGCAGCCATTTTGCACTTTGGACCCTTCAGGGATCGATTTGGTGGAACATAGCTCAAAGAGATTCCATGTGTTTTGGTACAAAATAGGACCATGCATAGCATAAAAATACCTATTTAGATGTGTTAGAATAGTCCGCTTGGTCACAGAAGTTGCAGAGCGAAAGTTGCACCACTTTGCAACTTTTCACTGCTTGCATTTGATGCTTTTTCCATCAAGTGAAAATCTGCCACCATAGGAAAATCACTCTGAGATAGCCAAAACCGAGAGAGGTTTTTGTAGAGGCGCTCAATGTGATCCTATAGGATCAGATGATAAGTTTCTAAGTGTCATGTTATCCAAGTAATATCATGCTAAAGTTTGCATCCATTTTGCACTTTGGACCCTTCAGGGATCGATTCGGTGGAACGTAGCTCAAAGCGATTCCACATGTTTCAGTGTGATAAAAGACCATGCCTAGCATAAACATACCTATTCAGATGTGTTGGAATAGTTAGTTTGGTCATACGAGTTACAGAGCAAAAGTTGCACCACTTTGCAACTTTGCACAACTTGAATTTGACACTTTTTCTATCCAGTATAAATTCACTGCCACAAGAAAACCACTCCGAGATTGCCAAAACTGAGAGAGGTTTTTCTAGAGGGGTCCATTGTGATCCTGTAGGATCAGATGAGAAGTTTCTAAGTGTCATGGTATCCAAGTGATAGAATTTTGAAGTTTTCAGCCATTTTGCACTTTGGACCCTTAAGGGATCGATCCGGTGGAACATAGCTCAGAGAGATTCTACGTGTTTCGGTGCAAAAGGGGACCATGCCTAGCATAAAAATACCTATTCAAACATTTAGGAATAGTTCGCTTGGTCACACGAGTTGCAGAAAAAAGTTGCAAATGGTTTACATGACCTTTATATGACCTTTTTCACATTATTTACATTTCAAAATTCAAAGTTTGCAAATTTTCCTATTCAAGGAATTTATAGAGCAAGGTGCTACTACACCAAACATGAAATCAAACCTTAAAATATTTTAGTATATCTCATTATGTAATTAAATCTTATTGCAATACCTCTAGCACTTTGTTCTCACAAATCTTTTACAATGTCACTCATGCATTTGAGATTCTCTTTAAATGTCTACATCATAGGTGCTCATTATGAGGTTAACTTCAAATGAGTAACTTGAGATTCCTTTTCTAAGCTTCACACACTCTTTTATAATGGCTTGAAATCAAAATTGATATTTTTCAAGATCATCAAAATAAGGATGTTGCATTTCTTTTTTGGTTGAGATTCTCTTTGATGACTCTTAAATCAACATTTTCGGCAATGAAAGATTAATCAATTTTTAGTAGTTTACTTACAAATACGCAAAGTAAAAGAGAAAAAGAAAGAGGATCCAAAATGGAAATGAAATAAAAAATAGATGGAAGGCACTTATAGATGTTGCATGGAGGCATCAAAATAAGGATGATGTATTACTTTTCTGGCTAACATTCTCTTGGATGGCTCATATATCTGCATTTTTTGCAAGGGGACACCAATCACTGTAAAAGAAGATGATAGCATTGGCATCAAACAAATTAATGTGCATACAAGTATAGATTAATAAGAACCAATGTGCATATACTTAAAAATTAATACAATGAACCATTCGGGTCTGCTCTACTCTTTATTGTATCAAGTATTGCCTCATGGTCAGACTCATGGACCTTCCATAATGTCTTGTTCAAAGGCCTACCCCCATATTTGGTCTAATGAACATTGGATGCCACAACAAGGTTCGAGTAATGAAGAATCTTACGATGCATGTCAAAGTCCTGAAATAGCCAATGTTTAACACTTGAATGTGGGTACCTTCTAAGCCATGTTCCAGTAATCACAACTGAGCCTGTAGGGTATTTGATGTTTTCTCTATCTATAACTGGGGCCTCCATTTTTTTTTGGTCTCAACAAAATGACACAAGTAATAGTCTGTTCCCTCTTCATTGTCTTCATTTGTAATAACTACATAAACATGCCCTGCATTAATAAGTGCAAAAAACCTCTTGAAAATTTGTCAACATTGCGAATATAGTACAAAGTAAGATAACGATATGGAATTTCAACAACTAAGAAAGTAGATATTTCACCTAGTTGAACTAGATCTGATACGTGGTCAAATTCAACCGATGATTCCATCTGTGTTAGTTCTAATGCCATTGGAGGGCAATACGTGTGAAGTGGGATAAGATAACTTGTGAACCATTTGTCAACCCACTCCCCTGACTCACAATCATTCCAGGCTTGCATTGTACATGAAGAACAAAAGCATGTCATCTTTCATGTATCGATAAACCATGAACCTACATTTGATTTAAGGAAAGAGTGTACCTCACTCAATCCTATTAGTGTACAACTGTCTTCATCTGGTGCAATGTTAGTATTATCCATCAACCAAAAAAATCTACGAATTGAAGATGTACCTTCATTACTTGGACCCATCAAAGCATTGCACCACTCGACGATTGATTTTGCATCTATCAACTTTGCACTGTCTTTATACTTTAACTCTTCTCATGCTAATGCTCTTTTCACGCATGCTCCTGTACGATCATGCTCCCCCTTTCCATGTCTGGCCTCACAAAAGTTCCACATATGTTGAACACCTATAATGACATGCATCCTGCACAACCAGTAGAAATTGTGCGAGTTCTTGAACTGTTGCATAGTTATCAAACCATATTACATGTTGATCATATTCTATGCCCCTCTGAGCCAAACCACTGTAGAACATCTAGAAGAAACATCGCACAAACTTTGGAGAATGTGTGCGATCATCACTAATTTAAAAGTGGTACTTCCTCAATACCTTTCTTTGCTAATCTGTACTATCAGATGCATGAATGAATTCTATGTGCACAAATATCGAAACTTGTGTGGAGTTGTAATACTATGACTACACCTCATGTTGTGGCTATACAATGTAGTTCTCTGTAATGTCAACCACATATACTATGTTTCCAACTAGAAACGTGTCCTTACATAGCTTGAATTGTGTTTCCAACCATCAGGCTCTTTGGGTATGCATTGCATACTCAGACAGTATACTACCACAAAATGTGGTCATAAATTGGTACACTAGAATCTTCTCAATAACCAAATCACACCTTTTTGCTTGAGACCCATCTTTTGTAGCATATGCCACTGTTTTATACTTCTTGAACTCTACTAGTTTTTGTCACACCTAATCTATGCTTTCCATATGTTGACATACTGGCATACGCTAGAAGCCACCACAACACTTTCATGAACCATCCAAGCATGTTGTCCTATAGAATATCTGGCCATCCTCTATTTCACTTAATTTTTTTGATAAGAACTCTCTTGAAGATTTTGGTGGGGCTTCTATGCCACAATCCTGCAAAACATCATTAGTATGCAAATCTAAACATATAGAATGATAAACATCATAATGGTTAGAAAATTCAATATGTAGTCTACTACAACAAGTAGTGTGTGTGTGATTTATCTTGACATAAAAAAGTTTAAGAATTTCAAAAAATCTTTGAGAAATACTAATTTGAGGATAATCATTTTCAAATATCCGAAAAAACTGGGTTTAAGTCATATCCAAACAATTCTTTGGATGTGGCTCATGATTCCAACTACCAATTCTCCTTCTTACCACATCCCTTTGATTCGGAGATGACCTTGTGTTATTCTTTCAATACTCTTCAATTAGTGTTCTCAAGGCTTTGACAACTTCTTTATCTTTTCATGGAAGTCTCCCCAAGAATGTCCATAATTCATTTGTATCATTGCCCTCAATTCTTTGCTGCCTTTGAATGACTCTTAATAAAGTTTTTCTGCTAATTTCTATTTATCTAGTCTTTTTAATTAGACGAGCTCTCTTTGTTTGAAAGCTTACCAAAGTTGATGTAATGACACATCGGGTGACATTACTATCCTTTGAGCATGAGGTATTACCCACACTCTCATAAGCATCCATTAGATTCTTCACAATAGTGTCTTCACTCGATGCATTCGATGTTCTCAACCCAAGAGTCTTCATGATGTTCCTATACTTAACACCCCACATCATTTCAACAAATAGTTGACATCTTATAATCTCACTTAGCCTTTCAAAGAATCATTCCCAAATCTTATTATCATATCTTCTACAAGTGTGTGTTGAAATCTTACCTTCCATGTGCTGCAAAATCTCATCATCAATATTAATCAAATACTTTGGCTTTCTATGCAAAATTCTTTGTAGTGTTCTCCTAGGTACATACATCTCAACATTAGCAATTTCTTCAATATTTAATTGAGGTGGGCTAGATTGCATACCTTAGATTGAGGGTGGAGAAGAGGACATACCTTGAGGTTCACATGGGGATGATGGCATACCTTCTTTGTCAATTTCGAGTGATGATGTACTCTCAACTTGAGATGTGTTGGATGGTGTCCAATAATATTCACTTGTGGTCCATGGTGTTCCTCCATATTCACCTGTAGTAGATGGTGTCTATCCATATTCACTTGTGCTAGATGGTGTCCCTCCATATTCGCTTGTGCTTAATGGTGTCCCTTCACATTCACTTGTCATAGAGGGTGTGTCTCTAAATACGGTATCTGAATCTATCTTACGACGATGCTTTCACATTCGTGCTTATTGTGCTACTAATTCATGTTCTCTTTTTGACGATTGAGATTCCTCTACAATTGGGTTGTTTTCAGAAATTGTTTCCAATTTCTTCTTTTCACGATATGCCGCCACCCAAACTCTCTCCTTTTCTTTCAATGTTTTGTTCTCTTCGTCTATTAGTTTCCTCTTTGTATTTTTCTTCGGCATGGCGGATAATTTTATCTATACCATGGTAATGAGATGAATATTAGTTCCTAAAAAATGTATGAATTCAAGTTAATTGAAAAATATATGTCATTGAAGGCTTCATTTAAATAATACTTACAATCGTCATGTACAAAAGTTAACCTAGCATGTAGACAAATGTGTACAAACTATGGAAGCACTAGGCTAGCCAGAGCACATTTCTAACTAAAAGTGAATAACCATGATGGTGATTCTGAAAACTAATGAGTGAATGGAATTGTGACTGTTTAATAAGTTTGTGGTGTAGGAGCACCTTGACAATCTATGCTTCCATTTTGAAATTTGATTCAATTTTGGGTATCTTCATGTTGTAAGAGAGTCATTAAAGACATTTTCCATGTACCGGTTATATGAGATTTCAAAGGTGGTTGTTTGTTAGTTATAGGAATTGGGGGGAGTTGGTTTTCATTTAAAAAGGTTTAAAAAAGCTCCATTGGCTGAAAGGGATGATTTTTGTTCATTTTGAAATCCATCTTTTGATAAAAAATGTTGTTTTCCAGAAATTCACTGGTTTTTTTACACTTTCCTGCACTTGTACGGATCTATACAGCCTCCCATTGATATAAAACTAATATAATATTGTAGGCACATGTATTAAATCTCTAATGCATCAATTTTGAGCCCTTAACAGTACGTTTGAAGGGAGCAATTGACAATTTTCTGAAACTACTCAGTTCAAGCCAGGCAATGGTTTAAGTAGGATTTAATTATGAATTGACCATCCCACCTACTATTATGATTTTTTTCTCAGTGGTATGGCATGTACATTGTTATATTAGAGTATTTTATTGTTTAACATGCCTTGGAATGAAACTAATGACAATAGGATGGGGGTCTTAGTCTGAAACAAGCACTTTTCCATGAGAATTTGAGGAACCAAGGAGTGATTTTGAAAAAGTATTGAAGGAGTGGTCTATGTAATGAACTTTTGACCTTTTGAAGGCTATTTTTAAGATTTTTGATTATTTGTAATGGTCTGGGAAGGCCCGAGTATAGGAGTTTCTATAAACCCTCCCTCTTTGCATTGAAAAATTGGTGTTTTTGTATTGGAAGCCTAGTTGAGCAGGTAAGGTCCTAAGACCTAGAAAATATCTTGTTTTGAGACCTAATTAAATACTATTTCTGGTTTTGCAAGTCTAGTGTGAGGATCTAAGGGTGGTTCCTTTGTAAAATTGGCCTACTTGGAGGCCTAAAATAGTGAAAAGGTCAGTTTTCTTAAAGTTGTCCCAAATGAGTCATGTGATGGGTTAAGGTACATCTTGCAACTCTGAAATGGGTGCTAGAATCATTCTTTTATTTTCCTAGTGTTTTGGAAAGTTTTGGAGTTAAGGGCCCAAAATTGGTTTTGCATAGTAACTAGATTCCAAGGGTGAAATGTGGGAAATAGTGTTTATGTTTGTTGTCCAACTTGGAGGAGTGTTGGGATTGGTCCATTAGGCCTTTTTAATCTTGTTACATGCCTCTTGAAGGAAATTTGACATCTTCAATGGTTTTGGATCCTCTAACTCTGCATAAAAAATGAGTATCATAGTCTGAAGTGTGTGCATGGTTTGGGAGATACATGTGACAATTTGCAAATGCTTGGCTACTAGTAATGTGGATAGTGAACAAAGGAACCGAGTTTGTGTGCAAGGGAAGACTTTTGAAAGGTTTCATTTCTTTTGTACTAACTCAAACAATGGTGCCTTTATGTAAGATTTAAGACAACTTGTGAATGACATAATCATTAGTTGATGTTTTGAGGAACCTAGTTGATTGTAATCAGTTATTTTCAAGATTTTCAAGGTGTTTTGAAGGTCCTTAAAAGGAATTGGGAACTCTTAATGCTAATTTGAGTATACGAATCAAATGTTTTGTGAAGGGAAATATAGTTGAATAAGTGTGTCAAGAAAGGTGTTGATTTCTTCCTTTGTACTGCATTAGTTTGTGCAGAGGTATTGGAAGGTGTTTGGACCTTTCGCAGGAATGGGAGAGACTTGGAGTTGTATTAAAGGATGAATTTTGGTGAATGGTTCTAATTTTCTAATCAACTTTATGCAATGTTACAATCAATTTTATCATGGTTAATCTATTTTTTTGAGTCTGACAAAGAGTTGAAACCATGTTCTAATGTTTTGATGAAAATATGATTGAGTTTGTTTGTTGATCTTCTTCAATTTAATTTAGGGTCAGAAGTACCCTTGATGATTTGTGGATCCTGGTAGATGTTTTACATCAAGTGTAAAATAGTAATTGGCAAGTGTATATAATTGTGTATATACTGGTGATTTAAAATGTGCATTGACAACCTAAGGTTATAATGACAAACAAAAATGAAAGCAAGCCATAATAGAATGACTTATTTATTTTTTAAAGTATCTATTTGATTTTTTAAATATTTTAATTTATTGAATTTTAATTTATTTTTCCTTTAGTTTTAATTCCATAACAATAAAATAAAAATAATAATTATTATCAAACCAACTTAACTTAATAATAAAGAGTTTATTTTCCAAATGTCCTCCAAAAAGGGTTGCAACAAAGTAGGTTTGTATACTTAGCTTGAGCCCACCAAGCAAAGGCTAATACCTCAAGATTTGTATGAAACACTTCTCTTTCAGGAGTTGGTATCCAGAGATCCAATTGTATAGGGGCTAATCTTTTCTCTTTCCTCGGAGATCCTAAGATCTTTCCCAAAGAGCTTCTACCTCTACTTAGGGAGACACATGGTGAGTAACTTTAGGCATGATAATAAACCCTACAACACACTAACAAATGACCAAAAGGTCTTAAAGGATTCTAAATATAAGGTGTTTAGTGGATCTATGAATAGTGAGCTCATTTAATAGTTCCCAAGGTTAAGAGGGTTTCTCATTATCTCTTCACAAAACAAGTCTTGATGGATTGAGGGTCTTGAAGCTTGGCTTGGATGATGCTAACCATACTTTGAGGTACAAATTTTACTCTCCTTCCTTTGTATACCCCACCAGAAAAAATGGTTGAGGTCATCCTTGAGGTGACAAATGACTTCAATATTTTTGCATATAAAAAAATTCCAAGAACAATAATACAATCCAAGAATTATTCAAGTAGTTGCATATGCTTATCATGGACCCATCAACCAAAGGATAATACATCAATATTGGTGTGAAACACATCTCTTTCAAGAGTTTCTATCTAGAGATCTAGTGGCACAAGGTCTCACCTTTTCTCTTTCCTTTGATACCCTAAGATATTTCCCAAAGAGCTTGTACCTTTGGGTGAACCCAAAAAAGTGGTTAAAAATTCGAGTGAGGAAGGAAAACTTCCAAAAAAATGACCCATTAAAAAAAAAATCGTTTTGGGGGGTTCAAGCGAACTCTTGGTTCGAACAAACCCCATAGAGGTTTTCTCGAACCAAGGTTTGAGCAAACCCCTTTGCATGTGGGAACCCGCAATTCCCATTGTGGGAAGGGGGTTCACTCGAACCCCTATTTTCCCACCTTCCCACCCTCATACACAAAAATACTCCAAATTTTTGCTCTTTGAAGTTCGGGTTGAGGATGAAAATGGAGGAATCTTCACAAACCCAACTGGAATCAGGTAGTCCTCAGAATGAGCTATTCAACAACTATAATTTTAATATGTTCTGGTTTTATTATGTATTTGTTTTTTCAGTTTTATTAAACATAGGTTTTTCATCGAAAATGAAGGCCTTTGTTTTGCACATGTGGAAAAATAGTAGATTATCAATTTGTTTTTTTAAAATATGAGTGCACCAGATATTGAAGTTCTTGATCTAACAATTTTTGTTTTGAAATTTTATATATACAAAAAAAGTTACGCGTTATACGGTCGTGCTATGTCTAAATTTTAATTGGTTTGACTTCGAAACTTGATTAAAGGAAAAATATTCAATAAAAAAATATCTAACCAAGTGGAAGCACTAGATATCAGAGTTACAAATCTAAATTTAAAAGAATTAGAATTTTATACTTTATGGAAAAAATTTATGTGTTATATGGTGTGCGTCACTTTTAAAAAATGTTGTTTTATGAAAAAAAACCAATTTTTGTGGGAGATGGGAAAAAAAGAGCAATCTGATTCCAAAAGTTTTGAAGAAAATATTTTTAGAATCTACAGACAAAATGTGATGAGACTCTAGTTTGCATCATCTTCAAATTCCTCACGGTTTAACCACTATAGGTGCCTGAATGTGAATATTTAGTTAAAAATAATAATTTTAGTGTCCAGTTTGGCCAAAAAAAGGAAACCACTATTGTGGGATCACCCCTCTACTTAAGGAGATACATGGTGAGTAACTTTGAGCATGATATTGTACCTTACACCACATTAAGAAATAGAAAAAATGTCTTAAAGGCTTCTAAATATAAGTTGTTTAGTGGATCTATGAATAGTGAGCTCATGTGATAGTACCCAAGATTAGCAGGGTCTCTCATTATCTAATCACCAACCAAGTCTCAATAGATCGAGGGCCTTGTATTTTTCCTTGAACGATACTAGCCACACTTTGAGATACAAATTTCACTCTTCCCACTTTGTATACCCTACCAAAAAACGTGGTTGATGTCATTGTTGAGATGGTCAAACCCCCCAAGTAGGCCTCCTAATGGGTAAAAACTATATAGTAGGTGCTTTTGATAGCCCAATATTGCATAAAGCATATGGGAGAGCATACACAACAACTAGTAAGTATTTTGATAACACATAGAACATCAAAAAATGAAGAAGTGTGATATTTTTCTCTAAAATCACACTAAGTGCAAGGAGAGAACATGTATGTCTACAATTTGTCCAAACATGGCAAGCAATATTCATTAACCCACTAAACTAACTTTAATTACCTAAATTAGTGTGAAATAAATATTGAACCAATGCAACCTCCATCAAACCATTAGTAATCTTGATTAAAATGATCTTTGACATGTGTTTACAAGCTACATCACTTGTTGGTTGACAAAAATGTAAGTTAGATTGAAAAGAGAGCACAAAAATTGTAGAAATGAAAAAATAGAATAGAAGCACAACTATACCAAATAGATGTGCCACATTATGATGTAGAGGCACAACTTTATGATGAAAAGTTCCATCTTTGTGAAACAAAGTTACAATTTCATAGACAAAGCCTCAAAATGTGCCCTAGGGTTCAAAAAGTGAGTTTTTTTTCACCAAACCAACTAAGAGACTGTTGAATAAACTAGATACTAAGAGGAGGGGGGTGGCGGGGGGGTGAATCAATATCCACTAATTCATTGAACAATTACCTTAAATTACTTGGCAACATAAAATAGATAAGAGAAATTATAGAACACGAAATTCCACAACACAAGAACACCAGATTTTAAGTGGAAAACCCAATGAGGGAAAAACCACGGTGAGGATTAACTCATAGTATATAGTTATAACAATACCGACTATAATGAGGCTCACTACCAGATACAAAAAGCTCACTGCTTACAAAGATGCATTGTCCAAATATGGAGGTTCGCTGCCTACAAAAATTGTGTAAAGAATTTTTTTGGGTAACTACAAGAGTTGAACTGATGATGTTACACCCCATGTGTAGATTCAGTTCCTTTGATGCTCAAAATATTTTCTCGCATAACAAAAAACTAATCTTCAATCATCTATTCACATGCTTCACTCATACACATACACATTATTTCTATTCACATTATCCCTTTTCATCATCTTGCATATATACTTTATATATCTGCATGCATCAATTAGGTCGGCCTAATTGGATGCAATCCATATTTTCAAAAATGATAACTTGTGAGCTTCATATTCACCTGTGTCATGCAACATCATGTCGGTTGGGACCAAAGCTAGGTCTAACATATAATCCACAAACCATTATAGACTGAATATTAGGTCAACCATGACTAACCTAATACCGAAATGTAATCACAAAAATTGATGCCAACATATCACCCAAACATATGAACATTTGAGAGTAAATACATACACACTTCCAATAATTATAAGCCTTTTCCCAAAACCTTAAAGATCATACTATTTATCAGAGAGAATATGCGGACCAAAATGCCAGAGATACCAGATCAAATACCAGATGGGATAAGCATGGTTTGCACACCGATACAAGGTGTCAGACCAACATGGTGACATCAATGACAATATATGACATACTTCCAATAGAGACCTACAAAATAAGATCAAGGAACACTAGAAAACAAAAAGATCTTTCAAAAATAGGTTAGATAATAAGCTCAAAAGATCTCAAGATGATGCAAAACCTATATCTCCTAAAAATATTGAATAAAACATGTTTGACAAACCCCTTGAAACCTTATTTTTTGCAAATAAAGAATTGAAAAACTTACAAAAAAGAGCGTTATAATGATGATATTCTATAAAACAAGCTATTAAAGTTTAGCAAAACCCTAAGTCAAACCTTAAATGATAAAATACAATGCATAGAACAAAGGTGTAATTTTGAGTGATAGAGGCACAACTTCATGAAAGGTAAACACCTTTTTCTAAAACAAAAATACAAAACTATGCAATAAAGGCACCTTTATATGAAATAGAAGTGCCACTTTAGAGTCCGAGACCTAAAAGTGATTTCTATATCACAAAAATTCACAAAATTTTCACCAAAAAGGGTAAACAAGGACATGGGTCCCATCGGACGTGCCAAAATGAAGATGCAAAAAATATTGTAGGTAAATAAAATGGAAGATAATGAAAATTAAAGAACAATACCTTCACCTAGAATCCTTACTCACTCCTTGATGAGTGAAAATAGAGTGTACCCTTGTTCCATTTGATTTGCTCTTATGATAATGATATGATGTGTATTGCTAAATACTCTAGCATAACCTTGGTATGAGATTTGATAAAGAGATCAAAATGACATCATAATGCTATGATATCTTGATTCTTTATTCTAAGAGTAGAATTATTGTTAGATATAGAGTCTTGAAGAACAAAATCAATGTTCAGGATATGTTGATGATGGATGGCTAAGATTGGAGGAGGATTAGGGTTAGGTTAAAAAATAGTCATGTGACAAGTGGCACATGAGGGATAGGATCTAGGTTTTTGATTGGGATAAGAAAAAAAATCCTTATGTGAATGACTAGGATTAAGAGGTGGGATTGAGATGAGTAGATAAGATAAAAAGTTAGTTTGACTTTTGGAAGCATGTCTAAGTTAAATGGATTTAGACAAGTTAGTTAGACATGTGAAGGGGACACTTGTCACATTATGAAAAATTTAGATTATGGTCCATGTGAACAAAATAATTGGGTAAGATTAAATGGATAAGGATAGAGGATAAAGGATAAAGGATAATTAATTAATTAAATAAAATAATTAATGGGATCATATGGAGGGAAAAATAATTAAATAAATGATAAATATTTATTTAATTAAATGTTATGATAAAAGATGATGAGAAGGATGAAATTAATTAATTAAATAATAGATATTTATTTAATTAATGACTTAGGAAAGACTAAAATTAGGTGTGGTTAGGTAAGATTATATTTTAGATGTCTATAATTGTATATTTAAATTTTTTTTGATGTCATGTAATCTTTACAAATTTTGGAAGCTACAATCAAAATGTCCCTTGAAAAATTGCTTCATTATGCCAGGCTCATAAGAACTATGATATATTTATCCGCATTACCTTTCCAACTTTATCAATAAATTAAAAGTACTTGCCAATCATAAAAATCCATAAAATTAATATAAGATCATTAAAATTTGTGAAATTTAAAATATTTTAAATTTTACACATTTTTGAAATGTAGGAAAAAAAAAATAAAAATGATGAAACTTCAAATTCTAACTACCTAGTTTAAACTACATGAAATATTTTTCTTTATTACAAGTTTTAGAATTGAACTAAATTAAAAAAATTAAACCTGAAGTTCATTTTATAAAGTTTCTTAGATGTGGGACCTATTCACTAAAATAGAGCACTACTTGCCACACAGTCTTTCTTTCTTGCTTCATTTATTGCTACTTGCCACAAACTTCTACGTGGTTGCAATCTAACTCCACAAAAATAGGCATTTGGAGCCTGAAACTATGATGTTTCTATAACTGTTACTTCTTTGAATAAACGCTAGACTTTTCATTAGTCTTTGGAACATTGCATCTACACCTCAAGCCCATTGGATTTATTTCTTTCTATTCATCTCAAACTAATTTAATTCCTTGGCACATCTTTCCTCTTTCACAGGCTGGCAAGAACAAATGAAATTTTAAATACTTTAGAGACAATCCTGCTATCATAAATATTTATGTTATCTACATCAAAACAGATGGTTCATTTTATGTATTTATTAATCATTATGAAGATAATGTTAAATATCATGATAAATTCATCTCGCGGAAAATTTACCATTAATAATCTATCGGTGGATAATTTATTGCATTAACTGTCATATGTATATTTTCTATAGTACAATAATAGAGATGATTGATATTATTGTATAATTGGTTTACTCGAATAAAATAAAATATATCGAAAAAAGTTCATTTTTATTGTCATAAATCAAAATTTCTAATTGTATATGCGATGAATTATCCAGACGATGAATTGATAGTAATAAATTTTCCATAAAATGAATTTATCATAACTAAACTATATGAGAATTTACTTTTACCATAAAATCAATGGTCCCCCGTTCATTCCCATTGCAGTCTGTCTAATAAACCCCTTAAATGGCACAAAAATTGATCATTTGCCAAGCATAGACTGATTATCCATAGAACCCCTTGTAATTATATGATCTCTTAATGCAAAATCGTATTTCCAGTTTGAAGTTTTCTCTAGTATAAGAGTGGTTACCAAAACAAAATCTGCACTCTTAATCACAAAATAGTTGAATGGCACATGCACATTTTCAAGCTGTGATTGGGATGCTCAAGATATGTATAAATTGATTGTCATTCAGATTCACAGTCATCCTCATCACTACAAAACTAATCTAAGGTTCACAAATGTAACTAGTATATTTCAATTCCACCATATCCTCTACATTCAGGTTTCTATCTTCATTTAGAATTGATTTTGAATTAGAATATTTTAACAGAACAGACCCACCATTCTCTTCAAACATTGGTGACTTTAATAGCATCCTTTGTCTACAAAAAAACATTTATCATATTTAAATCATCTAAGAAGCCTAAATCTGGATTTCTTCTCTTAAACCTATACTTTGGTAATGATGCCTAAAATATCAAAGGATGTTTTATTTCAAATTTTAGTCATCTTCAAATGAAGTAGTCAGCTCCAGTTCATATCCATTAGTTAAATCATGCATTAAACTTTTATCAAGGAATTTTACACCCTATCTATTATGTGGTTCTAAAATATTTGGCTTCTATAGACTCTTGGCCATATAAATGCCCCCCAAAAAAATTAATCTCATTCTTAGACTGTGCATAAACTATGTTATGCTGCCATCAATGCCGATGTGAGAAAATGGGTAGAGATTTCATGAAGAATATTATGAAACCATATCAAATTAGAGTGAAATATTTTGGAACTGGAGAGAAAGACTTTTGCAATCTTTTAAACAAAAATATTGGCTGCAATTTAAAATTTGTTTCTAAGCATGGAGTGAGGATCAAAGTCACGCCCTTTTCTTTGTGGAGTCTCATAAGCTGAGGCAGACCTCAGACCATTTCAAACCTACGAGAATTTTTAAATCCCGGGGACTTTAGTTCCTTAGGAATTTTACTCACAACTTCACCATTTTTATATGGTGGGTTTTGGGTGGTCGGCCGGAGTGGGGTCTGATGTCTTGCTCAAAATTCAAGGTAAGAAATTTTGAAGTCTCCAGAATTTAAAAAAATAGATTTTCTAAATATTTTTTTGAAATTTTGTGAAAATATTTTGAAGTCAAAATTTTAATTTTTTTTTTGTGAAATGGAGAAAAAAAATGGTTCAAACCTTTCAAATGGTGAAAACATAGGGAGTGGTCTAAATTTGCAATGTGAAGTCAAAATTGAATGACATGCTTTATTACAAATTTTGAAGATGGAATAAACAAAATTTGGACATTAAATATTAGATATGGGAAACCCTAAATCGACTAACCCAAAATGACTACCCAAGAATCAAAATAAGACAAGGGTTTCAATATTATTTTAAACTCTAGAATGAAAAGGGGATTGTGTTGCAAGTATGATTAGTTGGTGTTGTAATTGATGTCAACAAGTCTATGTTGTCATTGATGTCTATTGAGATTGTTGCAAGAGTGTGAGTAGCTGATGTTTTAATTAGTTGCATTACGTTGTCACTAGTAAAGCTACTGATGTCAACCTCTAATGCTTCTTTGATAAGCTTTTGTCTATGGATATGTGGTTCAGTTGATGCATTGTGGAAGTGTTGAAGATGATTAGGATGGGTCTTTGGTGCTTGGTTTCCAAGTGTTTTTGAGAAAATTTGATAAAAAGAGGAAACAATGTGTTGTAGTGGTGTTTTGGGCGATAGAGTTGTGTTCTTGTGTTGCTCCGCATTTCTTCTACCTATTGAAGATATGTCTATGCGATTCATATATGTTGATGAGAGGTGTTTTATTCAAGACTTGATATGTTGGATTGTTGTATAGAAGTTGTGTTCACTAGTGTGTGGACTGTGCATCGCAGAGGTGTCTGGGAGAAATGTTTCTGCTTCACATTTCTCTGTAGTTATGTTTCAGGTCTTGCGATTCTGAAGGATTGTTAATGGTGTTGATATATTTATTCAATCAAGATGGTTTGTGGTTTGGTGCTTCAAAAGTCAATTTTTTAAGTAACAGTGTATGACAATGTTGTTTGATTGTATTGGGTGTGTACATTCTTCAAGTGAAAGTTGTTGTGAAGGAGTTTGTTGGATTTCAAGGTGTTTGTGGAATATTCTAGATCATGTTCAAGCGAGGTGTGTGGTTCACAAGTCATCCTTGGGTTTGAGGAAGCGTGTACTTAAAAGTTTAATGGTGTTTGTATGGGTAACGACTGACCTGGTGTTTACACTACTTGCGATGAATAAATTATATTGTTTTATAGAAGTGTGTGGTTGTGTGGTGTTGACCTAATTTGAATTTGCACGTTTGAGGTGCATAGCCGACCTTAGAGAAGGTTTCAAACTTGAAGATGGTATAAGTATGAGTTGAGTTGTTGAAGGATGTCAAGATAGATGCAAGAGATGCGAATGATGCGAAGTGCAATGTGTTAGAATGTGAAATTTAGTAATGCAATGTGAGATTTCATGTGTTAGTTTACTAGATGCAGTGAGTAGAAGGTGCCTAGAATTCTTCAATTAGACTATGAAGGTGTTGATGTCATTGTGGTGGATTCTCTATTGTATTGAGATGTTGTTCTCTATGTAACATTTCTTCTCTATCTTCTTTTTTGTTTTGGAAGTGAGTCTTTCCCCTTTGGCACAATTAGCCCTCTGACAGTGAGCCCTATTGTATTTGGTGTTGATATTACTTATATTGTGAGCTAATCCTCACCGTGGTTTTTTTCTTCTTGGGTTTCTACATAAATCTGGTGCTCTCTTGTGTATGGTGCTAAGCTGTTTTAGATTTTTTTATTTTCCTTTCATGCTAATTCATCATAATGGATTTAAAATTTTAATGAATGAATATAGATCTAAATGTTAATAAGGGTTTTGAAGTTCTAAGGTACAACTAATTCACCCCCCCTCTTGGTTGTCTTATGCATTGAAGAATTGGTATTAGAGCAAGGCTCTTTGGAAGAAATCTTAACCATTTAAGGTAGATCTGGGATGGTGCACAAGAAGGAGATCCATATATTTGATGGAATGGACTATGCATTATGAAAAACAAGGATGGAGGGCTCTTTGGATTATTTAGGATATGATGTCTAAAAATCAGTTCAGAATGTATATACTATGCCTACAAATGGTCTGAGCACTAAAGCTGAACTCAAGACCTATGAAAGCAATAGTAAAGCAAGGCATGCTCTCTTGCGTAGTCTTACAAATTTTGAATTAGTGAAATTTATGAATCTAAAAACTAGTAAAGAAATTTGGAAAAAGTTGGAAATTATAAATATGAAGGAGATGATATGGTCAAACAAGCTAAGACACAAAATTTAAAGATCACATTTGAGAACCTACAAATGTTTGAAAATGAAAACATTACAAGCTATATGCAAAGGGTAGATGAAGTGGTCAGCTCCACCAGAGGTCTTGGTGGAAAAGTCAAAGAACTAAAAGTGGTAAAGAAAATTCTTAGAACCCTTCCTAAAGCTTATAGTCATAAAGTTGTTGCTATTGAGGAATCTCAAAATCTAGATCATTATACTAGAGATCAATTGTATGGTTCTCTAACTGCATTTGAAATGCGAGAATTTGGTACTAATAGTGGTGCAAAATTTGAGATTTCTTTTAAGGTTGGAAAATCAAAGAAGACTAAAGAATCAAATCAGGAGAATCTTGATGATGTGGAGGCTAACTTTGTGAGAAAAATGAGAAGGGGTATTGGTGTAAGTAGAAAGGAAAGTTACCTTTTAAATGTTTTAGTTGCGGAAAGCTAGGTCACTATGCTTCAAGATTTCCAAACAGAGTTGTGAATGAAAAAAACAAGGAGAACAAAGGTAAAGTGATTAAGAAAATCTATTATGCTAGAGAAGATGCAAGTATGTTTTACGATGAATCTTATTATGGAGATGATGATGATGAATGCTTGTTCATGGCTTTAAAATATGAATTTGTTTTTGCTAACTCTAAAAGATGTGTGAATAAATGCCCTCTGGAGAGAAAGGATAAGATTTAAGGTACTTTGGTATCAACTTTTCATGCTAGATAGGATAAGAACTATTGGATCATTGACAGTGGTTGCTCTAACCATATGACCAGAGACAAGAGTGAGTTTGTTAAACTTGAAAAGTATGATGGAGGATTTGTTAGATTTGGTGATGATTTAGGTGCTAAGATATGTGGAATAGGTTCAATAATTTTTGATGGCAAGCAAATATCGATTATTTTTACTATGTTAAGGGTTCAAGGAATAATCTCTTGAGTGTTGGAAAAATGTGTAACAAAGGATACGATCTTATGTTTCAGGATGATGGATGTGAGATCAAAAAAAGGTCTAGAACTATGATTGTTGTTGGAAGGACAAATTAAATTTTTTATCAACTCAAAGGTGCTGATGGTCACTATTTTATGACTTAGATTAATAAAAGCTAGTTATGGAATAAGAGGATGTGTCACACTAATTTTGATAATTTGGTAAGAATCAGTTCAATTCAAGCAATGAGAGATCTACCAAAGATTACAAAGCCTATCAATATTGTCTACAAGGATTGTTAGATTGGAAAGCAAAGAAGAAGAGGTTTCTAAGGAAAATAACAATCTTCAACTGGATTATTAGAATTGGTGCATACAAATATTTGTGGTCCTACAAGAATAAGAATTCTTCAAGGTGACAAGTATTTCACACTTTTGATTGATAAATATTCTAGAATGTCATGGGTTACTTTTCTTAAAGAAAAATCTAAAGCCCTAGATAGGTTCAAAGAATTGAAAGTTATGGTTGAGAATGATATGGGGGTTTAAGGAGGGAGGGGGAGATAGAGAGGTGGAGATGAAGAAATGGAGGGGATGTCCTAGAGAGGGGAGGGAGGGAGAAGAGGAGAGAAAAAATAACAAAGAGAGAGAGGAGTAACAAGGGATGGAGGGAGTGAGAGACCTAGGGAAGGAGGAGATAGAGAGGTGATGATCTAGAAAGGGGAGGGAGAGAGAAGAGGAGAGAGAGAAGAACAAAGAGAAAGAGGGATAAGGAGGGAAGGAGAGGTAGACAAGGAGTGACTGAGAGACCTAGAGAGGGGAGAAGTAGAGAGGTGAGGGGGAGAGAGAATAAAATGAGATTAATAAGTTCACAAAGAGGGAATGAGGGGTAAGGAGGGAGAGAGAGAGGTGGATAGGGAGGTAAATAACTAGAGAGGGGAAAGATGTAGACATGAGAGACCTATAGTATAGGGAGAGAGGGCTAAGAGACACAGGGGGAGAGATAGTGGTGAGAGATATAAAGGGGGAAGAGAAGTGGATAATGAGACAAGGAGGGAGAGGTCAAGAGGAAAAGAGGGAAGGAGGGAGAGAACTAGAAATGGGGAGAGAGAGGGTGGGAGGGAGAGGTAGTAATTGAGAGAATGGAGAGGGATTTAAAAGAAAAAATAACAAAGGGAGAGAGAAGAAGAGAGAGGTAGGGAGGTAGGAATAGAGATGTGGGTAAGGAGGGAAGGCAAGCTAGAGAGGGAGAGTGTGTGTGTGACAAATGGTACTCCCCTTACAAACTGAAATTCACCACAACAACATAGATTTGCATAAAAAAAATGCAAGAGAAAAGCAAAGCTTTCTTTTATTAGTGAAATGACATTACAACACTATATACCATCATATGGGATTTGATTACAATAATTTTCAACTCCATGGATCGGAGCTATCTTTGCACTGCTTCATGCCTTCACAGAATCCTCCAAGCCCTAGTCTCTCCCAGGCCTTGTCGTCTTCTATAGCCGAATCTCTCTGCCTTCCTATTGCGAACCTTCTTCACACCCACACTTCCAAACCGTCGACTCTCTTCTCACCAACCAACCATTTCGTCTCCTCTTCCTCTTCTTTCTAATCGGATTATATCCCCTCATATGACTTCACCAGCAAGCCAACTCCTTCCTATAAACCCCATCTAGGTTCACTAAATTTTTTCTTTTCACTCAACTACCTAGGGTTTATTTGTTTTCCCATAGATCAGATCTTAATTTAATTCTTTCTCATGCATTGCCTTAGTACTGCTACCATCACCTAATCAGTAATTAGGAATTATTCCCTTATTTTCTGCACTATCATCTTTAGCACTCTATCGATCACCACATTCGTGCCTTAACTGCCTTACATTGAATCATCATGCCACACTCTCTAAAATACATTACATTATCGGGCTAAGATAGATTCAAGTCTCACTGATATTGATCTTCCTCACCAATACCTCATCGACATACTCATCCCCATTCATAATTCACAACAATGATGCAAATCAACCTATCATCCAATCACATTCCACCATCTGTCTGTCCACGTCATTGCTACTTCTCCATCGGGTCCCACAAAATTGATCACTAAACTGCATTGTGTCAAGGGGACACCAAAGCAACTCCTTCCAATATAAGAAGGTCTCCTCGATATAGCTTTATTGAAATCTCATCAGGATTGGGTGATCCCACAATGCTGGTTTAGAATTTCTGAGAGATTATATTTTTTACTGAAATCACATATTCTTAAAAGAAATAATGATTTAAGCCTTAAATAGTTCCATTTTAAGATTCCAATTGAAGAGGGTTTGATCAAACCACCTTAGATCAAACCCCCTTGGATAGAACCCTACTAGTTTTAAACCATAACTATAACAGAGTCTCCTTTACACCTATCAAAATGCTGATAAAAAACCACTTTTGATTTACCTTTTGGGGGATCAAATGAATTCATTTAAAATTTTATTTTTGTAAGTATGTAGTCCTTATTATAAGCTTCCCAAAAATTATAATTTTAAATAAATTTAATTTAATTATTATATTTATTTTTTATTTCTTGTGAATGTAGGTTTTTCACCGAAAATCAAACTCTTTGTTCTACACATGTGGAAAAATAGAAGATTATCAAATTTTTTTTTGAAAAATATGAGTGCACCAGATATTGAAGTCCTTGATCTAACAAAAAATAAATTGAGTTTCGATAAATACAAAAAAAGTTGTGTTAGACGGACTGCCTATGTCTAAATTGGAATTGTTTTGACTTCAAAACTTGATTAAGGAAAAAATATTCAATAAAACACTATGAAACCAATTGGAAGCACTAAATATCATAGTAAAAAAATCTAAATTTGGAAAAAATAGAATTTTATCCTTCATGGAAAAAAATTTATGCGTTATACAGTGAGTGTCACTCCTTAAAAATGGTGTTTATTGAAAAAAACTAGTTTTTGAAGGAGATGGAAAAAGAAGTGAAGTATGATTCAAAAAAAATTCAGAAATATATATTGAGAATCTACAGACAAAATTCCACAAATCACTAGTTTGCATCATCTTCAAATTCCTCATGGTTTAGCCACTATAGGTGTCTGAAAGTGAATATTTAGTTAGAAAAAATCAGTTCAATGTCTAGTTTGGCCAAAAATTATAACCAGTATTGTTGGATCACTCGAATGTTATTTTCATTCCACCAATACCCATATGTCCCATCAATGAAGAACCTTCATGACATCCCCCGTTCAATCCTTTGTTGCCACATGTCAATCATGACACCATCTCCCTCTGTCATCATCACCTAGCCTGGTTCCACTTTATCAGCATGTCGAAGATACTTCGAAGCAACTCATGCCAACATCCCAAAGTCTCACTAAAAAAACTGTCTGACACTGCGAGAGTCTCAAATAGACTCCATAAGATGTCCCACTGATACACACATGTCTCCTTGATGAGGTGCGAAATCAAAATGTTGAAGGAACTTCATTAATTCATCTTGCCGATATATGCATCTCCCTCCAATAAGAATCCTTCGCAACCATTCACCATTGCTATCACCTTCCATTATCACCATATTAGAGAAAGACGAAATAATGTCTCTTCAAATCCATATCCCGTTGATGAGATAATTCATTGAATGTTGAAACAAAGATCGTTGAGGGTTAGATTTCGCTCCTCCCTCATACTTGTGTCGCCAAAAACTATAGCCTTTGACACTTTTCACTCATTTGGAACCTGGCCTATGGATTTTGGACCTCTTTCAACCTCTTTTTACCCCTTTCCTAGCCTTGTGCCAAAGTGTTGTAAGGTGTTGTAATACATTTTCACACTTTCCTAGGATTTTCATAACTAAGTCAACCCTTTCTTATGATATAATGACCTCTTAATGCACATACATGCCTTACCTTAGTGTGTTTCATGAGACAATCCCAACAAGCATCAATAATCATACTTTAATCCTCGACAATCAATAAAAATTGCCTAGGTGGACTAGGTCGCGACCTTGGGCGACCTAGTCCCATGTGGCATAAAAATCAAAATAAACTTAATTTTCTTTTTGGATTTTGTCTCTAAAACCCTAAGGTCGGCATGTGTGGTGTTATTTAGGGGAAATTATAGCATAAGTTGTATAAATAAGGGATTTTCTCATATTTTTCACCCTAATACCCTAATATCCAATCTTCTAACTCACCTCTATTCTTCCTAGCTCTCCTCTCACCCCTTCTTCCCAAGCAAGCTAGGGTTTGAGCATTCCAAGTCAACAAGACATCTTTTTTGAAGCATTCAAGGGTTGATTGTTGAAACAACACAAGATCTCTCATCATGGCAAGGTAACTCACTCCATTACTTCATGTTTCATGCTTTAATACATTATTTGTATTCATTTTGGTTTGGTTACCTAAAAGGGGGTTGACTAAGGAAATCCCCTAATCCCTAACAATCAATATTTTCTCCTTCTCTCCTTGTGTGTTTGTAGATTTAGGTACATTGAATAATTTGAAGAATTTTTGAAGACCTTTGCTTTCTTGCAAAGACCAAACACTCACCAAAAGTCACTTTCAGGCCCGAATATCAGAGTTTCACAAGCAGATATCTGTGGAGAACTGAAGTGCAGACCTAGGACTTCCGTTCCCCCTTTAGAATTTATAGAAATCGAGAAGAGGACTAAGTTTCCAAAAATGGTGACCTAGTCCCACTGGATATGCCTTCTAGTGATTTTCACATCTTCAGACACCCATTTGGTAGAAACAGGGTCCGAACCAGTTTTCTCAAATTTGGGACTAGGTCACCTAGATTGGTACAAGTGTCCCTTTCGGCTTCTTCAACATTTTCATCAACATTTCAGACCTCCATCAGATCCTCCTTCAAATTCCAGGTACACACATTCTATCTCCTTCCTTTCTATTTAGTTTAGTGCACATTTCTAGGCCATTTTGTATATGTTTGCATATCATTATGTGTTTTCCAACACTTTACATTTCTTAGGTTTTACATTCATAGTTAGCTTCTATTTTCAGTCTATTGCATTTAGGGAATCTCACACACATCACGTTAAGCCCCTAACCCTCTTTGAATGAACTCACCTAAAAGGCATATCATTAGTTGAAAGAGAGTTTTTCTTCCATCTAAGCTCTTAGGTGAAAAACCCTAGAGGCGTATTTGGGGAATCCTCTTTCCCTTCTTGCATAAATTTTTGGTGGCTCATTGTGGTGAACCTGATATTATTGCAACCATATTTTCTGATTTAGAGTCTTTCTTCACCCTAGGTTTTCATTGCATTGTCTAAGTTGCATTCTAGGGTTTGACATTTTTGCATGCATGAAAGTGTATATACTTTGCATTATTGCATCTCAAATCATTTTCATTCCTCCACAATCTAAACCTAGCTTTATTGTTCTGGTCATCCAACATCAAACCCACCCTAAACAGTTGCAAATTTTTGGAAATTTTGAAGAAAACCCTAAAATTGGGTCTAATTCACCATTCTGGGCAACCTAGTCCCTTTCTAGATTTTCACTATCTATCATAGCACCAAAACCCTCATTTTTGTGCTTTCTTAGGGACCTAGTATCATATACTATAAGTCTGGAAAGTTTTAGGAATATTTGTTTTATGCACCTACCTCAAAAACATCATTTTAGGATGGTCATTCTTAAAATCATTCCATCATTAGCTCTGAAAATGTTTACATTTTTGCAATTTTGCATCTCATTCATAAAAGTACTTTTCACTTTTGCATATACAATGTTTATATTCATAAAATTTTGCATTAGTTTGTTAAAATTTCTTTTCCTTTTAGCATGTACATTATATACATTCTTAAAGCTTAGCATATATTGCATAAGAATGTTTTGTATTATTGCATGTACATTATTTATATTGCTGAAATATTGCATAAAATGGTTACATGTACTTTTCATTTTTATTCAAACAACGTTAGTAGCTTACATAACTAAACATGCTAAGAAAACTTTAATCTCCCCTCCCTATGAGAGTGTTGTAGTGAAATAAGAGACAACTTTGGGCATTCCTAACGATCATATTTGTTCTTCTCCTAATATCTCTCCTCTTAGTGATGAAGACATTTTGTTAGAAGACCCAATCAATGAGAGTTATGAGAATCCTAGTTGTTTCTCTCCTCTTACCTCTCTTAGTGGACAAGACCTTAATGAACAAGACAACATAAACGTAGCTAATAATGTTAGTAACATTTGTTTTTCTCTTGGTATTTCTCCTTGTTGTGATGAAGATACTTTGCTGTTAGAAAACACAATTTGTGAATGTCATGAACCTCCTAGTTGTCCCCCTTCACCTAAAAACACCCTTCCTATGCATGAAAATCTAACCATTGATCATTCCCCTCTTAGTGATGAAGTCATTATAGAAGAACCAACCTTTGATTGTCAAGAGCAATCGGTTTGCAGTTCTCCTAAAACCCTTCCTCCTAAGGAGGATATCATGATACCCAATAAGGATAACCTTGATCATAATAATATTGTATCCTTAGAATCAAATGAATAGACAACCTTGGCCTCTCCCTTGCTCAAGTATGTTAATATTATTCAACCTCAACTTGTCCTTTATCCCCGCTCAAACAAACCTGAAACTCCTAACCAACCTGAATTCATCCTCTACCCACCCAATAATCATGTGTCACAACAAATGAGTCATAATACAGTTGCTCATACATATTACACCCAAAAAAATCCACACCCACCCCAACCAAATTCAACCTCCCTACCTTTACCTAATCCTATCTTACCTGTTGCCCCTTGCTTAAATTCAATCCTTAGGGAGTATGACCTTATTGACCAACTGCGAAATACTCCCGCTAAAATCTCCTTATGGGATCTCATTCAGGTCTCCCCTCACTACCACAACATGATGCAAGTAGCCTTACTAAAATTTCATATCCATTCTAATAATAAATCAAATGACATATCAGCTATTATTCACATAATTAATGCTGATATTATTTTTCACCAAAGTGAGCTCCCTCCTTTGGATGTGCAAAAACAAAATGAATCTTTCGTAATAATCTCTCAATATGAAACAAAAGGGATCAAGTGAACTCTTGTATATATTTTCTATGTTCTCAATGTGTGTAGTGCGAGCCTTTTGGATAGGCTTGGCATTGATAGATCCCACATCAAACATGATTCTCTCTCTATTCAATGATTTGACAATGTCATGAAGTAATCGCTTGGTGTGGTCACTTTACCTCTTACAGTTGGAATGACCACATTGGACATCAAAATCCATGTTATGCCTCATGAAATTTCATATAATCTTCTCTTAGGTAGACCATGGATTCATGCTATGAGTGGACTTCCTTCCACTCTTCATCGTAAGATGAAGTACATCTACAACAACAAAGTGTACACACTTGATGTCGATCCTAAACTTAATAGTTGCTTACACATTGAAAAATCCAAAGAGAATCACTTCAACACCTTAACACCAACCACCCAAGTGGAACCCGTACAACATGAATCCCTAGATAGTGATTGGGGTTCCTTATACTTCACACCTCCTTTACTAGATGAATCCAAGATAATCCACATAGACTCTGAAAAGGGAAACGTAGTCTTGTCCACACAAGACTCGGCCGATCCTTTGAAAGCATCCACCTCGCCTAATTTAGACAATGAAGCCAACAATGAAACCTCACCCAATCCAAAACAGCTAAAAAATGTCTATGTAAAAGGTTATGAGCTTATGAAACAACTTGGCTATAGTGGAAAAGATTGTGGTGCTACCGAATAAGGAATCCCCAACCCTATAAAACCTAACACGCAAACCACACATCATGGTCTTGGTTATTGTCCCTTAATTGAAATCTTCAAACCTTCCTCCACTATCAACACCATCCCAAACCACCCTTCTAACCCAACCTTCAAAAATGATCCTTTTCAATCAACAAAAGACTCTTTGCTTAATGATTATGTCATCTCACAACCCACTACTGATTCAGATTTTACACACTCCTCTAAATGAGTATACAAAATCTCACAATCTATAGTGCCTTGCATAGGTATGAAATCATATACTAAGCAAGAAACTTATTTGTTATACACCAAAGGAACACCTTCTACCCTTGATCAAGAGGGTATCTTGTTGAGACTCCTCCAAGATCACTTGATCTATCTTCCTCCCAGAACTCATAAGAAATGTTGCAACAAAAATTCCTTTGTGCCTACCATCGAGTTCATGGTCATCACACTAATGAGTGTAAGGCCTTGAGTAGTAAAATCCAACATCTTAAGGATTTTTGTGCTCTCCCTTGTGTGGGGGCACGTCATTCCTCTAATTGATACTGATTTTCACTCTACCTTACATTTTATTCCATCCTTTCGGCTCACTCTTGTCTTGCACTAAGTGGGGGCAAGGGGTTCAGTAGCCTTTTCCCTCGTACGTCACTTGTTGTTGTCTCTTTTGACTAGTTGTTAACCTTTCATGAACATATAAGAGCAATCTTAGGATGTGGACGACATGTCTTACGTTGACTCGCATGTGACATACTCCCCTTCTCATGATGCAAATTATGAGAAACATATGACTCGGCATAGGGATTTTCGAACAAGCTCTCATGTCTTCCTCTTCTTCTACTTTAAATAAATTTCTCACAAAACAGTGTGTAGCAATTATTTTAAAGTGGGGGCATACATCACCACTCACATTTAACTGTGCAATTTTATTTTTCTTGCAATTCCTTCTCTTGGAAATATTAGGTACAATGTTGCTTAGGATGAGACATAATCATTTTTCCTCTTTTGCATACAAGATGAGTTATCTCCTCTCTTGGATACAAGATGAGTCAATTTGAACTTTTCCTCTCTTGGTGACATTATGCATGATGTTCCCTAGGTTGAAACTGTATACACCTAAAATTGGTCTCGAGAATCTAATTAATTAAATACGACTTATTTGATTAATTACCTTAAATTCCTCTACTATTGAATAAATAGAAATATTTATTTATATAGTTCACATTTAAATTCTTAAATTAAATAAACAAAATTAAATACTTTGTTTTATTTAATTATCAATTTCCCCTATTTTATTCTATCTTAATCACATCATTAATTAAACAAAGGTTAAATACTTATTGTTTAATTATCATAATTCTTCTATTTTAATTTAATAAACGACTTCTATAGTGTGTTTTATTAAATTATTAATTCCCCTTTTGCTAATTTAAATAAATCAAAAATATTTAAATAAAAGCATAAATCAAATATTCCTCTATTTTCACCCACCTATCAAATTAGATATCAAATTTCTAAATTATGTCAAAATTAATGCAACTAGCATTCACGGGAAAGCTTGTAGAAAATCCTCTCAATCTTCTCCCTCTGATCCTTCCTATCCTCTTTCCTGGTGTTTTCATGGGGAGGAACCATTCCCATAATCAGCTCCAGCCTTTCAATCTCTCACCCTTCAATCCTCTAGATTGAAGCCAGGCCTCTGTTTGTTGCCCCTGTACAAATGTGCTGCCGAGAAATCTATAAATACAGCCCTATACAACAAAGAGTGGATCCCAACTTTATGCAAACTTACTCTGTAGGAAAGCATCAAGCATCAAGCATCAAGCATTTTAGCAATAGCAGTAGATTTCATGTCACATCTGCATACTATAGCTTTCATCACAACTTCATGTCAATCATAGATTAAATTAGCTTCCTTTTATCATTTATATATTATCATATAGGATTAGATCATTGTATCTAGCATCATTCTATTCTTTAAATTGGCATTTTAACAGTCATAGTGTCTTATTAAATCTGAGAGCTTCTTGACTTAATAAATCTTTAAAGATGGGAAAGAATGAGACGCTTTCAAGTTTCTGCTCTTTTTAATAGATTAATTATTGAATCTTTGATATAATGTTTCATTAAGAAGTATATTTACCTTTTTACTTGTTCACACTTACAATTTAGCACCACCGTGGGGCCCTAACCCCATATTTCACAAAAAATTTCTGAAAAGTGTCATACAAGATTCTGGCGTGTTCATTTTAGTGCGATCGAGAGATTTTTCGGCACTTCTGATGAAAACTATAGCGCTTCAGAGGTTTGTTTCAGTGCTTCAACAAAAACTATAGCACTTTGGAGGTCTGTTTCAATGCTTCCACAAAAAACTTCAGCTCTTCTACCTATTTTAGCGCTTCCACCAAAAGTTTTAGCACTTATGCACTATCTTTTAGAGGTTCTGCACTGTTTTAGTTCTTCTGCAGTCTGTTTTAGTGCTTTTGTAGTCTATTTTAGCGCTTTGATAGTCAATCTTAAAATGGCGATATCTTGGTCATACAGTGGTATTTTTCGAAACATTATTTCTTGAAATGGGGTAGAATTTCATAAGCTATAAAATGGTGTAGGTATTTCTCACTTTTTGTAGAGTTAAAAGTTTCAATTTTACTTTTAAAGATAAATCACAATGTAACTTGGTCTAAGTTTTAGGGTTTTTATGCTTAATCATTCATCTAACCCTTATATCTTCTTATTTCTTGATCTCATCTAACATTTTGAGCATTTATTGCAGGTTTTAAGAGGAACATGGAGCATTGAAGTGAAAGAAAAAAAAAATTTGATATCCATTGTAATAGTGTTTTCAAACACTCATCAGAAAATTACCCATCATATGTTATTATTCATTCATTCTTTAGGATCAAATAGCATTAATTTGGGCTTAAAATTAACCATCTACACAAGCTTTGTCAAAGTTGGTTAAAAAGAACATTAGAAACTCACTGGTTTTTGGATTTGGATTAAAATGAACCAATCCTAGGGTAGTCATCATACATTTTCTATATCAATTAAAATTAACATCATGACTTTTGTGAAGCAATATCTTCACCTAGAATAGAAAATTGTCTTTTGGATTTAAAAATTGAACATATGATTACTGTGCTTGTGTGGTGATAGGTGTATGCTCTCCCCTTAACTGGGTGATCAAAAATCCAGACTCATCCTTTATTCTCATGCAATTTATGCTTTTTTAAATCCTTTAGAAGGTCTGTCGTAGTGGGAAAAAATACTCACCCTACGGGAACGACCTAAGTGGGAATGCCTTAAGCCAAGGATTCTAACCCACTATAATCAAAAGTGAGTTGTTGATGAAAGTCCAACTCGACGGAAGTGTGCAAGATAACCATCCCCAAAATCTATGTTCTAAAGATTGGGAGGTCTCTTGAGGGAGTTTATCATTTGTCGCTCTGAACAAAAACCCTATCTACGAACCATAGTGTAGAGTCCAGCTGAGTCAGTAACCAAACATTGTAATACTCACGGTGCAAGGGGAGGGAATAATCTACCCCCAAGACACTCACCATATAATTTCCAAGGAACGTTTGCTCAAGGGACCGAGAAATCTAACCTTGAGTATGCACTTGGAAAAAACAAAAACACGGGCACCCTCTAGGCGGTGACACGACTGTGTGAGTCCACGCAATTTTAAGATGTGAGATGTTGAGTATAACGATGACCCTTTTGACCTTAAGAGTGAGTCTGTCTAAAGTGTATTTTTGTTAAACAAACCAGTGAAAATCAAGGAGGATCATGTTTGATTCTTGAACATACACTTATTGTTTATACTCTAGGTCTTAAAGAAACAATTATTTTACAAATGCTTGCTTTGTTTTCAAAACATTAATTCAGATAAGATCATCCTAAAAAACACAAAGAAAACAAGAAAACATAAAGCTATTGGAAACCCCTGTCAAACAGTTAACATCAAAATTTGGATTTTTATCAGAACATAAACTTTCCTAAATCAAAACAAAGTCTTAAACTTGCATAAACTGGACTTTATAATTGAATTTGTTAAAATCAAACCAATATCTACCATCCAAAAGTGTCTCAATCAAACACATTTGATTACTAAGTTAAGTTTCAGGATCAGTCATCCTAAATCAAATAAACGAAACTGTATAATCAAAATTATCAACTTAGTCTAATAAATAGAATCTATCATTCTATTTGACTTGAGTTAATATCCTTGACACTATAACTAACTAAGATCAAAAGTTTATTGAAAATAATAACGTTTGTATGCCCATTTTAACAAGGTCACGAAGACTAAATATCCAAAGAACAAGAAATTGAAACTCAAACCACCATGGCTGAAATAGATGAGGATAAATTGAATGCTTTAACTCAGCGGATGGAAAACCTTAAATAACAATTCCAAGACATACAAAGAGAAACCACAGAAAGATATCTATTGTAAGACATCTACCCATATCCTCTTGACTAAATAATCAACATGAGACCTTCTTCACCAAAAACTACATCATCCAAGTTCAATGTCTTTGAATTTTTACAAAAGTTCAATAAACCCAAATCTAAGTCCTCAAACACAAATGATATTGAGAAATCCTATCATGTCATGAATTTATCTCCATCCACCATAAGCCAAAATAAACCTCAATATTCTTTCACTCAAGTTAACAATTCCATCCAATCTTCCTCTTCTATCATATCTTCAATATCCAATGATTCATGTCAATCTCTCAATCCAAAGCATGCTAGCATAGACTCCCCTACACATCAAGAACAAAATATTCTTTCCACTCCATCCAATGATATCAAAATTCCACAAATTATTCCAATCTTTGATCAAGATCCCATTTCTCAAGAATCTTATGATGATCCCCTTCTTTCACTTTTCATCCAAAATAATTCCCTTCCATCTCAAGAGACAAGTATCCTTCCAGGTTCTTCTTCTACATTATCTCATCAATCCATACCATCTCATGATTCTATTACATCACAAGAGAATGATAGTTCTTCAATCCTATATAATGATGTCTTACCAATTGATGATCAAGACATGATTTCTACAAAATCTCATGATTCCCTTCCTCATCAAGATCAAGATATGCTTCAATTCAAGTATACCCTTTCATCCCATGAAGATTTTTATCCTTCTCATGATCAAGATATGCCTAACATACCACTTCATAATGATTACATAATTAATAAAGGGAAAGCTACTTCCTCTCCTACACCTCATGATACTTTTCCAAGTCAAGATCAAAACACCCCATCATCCCCATCTCAAGAGCCTATCACACCTATTCAAGCTATCCATGAACCCCACACCTATAAATTGGGATCCTCCATCTTTTTCCATTCTGGTTTACTTCCAACACCTATCCTCTCATCCATATCATATCATCCCCAAAATGGACTCACATATTGTTTCATAAACAATACATATCCCGGTAAACGTATATGTCAAAGTATGAATTACAAAGGAAAAGGATTAGGCCTTCATGAGCAAGGTATCCTAGAAACCCTTTCTGTTCAAAGAAACCCATATCACCACGGCCTTGATTATAAGCCTAAGTGTCCTAGTACATCAAACCTTCCATCTATCCTAGGTCCTCATTATAGTTCATCAAACATTCCATCTATACTAGGTCCTCATTCTAGTACACCAAACCTTCCTTCTATCCTAGGTCCATATCCTATTTCTCAAGAACAACAAAGGCACACATCCTTGATGCCCTTTCAAAATTCTACCCACATTAACTCATCCATAATACTTCCATATAATTCATCTCAATACACCCCTCCCATTTCTCTTGGAAGCAATTTGGGTGCCAAATATTAAAAGTTTCTATATCAAAATCCACATGTATCAAAGGATCAACATGTCTCCTCGAAGAGATATGCAAAAATAAAAGAAAATTTGATCCAAAATCAAAAGAAAAACCTAAAAGGCCACAAAGGTCCATCAAAGAAAAAAGGCAATTTTCAAAGACCACGGAGGTCTATAAATCAAAAATAAAAATTTCAAAGGCCACAAAGGCCCAAAAAGCATAAATCAAAGTCAAAAGTAATGTGGATTCCTAAAAATATCATAGAAGAAATAAAATCTAAATTGGCATCCAAATTTGCTAATCCAAAAGCTTCCTCCAATTTTCCATCTAATAACCTATCACCTTCCAAGTCCATTCTTCCTCCATCACTCTACCACCCTTCAAGGTGTGTGCCAATGTTGATCTTACCATCCTTTCCATCTATCCATCAATAGGCCTTCAAACCTCCTATCCATTATCCAACATTCATCCCCCATCATTCTCCTTTAATCCAAACCTTTGCATAAGTACTTAGATTCTTCGATCATATCATTAATCTGCCAACATTTAGGAGTCTAATTCCTATTGCCTTGGTTTATTAGAGGGATATTTGGTTGTGAAACTTGATGCTTAAGTCCTTCCTCCATTTCCCTATCATCCATATCCTATCTTCCATATTCCTCTTGCACTCTACACTTAGGGACAAGTTTCGTCAATTTTATCATTCATGGTCATTATCCTTTCTATGCTTATTCCTTACATTTCTACCTTTGATCTTGACAAGGTTAAGGATATTCTTGAACATCATATATCTTATCCTATACACTTTATCCATATCTTCCATACCATATCTTTCATCTTATCCATATTCCATCATTCTTACTAAATGCATCCTTTCTTCCTTTCCTTGGTCTTAATGAGGAATAGGGGAAAAATACTTGGGCCTTGTGTTTGTATCTTATCTAGTTGATCTTGATCATACCATTCATTATTTTTATCCTTTCTTTCTTCCATTCCATATCTTCTAGCTTATCAAAATCCATGTCACCATGTCCCTTTGCAACCTTGAATCTTATCATGCAAATCATATTTGAGCCTTGCTGTAAAAAATTATCCAATCCTCATATCTTTTGTCAATCAATCATCAATATTATCGTACTTAGAGTAAATTAGTGATCCTAAGTACTTATCATCATCATGTCTTATGGAATCAATCAACCATTATCATCTTTTGACAAGAGATATGTTGCTTCTGTGACATGTTTTGCAGTGAATCTTTCATTTTGATCTATCATTTATCCATGGTTTCATTACCCCTATCATGGGACATCTTGTTCCTTCAATCAGTCATATGATCACATTTCATCTTAAAATATCTTGAAAAATCCAAAAAAAAAAAAAAGATGCAAAATCCAAAAAAATCTAAAATCGGAAAAACCACAAAAACAAGAAGAGAAAAATACAAAAAAATCTGAAAATCTGAAAAAGGTGCAATAAAATCTCATGTACATATCCTGGAAAATGTGGTTGTGTCTCACCCTAGCTTGGGGGAAAAATCCTGAACTCACTAGGGGCAATAAACTTTGAGCTTAATCAAATGGACAAACAACAGTATGACAAACACAACAAACACAATGATCATATGAAGATCTGACATTGAACATACAACAAACACAATGATCATATGAAGATCCAACATTGAACATACAACAAACATCGAAAGCATTCCATCAACCATCTGTATCAAACCTCGAAATCAGTATCAATATGGATGATCTAATCTGAATAATGGTTGAAATACTTTAAGCAAAAGTTAAATTGTTGTACTTTGATCTTTGTTATCATTTCTTTGGAGCAACTCGATTATGTATTGAACTAGAGAAGCTAGGAAGGAGAATGATTTTTCATTGTCTGATGTTTGTGAGTTAATCATTATTATTATGTAAATTCTTGCGAGATGTGCTATACAAAATATCATTGATGACATTCTAAATTTACATAGTAAATGATTCAATTCTTTTTTGTTTACGCAAGAAATTCTCAGGTCATCTCGATTTAATTATACCTAGATGTTGGTGTTCACTTGCAATATCAAAAATCATGAAAGTAGAACTCAGGTCATCATGGTCTAACTCATACCATTGATGCTTGTACTCACTTTCAACATTTTAAAAGCCCAATGATGATAAAAAGCATGATAAATGGACCATTAGGATGCTAATGCTTGCATATAGGTTTGCATGGTAACATTAGATTGCATTCATATTAGTTTTGCATCTGTAGAATAGATTGTTCCAAGGTTGGAAAAGACCAAAGACGAGTAAATGCTCGCAAATCTCCAAATTCGCTAAAGGCTCCTATCATGACAAATTATCTTAAATCAATCAATCTAGCATTGATCCTCACCTATCATGAGGTCAATCATCAATCTATCATTGATCCTCGCCTATCATGAGGTCAATCATCAATCTATCTTTCAACCTCGCCTATCATGAGGTCAATTATCATCAATCAATCATTCAACCTCACCTATCATGAGGTTAATCAATCATGCTATCATTGCACCTCACCTATCATGAGGTCAATTAATCAATCAAACTATAACTGATCCTCACCTATCATGAGGTCAATTATCATCAATCAATCATTGAATCTCACCTATCATGAGATCAATGATCATCTAAATCTATCAACATCATCAAACATATCAAATCAAAGGCTAACGTGATCAAAGAATATCGAAATCAAGGAGTTTATTGAATTAAAATTCATCCAGGGGCAATATTCTACATTCTTATCAGGAGATAAATTATTTCACCATCAAATATTCATCAAATCATCGAAAAAATCATCAGAAAATTATAAATTTTTGAAAAATCAAAAAAAAAAAAAAATCATCAAATTATCTCCCGAGGGGGCATATATCCATCAATCACCTGAAAATAAATGTCTAGGGCATAATGAATATTTTTCCTTGGTATTGGCAGCAGCAACAAAAAATTCTTTGAAGCAATGTGTAAACACATCACTTCAAAGAGGGGAAAAATGTATACACCTAAAATTGGTTTGGAGAATCTAATTAATTAAATACGGCTTATTTTATTAATTACCCTAAATTCCTCTACTATTTTTTTTTTTTATTAGACTGTAGGAATCGGGTAGCATGACCCCCTATAAACTACAGTGTGCCTGGTAAACTTTTTAACGTGACCGGCGACGCTGGCGCGACACGCCCTTTGGTACCACGGGGGTGGGGGAGACTAGACCTCGTGACCAACTTCCTACAACAGGAAAGATTTAGCCAACCGAGCTAGGGCCCCAGCCCCTAAATTCCTCAACTCTTGAATAAATAGAAATATTTATTTATATAGTTCACATTTAAATTCTTCTAAATTCTTCTATTATTCCATCTTAAATTAAATAAATAAAATTTAATACTTTGTTTTATTTAATTATCAATTTCCCCTATTCTATTCTATCTTAATCACATCATTAATTAAACAAAGGTTAAATACTTATTGTTTAATTATCATAATTCTTCTATTTTAATTTAATAAACGACTTCTATAGTGTGTTTTATTAAATTATTAATTCCCCTTTTTCTAATTTAAATAAATCAAAAATATTTAAATAAAAGCATAAATCAAATATTCGTCTATTTTCACTCACCTATCAAATTAGATATCAAATGTCTAAATTATGTCAAAATTAATGCAACTGGCATTCACGGGAAAGCTTGCAGGCAATCCTCTCAATCCTCTCAATCTTCTCTCTCTAATCCTTCCTATCCTCTTGCCCGGTGTTTTCATGGGGAGGAACCATTCCCATAATTAGCTCCAGCCTTTCAATCTCTCACCCTTCAATCCTCCAGATTGAATCTAGGCCTCTGTTTGCTGCCCTTGTGCAAATGTGTTACTGGGAAATCTATAAATATAGCCTTGTACAACAAAGAATGAATCCCAACTTTATGCAAACTTACTTTGCAGGAAAGCATCAAGCATCAAGAATTTTAGCAATAGTAGTATATTTCATGTCACAGCTGCATACTATAGCTTTCATCACAGCTTCATGTCAATCATAGATTAAATTAGCTTCCTTTTATCATTTATATATTATCATATAGGATTATATCATTGTATCTAGCATCATTCTTTTCTTTAAATTGGAATTTTAATAGTCATAGTGTCTTATTAAATCTAAGAGCTTCTCGACTTAATAAATCTTTAGAGATAGGAAACAATGAGACGCTTTCAAGTTTCTGCTCTTTTTAATAGATTAATTGTTGAATCTTTGATATAATGTTTCATTAAGAAGTGTATTTACCTTTGTTACTTATTCATACTTAAAGAGACATCACATAAACAAAATAAAAATCCCTTTGAACATTCCTTACATCATTTCAAAACATTTCCTTTTGTGGTGCCTTGTCAAAGTTATAAAGAGGTATTACTTTGGTATGGTTAAGCGAGAAGCCCAACCAATGACATGACATTCCCAATAGCCACCTTTGTGTGTGTGAGTACATACTAGTTGTTTGTATGTTTCTCACCTTCTTTGGGACAACTCACCCCACATAAGACCTGATGTTATGTGGCCCCAGAGTGAGCGCATCTTTCCTTATTCTCTTCATACTAAGCCTTGTCATTGCATGATCATGTATCTCATTTTGTTGCATATCATTCAGCCTTGAATGTGTCTCTTACATTGATGTCGTTTTGACTTAGAATCTTGAATCCTAGGGGCTTGACCACCTCCTTCTTCATCTTTTTCATTATTCACGATCTCCATTGGGCTACTTTAGTGTGAGCTTGAAGGAAGTTCATCCTCTCAATAAAGTGGGGGCTAAATGTGTCACCAAAAAGTGTAGCCTTTGACACTTTTCGCTCATTTGGACCCTAGCCTGTGGATTTTGGACCTTTTTCAACCTCTTTTTACCCCTTTCCCAGCCTTGTGCCAAAGTGTTGTAAGGTGTTGTAATACATTTTCACAATTTCCTAGGATTTTCATCACTATGTCAACCCTTTCTTGTTCTATAATGACCTCTTAATGCACATACATGCCATACCTCAGTGTGTTTCATGAGACAGTCCTGACAAGCATCAATAATCATACTTTAGCCCTTGACAATAAATGAAAATTGCCCAGGTGGAATAGGTCACCACCTTGGGCGACCTAGTCCCATGTGGCATAAAAATCAAAATAAACTTAATTTTCTTTCAGGATTTTGTCTCTAAAAGCCTAAGGTCAGCCTGTGTAGTGTTATTTCGGGGAAATTAGAGCATAACTTGTATAAATAAGGGATTTTCTCATCTTTTTCACCCTAATACCCTAATCTCCAATCTTCTAACTCACCTCTATTCTTCCTAGCTCTCCTCTCACTCCTTCTTCCCAAGCAAGCTAGGGTTTGAACATTCCAATTCAACAAGACATCTTTTTTGAAGCATTCAAGGGCTAATTGTTGCAACAACACAAGATATCTCATCATGGCAAGGTAACTCACTCCATTACTTCATGTTTCATGCTTTATTACATTATTTCTATTCATTTTGGTTTGGTTACCTAAAAGGGGTTTGACTAAGGCAAACTCCTAATCCCTAACAATCAACATTTTCTCCTTCTCTCCTTGTGTGTTTGCAGATTTAGGTACATTTAATATCATTGAAGACTTTGAAGACTTGTTGAAGAGCTCTCCTTTCTTGCAAAGTCCAAACACTCACCAAAAGTCACTTTCAGGCTGGAATATCAAAGTTTCAAAAGCAGATATCTGTGGAGAACTGAAGTGTAGACCTAGGGCTTATGCTCCCCATCCAGAATTTCTAGAAATCTAGAAGAGGAATAAACCACCAAAAATGGTGACCTAGTCCCACTAGATATGCCTTTCATTGATTTTCACATCTTCAGACACCCATTTGGTAGAAACGAGCTCCATATACAAAGGAGCTCTAGACGAGTTTTCTCAAATCTGGGACTATGTCACCCAGATTGGCACAAGTGTCCCTTTCGTCTTCTTCAACATTTCAGACCTCCATCAGATTCTCCTTCAAATTCTAAGTCACACATTCTATCTCCTTTGTTTTTGTTTAGTTTAGTGTACATTTCTAGATCATTTTGTATGTTTGCATATCATTATGTGTTTTCCAACACTTTACATTTCTTAGGTTTTACATTCATAGTTTGCTTCTATTTTCAGTCTATTGCATTTAGGGCATCTCCCACACATCACGTTAATCCCCTAACCCTCTTTGAATGAACTCACCTAAAAGGAATATCTTTAGGTGAAAGAGAGTCATTCTTTCATCCAAGCTCCTAGGTGAAAAACCCTAGAGGCCTATTTGGGAAATCCTCTTTCCCTTCTTGCATAAATTTTTGGTGGCTCAATACTGTCTACCATTTTTGGAGTAAGGCATAAGCCCTATCCCAGACTTGTGAAGCCCGAACTCATCCCTACCAACTTCGATTCTTTTCGAGTGTCAGAGTTTTGCCATACCTCATATATTCCCTAGCAATCAAGTAAGCCTTAACACTAGGTTCCGATGTCATCCATTCACATCACGGAGTAAGCCACCAGCCCAAAGTCTAAAGCCAAACTAGCCTGATCTGAAATGACTAACTCTTTCTTCATTCTGTCTTTGGCATGCGATAAGGTGTAAGCTCAAGGCTCAAAGCTTGAACTTCTGCACATCTTAAAGACATAACTCCATTCTCTTTCTCAGCAAACTCTAGCCGATTTAGTCCTTATTCTAACAGAAACAACACTACTATTTTTGTTTGGTTGATGCAAAATTGCTCTCACACCTTGGATGCTCCTACATCAATGTGGGAGAGATCTAGAGAGGGGAGAGAGACCTGTGAGAGAGAGAGAAGAGAAGGAAGGAGGCAAAGAAGGAATGAAAGGTAAAACCTCAATTATCCATCATCAATCGCAAACCCTAAACTCTAAGCCTTAATAGAGAGACAAATAGAAAGAGAATTTGGCTCTAGCATTCTAAAAATACTTTTTCATTTGGCAAGCGCCAAATTATTTAGATTGGGAAATTCCAACTCTTTGGGTTAGATGACCATTTCATGTCAAAGATGTGTTTTTTGAAAAGGTAAAAAAAAATCACATATTTTTTATCGTGCTCTCCATTAGGTTTGCACATGTTTCAATGCAAATTTATAAAAATACCAAAATGACGTTAAGCTCTCTCTTAGCTATCTAACCATGCATTTTTTTCACATTTTGATTATGTTAAGGTTTTTATCTTTAATTTCTTTTGTTAGTGTGTCCCTTTTTTTTCAAAAACCAACATGTGGTATTTTGGGTATAATTTTTTACTCGTTCATCAAATTTTAGAAAAAAATACATTTTTAGAAACTAGACTCTCTTCTACACATATTGAAAAAATTAAAATTGATTTTTGATTAGTTTTCAAAATGTTTAGTGGGGAGCACACTCAAATTTTTATTTTTCAGGATGTTTCCAGTTCAAAAATTAGTAAAAATCATATATTCATTAAAAAATTAGCCAAAAAATGTGGCATAAACTGCATGGTGTTAGCTAATTTCTCATTGAAGTAATTTTTGAAATTCTAAAAAAAGGTTAACATTTTAGGGGGAGCACATAAAACACTATGTTATTTTAAAAAAAAAAAATGGGACCAATTTGTGTGATCCCCATTTTTGAAATCCTTAATCTTCACCATTTTCAAAAAATATAGTAGTTTAGAAAGTAGATTGAGCGAACTACAACTCTTGTTTTTGTTGCATCTTCAAATTTTGAGCATAACTATCTTCATTTTCTCATCGAATATCAAAATTTGCTAATTTTAGAAAAAAAATGGCATCTTAGGACCCCCTTTTTATATCACATCTTGGTGCACTTACCCATGACTCAATTGCAACAAGGGTCAGTGCAGGATCATGGGGGTCCAAACTAGGCCCTTAAGTGGCAATAAAATTCAGAAAAATAGAGTTTGGAAACATGATATAAAAATTTGAATAAACTTTATTAACATAATTTGAAAAATATGTAAAAGAAAAATTTGTAGAAAATTGAATGTAGTTTCTAAGATAGTAGTCCCTTTTTGGAAAAAAGTAAATCTATTTGGTGAAAATTTGACATTTCGATGTAATAGTACTAAATTTTCAAGAAAAAATAAAAAAAAGTGGGTGTATGTCTGACCAACCTAAGTACAAGAAAAAAATTAAATTATTTTTTGAAACTTTCAATATAAGTAGAGGACACATGCCTGGATGTGCCACATTTTTTTTGTAATTTTTTTGCAAGTAAATAATTAGTTATTAATTTTTTATTAAATTTTTTTAAAAATATTAAAACTTGTTTGTCTCACCACAATAACTTGGTAAAAAATTTATGATTTTTTTTTTTTAATCCTTATAGTATGTGAAGCATAGAATGTGTTGCACCTTTTGGATTCAAAAATGTTAGATCGTTTAAGAATTATAAATGTTTTTCAATCAACCTATCAATCAGGACTTTAGTTAGAATGTACATATAAAATTAATAATTATTATCTATTTAATTCCAAATAAGGCATATCTAATATTGGCAAAAAGATGACAATTTTTTCAATAAACCCTTATCATTTCATCAAATTTGAATAAGAAAAAGATCAACAACCACTTTTTTGTCATATCGCCACTTTTTGGACTCCGATGATCCTGCACTCACCTACAAAGTGAGAAAATTGATTGGTATGAATAGTTTCCTTGCCAATCAACAAAAAAAATGAATTAATGTGAATAGTTATCTCACTAAAAAATAATAATTAATACATTAAGTCAAGGGAAAAAAAAAATATTTGGTGTAGATAGTTACCATGCCAATTCGAAAATTGATTGGTACATTCCTGTAAGTCATTTGTAGCAAGGGATATAATTATTGTAATGCTAAATCTAACATAGTGGTCAACCTAGTCCTACTTACCCACTTGGGATGTGCTGCTTGGCCTAGTAGAGAGAAAAATTAGTTGTTAGGATTAACAATTTAATTTCCAAATCCGCCTTGAGAACTCCTTCACAAGATGAATTACATTTTTTGGGGAATCTACTTTATAGCTATGCTTCTATTTTATTTCCTGGTCTAGCTAAGAACAAACTTAGCTTTTAGAAATAATATATAATTATCAAATCCACCTTGATAGATCCTTTATGAGACAAAATACATTTTATTGGGGAATCTACTTTGCAGTTGTGCTTCTTCTATCTCCCTACCCAACCTAGTAGAGAGTGAACTTAGTTGTTAGAAAAAAACAGTTTAATTTCCAGTATTTTTTTTATAGCTCCTTTGTGAGACAAATAAAATTTTGTTGGGGAATCTATTTTATAGTTTTCTTTCATTTTCTGCTTGGAATCCTTGCATTCATATCAGTAGATATATCCCCTATGGAGAAAAAAATGTAAGAAGGAAAACAGTTCTTTCCATTATGGAAGCTACAAATAGAGCATTGATGTAGATTACTAGTGAATTTTAAACAATTGTGCCTTCTAAGGAGCTTGTGAAATGTATCACTTGAATCTTTTATGTTTAAAGTGGAAGTCAATCAATTTATGCTTGAAATTGCCCATCTATAGATACTTTTAGATCACTAGGATAATGCCTCTTGTATGCTTGCTAAAGTGGTTCTCTTCTTTTTCCTCCCACTATGTTCACTCCTCTCCACATTGATGAAAGCATGGATGTAGCTATCCTACCAAGAGAGATCATGACTCCTAGTTGCATGCCTCTCAACCACCTTCTAGATTAGCCAAGAATCATGTTTCCCATGGGTGGTTTTATCCTTCTCCTCTACCAATGGTATCTTCATTTGGGTATGCTTCTTTTGGCTAGTTAGATTCCAACAAGTTGTCACTTAGATTTGACTCTTTCTCCTAAGTGTTCAATGACTTATAGATGATGATTAAGAAGAGGAGGGGGCTCTTATTGATTTGAAAACATTTTTTTATGGTTCTATCCCCACCAATGTATGAGACAAACTAGATGACCATGACTCTTCCCCGATGATATAACTTTTATTACCTAACAACTTTGTTGGTTTTTGTTAGTTGGACTTAACCCTGTTAAACTTTATTTTACCTTACTGTTCAGAAATGACCCCTCTTACACTTTATTTTAGCTTATTGTTCAAACTTGACACCACTTAACAATAATAAAACTATTAGAATTTAGTTCCATGTACAGAGATGGTTCCCATATATATATAATTTATAAATGGGATCTCTGATAAAGATGGCAAACCGTCCTTCAAAATTAACCAGTCCTGGGGGTGTATCTGAAATAGCCAAGAAATATAAAACACAAGATTTCAAAATGAGTGTACCATGGTGGTCATTATCACCATGCTCCATGAGAATAAAAATGATCACCTGGTACAACTTTATTTCTGGTCAGATAAAGCTTACCTATGTTAAGTTTTGGCATTTTGCTTTATTTCTGGTTCAGATCAGACAGTTTAACTTTTTATAAGGAAAAAGATCCAGTGCTTGCTTAGCCATTAAGGTGAGAAAATCCATGTATACCCAAAATATATATAATTTTAAAGCTACTTTCTATTCGACTATTCAAACACCAGAATAGTCCGGAAAATGTGTTGGTACATATTCTCTGTGATTTATTTACTGTTACTAATGCTGTTAAGCTCTGTAGCAAGCGAATATATTCATATGCATCCCCTTGGTGGGGCAATAAGCGTACACAAGTACTTCACAACCTTTCTATTTGAAACAATTCTTTATGTGACTTGACTTAACAGGCGCAGATAGTGGTTTGTAGCTTCTTGTTGCCTTAAACTATAATTCTTACATATCTCGTTATTTAGATACAAGTTCTTACATATTGTTATCGCATTTCTAAAATACTCTAATGGTGAAATTTGCGTACTCCTGCCTAGAGTGACTCAAGGTTGACATTAAAATTTAATTTAAAAATAAAAGAAAAAATTCCAAGTTTCATTTTTTTTAATTACTCATTGTGAATCAGTTAATATATGTTTTGCGAAAAGTACTAGCACACAATTAATTTCTAAGGGACAAAGAACTGCAAATACTGTCTTGAATCATTTGCTCAATGTCATAAAGTTAGTTTTGTTGTGGTCTCCATAATGCTCCCTTATTGTTTCAAAATAGGTAAAATGTTTTTCTTTTTAGCATCATAATGATTTTGGTTCTTGATTTTAGCCTTGTAGGCTCAAGTGTGCTAACTTGTATTGACTGAAAGACCAAGAGTTTCATCTGTTTCATCTTGTGTATTAATTGTAAACTTTATGGCCCACTTTGATTATATGTTCTTGCCTTATTTCAAGCCTATCTTATGCCTATACGAGTATTAGTTTTTTTCATTCCCATGGTCTAGTGATCCTAGTCAAGTCTTGAATTTATGTCTTAAATATTTACTCTATGTTCACACCTAAGAATCCTTGTGTGAACCCTTGTTGAATATATTTGACTAAGAGATTTAATTATATAGGCTTTGTATTTTTCAATTCTGAATGTAGTTTCAAGGCCAAGCATTTGTTTCTAACTAAATCTTCATATCAAACACCATGTCTTAAGAAACATTTTCAAAATCTAAGAAACTTAAAAATTATTGTCTATTTGTCTTCTCATGTCCACTTAATACAAACCTTGAATCTATAAATGATTATAGATCTAAGATAAGTCTTAAAATAAGTTAGTTAAAAGCCCAACCCATGCATTTATATTGTCAAAACAAAAAGTTATTTTTTATTACAAACATAAATAATATATTATGTTAAATCTCACTCACTCGTTTGAATGTACTCAAATACATTAAATCCTTTTAGACTTGAGCTCCCATTTTGAATTTGATTGATCAATCATTTTCATGTCTGCAAATACCAAGCATATATGAGTTCTATTTAATTGTAGAGCCAAGATGATATTAAATCATATTCTAGTTTATATTAAATTAAAGACAAGATCATGGACTTGAGGAGTTGAGTTTATTCCAATTGAGTGAAATTTTTACTATGCAAGGTTAGTCTAGTCTCCATAGGTTAGTTTAAGATATTGATAAATCCATGTATCTACAAGCTTGAATGAATTAGTGAATCATAATTTTTTCCCTTCTCATGTATGATAATTCATCCAATTTACATCTAGAGTGGTATACACACCTAGATATTCTCATCAAATCTTGTTGACAAATAATTTCACATACTTTTATTTCACACATCTATGTATTTTATAAGTCATGTCCTTTTCGAGTTATACGACCATACACATTCGTTGTGATTGGATTGGATAGAAATTCTTAAAAATCATACATCTTGCACCTAGTAATGTCCTACAAACTATATAATATGAGACCTTTGCACCATTTTATCAATCTAACATTAATTTGGAGACTAAATAAAAAAACTAAGCTAATATTTAATTTGTCTAGTAATCTCCTAGACAAAATTTACCATTTTGATGAATTTTAAGATATTTTTAGATTTGAATTTTCATCTTTACTTAAAGTATGAATTCTCAATTTCAATGTATCATATACATAATTAGGATATATGGTATACTCTCCAAATCTTATCATGTTTCTTGAATATAAAATATAGTATTGACTCTGAATTTTATTAATATAATCTCCTATTTGGTTTGTGATAGATTTAAATTCATTATTACAGTCACGTGAATTTTATACTCTTTTCTATAGTCACAATATTATATATTCATGACTTGTATACAACCTGAGACTCTTGTTATATGGTTTACTATATATAGAAAATGCATGAATGAAAAAGGAGTAGTATAAGGACTTGTGAAGAATTATTGTCACAAAGGGATTTGTATGTTGATTTGAACACAATAGAGAATAAAATTTTATCAAGGATTTATACATGACTATAATTGAAGTAAGTTTTTGATAAGGAAAAATGAGTTTTGAAGGGATCTTGAAACCCTTTACAATGAAAGAAGATTGTAAAAGAATAAACAACAAGCACCAAAAACCCCCAAAAGCCAAAAAGTTGTCAAAAGATAAACCTAGACATACCGAGAAAAAAACCAATAGCAAAATATCATCACAAAAAGCTGATCATTCACAAGCTAAAGCATATTGTCTAAAACATTAGTCGACTCTAGATTACTAGAGATGACATTTTTGTGCAACTCCCTCACTTCCTCGAGCTCCTAGAAAGAAATGGCTACCCTCTTTTTGGTGTTTCTCCTAGTACACAGACAAGGGACCTCATCTACACTCTTATCCATCTGGCTTAGTCAACTAATCTCAACAATTTCCTCCTCATTTTCACCAAGGTCCATTTTTTTACCAATCCATTCAATATAGTCAAGCCCTACACATTAGAATTCAAGGACTAGTTGCTAATTTTCACCACATAATATAAGTCACTATAGATATTATTCACTTTGTCCTCCAAGGAAACAAACCACTCCTCATGAACCCTACAAACAAAATCTTTCGAATTTACCAGCCTCTCCTCGTGGTCCCTGCCAAGTTTCTCAACATCAACAACCACCTTATCTTGAACCACATTCATTGTTTTGAACTTTCCTTTCACTAACCATTCCTTTTTTATTATAGTTCACCAACACCACACAAACATCCTGCCACTCATTCAGATTTATATTGAAGTCCTTAACCTCTAAAAAGAGCCATTTAACAAGATAAAGAAGATTTTTGGTACCATGCTCCATCATTCTACAAAAAACATCCATATCGATTTCATCTCAATTCATAGGAATGGCTATAGGTAAAGTTGCATTCTCAGGGTGACCCTTCTAATCCACACCTTTTCCTTCCAAAGCCTCCTTATTAGGAGATTCCTCCACATCGACAACTTCAACCTCCTCCTGCTTTTTTTGAAAATTCACAGTCAAGTTCACCAACATCTTCAGAAGCCATTTCTTGTCCTCAAACTACTCAACCTGCTCAAAGCCCTTGTATATAGGGGAAACCACCCTACCCCGCATAAGGGAAGCCTCCCTAGAACTCATGAGACACTCACCTTCAAGGATTTTTTCCACCATAACCTACCCCTTATCATCCTTAATATTCCCTTGAAAACCCTTATTAGTAAGAGTAGGGGGCACATCCTCGCCTTTTACCCCTTCCTCACTCAATTTTAAAAAAACACTTCTCCTTCCTTTTACCCTCTTTCTTCCCCTTCAAACCCTCCTTAGCACTAGGAGTTAAAACCTCCTTCATTTCAATGTCAGTTTCATATCCTTTCAACCATGACTTAGAAACCTCTATATCATCCTTAGAATTCCCCTCTTGATTCAAAGACTCCTCATCAACAAAATTATCCTCCTCATAATCACCCTCCCATTCTTCAGTTGATTCACTAGAATCATAACCAACACAATCCCCTTATTTTTGTGAGTAGAAGAAATATTAAGGATCTCAGGTATAAACTTCAATTTGATATGGTCAATTATAAGTTTCATGAGACCCTCATGGAGGATTGCTTTACTAGGGTTTTTTCTATGGTCTTCTATGCTAGTTTCCATAGATAAAAGAAAATAATAGGGGAACGTGACACCAAATTATTGTGTCTAAAATGATTAAGAAAAATAAAGTGGTAACCATAAATCACAGAGTACCTACCATAAAGTGTGAAGTATTTCATGATAGCCAACACCAGATCTCTCCATAATGGATTAATGGAAGTCTGATCATATCCACCACTTCCCACATACCTAAGCTTCCCCCTTTCCTTGCCTTTGAAAAAATTAGCCAATGCAATCTTAGAGGCATCATGGTCTCTATAAAAATTCTTACCCTCCATAAATAAAATAGTGTTTTTCGTGATGAACTCCTTAGTGACATTCACCTCCACCCCCTGGTAGCGGAACATTCTATTAGTCCACCCCTTCACAAAGTCCTTAGTCACCTCTGAATCAGAACCATGAAGTTTCAGAAAGTAGGGGAAAATTCCACCTTTCTCCAAGTACTCCCGAACAATCTCATTCCCACTAAATTCTTCATAGGAGATTGGCTTGATTATGCAATGATCGCCACCCATGACAACTAGAGACAACCAAACAACAACCTTCACCTTGTTCTGATGATCAGGAAGGGCTAAGCGAACAATCTAGAAAACAAAGCCAAAATGCACCCATAAATCATGTTAACCTGACACCTTGAATATAAATAACAATAAAATCCCATTCCATAATCTTTTTTCATAAGATATGTAATAATTAATTGAACAGGCTCTAAACTCAAAGTTCATAACCCAAAGAAAGAGGAAAAAAATAAATGATCTCCCAATGTTTTCACCTCCATGACAAGACTGTTGATCATGATTAATAATACTTTAGAGATTAATAGAAATGGAATCATATGAATATTAAAAATTATGAGACACAACCCCCAAATTAGCAAACCATGTGATATTTTAACATCATCAAAGGAATGAATGATAGAAAGAGCATCCTCAATTAAATGAAAAATAGACCATGATGGGGAATTTACCTTTAAAAGGAAATTAATAATATTAAGGGAGTCCCCTTCCAACCATAACTTCGTCACCCTATCCTATTTAGCAAGTAAAAGGCCATAATAGGCTATTGCTGACTATAATTCAAGTGAGTTGCTTCCCTTGCAATTTTTCTATAGAATACAAGACTTATTCAAGAGAATAAAATTGTATCAAGGATTTATACATAACTATAATTGAAGTTGTTTCCTTTGCAAGTTTTCTATAGAATACAAGTCTTATTCAAAAATATCATTTCAACTAGTTTCATGTGAATCAAATGTTGCCACACGAAGAAAACACTGGAGATCTTGAATTAAACTTACAATTCAAAGTAAAACTATATCGTTTTGTACACATCTAAAAATGTTCATGGTTAACCAAACCTATTAATTAATTAAATATGAATTATTTAATTAATATTCTTAAGTCATCTACATATAAATAAATTTAATTATTTATTTATATTGTTCATTTTCCAATTCTTCTAGTTTAATTAAATAAATAGGTTTATTTCATTATTGCTATCTTCCTCTTAATTAATTAAATAGATTTCACAATCTATTTATATTAATTATCACAAGTTTAAATTCAAAATTCAAATGATATTCTTCATTTCACATTTAATTAAATATTTCTGATATTTAATTAAACGCTTTCTTCCTAATTCTTTATTCTTTTCCACTTAATTAAATATTCTAAAAATATTTAATTAAAAGCCTTATTTTTCCATAATTAAATATTCTAAAAATATTTAATTAGAAAGCTTTCTTCTTTTCATATTTAATTAAGTATTTTATATATTTAATTAAAGTGTTTTTTTTATCATCTCTCACACATAATTAAATATTATGGAAACTTCTGATTCTTTGTCACATGTAATTAAATAAATTTATTTATTTAATTATCGATTTTTCCTCAACTCTCAACTAACTCTTCATAAATGAAGTGCACATATGGAAAATTTCCTTCATTTTTGAATTGCAAAAAAGCTATGTTTGAGGAAACATCTCCCATCTTTCTCTCAACCTTCCATCTTTTTCTCAACTTCTCGATCTCTCACCGTTCATCTTAATAGGTTTGAATCTCAACTGTTGATTCTCACCAACTAGATTATGGCCTTCAAAAATCTATAAATACAACCCTCTTATGATTTGAAAAACACCTCGAATCCTAGATTTCATACGTAGTTACTATAGTTGCATTCCAGTATTATCAACATTCAAGCATCATAGCATTTCAATTTCATAGCTTAAATCATATAGTCATGAACATGCATTTTCAATTAATCTCATTCTCCTAAGCTACCATTTTAAAAAGTTGTTGCTTACCCAATTGAGACCCAGCATCTTTCATCAAATCCTTGGAGATAGAGGACAATGGGACGAATTCGAAGAAGCTATTTTTATTAGAGTTTGCATTTATGCTTTATATTTTTTTTTCTTTAATATAATGTCTCATTGGTGTGTTAGTTTACTATTTAATTAATCCACATTTTCTAACAACACATTTCGGGCGCCCACCATGGGGCATCCCCCCCGTTTTAATCATTTTTATTGTAGAATTTTATGACAGGTGATAGGCTGGAGTTGCGCTTTGGCGCATACAAGCTTGCTTTCGATGCATAGACGAACTATTTCGATGCATCCAAAGACTATTTCGACACATCCAGAGACTGTTTCAATGCATACATGAACTATTTCGGCGCATAGATGACCTGTTCTCGCGCAACCCGAATTGATCTTTTAGTGCATTGGGGGTCTGTCCTAGCGCATACAGAGGGTTTGTAAACAAAAAATTTGATTCTAACAACATCCACAGACAAAAAATTTAATTTCAATTTGTTTTAAGAAAAATGAACCAACCCTAGGATAGAAATTTAAAATCTAGACTCTATCAATCCTAGGGTAGTCACCACACACTATTTTTTTGCAGTTTAAATGAACCCCATGCCTATTATGAAGAAACATCTTCACTTAGTTTAGATCATTGTCATTTGGTGCTATAAAAAGAACATTGTTTTCTTTGTCTGTGGCAATAGGTCTATGCTCTCCCCTTAACTGGGTGACCAAAATACTAGACTGCCTTTTCATTTTTCTGCAATGTTTATTCTTTCTTACATCCTTTAGAGGTCCTGATCTTGTGGGAAAAAGTACTCACCCAAGAGGAATGACCCAAGTGGGAACAACTAGAGCCAAGTTTTTCTGACCCACTATAATCAAAAACGAATTCGGGGAAAGTCTGCAATTTGATGGTAGTGTGCAAGATAACCATCCCCAAAGCCTTTGTTCTAAAGGTTGGGAGGTCTCCTGAGGGAGTTTATCTATTGTTGCACCGAATGGAAACCTTTACTATGAACCATAGTGTAGAAAGCCAATTGTGTTAGTATCCAAATATCATTTTAATCACAGTGCAAGGGGAGGGAATAATCTGCCCCCAAGACACTCACCATATAGTTGCCACAAATTGTTTGCTCAGGGGATTCGGTGTCCACTTTCGTCACCTTGAGTACACACCTAGAAAAGACAAAAACACGGGCACCCTCTAAGGGGTGACATGGTTGTGTGAGTCGACACGATTTTAAGTTGTGGGCTGTGATTTCTATGATGACCTATTTGACAATCAAGAGTGAGTTTGTTTGGAATGCTTATCTTGTTTAAAACCTGTGAAAATCTCAAGAACATACACTCTTTGTTTAGATTTTAGGATTAACAAAACAACTATTTGCTTCTCTATGCTGTGTTTTTCATATTTAATTTAGATTAAGATCATCTAAAAATATCAAACTATCCAAAACATGTCTGTCTCACAAGTCTAAATGAATAATTTAGTGCATCCCTAGTCTTTTTCGGTGCATTTCTGCTCTATTTTGGCATATCGCTGCTCTATTTCGGTGCATCGCTGCTCTATTTTGGTGCATTGCTACTCTATTTCGGCACATTGTTTCTCTGTTTCGGCGCATCGCTGCTCTATTTCGGTGCATCACTGCTCTATTTTGGAGCATCACTGCTCTATTTCGACGCATCTGTGCTCTGTTTCGGCACATCTATGCTCTATTTCGGCACATCTATGCTCTATTTCGGTGCATATGTGCTCTGTTTCGATGCATCTATGCTTTTTTTTTTTAGCGCATTTATGTTCTATTTCGGCGCATGTGTTTTCCAAACCTAGGTAACTTTCTGACATTTAGAAATTAGTCATCTTAGTCTAGTCTTTTCCATGCTCAGAGTTTGGAAGTCTGTAACTTTTGCCAAGAAGCCTCTAGAAAGAAAGATTAGAATGCCAAAGAAGTCTCTCAGTTATAAGAAGTTATTAAAAAAGAGGAAATTTCTATACCAAATTCGAAAGGTCTTGCTTTAACATAGGACCTTTATTCACCGATATCATGACTATATTAGAGGTTTCACCGACGATTATGTTGTAGAACCTTTATACTCATGAGCCTTCTTTCAAAGAAGAGCCCTTTCTCAAAGGCACAACCACAGTCAATGTATTCGTTCTTCTTATATTCCCCAACTTGCAATTATGTACGCTACTCGTCCCAATCAAATTTTGCAATAGAGAACTCAAGCACATTAGGCATTCATCAAATCCATCTTCTTTACAAATCTACGATCAAACCTCACGAAGTGCAAAATCATCTTTACTTTTGATCTTTGGTTTAATTCCCGCCAACTGGATTTTCATCCTTTTAATCAAGGAATCACGAGGTAAAGATTAAAAATATTTTAAGTCATAGAATCTTCATTCTATCCTGACTTTCATATCCATCAACATTGCACTATTTCATTCGTTTGATCAAGGTTAGTAGAATTTGAGTAAAGCTTATGCCTATTGTCACGAGATCTCAAAAGAACATAGACAAAAGAGAAAGTACAGTAAGAAAAATGGGTGATAACAGTGAAAGGGAAGAGATCCCCTATCATAATTCAAATACTGAAGAGATAACAGAAGAAAATCTCCAAGAAGCAGAGCAAGATCCCCTATTCCATACTCTTATAGAAAGGATTTTAGAATGAAACAATGAAAGATATTTCCTTTCATTAGCTAATCAAGGAGCTATGTTACCTATTGATTTTGACACATAAAGAATTAAAGAGAATTCTGAAACTCCTCTTAATGATTTTAGTGCCCTTACTCAAAAGATAAAGGAATTACAAGGGTGAATAAAAGAAATGCAAGGTGGTGCAACAAAGAAGTATGTTTTGGATGACATATGTCCTTATCCATTCAATAGGAGTCTTCAAATGATTCCTTTTCCAAAACATTATGAAATCCCTAAATTTGATAGGTGTAATGGGAAAAATGACCCCATTGAACATGTGAGGTATTTCCGAAATATGAGCTTAGAATTCGCTCATGATGATACCTACTTAATGTGATTGTTTCCACAAATTCTGGATGGATAATCCATGGAGTGGCTTTCAAAGATCACTCCCCCCATCAAAACCTTTGAGGAGCTAATAAACAAGTTTATATCACAATATTCCTACAACATCCGACACCAGATAACCATGCTTGATCTTTGTAAGGTGAAACAAAAAGTAGGGGAATCTTTCACTACATTTTTTACAAAGGTGGAGAATGGTGTTTGCTAGATACTCTCGCCCTGTTCCTGAAACAAAAAAGATGGAGATCTTTATCGATAGTCTGAATCAAGAAATGAGTTACAGACTAAACCTTCATTGTCCTCAATCTTTTGAAAAATTGATTGAAAATGCGATTACTATTGAAGGTGCTTTGATCAAGCGTGGAGTTCTGAAAATTGATAAAGAGGGTTCAAATTTGTACAACAACAACAACAGTAACAACAATGACAAGTAACGATTTTGGACTCAAAATAAAAATGTTGTGAATGATGGGGTAGTAGATGCTAACAATGTGAATGTGAAGCCTATCATCCTTCATGTGTCAAGTATTCAACATAGAAATAATACTGGAAATTCTAGTACCCAAGGCAATGTTCCCAATCAAGGGAATGTGACTAACAATTGTGGAAATAATTTTGGCAATAATCAAAATTCAAATGTGCCTAGATCTTCATATTTTTCGAATCGATAGAGTTTTACTCCCTTGGGCCAATCTTTGGAATCCATTCTCAAAGAATTATTGAATCAAAATTCTATTAGATTGCCACCACAAAGAGACTATGAGCCTCAGGTTAAACCACCATCATGGAATGAATCACACTTTTGTGATTAATGTAGGTGTAAAGGTCACAAGATGAACAATTGCCAAGGGTTAAAGAATATTGTTTAGGATTTGATTGATAACCACACCATCACAGTTGAGGGACATAATGCCAATGATAACCATCAGGCATTCAAGGATCCTCTCCCTAATTATCAAAAGGGGGAATCTTCAGGTGATAAGGACAAGAATATTAGTTACGTCCATGACATCATTATCAATCATATTTATATTGATGACCAGCAAATCAATGCTATCCGGATCAAAGGTAAGAAAGAATATTGAGAGGTCAATGCTATGACAAGGGGACAAGCCAAAAGAATTGTCAAAGGAATCTTGTCCAAAGAAGCAATCCCCCCTCCAAGTCAATACAATTTGGTTGATCAACTACAAAAAAAATCCGCCCAAATTTCTATCTTGGAGCTTTTAAAGTTATCACTTGCGCATAAGGATATTCTGGAAAGGACACTTATTGATACAGCTATATCTCTTGATCTGGATATTAATAAATTTCAAGCCATGGTGGGACACTTGTCCTCATCCGCATGTTTATCCTTCACTGAAAAAGATGACTCATCCATAACCCATCCACATAATTCATCAATTTACTTAGAGGTCATGGTTCACAAAGCTCGCATTAGACGTGTCCTAATAGATGGGGGGGCCGGATTAAACATTTGTACTTTAAAATTGGTCCTCACTTTGGGATATTCTGAAGAATCTATAGATCCATGAAGGAAGATTACAATCAAGGGATATGATGATGAGAAAAGAACTTCCAAATGCCTCATCATGTTACCAATCAGAGTGGGACCTGTTGTGAAGAATACCTTTTGTTAGGTTCTAGATCGGGATCTAACCTATAACATACTCTTGGGTCGTCCATGGATCCATGACATGCAAGTTGTTCCATCTACTTATCATCAATGTTTGAAGTTTCCATATGATGGACAAGAAGTAACAATACCTGTTGATCACATTAGCAGTCAAACTTTCTCTAACCTAAGAGCAACTCAGGACACACTCGTCCCACATAATAGAGAGGCCTTGGCCATCTCTACCTCCAAGTACAATGAAAAAACAAGAGAAATGATAAGCAATTTTGGTGCCAAGATAAAATTGAAAGATAATGGAGTGGGAGAATATTCTTTATCTCTCTCTCATTTACCCATGTCTCCAAGATCTCATGGTCAAGCATCAACATCCATATAGCAGGCTATGACAACTTTAGCCTCAACTTCAGTTCCCATCACCAAGTTTAATGGAGTGTTTAACAAAGAGAATGAAATGGACGATAGAGCTATCCTTGATTGGCTCTATAAAGATGAAGAAGAATCAGTACAACATGTCAATTTTCCCACAGAACAATATGGGAAAGGATATGCTATCATGCAACAAATGGGTTATGAAGGAAATGGCCCTATGGGTAAAAGGAAAGAGGGTATATTTGAACCTGTCCAACTAAAAAAAATGCACCCAAAAGATAAGACTAGGTTAGGATATGGTGAAGATACAAAGGAAGAAGTAGTAGAAAGAATATCTAAAGAGGAGTTAACTGAAAAAAAATTGAGAATTCAAGCAAATAATTTTGATACCAACTCCAGTGAATATGAGTGGGACAACTTCTCTGATGATATGTGCATCTCAGAAAAAAGGGTGGATGTTATACATAGATTCACACCCGCATTCTTACAAGGGGCAAGCTCAAGGCCTCCCCTTGATTACGTTCTACAAAGCGATCATGACTCAAGTGAGACTGATTCGGTTCAAAGTGAGATAGATCATTCATAGGAGGATACCATCATAGACCTCCCCTATAATGACGTGAACAATAGTATCATGACCCTAACAGCCAGTGACCTTAATCATCCTAATGATCCATTTTCTTTGGTCTATCCTGAACTCATTGATTGGGAACAAGCCACGCCTATTGATGTCCCAACTTTTCCTAATGACAAAACAATAATAAATTTTCTTTGTTCATCCCAGCCAGAAACAGGTTCCACCAGGGACTCACAAGATCAGAGTTTTTGACAGGAAAGTGCCAAGTTTCTCAGCTGTGAAATAAATAACATAAAAGAAAGATCTAATGGTCAAGATACTAAGGAAGAAGTAGCACAAGGGTCATCAAATGAGGAGTTAGTTGAATCAATTATTAGAATTCAAGCAAACAATTCTGACACTGACTCCAATGAATATGAATGGGATGACTTCTCTGATAATACTTTCATCTCAGAAAAAAGGGTGGACATCATACACAAATTCTCACCTACATTCTTACAAGGGGAAAGCTCAAGGCCTTCTCTCGATTATGTTCTACAAAGCAATCATGACTCAAGTGAGACCGATCTGATTCAAAGCGAAACAAATTATCCACAAGAGGATACCATCTTAGATCTCCCCTATGATGGCGTTAACGATTGTATCTTGACCCTTACGACTAGTGACCTTACTCATCCTAATGATCCATTTCCTTTGGTACATCCTGAACTCATTGATTGGGAACAAGTCGTACCCATTGATGTTCCAACTTTTCCAAATGACGAAACCATAATAAACTTTCTTTGTTCATCCCATCCCAAAACAAGTTCCATCAAGGAATCACAAGATCAGAGTTTTTGACAGGAAAGTGCCAAGTTTCTCAGCTATGAAATAAATAATATAAAAAAAAGATCTAATGGTGAAAACTTAACAAAGGCAGTATTAGATCAAGAAAAGAGAAAAATAAAAAGCGCATCCAATGGTGAAAACCTTTCAAAGGCACCGGAGGATGGGAAACTTGACACTCTTCCAGAGCATTACCAAGAAAGGTCTTCCATTCTAATCGAACCAACAGAGACACTCAATATAGGTACTATAGAAAAGCCCAAGATCTTGCAATTGGATTCATCTTTAACAGAAGAGGAAATACCAGGATTCACGGAATTTCTCAAGAACAATCAAATCAGTTTTGCATGTTCGTATGTAGATATGCCTGGCTTGGATCCAAATCTCATCATGCATCATCTATCTATCATGCCGACGGAAAAACCTATAAAACAGAAAATCAAAAAATTGCATCCTGTTAAAGAAGAACTAAAGAAGCTTTTAGATGTTGGATTCATTCGGTCTATCAACTATGTAGAATGGATCTCCAATATCATACCTATTTCAAAGCCAGATGAAAGAATTAGAATTTGTATAGATTTCATAGATTTAAACAAAGCATGTCCCAAAGATGACTTCCTTTTGCCAAACATCGATATGATTATTGATTTGACTGCTGGACATGTAATGTACTCATTGATGGATGGATTTTCAGGATACAACCAAATAAATATTACATGAGAAGATCAAGATAAAACAACATTCACATGTCCTTGGGGTACCTACTACTGGAACGTAATGCCTTTTGGGTTGAAGAATGCAAGAGCTACATACCAACGAGCAATGACAACAATTTTTCATGATATGATGCATACATTCATGGAGGATTATGTTGATGACCTCCTTTCCAAATCTAACACCATGGAAGGACACATAGATATCTTATCTAAAATTTTCTGAAGAATGGAATAGTTCAAAGTAAGACTTAATCCAAAAAAATGTGTTTTTGGAGTAAAATTTGGAAAATTGCTAGGTTACATTGTATCATAAAAGGGAATTGAAGTGGATCTAGCTAAGGTACAAGAAATTCTTGATATGCCACCACCAAGGAACATTAGTCAATTACGCTCCTTGCAGGGACGGTTACAATCCATTTGAAGATTCATTGCTCAACTGGCAGATACAAGTTTACCATTTACACATATCTTACACAAGAATATTCCATTTAAGTGGGAGGACAAATGTGAAGCAACATTTGATCAGATAAAGTAGTATCTCATGAATCCACCAGTATTGATTCCACCAATGCAAGGTGTGCCACTCATATTGTATATTTCCACCGCGGAAGTGTCCCTAGGAGAATTATTGGCATAGGAAGACAACTCAGGAGAGGAGCGAGAAATTTATTACATCAGTCAAACTTTGACAAGATAAATTACACATTCATTGAAAAATCTTGCTTAGTAGTGGTATTCACTTCTCAAAAATTGTTACACTACATGCTGGCACATACAGTAAAGCTTGTGGCTAAGATTGACCCCCTCAAATATCTTCTAAGTAAGGCAACCTTAACTGACAGGTTGGCTAAATGGGTCATGATCCTGAGCGAATTTGACATTCATTATGTGGATCAAAAAGCTATAAAGGGATAGGTAATTGTAGATCAGTTAGTAGAAGCACCAATGCTAGCAAAATACCAAATACACATTGATTTTCCTAATGCTGATGTATTCACAACAGTTATCCAGCAGTGATGGGTGCTCTACTTTGATGGTTCTTACACTCAACATGGCTCAGGAGCAGGGATCCTTTTTATTACACCTCAAGGACATAAAATTCCAAAATCTTATCATCTACTGTTCCCTTGCATAAACAACATAGCTGAGTATGAGGCATTAGTAATTGGTAGAAGAATCACGGTAGACTGGAAAATCCCAAAACTTCAGGTTTTTGGTGATTCACAACTTGTTATAAATCAAATCAATGACCAATATCACACTAAGATGAAAATTTGAGACCTTACAAAATAATGGTGGATGACTTCAAGAAATACTTTGTTAATATCAAGTTCATATAGATTCCATGTATTGATAATAAAGCAGTCGATGCTATGGCTACAATCTCCTCTTTACTCCAGTTGACAAAGAATCAAACACGGCATGATTTCCTGGTGGAACAATTGTTTTCTCCCACCTATCATCACCCATAAACTCAAATAATTTTCCATCTAACTAGTTCTAGTTCTCCCTTATATGGCCAAATTTACACTTACTTAAAGGATACTATTTTACCCTTAGACCTGTCTAGGAATCAGAAAAGAAATTTCATCTATCAATCATCCCGTTACACCTTAATTTCTGATGTCTTATATCGACATGGTCTAGATGGTACTCTCCTTAGATGTCTCGAATGCAATGAATCCGAAAAGGCTTTACAAGAGGTACATGGTGGAATTTGTGGGACACACTCAAGTGGACTAACCTTAGCAAAGAAACTTGTTCGGTTGGGTTATTATTGGCTGACCATGGAAAAGGAATCATTCATCTTTGTGAAGAAATGTGCAAAATTTCAGATTCATTCTTGCTCCTTCTCAGGAATTACACCCTTTCACCACAACATGGCCTTTCGCTTAGTGGGGATTGGAATTGGTTGGAAAGATACACCCATCATCTTCAAATGGACATAAATTTATCATTATAGCCACTGAGTATTTCACTAAGTAGATCGAAGTTGTTCCCCTAACAATTATTACAGGAAAACAAATCTCTTGATTCATTTTAAACTATATCATCTGTCGATATGGTATTCCCAAATCCATTATGACGGACAATGGGAGACCCTTTAAAAACTAGGATGTTGATGAGCTATGCGAAAGATTTCGCATCCAACATAGGTTCTCTACACCTTACTATTTGCAAGGGAATGGTCAAGTTGAAGCTTCAAACAAAACAATTCTAAAGATTTTGAAGAAAATAGTGAATGAAGCAGGTCGTGATTGGCATGTCGAATTGAATCCAGCATTATGGGCATACAGAACAAGTATTCAGACACCTATAGGAGCTACCCCTTATGCTTTGGTCTATGGCACATAAGCCATTCTACCACTAGAAGTTGAGATTCCTTCACTTCGAGTATCACTCAAGGGGCTAATCAATGATGAAGACTATAGAGTATCAAGGTTGCAAGAGCTAGAACTACTTGATGAACAACGTCAAATTGTAGTTAATCATTTGAAGGGATATCAACAAGTTATGTCCCGTAGCTACAATCACAGAGTCAAACCATGAACTTTTCAAGTGGGTGACTTGGTTCTCAAAGAAAACCCTCAGAATCAGCAAGATTGGGAAAAGAAAGGAAAGTTTGAACCTAATTGGTTGGGCCCGTTCGTTATCATTGTTGCATATGGATCAGGGGCATTTTAGTTGTCAACATCAGAAGGGGACCTGTTTGAAGATCTAACCAACAACATTCATCTAAAGAAGTTTTATGCCTGAAAATATTAAAAAAAATATAAAAAGTCCTGAAGAAATACACAAAAAATTCCAAAAGAGAAAAAATACAAAAAAAATCAAAATAGAAAGAAAAAATCGTTGCCTTGATGAAAACCTGGCAAACAGGCGTCTTGGTAAACAACAAAAAATTATAAAATATAAAATCAAGAAAAAGTGTAATAAAAACAAATGATGAAAACTTGGCAAACATGCATTGTTTGTGATTTTGTTTGACTTTCTCATCTATTAGGATACATCCTGCATATCCATCTTTTCATCGGCATCACATACATTCCTAGCCATCACATTCACATCATACATTGCATCATCTCCTTGAAACAGACAAGGATCTCATGATGGCTTGATGATTTAGGGTTATCTTTAGCAATAGTTGTGTCCAACAGGAGTCAAAGTACAAGGTCACTAGGGGCCAGTTTGCTTCTTGGAGCTTTTCTAGCAAGTAGTCGGAAACATGTGTCAAGAATCAGAATATCGGAAACAAAAAACTTTGTCCAATTAAACTGAACTTACGTGACTATTTTGACAGATAAAAAAAACAAATTGGATGATATTAATCTGAATAAAATGAATGATAAACTTAAAGTAATAAGTTGCAATTGTTGTTTCTGATATTTGATGACATCATATCTTTGGACTGGTTCAATGATGTACTGAACTAGAATCACAAGGAAGAAGTATGATTTTTCTTTGCTTGTTGTTTGTAAGGTAATCATTAATATTGTGCAAATTTTTCATGGGACATGCTCTACAACGTACCATTGATGAAATTTCAGAATTTGCATAAGAAAATGGTTAAATTTTGTCTATTTATGCAAACAATACTCAGGTCATTTTTTTTCAATTATACCTTGATGCTTGTATTAATTTTCTATATCAAAAATCATGAAAGCCGTCCTCAGTTCATCATTGATGCTTACATACCCTTTGATGCTTGTACTAACTTTCAACATATCAAAAGGCTCAATGATGACAATCAAGCACAACCTGAAATGACAACAAAGGAGAATGGTTCATTACTACCTTCTATGACTGCATGATTCATTTAGGTTCGTATTTTGAAGGCTATATAAGGTAGATTTTTGAAGGATGGTAACAGTTTCACATATCTTTTCAAAACAAACAATTGAGTAAATTTGGACATTTGTGGTATCTTATTCCATTATCATTCTTTCACATCATTTCACCATCATTCATTTTATCATTATTCTTGCATTTACATTTTGCATCATCATTTCATTGTTAGTTCATCATATTCATATCATATGCATAAGCCATTCGTTTGATAATTAATCTCATATTACACTATCATTTCATAAACATTAACATTAACACTTGCATACACATCATATCAGATACATAGACATTCATCATAAGGTTGAATCTCGTCCATTCATTTAACATCACCACTTAGGTTATCATGCTCATTTCCATTACATCATGTATCATTAGTTCACCAATTACAAACATTATCATCATTATTCATGTCATCTGCATGTCATTCATTACACATTACATCTTCATCATTCATATCATTTACCCATTTATCTTATTTCATCATTTTCTATTTTAATCATTCATCATTACATCATATCATCTCAATAAAAGCATTAACCATTACATCTACCATTCCTTGCATCAATTTCATACATTATAAAAGGAAAATAATTTTTGCATCATATGTCATCATATCGGAATCATTGCATCACAACACATCATGTATTATCATACATCATGAATGAAAAACATTCACCATTATATCTAACATTCATTGCATTCATTACATACATCATGAAAGAAAATCATTTAGATGACATCATATCATCATTACATCACCATACATAAAATAAACCATCATCATTTTTTTCATATCATTATTGCATCACCATACATGACATAGCATTTAGAAATAAATATGCATTCATAAACATACATCATAAAATCATCCATAACACATGCATAATCAAATCACCACTGCATCTCATAAATCTCATCAAAACAAATGTCTAGAAATACAAGGATATCAAATGTTTCAAAAAGATATATCAAATACAATGGAATAAATGTGTCAAACATACTCATCACTGAGGGGCATTTGGCCATGGAGCATGGCTGCTGTTGCCTCCTGAGGTAGTGGGTCTCGAGGGATCTTTTCTCCCAGAAGCTCTGATCTCTTGTCTGACTAGCTGACCCACACTCTTGGTAGCACTTTTGGAATGACTGTGTGAATGGGTCTGAGACCGAGTACCTGACTGTGTGAAGGAAATCCTCCTCTTAGGTGGTACGGACTCGAAGTATCTCATCCTGTAATACTCGGCCTCCCGAGCAATCTCTAGTCCCTTTGCTACAACCTCTCCAATAGAGGTGCTCTCCACTGATCTAATTAATCTCTCGGCTACCCCCTTGGCCTGTATACATCGCTCTTAGAAGTTGTCTCTCTTAGCCATAAGCTGCGCTACCTGTGGGTCAGGAGGTGGTGGTTGTGCAACCTGTGCCTGTAGCTGATTGATCATCCCCTGAGCCTATGCTAAGTGACTCTGAAGAGTCTACACTTCTTCCTGCAAAGCATCAATATGTCCCTATGAGGGGGCCCTGATGATAATTCATGGAGCCGAAGTACTCGACTGGTCCACTACTCTCAATGTCCGTGGTCGCGTCCTGAAGGGAACATCAAAGAACAATCTCTGTCCTCCACCCCCACCATCTCCATCATCCCCATTGTCATCACTGCTCTCATCCTGGCTGCCAAAATCATCCCCATCATCACCCTCCTCATCAATATCCATGGCCGTTGCATCCTCTGCCCTTGCCTGAGCCTCTCCCTGTGGCTACCTTGTTGTTGTCTGTGCCTATGCTTACCCTCGCCCTCGCTATATAACTGGTCCTCCCATCAATGGGGCAGGGTCCTCCAGACTAGTAAACCTCAAAAAGGGATGTGTGTAAAAGTATGCAGCATACTCGTATGTCATCCCTACATCTATAACCTTCGGATGTATAGCCCACTAATCTGGCTACAACTCCAAATACTCTGCTTGGGCTGCCTCAATCATCATAGTAGTACCCCACTCTGGTACATCCTCCCGGTGCCTGGCATAATGTGCCACACCCTACAGCATCATCTGTACTAATCCAGACTACCTCAGGACCCGCATGACTAAGAACCACTCAATAATGTATGGAGTGCACCCAGTCAAATCCCTCTATCTGGTGCAGTACGACAACTCTATATCATCCACCTCCCATGGATCACAATCTACATATGGTCTCCAAATGATTGTATCCAAATCATCTAACATGCACTGCCAGTACTCTAATTTTCCTAGCCTCGGCTGGACAAGGGGACCTGTGTATGTGTAAACATATGGGAACCCAAGGGGACGATCTCTCCAAACAATGGGATGCGTAATGGAAAAATGATCCCATGCAAATATCTATAGAAGAGTCACTGCACATGAGAGACTCTTCCCATCCGTGTATACAACCTGATGAAGATTGTGGTACAGATGGGCCAGCATACATGATCCCCATGCATATCCATCCGGTGGAGAAGCATATCCTCCAAAATCCTCCTACATCCAACTGATAGTCCCTTTGCCCTATGATCAGGACAAAGGAAACTACCGATCATACCTGCTAAAACTGAAGGCAGTGGGGCATATCTCTCCACCATCTCCTTCCAGGGAATCTCATATCTAGAGACATGAGGATCCTGGAAGACTCGCTTTAGTGCATCAGTCCCCCTGATCTCCTTGTGATCATAGATCACAAGCTCACCCACTACAGAAATACCCAAAATCCTATATACGTCCTCTGGCGTCATGGTAATCTCTCCTGTTGGCAGATAAAAAGTGTTATGCTCATTGTGCCATCTCTCAGCCAACGTAGTCAATAGTGCCCTATTGATCCGATACTGCAGGATCCTCAACAATAGACTCAAACCACACTGATATATCACCTCTAAATCATCTTGTGATAGTCGAGGAATCATCTCCCATGTCTGAGGGAATCTCTCTCTAATCTGGAGGAAGTTAAATTCCTCCTTTACAACATCATCAAGCAACCATACAAATCAGTACATTAGCAAGCAATCTCTAATAAAATCTATACATTAAATGCACAAACATCAGTACATCAACAAACACTTAGCTCAATCAAATTAACAATTTTTTTTTTTCATATTGCATGGAAGCAAATCTATCTATCATTTCTACTATTTGTTTTTCATATCGCAGGAAGCAAATCTATCTATCATTTCTACTATTTGTTTTTCATATCGTATGGAAGCCAATCTATCTATCATCTTTACTATTTGTTTTGCATATCGCATGGAAACAAATTTAACAGTCACATGACTCAATATCTATCTATTTGACTTTCAATTGGGAAAGAAAATCTATCATTACTATTTGTCTTTCAATCAAGAAAACAAATTTATCAGACTTATTTTTTCTTCAAGCATGAAGACAAGTTTTTCAAATCAAGCTAATCTATTCTTGATGTTATTCAAAAGCATACAATCAGTTGGCTAATCTAGCAACAATCATCAAGCACTTATCACTGTTTCTTGAAAATTTCAAAATCGGGAAACATCCATGGATGCGCCAAAACAGGCCATCAATGCGCTAAACCATGTATGCGCAACTTTAAACCCTAGATGCGCTAAAACAGAGTTGTCATGCACAATTATGTCAATGTGTGATTCTATCTAGTCTATGCGCTAAAACAGAGCTTCTATGCACTAATTCACCTATGCGCTATTCTATCAACCATATGTGCCAAAACAGTCACCCTATGCCCCAATTTACCCTATGCACTACTATAGAATCCTACGTGGGCGATATTTCTGTATGCGCTACTTCAAGTACCATATGCACCATTCTACGTTATGTGTGACTATTTCACACCTATGCACTACTTTCTATGCGCGACTTTATCTACCCTATGCGCCATACTATGGCTCGTATGCGCTAAACCAGGAAGTGAAAATAAAAAAATCTAAAATATGTGAAAATCACTCAAAAAAAATTACGAAGAGGATCAGGCTGATTTATCGGAGGTCCGTATACCGCTGGTCTTTGATACCGATAGGCTCGCTCGAATTTGTGGCACTCATAATGGATTGGCATCGTAAATATCTCTCTCAAAACTCTGCAACTTACCACAGGTTACTGTTCAAATGACAAAGACTTTTCACCTTTTCCACCTTTTAAGGAGGTAAAAATGTGAAAATATTCAAATTTTTACTAAGCAAAGTGCTGCTTCGAGAGTTAAATCGCCTAATCTCTCCAAAAATCACCAAAATCCTTTCAAAAAATACTCATTATCATTCAACCCATGTGATTTATCTCTCGAGGGAGCATATAGCATCGGTAAATTCTAAAATTCTGGAGAAAAATTCTTTGAAGCAATGCGTAAAACACATCACTTCAAAGAGGGGCAAAATGTACACATCTAAAAATGGTCATGATTAACCAAACCTGTTAATTAATTAAATGTGGATTATTTAATTAATATTCTTAAGTCATCTACATATAAATAAATTTAATTATTTATTTATATAGTTCATTTTCCAATTCTTCTAGTTTAATTAAATAAATAAGTTTATTTAATTATTGTTATCTTCCTCTTAATTAATTAAATAGATTTCACAATTTATTTATATTAATTATCACAAGTGTAAATTCAAAATTTAAATGAAATTCTTCATTTCACATTTAATTAAATATTTCTGATATTTAATTAAACGCTTTCTTTCTAATTCTTTATTCTTTTCCACTTAATTAAATATTCTAAAAATATTTAATTAAAAGCCTTTTTTTTCCATGATTAAATATTCTAAAAATATTTAATTAGAAATCTTTCTTCTTTTCATATTTAATTAAGTATTTTATATATTTAATTAAAGCGTTTTTTTATCATCTCTCACACATAATTAAATATTATGGAAACTTCGGATTCTTTATCATATGTAATTAAATAGATTTATTTATTTAATTATGGATTTTTCCTCAACTCTCAACTAACTCTTCATAAATGAAGTGCACAAATGGCAACTTTCCTTCACTTTTGAATGGAAAAAAAAGTTGTGCTTGAGGAGACATCTCCCATCTTTCTCTCAACCTTCTGCCTTTTTCTCAACTTCTCGATCTCTCACCATTCATCTTAACAGGTTTGAATCCCAACCGTTGATCGTCACCAACTGGATTATGGCCTTCTTAAATCTATAAATACAACCCTCTTATGACTTGAAAAACACCTCGAATCCTAGATTTCATACGTAGTTACTATAGCTGCATTCCAGTATTATGAGCATTCTAGCATCATAGAATTTCAATTTCATAGCTTAAATCATATAGTCATGAACATGCATTTTCAATTAATCTCATTCTCCTAAGCTTCCATTTCAACAAGTTGTTGCTTACACAACTGAGAGCCAACATCTTTAATCAAATCCTTGTAGATAGAGGACAATGGGATGAATTCAAAGAAGATGTTGTCATTAGAGTTTGCATTTTATGCTTTATATTTAGTTTTCTTTAATATAATGTCTCATTGGTGTGTTATTTTACTGTTTAATTAGTCCACATTTTCTAACAACACAGTTTTTAATATAACCTTTTAATTTCAATTAAATATATGACTCTTGGCCTTATCAATTGTAATTTCAGAACAAATCAAATTTCAAGGGAAAAAAATATCCTCTGCCCAAGGAAACTTATAAAGGCCCAAATTTTAGCATTGTAAAGGACTAGAAAGTTATTTTTATGATGCTTCTTCAATAATATTAGTTATATTTTCTATTATTGATTTCATTTTCCTTATTTTTTTAGTCATGTGAGTTATTCTATTATTGTTCTCTTATCCTTGTTTCATATTGTATTACAATATGTCAAAGTGTACTTCATATCATTGAGGATTTTCTTATGGTAAATTATTTTGTGTGATCCACCTTAGCATGCTTGTATGATTATAATATGAAACATTTTTTGTGCACAAAGACAATGGAAGCTGTACTTGCAATTTGTAGCATTCCTTTCATAATTTATTGATTCTTATAAGATGCTATAGGCTGTGCAACACTTACTATGTGTGAACTAGTCAATCAATAGTGGTTTCAAATTGGAATTATCTACTTCTAGAATTAGATTGAAGAGAAAGATAATATGGGGTCTATTAAAAAAAATTCAACCTTTAGTTTCCACTTTTTAAATATTTTAGATTAGGATAAGATTATTGTATATTAGCATTTAATTTGGGATTTTAAATTCTTTCTTGGTTCCAAAATTGTTAAATTGCTTTTTTGAAAAATAAATGTGTAGAAGGTAAAATAAGAATTCAAATAATGATGAAATAAAATCCTATTCTACTAAATATACATCCAATTAAGGAAAGGTATTGGGTAAAAATATGAAATAAATAAGTATTCTTTCACCCACAACTCCTTGTTGCACTCACAAAATATGAATTGTTCTACTCCAATAGATTTGTGTTATTATCCTAATATGATATATTTTTAAGTATATATTATATATTCCTAAGGATAAGAACTTTTGGCATGCTTAACCCTAACATAAATAATAGATAATACACTCATACCTCTTAATTAGGATTAAAGGGTACGTCCCTACATAGTTTAGCCTATAAATAAGTATGAGAAATCTCTCACATATCATCATATCATACAATATTGAATCCATATATTATTATCCGATTGATGCAGGTCACCCCCTTAAATTGGTCATCTATATTTTTTTATTTTTAGAATATATTTTTCAAGAAATATCATAACAAGTGGTATTGATGATACGATTTGGGCCAACATTTTTGTTTCCACCATAACTTCCAAACTAGTTTGAATTTCATTTTGATTTTTTTTTTGGTTTTGAGGTATGAATTAGATAATCTATAAAAAAACTTACACTTTGAAGGTAAGTTTTCTATAATTTATTAATATTATATATTTTTTTAAAATTTTCTATATAGGCAACAATTTTTAGATTTTGTTTTTAAAAATTATATTTTTTGAAAGCTTATCAAAAAATAGGTATGTTAGTTATTTGTACTTTTCTATTATAAATAGAATAATTTATTTAATTTAGTGGTCAAATATTAGTAAAAACTATCATTAATTTTCTCTATAGGCTAAAAATTTTGATTTTTTTTAAAATTACACTTTTGAAAAGCTTATCAAAAATTAGGTAGGGTTATTTCTTCAAAATAATTAGACAAAATATATTCCTTAATTTAGTAGTCTAAGTTTGGTCCAAGCTAGGACATCAAATTCTCTCATACCAAATGCTTTCCTACCTTAATAAATTTTAAAATAAAGACATAATCAAAACCCTGCCATCTTTAGGATTAAAGGACATTTCTACAGATACAAAATCTAAGGACCCATTTTATTTTTCACCACCTGAAATTGAGGAAAGAATCTTGCAAGCACATAAAACAATGATACATTTCATTAAAGATAAAATTTTTGACCCAATTGTAAAATCATTAAATGAGATTTTATATAGGTTTAGGAAGGAATTATTATCAGAATTAAAGTCCCCAAAAAACCACCAAGATGAGTAAAACTCCAATCAATCAAATCAAGGGATATAATAACCATTTCAAGGTCAACAATTATACTTACCAATAATAAACATTCATAAATTTTATGGTATAAATGTAAATTCATCATTAAGCCTCATAGAACAATGATTTAAACTTCACAATATACCAAATAATACCATGGTTCACATAGCTTTATTATATTTAGAATTAGGACCTTACCAATGGTACCAATAGAAGATGAGTGATAGAGAAGGACAAATTTTTAGTTGGCAAGAATTTAGTAAAGAATTAGCAACCTTCTATGAGAAATCATGTATTGGAATCTATTTTACCCAACTAAAACATTTAAAACAACTAAGGTATTTAATTGAATATAATGGTAAGCTGATATTGGCACTTAGGGCACCTGGGGTGACACTTTACCAAATGCTACAATTGTACATCAATGGACTTCAGGATAAAATTCAACATGATGTTCAAGTTTTAGAACCTTGTAAATTTAGAAAATCTATGCAAAAATCGTTGCATATTGATAATAAAATACCACTAAATATGAAACCATGAGAGTAAGTGATGAAAATTTGACTAATCCTACTAGAAAAAATATGGACAATTTTTTAACTTAAGATAAATTAGATAGATATCTCCTCAATAAGAGATAGATGAAATAGAAAAATTCCTATACAATGGAAGTGTGATAACAAATGGTCAAGGAGTCATAAGAATGAGTATGTCCCTACATAGTAGGGGGAAAAGAATGAGATAGAAGTACCCATAAAATAATCAAACATAAAACTTATGAATGATGATTACAAGGAAAATGAAAGAACTACTATCTCTCTACATGCATTGAATGGAAAAAATGAACCACCAACACTTAAAATGATTGGTAATATAAAAAAAAAAATGTGAAAGTGTTAGGGTATGTGCAGGATCATCATGGAAAAAATAGGCCTTTCAGTGGCAATACAATTCAAAAAATCAGAGTTAGGCAACTTGATGTAAAATTTTGAATAAGTTATCGATATTATTTAAAAAATATATAACAATAGAATCTGTAGCAAATTGAATGTAGTTTCTAAACTACTAGGTTTTTTTTTTTTAAAATCTATTTGGTGAAAATTTGAAATTTCAATGCAGTAGTACTTAAATTTCAGGGAAAAAGTAAGAAGTAGGTGTTTGTCTAAACACCCTAACCACAATAAAATGATAATATTTTTTTATAATATTTTAGATATGAGTAGGGGACTCATGTCTCAAAGTGATGCATATTTTTTTAATAATTTTTTTCCAAGTAAATCATTAATTATGATTTCCTTTTACAGATTTTAAAAAATATAAATAAATCATGTGTTTGACCATCTTAACTTGGTCAAAACTTCATGAAATTCAATTATTTTTTTCTTAATCCTATAGTATGTGAAGCATATAATGTGACGCATGTTTTGTATTCTAAAAATATGATAGTGCTTGAAATCTATAGATTTTTTTCAATCAACTTATCAATCAGAACTTTAGTCATAATTCAAATAGAAAATGAATAATAATTATTTATTAAATTCAAAGTAAAGCATAATTTATATTGGTGAAAATCTAAGAATATATTTTAAAAACCCTCTTCGTTTCATCAATTCTGGGTAAAAAAAAAATCGTCAACCACATGGGCCATCATATCACTTAGATATCGCCACTTTTCGGCCCATCATGATCCTACACATACCCGTTAGTAGATACTAATAGTACACATAACTTTATTAATAGAATATTAGCTAATAAGCTCAATTTTTTATTTATGCAGTCTCTCATTTTCAATTCATGATAGTTGATGAGAAATAACTACCTTGTGGTGGTAAATGCCATCATATAAAACTCTCAATGGAAATTATCAGCTAAATTTAGAATGTTTGTTATACCTATTAGGGAGTGGATGTAATTTTGGATGCACAATGGCTTAAGCAATTGGGAACATATCTTTCAATTTTCAAGACTTATCAATGGCTTTTAGTATACATGAGAAAAATTGTGAACTTCTTGGAATACAATCATGACCAAGTGAAATCATTAGCTCCCATAGGATGGAGAAATTGCTCAAAAAAATTCTCATAATATAGGGGCACAATTACATTTTATAGAAGCACAAGATATGGTAACTCATGGTCAGCCAAAAATTCAAGAGATTATTCAACACCACCAACAAGTATTTCAAGAATCCAAGGTTGTACCTCTAATTGGAGACCATAATAATGACATTAAATTAATACCATGAAGAAATTTTCATCCCAAAAACATCATATTTATCCCCTATGCTTATTATTAACAAAAAGGACGATCCATGGATAATGTGTTCACATTACAAGAAGATAAATAAAATCACTCATTAAGATACATTTCATATTCCTATTTTTAATGAATTGAAAGAAAATAAAATTTATACAAATACTCCAAATGCGTCTTAAGGGTAACACATATAGAATACTCAAGAGATTTGGTGTCACTTAAAGCTGTTAACATGAACCCTAAGAGGAGAGGATTTTTGGGTCTAACAAGATAATATAGAATATTTTTTCTAATCTATCATCCTATAAAGAAAAAATTATTTGGGGAAGGTATTAAAGTGAATATCAAAAAAAATTGGTAAAATGTTTGATATGCCAACAAAATAAAAGGGAAATTACAATAAAGAATCTAGTCCTCTTACAAAATTGGTAAAAATTATTAACTTCATTATGGGGCTACTAAAGACAAATAATATTGATGTAATATAGCTTATTGTAGGTAAACTAATTAAGAATTCATATTTTTGTGGAATCTCTCATCTATTTTTCACTAATATTATGAAAAAGGTATTCACACAAAATATATAAAAACTTTATGTAATTTCCAAAATCAGATTGGAAAATAGAGCCACCTCAAAATTCCAAATCAAGTGGAAGAATTTTCTAATTAAATATGCAACATGTAGTAATGAACGATTCATACAAAATATTTTAGAGTTCGTAAGCATTGAGGACAATTTTATGATCCTAAAATGATATCTAAGGATAAGCACTTGTGGCATGCTTAACCCTAACATAAATATTAGTTAATACAATAATACCTCTTAATTAGGATGAAGGGGTATGTCCCTACATAGTTTAGCCTATAAATAAGGAAGATAAAGCTCTCCCGTATTATCATATCATATAATATTGAGTTCATATATATTTATCTGATTGTTAGAGGTCACCCCCTCAATGTGGTCCACTATATTTCTAATTTTTAAAAATATTTCCAAGAAATATAATAATAATTTGTTGTTGAGGGATGATATATGGGTTTCTCTTCAAGCCAAAAAAAAATCTTTGCACTCAAAATCCCCCGTCACCAACCCCTCAAATTTCTTGGAGAAGAATCAATTTATAGATTGAGAAGATGATTGATCAATGGTTTATATTAATGTAAGATATTAATTATTGAGGTTGTTTTTAGGATTAAAGAGGAGGAGCCTCCAAGTGGCACCTTGTGATTGGTGCACTTGAGGATACAAAGTATTAAATTGATTTGAATGGTCAATATTGTCTTATTTTGAATGGAGGATGAAGATTGAAAGTCATTTCACATTTGTGAGAAAAATAATGGGAGTTTGTGATTGTAACATGTGATTCATCTCACAAATGTGAGAATCACATGTGGATATGTGATTTGGTAGGTAATAGATCTCACACATGTTCAAGAGTCACATTTATAAGATGGGCGATATAGATCTTCTTTGGGAAATGAATGGTTGAGATTTGATATGAGGATTTTTTGAGAAGTGGGATGGATAGGATAGGTGCATGCCAAGTTTGACCATGGCTTAAGTATTTATTGGGATGTGTAAGTGATTAATTAGTTAACTAATTATTTAAGAGGGTATTTTGGAAGGTAGGGATATCAAGGGTGAACGTAATTAAATAAATATGAATTTATTTAATTAAGGGTAGATTTGAGAAGGAAGTAGTATAGATGATAAATTAATTGTTGGAGTAATTAGGATATCACTTGATAATTAATTAATTATTAAGTACCTTATTATTGTATTCATTGTTTTGGGATAAATATAAGTAAATTATCTCATTGTATGAGATCAAGACACTTCTAATAGTCTATTAAAATCTTCATATAGGGTTTGTTTTTTCCTTTTTAAGAATCAATCCTTCATTGTAACTATTATCTAAGTATTCATTATTCAATACATAAGGAATTTCACATGATTTTATGGATAAATCTTTTCTCTATTGGTTGCATAGAAAATTAATTACTTTGATCCCTAATTTGTGATAGGTGTTTTGGTTGCAGATGATTTTTAAGAGTTGTGGGGTTCATTATCAATTTATACATGGTACCGAACCACCAAATTTGTGACTTCCTATCCAAATTCTAGGATCTTGCAAAAACTATTATCAAAATAGCATAATGTGGTCATTTTCCCTACATATGAAGCATTTTGTTTTTCAAATCACGTGTTCTAATTTTGGAATTAATATTTTTTTTCTAGGTTTTGTTGGCAACATCAAAATATTTTATGGGTGTCTATTATTTTTTGCATGCAATGAGATATTTTTTTAGAAATCAAGTTAGAAGGGTCGTGTTTGTTGACTACCAGTTGGCTAAAATTACCATATTTTTAAAAAAATAATAATTTGAGCATATAGTGTCAAAATCAAGTAAATGGGATATCATTAGAAATATGGTTTTGAGTAATTTCTAGTGGTAGAGGTCTCATCATCAGATATTTTTTTTGGCTTATTTTATTCTAAGTCATAGTGAAATCTTCATTTTCTACTTCTAACCTCATAAATTTTTTCCTATATCTTCGATTTTCATGATTATAGCAATATTACAAAGTTATTTATAGCTCTTCATACCCTTTCATGCACTTTTTCTAGAAGCTTCCCTAGGTATGTTTTATTTAGTTTTTTGTGATTTCATATTTTTGGAAATTACTTGGATTTCTTGGCACCTGGTGAGGATCCATTTTTGTTAGATGACTTCATTTTTTCTTCTTTACATGCATTAGGGTTGTTAGTCTCTGATTTTTTCATTTGAGGAATTATCATGTTATAGGAGTGATTTTTTCTAGTATTCATCTTGAAACTATGTGTGTTGTATCAACCACTGATCATCCCCACACTTTAGACTCAACATTAGGAGATTCATGGAGAACCTCATATCTCTTTATACCTAGAGGATCCTACTATAAATTCTCATTCCTCTTGCAAATCCAAATTTCCTACCCTTTGATGATGACACTTTAGAGGATATTGATTATATCATAGGTCTTGTATGTTCTGATGGTTAAAAGACTTGTCTTCATGTTCTCACTCTTAATTTGATCGATACTACATCATCATATTTTGTTGTTCTTGATAAACTTGGTATTGCCACATCTTTGACCCCTATTAGTTAAGTGTAATAGGACATCCATCATATTCTAAAAATAACTGCTTGTGGTTCGTATCTTGCAAAGATATCATCTTTGTTTGTAGAGTCTTAGATTATAGATTTGGAGGATTAATTTGAGGACATTCATCTCCTTTTTGTTGGAAAACACATCATCATTGTTGTCCCATCATATTTGATGGGACTTCAATTTTCTAGGAGAATTGAGCTAGGGTTTTAGGGTTCCAAAGTTACTCATGGTAACTTTGATTATCGACCTTCTAAAATCCTCTTGTTATGTTTCAACAGTGACCTACTGCCGGGGAGAACTGGTCACTTAAGTGAGGTTTTATCCCTCTCGGGTCATGCTTTACCGGCCCCGTTTCACTTGATTCGGTGGCCTTTTGGCATGATGGCTTATGTTCTACACCATTGGGAATTTCAATGCGAGCCCCACTTCAATGTTCTATTTGAAGTCTGATGCACTATCCGATCGCAGGAGTGGATCTTGGCTGCTTCTCGTCAACCTCGCGGGTTTCCTTGTTGGCATCACCAAAGTGGTGCGAGGCTCATGAGATGTCACCATCTAGCATGAATGGATGAGTGGGTTTTCTTCCCGAGGTGTTGGATATGATGTGGGGCCATATTTTCACTGGTGATGGCCATTAATAACAGGGTTAATTATGGTTTCTTTCACACGTCACACTAGTGGAGTAAATATCCAGGAGGGTATTGTGAGGTCTGCGAGAGCATGTCATGTCACTTCTCTTTTCCTGCAAATGGGACTATGTGCGTCCCACTGTGTGGTTTAGATCTATTATTTTTTAGGGTTTTCATTGGGTATGTTTTCTGAGGGCATCGAGGTGGATTGCCAACATCCATGCACTTGATCTCCACCCTCCGTTTTGTCACAATGTGGTCTGAATCAACGGTTTAGTTTCAAGAAGGGGGTGTGTGAGTTGTTCATATGGCATATATTGCTTGGTTGTTGCTCGTGTCATTAATGGCATGGGTTTTCCTTCTCCAGAGGATCTCCGACATGCGAACAGTGCAATTATACTGGGAGTATTCATGGTTATCTTGGTCACTAATTTTTTGAATGCTTCAATTCCCTTCAAGTAATTGTACCCTGCATGTTGGGCTATTCTATAAATGTTGAATGAGTTGTATGCAATCAACATTGCATCTTCTTGTATTTGTGTACAGGAAGATTTCTTCTCCTATGTGTTGCAAAGCTCTATTTCTTTCATGGATAAATCAATTAAGCATAGGAGTGCGAGGCTGGGATCCCATGGGTTGCCAGTCATGATGGAGCCTATTACACCCATAGTGCCTAGGGGTGCTACAAGAAATACTGGAAAGTAGCCAGTACACTATTCATCCCCGGTGATCATTTTGGATTCTGATGAATCTGACACCGATTCGGACTATTGGTGTTATTTGGCCACTTTAACTGAACTCTTAGGAGTTTACGAGAAGGTTCTAGCAATTGAACCAATAACTGCACTGGCACTGGGTCCAGTTGTTAGGGGTGGTGCTCACAAGGCTAGTAAGGGAGAGGTGGTTCCGTCACTATCATAGGCACGGACTCAAAGTGGTTGCCTATACCGAGGCTGTGTGTTCTCTTGATGGTGAGTGGTGGCGGGTTGGTTGGACATGTTTGCTCCTACTTTTTTTTTTCTCTTGTGGACATGGACATGCATGTGCTTTGCACGAATTTTGTTCTTCAGCTGGTTACTGTGTAACTATTTTTGATTCCTTCGATCATGCACGATGTCATCTAATGATAAGGAATGTAAATTTGAATTTCACTTTGAGTTGAAATTCAATTTTGTATCAACAATGTAGCCTAATGCTTTTTGCATTGTTGTTATATACAGGAGATTTCATGGCTCATTGTGGCGTCAGGATTTTTGGGTCCAAAGCTTTTGAAGTTTGTACAGTCAGTCTTACAATTGAAGTGTTATGAATATTTTGTTCAAGAAATCATCCCAGGTGGGGATTTGTATATAGTTAGTATGATATGCTTTTTTTTAATTACTGATATCAAAAGAAATCTATAAAATTAAGATGGTTTACTCTCCTATGTGTGTGCCATGGATTATGAATGGAGTTATCAAGGGTTCCTCCTTTCAGTTTCAACAATTAATTGAAAGTGTAGTTATTTTTTCTTGCTTTAACTTAAGGAGTTAATCAAATGCTTGAAGATTCAATTGCATGTTCAAGGTTGTATATGCTCAGGATTCTTGAAGAAGTACTATTTTAATGTACTAAAATATCTCATTATAGTAATGCTATATGAATTTAAGTTCATAGTATCAGGATTTTATTCTGCATGACTCTGTTGCCCAATGGATGAGGCATTGAACAATGTTTGTAGCCTTTTTTTTTTTGGTTTAAGACTATAAGCTCTAAGCATGGTAATCCAAATACTGAACATAAACACTTATGAAAACCTTGTCCTCCTTCGGGAGGTATTTCCTTGTAGTAAGTGGGTCAATTCCGTTGCTCTTTGGCACTGATAATCATTCTCTGGTCTGCCAATCACATGAAATGATGACTATCCTTCTGCGTGTGTAGGAATTGTGATCTGTATGTGGGAAGTGTTCTTACTAGGCATGAGGCATTCTTATGAACACATTTAGGTTTATCCACCTTGGTCCTACAGAGCCAAAAGTGTAGGAGAGTTTAGTCCTCAACTGACTCTCGTTAGTTGGCCACTAGTGGTTGTAGTTATCCTTGATAGGGGTTGGATAACTCTTAGAGATATGCAATATCTATGTGGATTTTAAACACCAACAGAATGGCAACTCTACTAGGGAGAAACTTAGTAAGTTTTGGTTGCTGACGGTGCTGATATAGAGTCATATTAAATGATATGTTGTTCTGAATCTACATAGTGAATGTTTTCAAACTAAGTGAAAGGAGGTAGTTCAAAATAATCCTGATAATTTTGTGGTCTATGGTGTCCTGTAAGCAATGGATTTAGGAGTTCTAGAGTTATTCATTGAAGGATGGTTTTATTTGGGGAGAACTTCTGAGAAATTTAAAGAAAAAGAGGGAGAAAGAAGACAAAGGAACCATAGGGATAGGAGGTTCTTATCCAAAACTTGTTGTTCAAAGTGAAGATAAGTGATAAAATTTAGTGGTAATGGGTTATGACTGTGAGAGATATTACTGGTGGTATGGTGCGACTCTGTAATGGGTAATGAAACCCATAATTTGACAGAACCTAGAAAACAAGCTCTCAAAGTTCTTTGAAATATTGTCCTCTGAAAGGAGGTGGCGACTCTAACTGAAGAACCAATGAATAAATGAAGGAATAGTTCTAGATTTGTGCTATTTAGAGTCTAGAAAAGAGGTTGATACGTGTTTCAAACAACTACCAGGTATTTCACCAAAACTAAAATAGTTCACTACTTTTAATGATAGTGGGTGTTTTGATTAAAGATAAAAATGGTTCTAAATTTATATGTTAAGCATATACAAGGGAACAAGGATTTTTTTTACCATACTTCTAGTAATACAATATGTAAAAGTATTTATGAAACACATTTGTATTGTATAAAATCTTGGAAAGTAAGGAATATTTTTGTCAGTCATTAACAAACTTCTGGTTGAGCTGACAAGTGATTTGCCTAATAAGTATATGCTATTGAATAGTCTGTCGTGTGTAAGGTCAAACATAAATATGCCAGAAGAATACATTGTATTAAGCCCTTTTGTTAGTTTTGTAACTCAAACATATATGCCTTTTATGTTTGGTGCTATCAGTAATTACCCTAATTCAATTCCTAGGAAAATTAGGAAGCATTTACCTCAATATACAGGGCAAGTTGTAGAATCGGCTTCAAAAAATTTACAATGCTTTGTCGATGTAATGGGTGATTATGAAATTGATCATGAGGATGTTGACATGAAATTGATTGTAAAAACCTTAAAAGGTGATGCTAGGGACTAGTTTTCCTATCTGCCTGTTGTTTCTATTTAACTCATGGAATCAGTTGGTGATTGCTTTTATGGAACAATTTAGTGAAAGAGTCAATCCCAACACATTGAGAAAAGGATTAACGGGAATTCACATACAAGAGGAGGAGTTACTCCCACATTTTAATCTCGGCTTGACAAAAACATTAAGGGAGATCCCTAAAGAAATAAGACCAAATGAGGTTGAAAGCTTGATTGTGTATCTAGGTGCTTTCAACAAGAGGATGAGTTTTTTGTTAAGGGATAACGAACGTACTACTCTGCCTCAAGCATACCAACTAACTATGGAAATTGAAAATAATATGAAATATTCAATGATGAAGAGGTATCCGACTACAGGTATTGGTTACCGGTGCCTAATCAATGCTAATATAATATCTGAGCTAGTTATTTAAAGAATTGATGATAAAATTCTTGCTAGAAGTGTTATAAGTCCAGAAATGCAGTTTGATGATAATGAGATCCAAGTTGAAACCAAGTCTGATTTGAGTGAAGATAATCAGGTTTTTTGTGTATCAGAACTGTATGATATGAGAAGGCAAGAGAAGGAATCATCATATGAGTTTTTTTGAGATTTTTGGAAATCTTAATACAAATTCCCATAGAGCAAAGACCTAATGATTATGAATGCATTGATTTTTTTTGTGAACTATATGAATCCGGACTGAGTTCCTTACCAGAGGAATTGAAACGTGCTAATTTGGCTCAGGTGATTCAATAGATAGAGATTGAAGAGTCGGCTGGGAATGCATCTACAAAAAATAAAGGTGGTGCTCATTCATTACAAGATGTTTGCATAAGTAATGACAAAATTGAGAGGCAATATGATGTAGGATTGTATGAGACACCTATTGTGTTTCCTAATCCTAATTATGATTCTAATATTAATGACATTCTGTTGCAAGCTAATGATTATGATTTTAGGGGTAATAATTGCAGTGCTGAGAATGCAACAGAAATGTTATTTTTACCAGAGTTATGTGGGGATGAAGAGCCCCATGTTTGTTCCCAAGTGAAGAAAAAGTTTTCATATGGTGTATATCTAGAGTGTACATTAGATATATTAGCATTGGAACAGGGGAGTTATATAAATGTTGAACAATCTAAGGATATTGATACCTGTGATCAGAAGAACACAATCAGAGGCGACCAGTATTGTGGTGAATACACTGGCCCTATGGTTTTCCTTGACTATCTATGTAAAGTGGAGATGGAGGTTTTACTACCCTCTAGCATTGATGTAGTCAGTAAGGGGTTTTTAGATTGTGTAGAATTATTCACTTATAGATCAACATATTCAACAAATAGTGTTGAGTACAATAAAACCAGTATGTATTGCTCTATCTTTTCTGATCAAAGTAAAGTTGATGTTTTTAAACCTATCTTTGAGGGTTTTTATATTGAGATGAATGAAGAGGTACAAGAAAAGATGTGCCAGGAGAAAATTTCCTCGAGCTATGTATCATCTTGGATAGCTAATGGAAATAAGGGTACTTTGCATACTGCTCTATATGACAACTTTTAGTTCAATATGCAAACCGAGGATAACAAAATGGATGATGTTGCAGACCAAGTAAGTTATGAGAGTTTTCATTTCCTAGAATAGATGAGCCAGGACCCTATAAAATATGACCAGGAGTAGGATAAGGTGAAATATTATCATGGTCATATATTGCTCTTAAATTTGTGGGGCAAAGCATTGATTAAATCAATATAGGGGCCGAGTGGGGATAGCCTCCATAGCAATCGCAAAGGTATTGGTTATCCCATGCACTTCGAAACATCAAATGGTGAATGTTGCAAGTTATTTTTCTGTTAGGAAATGGAAAGTTTTATTTTTGATAGAGGTAAGCCCTAATTTCTCTTGTTTGGTGGCCTGGGGCTACCATGTTTGTATACATAGGTTCAGTTAACATAACAAGGCAATATATATGTTGAAAGGCTTGTGCAATTCAGTAATCTGGTCTGCAAAACCAAAGATTCTGGATTCTTGCTATGCCCACAGGGGGCATACATCCCCAGTTGGAGCGACTAATGGGACTTCAATTTTCTAGGAGAATTGAGCTGGGGTTTTAGGATTCCAAAGTTACTCATTGTAACTTTGATTATCGACCTTCTGAAACCCTCTTGTTATGTTTCAACAGTGACTTGCTACCAGGGAAAACCGATCACTTAAGTGAGGTTTTATCCCTCTCGAGTCATGCTTTACTGGCCCCGTTTCACCTAATTCACCGGCCTTTTGGCATGATGGCTTATGTTCTACACCGTTGATAATTTCAATGCGGGTGCCACTTCAATGTTCTATTTGAAGTCTGATGAACCATCCGATCGCAGGAGTGGATCTTGGCCACTTCTCGCTGACCGCGTGGGTTTCCCTGCTGGCGTCACCAAAGTGGTGTGAGGCTCGTGAGATTTCACCATCTGGCTTGAATGGATGAGTGTGTTTTCTTCCCAAGGTGTTGGATATGACGTGGGGCCATCTTTTCACTGGTGATGGCCATTAACAATAAGGTTAATTATGGTTTCTCGCACACCTCGCATGAGCATAGTAAATATCTGAGAGGGTATTGTGAGGTCTATGAGGACATGGCACATGGATTCTCTTTTCCTTCAAATGGGACTATGTGGGTCCCACTGTGTGGTTTAGAACTACTATTTTTGAGGGTTTTGATTGGGTATGTTTTCTGAGAGCGTCGAGGTGGATTGCCAACATCCATGGACTTGATCTCCACCCTTCGTTTTGTCACAATGTGGTCTGAATTGGTGGTTCAATTTCAAGAAGGGCGTGTGTGAGTTGTCCGCATGGCATATATTGCTTGGCCATTGCTTGTGTCATTAATGGCATGGGTTTTCCTTCTCCAAAGTATCTCCACCTGATTTCCTCCGGTGTGTGAATAGTGCAATTCTACTAGGAGTATTCATGGTTATTTTGGTCACTAATTGTTCGAATGCTTGAATTGCCTTCATGTAATCATACCCTGCATGCTGGGGTATTCTATAAATACTAAATGAGTTGTATGCAATCAGCATTGCATGTTCTTGTATCTATGTACAGGAAGGTTTCTTATCCTATGTGTTGCAGAGCTCTATTTCTTTCATGGATAAATCAATTATGCATAGGAGTTCGAGGCTAGGATTCCATGGGTTGCCAGTCATGATGGAGATTTTTCCACCCATAGTGCCTAGGGGTGCTACAAGAAATACTAGAAAGCGGATAGTACACTGTTCATCCCTGGTGATCATTTTGGATTCTGATGAATCTGACACCGATTCGGACTATCAATGTTATTTGGCCACTATAACTGAACTCTTAGGAGTTGATGAGGAGGTTTTGGCAATTGAACCAATAACTGCACGAACTCGAACCGGTTGCCTATACCGGGGCCGTGTGTTCTCTTGATGTGAGTGGTGGCGGGTTGGTTGGACGTAGATGTGCGCATGCTTTGCATGAATTTTGTTCTCCGGTTGGTTACTATATAACTATTTTTGATTCCTTCGATCATGCACGATATCATCTAATCATAAGGAATGTAAATTTTAATTTCACTTTGAGTTGAAATTCAATTTTGTATCGACAATGTAGCCTAATGCTTGTTGCTCTCCTATTATATAAAGGAGATTTCATGGCTCATTGTGGCATCAGGAGTTTTGGGTCTGAAGCTTTGAAGTTTGTACAACCAGTCTTATGGTTGAAGTGTTATGAATATTTTGTTTAGGAAATCATCCCGGGTGGGGATTTGTATATAGTTAGTATGATATGCTTTTTTTTAATTACTGATATCGAAAGAAATCTATAAAATTAAGATGTTTTACTCTCTTGCGTGTGTGCCATGGATTATGAATGGAGTTATCAAGGGTTCCTCCTTTCAGTTTCAACAGTTAATTGAAAGTGTAGTTAGTTTTTCTTGCTTTAACTTAAGGAGTTAATCAAATGCTTGAAGAGTCAATTACATGTTCATGGTTGTATATGCTCAGGATTCTTGAAGAAGTACTATTTTAGTGTACTAAAATATCTCATGATAGTAATGCTATATGAAGATAAGTTCATAGTGTTAGGATTTTATTTTGTATGACTCCGTTGCCCAATGGATGAGGCACTGAACAATGTTTGTAGCCTTTTTTTTTTTGGTTAAAGACTGTAAGCTCTAAGCATGGTAATCCAAATATTGAACATAAACACTTGTTAAAACCTTGTCCTCCTTCGGGAGGTATTTCCTTGTAGTAAGTGAGTTAATTTCGTTGCTCTTTGGCACTGGTAATCATTCTCTGGTCTGCCAATACCATGAAATGATGACTATCCCTCTACGTGTGTAGGAATTGTGATTTGTATTTGGGAAGTTTTCTTACCATTCATGAGGCATTCTTATGAACACATTTAGGTTTACCCACCTTGGTCCTACAGAGCCAAAAGTGTAGGAGAGTTCAGTCCTCAATTAACTCTCATCAGTTGGCCACTAGTGGTTGTAGTTATCCTTGATAGGGGTTGGCTACGTCTTAGAGATTTGCAATATCTATGTGGATTTTAAACACCAACAATATTCATTGAATTTGGAGCTTGTTCTACATCAACCTTGAAATTTTTTTAGATTAACATCATCCATTTTTGGCATTTGGACACTTCATTAATTTTTAAAGGCACACATAATTTGGATTTGGATTCCTAATTCTTCCATATTTTAGGATTGGATTCTCTAATCACTAGTGGATCTATTTCTAATGTAGAGCAAGGAGGGATATCATTAACCAATCATAATTCAATCAGTTTGAACAACCTTTCCACTTTGAACCCCCTAGCTTGGTGTTCTCTCACAATTTCATCAAACTAGCATGTAGCACATCAAACAATTAAAATTGAACACATCTTGCAAATATAATCTCAAACCCATAAAAGAATCATCATTTCCAATACCCTTTATGCTCTTTTTCTACATATCCAAGAAGGAGATAGGGTTGTTTTGTAACAACGCCCTCTAAAACCTATTACTACGTTGAAATTAGGCTCAATTAGCCTTGTTCTACAAGGAAACGTCAAGAAAATCCTTCTCCCAAACACAAAATTCTATTTCAGGACTTCATCCAAGTTGCATGGAGTCAGGAACAATAACTTTTGTCAAATGAAACACTCACAAAATCACCAAACTTCATAACCCTACCTAGGCCTATTTTAGGTTTGTTCTCATAGGGGCTTATTGGTTCTCTTTACTCCAAGCCTCAATACTCCTTACAAAAAATTTAAACATTTCATTTAGGACCTGCACATGCTTCCCAAATTGACTCCCACACTTTATCAATTCCTTTTCACAAAACTTCAACTCTTAGCCACCATTCTTTGCTTAAAACATGGATGAGATCAACTAGGGTATCATCCAAAATTCATCAAACTATCTCCCCTACTCCTGAAAAACACATAAACAAAAAACCTATGCCTAAATAGACCATTTCACCAAGTTAGAACATGTTTCACTTGGTGGAATGGCTTACAATTCTATTTTACTCAATCAAACCCTCAAATTCAAGGTTTCCTGGCTATCAACAGAGAAAATGCTCTAAGTCTCACAAACCTAAATGAAATTAAGAAAAATAAATTGGAAATTCAAGAAGATTCACCCCTGAATCTATTCCAATCCAACTCAAATCATTAGCAACCTATATGGGGTTGTATAGACCTCTATAGCAACAAAATACAATGAAAAACATAGAAAAATTATAGTTTTTGATATTCAAATTCAAATTCACAAACTTCAACCTTCAATCAATGTTCAAAAATTCCTTTTAAACACACCAAAATTTCCCCAACCGAAAACAACTAACTCCTAACATCCTTTGCACTTTTTGACCCTTCAACTTCCCATTTTTTTACTTTTTTGCAATATGATGATATTTGCAAGAATTGAATTTTTTTGCAAAATGGACCCCATAAGACTCTAATCACCTAAAAACCTTAGAGATGGTATCAATATACCTTATTACAACAAAAAATGACTCAAAATTTAACAAAACCACCTTTAGATTCCTATTTACATGATGGAGTTAGGTGCCCCTACACCAATTTCTCCTTAAGGGGATAAATTTTGTTTGTAGGTAGTGGATCATGTTTTATCTTCAAGTGTTTATCATTGGCATATGAGCTCTTTCTTTATTGGGGGTTCATATCCTCATATTCTCTCTCCTACTGGGGAGACATCTATTGTACTTACATGAAAAAATAGTTCTTCAGAGGTTACATCGAGTCCTCCTATCCTTCTTTCACTAGTGCAGTTATTTTGTTTTCTCTTTTGGAGAGGAATTTTTCCCATGTAGTTTTCCCCTTTTCTTTGGTTATGAGAGATTATTATTTTTACATGGGTACCTCATTAGGCCTTGTAGATAGGACCCATTCATGCATCCATCATTGCATTTTTTATCAAGGTTTTTTAGTTTCTCCCTAAGTTGATCTTAAGGGGGGTGTTAGAGTAATTAGAAAATTACTGGATATTAATTAATAATTAACTAATTATTCATTCCCTTATTACTTTATTCACTTAAGCTAAACTTAGGAGTTTTTTTTTTTTATAATTCAAAAATGTCGCATTGCATGAGATTAAGACACTTGTCACAATCTAATCAAATGCTCATATAAGGTTTTCTTTTTTCTTTTATAAGGATTGATCCTTCATGGTAATTATTATTTAGGTACTCATTATTCAATACATAAGGCATATCACATTTTTTTATGGATCATTTAATTCTCTCTTGGTTGCATATAAAGTCAATTACTTTGATCTCTCATTTTTGATAGGTGTTTTGGTTGAAAGTGATTTATGGGAGTTATGGGATTCACTATCAACTCTTTTCTCTATTGGTTTCATATAAAACCAATTGCTTTGATCTCACATTTCTGATTCATATTTCAGTTGTAGCTGATTTCTAGTAGCTGTCGGGTTCACTGTCAACTCTAACATTAGTTAAATTTATTTGATTAATGCAATCAGGGTGATCAAGAAGTTTAATTAAATATTTGGTCTTATTTAATTAGCATCTAAATAGGATAAAATTAGGTGTGTTTAGAATGTGGATGGTTTTAGGTGTCTAAATTTCTCCCTTCTTTGTGATGGTGTCATGATAAAATAGAAGTAATTTCATTTCAAATAAAAATAAGTATAATGATTTCAAAAGAGATAAGACTAGTGGTAGAATTCTCCAGTCAATGAAAGAATAGGATAATAGGTAAGAGATGAAAGGATGCAGGGGTTATGATTATAATATGTTGTGTCCAAGAAGAATTTAATAGATTGTAAGATACTCAAGATGAGTTAGTTAAAAAAATATCTATTTCATATAACACTTGAATTAATGAACTGAGGTATAAAGACCAAGGTGATAATATGTAAAATATATATTAAAGGAATAACCCAAAATAAAAAATTAAATGAGCTAGCATATGCCATATGGAACCATAATTAGAAAGACCATGATGTCATTGTGGTGGTTCACTGCAATTTTTTTGATAGATGTAGCTAAAATATAATAAACATAAGGAAAAAAGAAATAATGCATAAATTATGTAAAGAAAAATAAATAAATGTTACCCTATGTTAGCTAAAAATAAAAAATAATAGAATTTTTTATGATAAGAACAATGCAAATATTTTGAATGATATATTTGAATTTTATACAAGAGAATCTAGGGAATATGAGTGATCTTGCATCTATTTGTGTTATTTTTTCCAATAAGGGTTGAATCGGCTTCAACTAGCTAAGTATGGAGGTCACTAGGAGTTCGGTCTTTAGATGTAAACAACATGAAGGAGGAAAAAATTTCATCATCCAAAGTTTAGTAAATAGTTTTCATTGGAGTGACATGATTTCGAAGACACCTTGTTTCATGTCCCTTCAACATAGAAATAACACTAGGTGAGAGGAGGTAACAAGAGTGCTTCGTTCAAAGGTTCTTCATTGGGAAGACCGATGACTTTTGGCAGGATGAAGTAATGAGTCCCTTTGATACTTTGACAAGGTGTTCACAAAGTTGGTATCTTCATATCAGATAGACATTATTTTTTGACGGGATAAAAATTCAAGTCTCTCTGACATCTCAATAAGCATTCCATTAAAGAGACAGGAACATATCAATGAAACATGAAAGTGAGTCCCTTCGACATCCCAATAACACATCATTAGAGAGAAAGTGGAATTTCAGTGAGACTGTCTCAAGAGTCTCTTTGGCATGCTAATAAGGTGGACAAAAACATGACTATATTGATGGTGATAAATGGACAAGTAAGGTGGCAACACATGGCACAATGTTATTTGTTGATTGTACATCATTTTTTGAATCAACATGATCATTGGCCAAATAATTTCAAACATGAAGTCGATGGCTAGAAGATGATTTTCTAGAGTGAATGAATAGATTTGAAGTCACTGATAGTTAGGTAACTTCTTGTGATATCTCATTGCTTATTGGATAGCAATGGAAGTACTAAGGCAACACAGAGGAAGAGTGATGAAGATATAATATGATCCGAGAGAGGAAGTAAGGCAACGAGAAGAGAGCCAAAAGCTAATGAGAAAGGGAAGTAAGGCATGAGAGAGACTAGGGCTTGGAGGATTGATAAAAGGCATGAACCAATGCAAAGAGCTTTGATCCGTAGAGTTTCAAATTAATGTAATAAAATCCCATATGATGGCATGTAATGTTGTAATGTCATTTCAGTAATAAAAGAAAGCTTTTATTTTCTATTGCATTTTTTTGTACAAATTTATGTTGTTGTGGTGAGTTTTAGCTTTTAAGGGGAGTACCCTTCATCAGTGGTGTCACTGGTACCAAGGTAGGAGTTCCTGAGTGTGCAATAAGAGAATTGAATGTGAGGTATTTTGCACCAGGATCTAAGGGTTGGAGTGTGGGTGAAATTTTCTTGTAGATGTATGCGAGAAATGAACTAAGGTTCTTGTGGTTGTAAATAGGTTGCTAAAGGAGGTAGTTTACATTTGTGAAACCTGAAGGTTGAAGGTTTGTGTTGTTACACCTTTATGAGGCCTTGAAATGGAAAAGTGAAAGAAGGAAATGAATTTTTTCATTGTGATCCAAGAGGATCTAGGAAACCTCAAAATTTCATAATCTGAAAATCTCATGAAACTAGCATCATCACATAGAGCTCATTGACACGGTCTTGATGCAACTTGAATGGGCTCAAAAGGAGTTTGTATGCAGAAGTTATGTGTAGTCAAAGGTCCAGTAAAATAGGCGAATTAGGGGACCAAGAAAAAGGAGAAAAAATCATCATCTCCAAATTGGTCAAATTCAGTGCCATGTCGTAGTGCTTGTCATGCTGATTTTGGAACTATATTCAGTTTCGAAAACAAAGCCCGTATGAGAAAAATAGAGCCAGTCAAAGTTTTAGTCAAAAATGATGATGTCAGCATGTGACGTGGTAGTTGACTAGATGGTGATGTGGAAATTGCAGGTGATGTGGAAAAAATCTCACAAAATTCACGTACACCATGCTTTATTTTAAAAAATAATAATAATAAAGTGGTGAAAGTTTATTCCACAAAATCCATTTGGTGGGATCGGATTTTGTGGGTTTCCAATCAAATTTGATGGGATCCGAATCTCCTAAAAATCAAAAAGATTAACTCATAAAAAAATAAAAATAGTAACCCTCCATTTTAAAGAAAAACAACCTAACAAATTAAAACCAAATGAGTCTCTGAATAGGTGTCAAGGGCTTAAACAAATTAAATTGTTTTTTTATGGGGAAGTTATTGTATTTTTATAAACAAGTTAGTGTTTTTTTTGTAAGGCTTATAATTATAAAAGCCAAAGGGGGGGTTAATTTGTTATTTTATTAAGTAAGGTGGTTAATCCTTATTAAGAAAAAAATTATGTATAAAAGGGGGTGTAGGTGGTGAGTTTTTTGCATTTAGATGTTTGAGAGTATTTTATGCTCCTGGTAAGGTGGAGAATTACTGAAGGAGAGAAATTACAAGGTATTGGTACACTAAGAATTGTAAAATTGTAAAGAGATAGATTGTGAGTGATTAAAGCTTGGATATTGGAAGAAGTCTATTGAAGCTTGGCGATATCAATAAAGAGGTCCAACGTTGAGAAGCGAACCTGGAGACGTAGCTCAAATTGAGCGAACTCCATTATCAAGCTCATGATCTCTATTCTTCTCTTATGTATCATAATTCTTTTTAGTATTTGATTCTTTAAGTTTTCCTAATTATTAATTTAAGTAATTAGTTTATGTTTTTATTAATTTTGGATAAAAAACAAATGCATTCTAATTTTATGAATTTCAATGGTTAAAAGCATAGTCACACAATACTGTCTGGATCAGGGAATTTTGTAATTGGAATTAATTTAAAAATTAAATTGTAAATTGCTAATTATAGATCACATTGGATGGGTTCCAAGGATTCCCATACTTGAGAAAATTAGGGAGAGAATTAGAGAGAGAGAGCATGAAGAAATAAGAGCTGAGATGATAGAATTGCAACAACAAGTGGACAAATTAAGAAAAGAGATTGAAAGGAGAAAATGAGAAAAGGGAAGAGTTGAAGGTAATTTTGATTATCCTTCTGATGATATTTTGATTTCATGAAAGAAAGAAGATGTAGTAGGGTGTCAAAAAAGTGGCACAAATGAAGAAGAAGGGGATGAATGCGAAGAAATCGATGAACCTAAATATGAGGGATGTCTATTGGAAGACATTAAGGATGAAATTACAAAGTTTTCAGTAGTAGCAAAAGAGTTGAGTACAATGGAGAACATTGAAAAAGAGGACACTAAAGTTGAAGCAGTTGAAGAAAAGGTAAAACTTACATCTTATGAATTCATAAAGGATTCTAGTTTGCATATGAATGAGATGGCTAGATATGAGGAGGTTGAAAGTTTTGTTGAATTTGATTTATTTGAGCATGATAAGATTGGTGTAGAAGAGGATATTGTAATAGTGAATGCATTGGTAGATGAAGGTAATCAAGTTAAAAATAAGGAAGGAGGCGAGGAGGATAATGTTGAGTTGTTTAGTGATCTTTCCTTGGCACCAGTTGATGACTTTTTATGTGATAAAGAGATTAGTATGCATGAAAATTTGTTACAAGAAAAAAAGGATGGATCTTTTGATAATGTTGGTAACATTGAAGTGATTGTGGTTGAAAATTGTCCTTTAGAAGGCATGGGGAAAAAGGAACACAATGTTTAGACCAAGGGTGATGATGAACAAATGGTTGCAGTAGTAACAAAGAATGAGGTAATGCATGAATCTCATTTTTTTTAAAGAAGAAGAAATTGATATTTATGACTTTTCATATTTTCATAGTGCATGTTGTTGGGAGATGAATTCTATGAAAAGAGGGAGAAAGAGAGGAAGAATGAAGGATAGAAGAGACATCAAGTTACAGGGACAATTAAGAAAGAAGGTTTAGGTGAATAAGGAAGCAAGATGGATTTTGAATGAGCATCATATCCACAAATGTTTATGAGTCATACTCATGAAACATTTTTTTCCTACCATGGGTGTTTTATGTAGGAGCATCTAGGGTGTACGAGAAATCTTGCTTCAATCTATGTTATTTATTTTCCAATAAGGGTTAAATAAGCTTCAACTAGCTAAGTATGGAGGTCTGGAGGAGTTTGGGCTTTAGGAGTGAACAACATGAAGGAGGAATGAATTTTTTCATTCAACATTCACTCAGCAGTTTTGATCAGAGTGACATGATGATTTCGAGGACACCTTGTTTTGTGTCCCTTCGACATAGCAATAACAATAGGTGATATGAGGTAACACGAGTCTACTCTGGTCAAAGTTTCTTCATTAGGTTGACTAGTCACTAGTAGAATTTGGCAAATAAATGACTACGTGACTAAAAATTTTAGTCACAACAACTAAAAATGACTAAATTCTACTAACGTTTTGCAATTCAACTATAAATGAGTAAATAAATGACTAATTTGGTCATTGAATAAAAAACTATTTAGTCACACAAATAAAAATGACTAAATAGTTAGTGAATTATTTAGAAAATCATTTAAGGAATCAAGTTCTCAATAGCCTTCCAAAATACTCTAATAAACATACTCTAAAACTTTCGTTGAAATCTTATTTTTCAGGCGTAGCTCACCAAAATGGAGTTTTCATTTTAATAACCATACTCTAAAACCTTCGTCGAAACCTTATTTTCAGGTGTAGCCCACCAAAATGGAGAATGGTTTCAGTAAAGAATGATAGAGAATTGTAAGGAGATGTGCGTGATAGGAGGCATAGGATTCATTTTTTCTTATCTCATTCCTTCTCGACTCAACAAGGGTTACATTGTTCATGCTACTATTTGTAATCCAGGTATTTAATTGACATATGTATATTTTCATAATCTCAAATTACTTCAGATGCTTTTGAAGTATCAATTTATCCTATATAGGGTTTAGAATGATTTCTTTTAATTTAAAATAAATAAATAAATGATGTATTTTCCTATGACTAGATAATGTGGATATCTCCTATATCTACCCCAGCTCACTATCCTCTTTGGAATTGTATTCATTACTCTAGTTGCTAGGGTTTTTCATGTGACATCTTTAATATCTTCATGGTTGTGGCTTTTAAATATATATTAGTCTTTGCTTTAATTTTTATCATGGTAACCCTTGAGTTCCATAAACCACCTTCAATATCTTCTAAGAATGTTTTCTTAAGCTAGACTACATAGTATGCATATAAAGAAAGTCCTTCATACCTACCATTGTTCCAAACCACCACTTACTACCTTGCTTAAAATGCTACCTCCATAAGAAAATTAACATGTTTTAAAATCACGGTTGCCAGTGATTGACCATTAAGGTCACTACTTTCATCAAGATACAATGAGATTTTTTTCTTCAAACTCAAGGCATTATGCAAGATAACATTGTGAATTTTTTGTTATGTATGGTTTTATTTTATTGCACATTTACTATGTTGTCAACTATCTTTAAGACTAGATATTGCACTCTTAGCTACAATCTCAAATAGCTCACTCATTATCACTTGAAGATTCATTTCATGAGCATCCTTCTATAAAATCAATTCCTTACATTGGTTATTTTCTCTTTGAATGGATGGAAATTCAATGGTAGGGATTTGTATGCATATCATGCTCATATAAGTGCCTTCGTCACCATTACACAATAGTACATTGGAATTCCCTTTCTTGAACCTTTACTTCATTTTTTATTGTTAGGGTTTCATAGCGATTATTCCATTTCTACATTGCATATTGATAAAAGAAACCAATCAAAAAATCATTTTGTTTTTAGATAACTCCTACTAACATACTTTTGGAATAAAATGTTTGACTGCATTACTTCGCAAGTGTGAAGAATTTTGTTTTCTACTTATAATTTACATTCATTGAGAGTTGTAGTAGAAAGCTTCTTATGTTGAAACCCATCTTGTAAACTTGCTTTAAGCTAAATTTAGGAGGCTTCATGGAATTTTTGTGATTTATAAAACTTTTTTTTATAGTAAATGACATCGGATTATTTTTGAAACTACAATGATTTATTAATTATAGTTTTATGATGATTAAATTTTTTATTTAGAAGGAGTTAATATGTGGAATTTTTATGTCCAAGAAGAATAGATTTTGATGCAACATTTGGGTATGGACAGTTTAGGAAAAATTGGATTGCTATTAGTGACATAAACAGGTTGGAGAGTACTTTCAACCAGTCTGAAACACTTTTAGGTGTTTTCTCTCGGAAGAAAAACTTGAGTATAGGAATACAAATGTTAGTGGAAAGAGAAAATCATAAATCTTCTTATCCAATTTTTGATCCAATTTGAGGTCATGAATATCGAACAAAGAAATTTCTTGCATTCTAAAGATAAAATCATAAATTTTCTGGTCCAATTAGAGATCCAATTTGAGGTCATGAAGCTCTGACAGGGAAAGTTCCTACATTCTAAAGATAAAATCATAAATTTGCTTGGTCTGATTTGAGGTCCAATTGTAAGGATTTATTTTTAATTATATTTTTTAACATTCATCTTGATACAAATTGTTGCTTTAGAATTATGGTATTTCTTTTCTTCTAATGTTTTCAACCCTCATTTTAAGGAATAGCTTTGAAGATGGTTCCTTCATATGGAGACTACACTTTTCCACTATAGGTTTTATCTACAAACAGAAAAAGCTCAGGTATTGTCATACTTAGAGAAAAATTAGGAGTCATGCAATGACAAGATAATCATTTTTGGCACAATGTTGTCACAAGTTTAAGATTTTCCTTTTGTTTAGTTTTAAATATTAGTCTTATCTTTCAACCAAGATTTCTACTACAATCTCTCTTTTGGTTGTCTTTTCAGTAGTGTTTTATTTATAGATTGCAATTGTTGGAAGCTATACCACATGTTGCTTATATATTTGTGATTTACACCTTAATTGAAGTGCTAAAAGAGCCATATATGTATACCTTATTAATTTTGAATTGGTTTACTGGGAATTCTCACATGCCCTATTTTCCTAGGTGACTTGAGTCTGATACATGTGTATCTGTTTTGGATAATTTATGGCATTTACCTATTGGAATTATGTGCCTCAAATTCACTTGTGCACTCACAACTTGGTCATCATCAAGTTAGATTATACTAAGTGAGATTTAAGGCCTTTATCTCCATCTTATGGCATCTCATGGAGTGACTAGTGATTGAGCAATACTTACCTCTACCCCACAGAGGTGTTAGATTGAGCTTGCAGTAGTGCGGTGTTACCACCCCCTGTGGTGCTTCCATATTGACTAGTGCAATATAGCGATGGTTACCACTACCCCATGGTGATGGTCAAAGGTATCATGTGGTGGTACAGTATAGTCACTACCACATTGCAATGGTGTATGAGGCTTTGTGTGTGGTAGAGTGACATATACCACCATACTGCAATAGTCTAGTTTGTGTATAACGGTGTAGCAGTGGATGGTGGATGACTGAATGTCTTTGGCAAGACAGTGAGTTATTGATAGTTAAATGGTTAATGATGCAATGGAATCTATAGATATGGTTGTTGTGCAGTAAGATTTAACTTATTACTTTTATTATTTTGATTATATTCTTTTGTTTTAATCATTTATTTCATATTGGTCTCCTTTTTGTTGGATTTGATGACTTGTAATGATTATTTTGTTGGCTTTGAAAGAGATTCCTCATCCAAAGCTCCAATTCACACACATGTAGGAAGGACACTTCCAAAGGTTGAGGAGTTGGGCTTTACACCCATTGGTTGCATTTTATTACATATTTGATTTCTTGTTTCATGTGCCTCCAAATCGGTGCACCAAATCCTTGAATGGGATTAACACAGATTTATTTAGTAGGTAAAAGAGACTAGTTCTATATGATTTTTATTTATAATTCATCATAATGCTAATAACGATCAATATTATCTTTGCAAAATACACAACATCATTAACTAATAAGTTCTTAAGAAAATGTTAGGATACACCCTTCCAAGGGACAAACCTCTCCAAATTTTCAAAAGAATTGCAATTCTTTTGAAAATTTGGAGAGGTTTTTCCCTTGGAAGGGAACATCCTAACATTTTTATGAACTTATTAGTTAATGATGTTGTGTATTTGGAAATGCTAAGATTGATCGTTATCAACATTGGGATTAATTATAAAGAAAAATCATATATAATTAGTCTCATTTTCCTACTGAATAAATTTGTGTTAATCCCCTTCAAGGATCTGGTGAACCTATTTGGAGGCATATATTAACATATTAACATATGGATTTCTTTGGGTAGATTAGCGGCAACAAAATCCATATCTCATTGTTGATACAATATCTTCAGTCATAAGGTATCAAATAGTATAGTCAACGATTCAACATCAATAACATACTAATAAAATCCAAAGCTATTTTTTAACTTTAATAACAATTTTCATTATAATTGAGCCATATGTACTTGGAGTATCCCCTACAATATTAACATATGGATTTCTTTGGGTAGATTAGCGGCAACAAAATCCATATCTCATTGTTGATACAATATCTTCAGTCATAAGGTATCAAATAGTATAGTCAACGATTCAACATCAATAACATACTAATAAAATCCAAAGCTATTTTTTAACTTTAATAACAATTTTCATTATAATTGAGCCATATGTACTTGGAGTATCCCCTACAATAGGATTTTATTATTCTAGTCATAAAAAAATCCCTTAGATTTTTATGTATGTCTAGTAGGGCACTTGTAACTACAACATATGACAAAAAAAACCCTATTGTTATGCTTTGATGGATGTCCCTTCAGATATCTGATGTAGTGCACATTATTATAGTGCAAGCCTATATTTCAAATTTTTTCATTTAGCATCACCAATATTCTCCATAAGAACATTGTCCTTGTTTAAAATGATGGAAATGGTTCACATCAAGGAAAAATTTAGTGGCGAATCTTCGCCAATTGGAAAATAATTAAAATCGGGACCTCCAGAAATGGAAAATAGTACAAGATAAAAAGGATGTTGAATCACTAGGATTTTACAAAAAAATAATTTGATCTTGATTAATTCACTTATGCATTATATTTTAAACGATGTGTCATTGGAATTGATTCACCAGTAGTTTATACTATAATTACAAATATTAATTATATTCACTAGTAATATTATATTCCTACCATTAATTTTGGGGAAATATCACCACAATAATAAATTACAATTTAATTTCAAGGATATTTTTGCCTTGATTAGTGATTTTATTTATCTCCATCAAATCATCAATTAGATTTTTTATCAAATGGTTGCAGGTTGATTCTGCAGCCTAATATGCATGTGCCTTTTAAAAGGCTTGTTGTTTTGGGCCACATGATTAAATCTAATCGTGTGGCCCAAAACAAATTTTGGGCCTCAACAAGCCTTTTAAAAGGCACATGTATATTAGGTAACGGAATCAAGCTACAACCATCTGATTAAAAAGATAATCGATGGTAACATTTACACTTTTCATTTATTCTTACTTTTAAAGTGAGATTTTTAAAAATCACTTAATCTGTGTGTGTTGTCCCTAGACCTTGCGAGGGGGCATTGCTCCCTCAAACCCCACAAGGGGGATTTTCCCCCTTGACCCCTGCAAGGGGTGCTTCCCCTTGACCCTGTCGGTGGCTTCCGCCCTCGGGCGCCTACTTCAATATTACAAAAAACAAAAAAATATGGGGGAACTATGCTAACCAACTATGCAATTTTTTAAAGGAGATATTTTCCATCGTAATTAATATTTTTAGTGATTATTCACCAGGATTCACCACTATGATTATTATTTTTACCAATTATTCATTAATATTCACCAGGAATTTACAAACTTTTTTAATAATGTGCAGAGATTCACCAAAAAGATCAATAATTTTTTTCAAATAAAAGGAAAGATTCTCCAGGATTTTACACCTTCGCTGAGGGCGGGGGGGGGTTCTTTAAGTTATCCTTGGTTCACATCTCTTAGAATAATTTATCTTGCAACAATCTTGGAGATGAATTTAGATGTAGTGTAAAAAAATAACATATTTGAAGGTTCTTAACAACTCTAATAGTTGTACCAATGGCCATGTTTAACAAACCAAACACAATTGCTAACTTTCCACTATGGTGGTAGATAAATGATTCTTTTTTCTTCTAATCCATATCATTAAGTAAAAGTCTTGAATTTAGAAATACCCTGCTACCTTCATTTTCCAAGCCATTTTCTTCAATTTTGCATAGCTCTCCCATGTTTGTGGATGTGATCTGTCTCCTACAATTTTTTAATTGATTTATCCTTTTTATGTGTTTGGACTTACTTTTGTAAACTTGAAATATACAATGCACTTTTGTTCTTTTTGAATTGAAACTTATAGTAATTTTGTTGGTTGTATTGAGGCACAACTTCATTCATGGCAGGAAAGGAAAACCCTATTGCTCATATCAGATGGCACGTTGCATATAAAGGAGGAAATATTCTAGTTGGGTTATTGTTGACTACATTGAAGGAGAGAGCTTCATATATGGGACACAACCAACACTATCCTTCTTGGATTCTACATGTTACAACTTTCTCTAGGAATATTTGCCAGTTGTAGAAGTTTTAAGAGATGAAAGGGGCGTGTGCTTGCATTGAAGGGCTCTAAGCATGCATTTCCATCATTACAAAAGTCTTTTGGAGAATTTTCTTTCTTCCAGTCATTTTTGTGCAATATTATAACTCAGATTTTCGGTCTTCTAACTAAAAATAAAATTGTAATACTCTATTTCTAAGCTATAACTAGAACACCTTTCTTTTGTTAATAAAGTTAATCTACATTTCCTTCTCAATGGTTGTCTTATTGTGTGCAATTGATGATTGATGTGTATTTTTGTGTTTTATGTTTAAATCCTCAAATATCAGTCAATTAAAATAACTAAATATGCTAATAATTAACATCAATTAATAATTAAATTGATTAAATATACTACCAATTGATAGGAATCAATGAAAAATGAATAAATATGACTAAATATATCAATGAATAAAAAATGACTAAATAAGTGACCAGATTACAACAATCAATGACCAAATCAATGAATAAATATACTACCAAATTGATCAATCAAAACAACCAATAAATGACTAAAAATGGTTTAGTCATCAATTTGGTCATGTTATAAATGACTAGAAATAAACTACTAATGGTCACGTGACCAAGTTCAGTCATTTATAAGAAATTTTTAGTAGTTTTCTCAGTCATATATTGTTGTTTCTATACTAGTGGGTGGATTTCGATAGGACGAAGTAATGAGTCCCTTCAATACTCTAACAAGGTGTTTGCAAAGTTGGTATGTTCAGATCAAAGAGACATATAATTGTCGGTAGGACAACAATGAAAGTGTCCCCAACATCCCAATAAGAATTCCATCAAAGAGATAGGCACATATTGGTGGAACATGAAAGTGAATGTAGTGTCCCTTACCCGATTTTCCCTAGAGTTCATCTGTTGATTAGGTTTAAGAATTCTTCTTTTCCAAATGAATGTTCTCTTAATGCAATAACCCTAGATAAGAATCCTGTATTCACCATATTAACAACAAATCTGTTAGCATTAATATCTAGATATCAAAATATAAGCATAATCAAAAAGTAATAATGAAGACATGAGAGGAGTGGCATGGGTAGATCCTCCCGAAGCTATCCATCTAAGCCCAAGGGCACAAGCATCCCCTCAGGACAACCCACCCCTTGGCTCCGAGTTGAACATCCAAACTAAGACCATTTCATACGCGGAGTGGTGTGCTTAGTGGAAACACTGGTACCTGCTTTCTCTACCCATTCAGCACCTCAGAAGACACTTGACTTATTGGGGATAGTTGGGGGAACTGATAAGTGGCCCGGGCCTACCACCCCTCCAGGGCTGCAGTGGACTATGAGTGGAACCCCCACCCCTCCGTGGCCCACCCAGGCCTTGGGATTGGGTGGACTATGAGTGGAATTTCCACCCCTCCAGGGCCCATCCCTGCCTTGGGTTCCGGGGGTGGACTTAAGTGGGGTTTTTAGGCACCACTTCCCTCACACCCTTCCTCCCAATAAGCTTGCAAACACAAGGAGGACAATCTTTTAGCAATCAAATACATTTTCTTTTATTACTGATTCTTGAATTCAATATCAACATCATTATTATCATGATAATACTAAAGAAAGCATTACACCAATAATCAAATTAGCAATATATGTTTCTTCTATTCAAAATATGCTAAATATTATTGCTAAGTGAGTACGTCACCTGAGTTGCTATATCTCTCCATGTTTCCTTACTCGCCTCCTTCAACCTTATACTAAATTGATCATAGGATGAGGACAATTCATAAATATATAATCTATTTATGTTTATATTAAAGAGTCATCATTACTTATAAGTATCATTATTGCATAATCATGTATATTTATTTATATCTATATATATATATATATATATACTTTATATACATATATGTAATTTTTCTTTTACTTATATCCATTAGTATATATATAATTATTCCTTCCTTATTCATATATATTCTTTATTTATTGAATATTATTCATTAGAAAATTTATCTATATCTATGCATATATACTTCTATGCCTATTAAATTATATATATATATACATTAAATGACTATATTCCAATGCATAACAATCATTGTTGCTGCTGTTCTAAATTGCAGATTGTATTTCTCAATGTTTTCTCCCCCTTCCTTATTTTCCTTCCTTCTATTTATACCATTCAAGGTAGGTGACTCATGGGAGGAATGTATTGTTTGGTGAAAGAAGTGACTTTTCATAAAATACATCCCTTTTTTAGATTTAATTGTTGTCTTTATTATCACAATAATATCTATTTTTAAAATAATATATTATTACTATAATTATGATATTTCAGATTTCTATTTATTTTATTATTTTATTTTGATGTTTTATTGAACATATTAACATTAAAGTATAATAATAAAACAATTTGCTAATATCTTATTATTATTTTATTCTAATGTATTACAATCTTTGATGTGTAATGATTATAATATTTATTTATTATTATTATTTTTGATATTAAGTTATTTAATAATAGAATGTAATAACAATAATTTGCCTATATATTATTATTATATTTTTATATTGATATGATACACATTTATTTTATATTTTAATATTAATATTGCTATTTATTTTATTTATTAATTTATTTGTATTTTAACACTTGTTCTTTATAGTTCTGCTATTTTGGGGACATGATAGTGAGTCCCTTCAACATCTCGATAGCACCTCATCGGAGAGAAAGTGGAATCTCGGTGAGACTATCTCAAGAGTCTCTTAGACGAGCCAATAAGGTGGACGAAAACATGAGTAGATCGATGGTGATAGATGAACGAGTAAGGTGGTGACACATGGAACGATGTTATTTTTTGATTTTATATCATTGTTGTGAATCAACACAATCATTTTCCAAAAAAATTCAAACATGAAACTGATGTTTGGAAGATGGTATCTTGGCACAAAATAATAAAATTGAAGTCACTAATAACTAGGTAACTACCTGCAAGATCGCATTTCTTATTGGATAGAAATAGTGGTACTAAGGAAACATAGGGGAAGAGCTATGAATATATAATTTGATTCAAGAAGGGAAGTAAGGTAGCAAGAAGAGATCCAAAAGCTAGCAAGAAAGGGAAGCAAGGTCTAAGAGAGACTAGCACTTGGAGGATTGGCAGAAGGCATGAAGCTGTGCAAAGATAGATCCAATCTATAGAGTTGGAAATTAATGTTACAATCAAATCCCATATGATGGCATGTAATGTTGTAAAGTCATTTCAATAATAAAAGAAATATTTTCTTTTCTCTTTCATTTTTTCTATGCAAATATTTTTTTTTGTGGTGAGTTTTAGCTTGTAAGGGGAGTACCCTTCATCAAAATGATGATAATTACAGTAAAATGGATCAATTCTTGTATTGAAGATTAGAAAAAATAAATGATGTTTTGGATGATGTGATGGATTCATTTGAAATATTACATTATTTTAGATTAACTATTTTTGGAATGTGTGGATTTTAAGGGGGCTTAGAAACAATAGTTCAAGGGAGAACTCAATCTATATTAAAGCATGAAATGGTGGATGGATTTATTAGATATGGGATGGGAGGATTATTGGATGGATGCATGGAAGAAGTGTGATTATAGAGAGGAGAACAAGAAGTAGATTTTTGTAACATAAATAAAGAAGATAAGATGTGATTGGGGTTTGGTGGAGGGGTTTCGAGATGTGATATCCAAGCACTATAGTGCATATGAATAGCATACCCCAATATTGATATATTACAAATGATATGCTAAAACCATTATGGATAAATATGACAATGGTCATGTGAGATGACTACAGGTGGTTTTCTTGTTGGATAATATATATATATATATATATATATATATGGCTTAATGTAGTGAATAATTCATAGAATGAAAGGTTGTAGGAAAGGTTAATTTGTAGAGAAAGGAAGTCTTGTGATGTATTTTTTTTTTTTTAAGAGTACGCCCCTATAATTATTAAGATTGAAAGTCAGAAAGAAGGATGTATTGGATATGATGGGATAGGTAGGATATAATTACATAGGTATGTAGATATAACAGATGAGTGGACATGATGGGGCATATAGGATATGATAATATTGTGTCCAAGTGTATGGTGCTCATAGATAAGAGATTTACACATGACATATTTTCTAAATTATCATCATCATACTTGTCCAAGGTATAATAAGAATGTTTTCCACATTTGGATGATTTATTTCTCTTTTTTTTTTTCTTATTTATTATTTTTAAGTTTTATTGGATGGATTAGATGGACTTGTATTAAGGATATTTAGATTACATTTTGGATGGATTATTATGAATAGAGAATTGTGGATGTGGAGTTGGATTTAGGATATGGAATTTTTCATGGAGGACTCAAGAATTTATTTCCATGGAAAATGGCCAATATCGCATGTTGATGAACTATGTTAAACAAGAAATGTTCATTGTTATTGTGTTCATAAATTTTAGTCTAGAAACATTTCTAATTTATAAGTTGACATCCCTAAAATGTGAATATGAACCCATCATAGATTTGGTATTCAAGGATGCTACTAAGGGAAGCGGATAGTATGGTGGATGAAGGATGATGTAGATTAAGGAAATTTTTTGATTAAAGCGATGTGATATGTTGTATTATTTATTGAAGGATGGTAAATGAGTGAATACAAAATAGGGGTGATGGATGCATGAGGAAATTTCATAGAACTAAAGGGAACTAGGACCAAAAATTACACAAACCATGATGAAAATTGAATCTTTGAAGTAGAATACCAAATTTGGGATGTATGGTATTTTGGATGAGGGGATTTATATGAGGGGATGAAAATTTATGATTTTGGGATCTAGGGAAAAAAATGATTTAATGTTTTGAGGATGGGGAGGTTTAGAATTAAATAGTGGAATTATAATTTTTGAGGTTAAGATGTAGGGACCTATAATGGATTTAGGATTTTCAGGAAGGTGATTCTTGGATTTAGGAGGGTTGTGGGATTGAAAAAGTGGATAGGGATTTTTGGATTTTGGGATGGGGTTAGCATTTGGAAGAGCACATTTGGATGCTCTTCTTGGATGCACTACTTTATCCTTCAGGACCCACAATATTTTTGGGCTTCCTTTGTGATTGGGGGTAATATGTGGAATTTAAGTTTATTTTTATTTTGAAATATTTTTTCTTACTAGTGCAAGTTGACGTGTTGTAGCATGGTGATCCTTGGTTTTTTATTCTTTAATTTATATTAATGTATTCAAATCATTTCAAAATTTTATGGTATTGTCCAAAGGGGAGAGGTACATGTAATCTCATGGATTGGGTGATGGCTTTATCATGTTAAAATAAATCCAATTATGTATGAATTTTTTTATCCTAGTGGAGATGGATGGTTATGTTTAGGGATATGGATATTGGAACCAATGAAATCATTGGTGATGGGAATAATGGGGTTGATGAAAGGATTGGTTGTAGTAAACTTATGAAAGGAGTAATAGAAGGTGTAAACTAGAAATTTGACCCAAGGTCATAGAGTTAATAGGAAATGAAGAACACATCTACTATATGCAATAATAGTTACTCAACAAGATCTAATCTATTCAATAGAAAACATGCAATAATAAGTAAAACAAGATTTCAAGTAAGTGGCATCTTCACCTTTACCATATTTCCATGAATGACTTCCATTGTTCCTTCTTTGTAAGCTTTCCTCTCAATTATGAGTATGCTACTCTATTGATATGAAGCAACAAGTATATTTGAGGATGATTGCAATGATGCAAACACCAAATTTTAAGAGTTTTTGGTTAGCCATTAATGTGCAACAAAGGCTTGATTTATAGAAAATCTCATTTTAGATGAATGATCTGGATTTAAAGGTGAAAGATCAGGATCAATGGTCGAGGTCCATTGAAGAGTTAACTAGCCTAATCGATTCAATCAAAGGAATTGATTGGATAATTGATGAAATGCTAGAGGAAGAAATTCACTTTCACAATATTCTTTGACAAAACTCAACCAAATTCTTAACTGTCCATTCAATTAGGACTATTTTCCCTTCACAAAATCTTGAACCAAAACCATCAAACTGAGAATAAAGCACAAAAATCCCTTGAAGATTTCTCAAAATACTTAAAAAATCATCAATACAACCGACCCATAACATTCCATCAGAATAAACAACTCAAAATTGTGATCTTACAAAGATGTATGTCCCAAAACATCAATTGGGCCTTTTAAGACCACAAACATTATCATCATTAAATTCCCAAGCCCAAATCTCTCTACCAATACCTCAAGAAAGTGTGATTATGTTTATACAAACATAACATGCCATCTCCCTCCTTTTATTCATGACATTTTCACAAACCTTCATACTGGACCTTTGTTACAGACTCCTAAAGCATGATTATGACATTTCTATCCAAACAGGATAGTCTATTAAATAGATTCAAAATATTTTCCTTTACCAATAATATATCAAGAAATGAATTAAAATGCACCCTACCACCATTTTAAATCATTACCATTATTGAAGGACCCAAAACCCATAAACAAAACTTCATTAAGAATCTTTGTATTCTAATTTTACCAGTCCTTAACAATAAAAATAGACCTAGGGCTTATTGGTTTCGGACCAAAAAATTTACCAACGACTCTCCTCCTTTGGAATCTTTTAAAAATGTCTAAAGAATCTTACACACCGAATTTGAGAAGATTTCAAGGTTTTACCTGCCTAGACCAAATTGCCCATATCTTTCACAATTCTTAATCATTTTTTATGAGACCAAAAGAGAATTAAAGTATATTCTCAGGGCTATTACATACCATGGAGGAGGTGAGGTTTTCAACACAAATCATGGTCGTATAGAGGCCTGAAACACATAAAATACCAGAAAATAACAAAAAAATTAAAATTTTCATTGATCTCCACACCCTAAAATCACTTCCCAACCTTCCTCAAATCGTTTGAGGCTACATCATGCTTTAAATAACCAAAAAAACCTCCTAATACTGTTCCATTATTGTTACTTGCATCTTGGTATTCCATGATTTTGCATTTCTTTTGCATTCTTACAAAATTATCTTGACAATATTTTGTCAATTTTTATAACCTTAGCATTTTATTCCTAAATGAATTTAAAAGACTATGTAGACCCAAAAACAAGTTTAATATGGCCATCTAGGCCTTATGACAACATTAGACCAACATTTTTGAAATCATAACTTGAAGTTGCTGCTTGGAGGCGCATTCTTCCACGGGTGCTCTTGCACCAATAATCTATGGAAATTGATTGATCAATCAATGGGATTGACTGATTAATTAGTGGGATTGAATAATTGGTAAAATTGATTTTTTAGTCAACAAATTAGATTGAATAATCAGTGGACGATTGATCAATAAATAGGTTTGATTGAATAATCATTGGGTGTGATTGATTATTCAATTTTGAGGCTAATTTTAATTAATTAAGTAATTAATTAATCTTTAGAAGAATGTGCAAACAAATATTGAATTAATAAATAAAAGCTTATTTATTAATAGATCATGTTGAACAAATATTAGAGAATTAAATAACTAATTTAATTATTTAATCTAGAAGTGGGAAAGTGGTTTAAATAAATAATTTGTAACAATTATTTAATATAAGAAGGGTGTTTGATGTTATTTAAATAATGATATGATAACTATTTAATTAAAATAGAAGAATAAGTTAACTTAGTGACATAATTAAATAAATATGATTTATTTAATTAGTCAGAGATGATGAATTTGAATGAATTAATTAAATAATGTAAAATTACTTAATTAATAGGAAAATCTGAAAATTGATAATAATTACATAATAAGGTATTACTTAATCATTTAGGGAAGAAGAGTGAAATTTAGTAAAAAGATGTTGCTCACAGGTCAAGACAATTTAGAGTATCTACATTGTTTTTATAGTGTTATGTCAAATGAAATTCAAAAATTTATGCTCAGGAGTTGTCTCAATATGCCTCAATGATGGTGAGATAGGTTGATTCCCCCTCAAAGGAATTTACAAATTTTGGAAAATATTCAAAAAATTTGGGAAATTATTCCAACAAGTCAATTTTATAGTGTTGAATGTGTTGGTAGTAAAAGATATTGATTTTAGGACCTATAGGGTGTCCATTTTTGTATTTTTAATTTGAAGTTGATGCCGCTAGTTATAAAGGATTAGAAAAATCCCACCCTAAGAGTTTATAAATAGGCTTTAGGGGGTTCAAAAAGGTTCATTTGTGCATTTTCTTTTGAGAGATTTGAGTATGATTTTGTAGCAAGGCTGGTATCAAAATGTCACATGTTCATATACCTATGCACCACGGATACAGAGATTGATACTTATGATGACCAAAGGGCTCAAGGGACATGGTATGTACCCTTTCCTTTCCTCATTTTTGTAGTTTTTAGGGCTCTAATAAGAGCAAACAAATGTGGTGTTGTTTTGGCACTACATCTACTATCACATTTGCACATGTGTCCGATGTGACACATCTATAAAATGGAGCCACCATTGTTAGGGTGCTTGCAATTGATTTCTACACCACATCCATTGTGGTGCAACACAAGTGTAGATTATTATGACACATTTGATTTTGTGCAACACATTTTCATGACAGTATGTTGCAATTATTAAGTCTTTTTAAAATTGCAAAGTGGGCCACATGTGTGAGCTACATTTGTATAATAGTGTGATGCATTTGACTATTAGTCCATTTGCATCAATTTTTGATAATTTTTTCTCTATAGAAAAGGTACAATAGGTTTAGTAAGGCATCTAGATTGATGTAATGTACTTTTTGTAAGAATGTGTATAATTACCACTGATATATACTCAAGAGAGTTATCTCGACTCTTTCCGATTATGAGATCACCTATGAGATGAGGAGAGGGATACACTACATGCCCTTGGATTGTACTATGATACTTTCATACCCATTATTTGGGCTAATTGGGGTCTATTGATAGCTTTGGTAGAGTGATGGAACTTTGAGACTAGTTCATTCTGCTTACCCATAAGAGAGGCCATTGTTACCTTGGAGGATGTCTAGTGTATTCTTCATCTACCCATTCATGGTGAGTGGGTTTTTAATGATCTTAATCATGGGTTGATGACCTTGTAGAGAATATTTTTTTTTGATGACCTAGCTCTTGAGGTCAAGGATTATGAGACTTAATGGGACGCACTTGCCGACTAATATGACCAGCTCATAGCTATGATTTGCACTATGATCGATGACATAGTTATTAATTATTGTTGAGGCCATGGATTCCCTATTGAGTGGGGTTAGATTCTCGACGTAATGATGGAGCACGCCACTAACTATGCTTGGGGTCCTTGTTTGTTATCCATCCTTTACTTTAAGCTACATGATGTTTCTTATAGAGATTCTCAGTCCATTAGCTATGAGACCATGTTGCTTATGGTATGGGCTTGGGAGCACATAGTTGTCTTTAGACCTTTGGTGGACAGATACCTAGCACTAGATCCTATATTTATGGAGATGTCATCACATAGATTTGGGTTGATGATATAGGGTATTTGCGACAATGTATTTATACCCTTGATGGTTTTACATTGAGACTATACATAGATTGCACCATCTGGGATGATGATGTAGAGAATCTAGTGTATTGGCATCAAACAAAATACTTGATTGTCCATACTATTCAGACATAACAGATTATTGAGAGACATCTTCCCAAGTGTGTTTTGTGATAGTTTAAAGAGTTGAAGGGAGTTCTTCTAGGGATTGTAGATTTTACATGTTCTTCTCGAGAGGTTCTCATGTGGGGACCCATGATTAGTGTCCAAGTGGTGGGTGCAAAGTGTGAACATGATCATGAACTAAGCTAAAAATGATTGAATTATAAGAATTAAATCAAGATTTAACTAATTAAATCATGGCCCCAATGAAATTCTTGAAAATATTAAACCTAGAAGCCATTAAAACATCAAAGATCAATGAAATTCTTAAAGGAAACCTAATTTAATACATCAAAACCTCATCCCATTGGGGCATTGGTGCTGAATTGATGTGGAATATTATCCCTTTCCCAATCCCTTGGTTGAAACAAGCTTGAAGATGATTCTCTAAGGGAGAAATTCTAGAAAATGGATGCAAATGGAATAAATTCTCATAAATATTGCTATGAAAATGATAATAATACAGATTGTCTCAATGAATTTGGATGAATTTCTCAAGAAATGAAAACTATTTATACGAAAAAATTGAGTGAAGCAATTTACAAGATCAATTTTCTTAATCAATGGATGAAAATGAATAAGAGGAATTGGCACATATCAAATTCAATCCATGGATGAGATTGAAAGTTGACATGGATTGATGAATTTAATTAATAATTCAAATTGATTTGAGGAAACACAAATCATAAAATTGAGGAATGTGCAAGATATATCCATTTAAGAGGGATTTTTTTTAATTTGAATTGGAGGAATATTCCTTTGCAAGTGGGAGAAATTGGAGGGATGAGAGAAATTAGTCAATTAAATAATTAGAACATTATTTAATTGTACATGATGGAGGAATTAAAATATTTAATTAAATAATTTTCCCATTTAATTAAAAAGGGGGAATTAATGACATTTAATAAATATTTCAGATAATTAAATCAAATGAGAGGGCTTAGAGAATTAGATTAAACAATTTACATTACTTAATCAAATAGAATGAAAATTAGTATAGAAAAGGGTGAATTAACCTAATAATGTTGATTATTTGATTAATAGAACTTGGTGAATTTAATTAAACAATTAGGCTTATTTAATTAAATAGTCGAAAGGGGGTTGAATTAGGATGAAAAATGTGTTAGTAATCAAATTCATATGCATAATATCAATCAAGATAATTTTAATTGTCTACATTTTTCCCCTCTTTGAATCAAGGTACTTGTTACATTGGTTCAAAGACCAACACTTTTTAGATCAACATTGTTGGTCAAATCAAAAATTTAAAAGTTCATGATTTTTTGGATGCCCCACTATTGCCCCAGTAGAAGGAATTATGTCAGTATACTACCCCCTTGAGAGATCGAGAGAATTTTTTTATTTTTAGGCTGGGATCACAACAAAGATGTAAGATCATTTTAGCTCAAAGAGGACGAAAGATACTTCTTTAGAAAGATCAGATATTTGATGTAGATAGATTTTATGATGTATAGATAGTCATCGGCCATGTGTAACCTCATGTATATTTTGATATATATTGCAAAAATTTGATACTTGGATATAAATTTTAGTAAAGATAGAATTATAAGAAGAATAAGATGGATATTGAGTTAACCATTACTTTTGAGATTGATTCAAAATCCCAACAAGCCTATGATTATTTGAAACTTTATTAGATATAGTGATGAGAGAGATGATTTTCTTGTTTCAAGGATTGTGATACTTCATAATATCATTCCTTATTTTTGATATAGCACATAGATAGGATGCATCAAGGCATTGATAACCAAGATGACATTGTATCTAATGTAATGGAATTTGACTCTAGAAATAGATTGGAGTTTCCCTATTCATACTTGACATACAAAAACCTTGTTTGACCATGTGAAAGAATAATCCATCGAAGTAATGAGACGAACACACAAAAGGTATGAAGAACCTCATATGTCTTAGCCATTGTTTTACTTGAGACTACCCTGCACATGCAAGATAAGTATTGATCGAGATTGTACTACAAGAATATCCAACAAGCACAACAAATAAAAGATAAAGATCAATGACCCACTCCTTTCTCTCTAAATTTTTTTGATAGACATCATCGAGAGTTCATTGGAATGGACCACTAAGATAAATCATAAGGAAATATCAAAATGAATAAACATTCAATGTTATTCATATATCTTTCCAAAAAGGTGTTATTTAGAGGATAAGTATCCAAAATGATTGCCAATGATGATGTCCATTGTAGGAAAGATTTATCATAGGACATGTTAGTGGATTTTGGCTATTAAGTGATAAGTTGTTTGAAAGGCCATTGATATAAGGTTTTATTGACATGTTTGATAATGATCAAGAGTTTGATTTTTAATGTTTAAGGGTTTTTCTTTTATTGACCTATTTTTGTTTGTGTTACCAAAGGTGATGGTGATGATCAATTTATTATGGATGAAATATTATCGTGGGTGAAAGCAAAATGGGCTGGGTGATTCTGGAGTTTTTGTAATGTTTCATTTTTTTTGACATTTTGACATGTTTTGAGGTTGCTTTTTGATCTTTTGGGTATATGTGAATATTTATGTTTTTTAAATTATTAGAGGTTGTTTAGGGTTTTTGAATTCTTTGAGATTTTTTGAGTTTTCAAGATTTTCCAAATGTTTTTGTGTCTTTTGAGATTAGACCAAGACCTAAGGGGAAACTAACCTAGCACCTTGGAAGCTCATTAATGATGGCCTTTCCTATGTTCAAGCTCAGAGACAACGTAGTTCAACTAAATTTGTCCAATAACTATTTATTGATGAGATATGAACATTAATGGATTGTCAACTTATTCTGAAGAACTCCTAAAGGAATGACCTAATGCCTTAGTGGATTATTGATGAAGCCCTTTCCTGCATTCAATCTTAGAGAAAATATAGTTCAACAACCATATTTTTATTTTTTTTATGACTTTTAGACCTATTTAGGGATTTTGATGTGATTTGGATATTTTTAGAATTTTTGAGATGTTTTGATTTTTTTTGGATTTTGGGATGATTTGGATGTTTTGGGGATTTTTGCAATTTTACGACTATTTTTGGATTTTGAGATTTTGTGACTGTTTTTGGATTTTTTAAGGATAAATGATATCTAGATCACAATTTTGATGTCACATTATGAGATATAATACATGGATCAAGAATTATTCAAAAAAAAAGAGTGCAAGAACCTACCCCCAGTGTGTAGCAATGTTTCATAGTTCAATGAGCATATCAAGATAGGTAATGCATATGCAAAGATTTGAATAGAGTTTTAGTACACAATAAGATCAACGCTATAGATAGGTAATGAGACTTTATGGGATAAAACAAAATAAAAAAGACCGTGTCAATAATTTCAATGAGTAAAGTTGAAGTATACGAGAAACCTTTGTCAAGATTAGGATAAAATGAAAGATCTGGATAAAGATGGATTGAATAGATGGAGGGAATGTTGTATTTATCATGAAGTAGATGAGATTATTCCATTTGGAATAGGCTCATATAGATGCTTGATTCTACTCATGATGCCTATTTTCTAGGCTTTCATTAGAGTACTTGCCCAAAGTGCCACCGTAGTGGTTATCACCAGAGGATGATTTTTATCTTTACTATTGTCTCAATTTTTTTTTTGAAAACTTATGCTCATCTTGAATGAACTAGTGGTACTGATGCAACTGTCATAATGTGCCAACAATATCCTACCTGAAGAAGATGCTCTGCTAAGATACAAACACTTAAATATAAATTTTGAGAATTTTGATCTACCTTGTTGATACCAAAATTAACTTCATCTAAATGTGCAAATCATGATAGAGTGCCTTCAGAATCCTTATGATGAATGGTATTGGCCAACACATAATCAATGAAAGAATTGGATATCATAAATTATGTAATGGATGGTGATGTGTGTGAAGGGAGATGAGATGGTTGGGTTGATAGATTGAAACTTTTGACTCTCAAAAATTTGTTCAATGAGCAATGATGGGTGGAGATGGATTTTTGAGTGGAATTAGAACCAACTATTTGATAAATATTGTATGTCACCTAAGAAGCCTACTTTTTTATTTTAGGATGCCTTGATGGATACATTTCCCCTTTTTATTTTACCCCATAGTTTCTTTGACTAATAGAGTATGATTGGGATGATTTTCTTTTGTATTATTTGGTTATCCATTTGTATTTGTTTTGTCCATTTTACTTCAGTGCTTCTTTTGTTTTGACAATCTTCTCCTTTATTTGATAGGAATCTTTCTTTCCGTGTTGGTCCCAATTTAGGAATGGAATGATGGGTGGATGTTGATTCGGGGCATGGATAGTTGTAGTCTTAGCAACATTTTCATCATAAGGATCCTTCGTTCCCCCTATGTTGGCGTTTACACAAGACAAATTTTCCCCCAGTATTGCAAATGTATTATTGACATGTGTTGATTATGTTGGCTTCAAGATGTCATGTTTAATAAGACCTAATCCTTTACCTTGATAATGTATCCTCTATTCAATAGCCACTGAAACTAACTTGTCATGGAGACATGATATTTCCATAGGTTCCTATTTTTCAAGAATATTAAGTGTTATACTCAATATCTTCAATTGGGAATGTGTCTTTTGTTGATATTGCTTCAAAATATGTTGGTGCTAATTCAAAAGATGTTGATGATGCACAATCACTATAATAATCAAGAATCTCGACCATTTCTTGCTCTTGTGTGGGGGTTTCAAGAGTGGGAGACCCTTTTTTTGGATGAAGAATGTCTATATGTCCATCAAAAGGAAACATCTCATGCGTATCTTTAAAATTTTGAATGGATTGGAAGATATCCATCAAATAATGATAATACTTTGGGGAAGTTAGATCTTCGTCTTTGCCTATGGTAGATAAATTATCACTTGCGGATTGGAATATATTTTCAATTCATGACACTATTGTGGGGATATGGGATCTTGATCCTGACTCAATTTGGAGCTACCTTCATTATAGTCAAGAGCCTCCTCTTGAAATGATCCTTACGTAGACGATATAGAATCAATGAAATACTCTCTACATCCTTTAGTAGGTATGGGTGAAACAAGGGATGTTTCTTTTTTCCTTGGAACTTATTCAATATTCCCAATCATGAAGTCATATGAAGGAGGTATATCACAATTTGATGCATACTTGATACCATTACGATATGAAATATTGCTAGACACTTTTGATTAATTTGGACTATTTTTTAAGATAGTATCTTGATGCATGGCCAATTCCTCATGTTTTGATGAATAAGAAACACACATGTGTCCCACTATGTTATCATAGGTATGGTTCACACTGTTTGAGCTTGATGCCTTTTTCGAATCTTTCACTTTTCCATGATTTGGCATAGGAATCTGGTAAATTTTTAGATTTTCATTCCCTGATTTTTTATCAACATCGATTTATCCTTGTTCAATAAGATCTTGTATTAGGTGTTTGAGTCTAATTTGTTTTTGTGTGTTATGACCTTTGTATCAGTTAAATTCATAATAATGGTCATCTCTATAACTAGTAGGTTCTACTTGTGGTTCTTCGTAGTTTCCGAACTCTAGGAATGTGATGAGGTTTGATTGTATCAACCTTTTCAATACTATTTCCATGGGTTCTCTTAAGGGAGTGAATTGTCATTTATGATCATTTTTTTGAGGGGGTGGTCCTCTTTGAGTGTTGGAATTATTGATCATTTGTTGCTTGTTTTGTGGCTATGTGTTTGGTTGTTGCATTTTTGGTTGTGTATTTTTTTGTGTGTTTGTTTGTTTCAGAGCACTTAGTACCACTTTCACATTGACGAAACCATCATTAGTAATGCTCTTTTTTTAACCCAAAATTGGGGTTTGTCATTGGAACTAGATGGTAAATGATTATCTTTATATGCTTGAACTACTCCTTGTGTGATGAGGTATCTTTCGATATTAAGACCCCTAGGGATGAGTTATTCATATTATAAGAAACATTAGATTTTCAATTAGAAGGATAGATTTGTTTTGACATAGGAAATAATGATATATATTTTTTTCTTTTCAGGAATTTTCCATTTGCATTTACTATCCCTATGCCTCCATCATTGCAAGAAGTTTGCAAAATATTCACCCTTGTTCTATTTTAGGGTGTATAGTTCCTCCAAACTTATGTTCATGTCAAGGTTGTAGGAGAATTGATCCACAAATTGATCTATTATTTCTTGGAAAGTTTGGATTCAAGGAGGTAAGTGTGAGAACCATTCTATTGCTTGGCATTCCAAACTACGAGGGAAAATATACATCAAATAGGATTCATTGTATTCTAATTTCATACATGCCACATAAAATTCCTTGATATGATCTTCGATATTTCCACACTCTTTGTATTTGTAAAATTTGGAATTTCAAATCCTAGTGGGAATGGTATCATTGCAATGTTTCAATCAAAAGGATAGGGGCACAAGTATCGCTATGCATATGATTTACTCATTTTCCTAGCTTGGATATCTTGAATTTGTTGTCCAAGTATTTTGATTTGTGAGGAAAGATAATCTTGAGGATTGTTCAGTGGTGGACCATACATGTAGTATGGAATGGTAGATGAATTATTTGTGGGATTTTGATAAGGGAGTGTGTTCATGTTGAATATTTTATATGGTGTGTATAGTGGATTTTCATATTTTGGATTGAATGGCGATAATGGTGTTGGTGTGTTGTATGATCCTTATGAATTTTTATTCAAAACATTTTGTTTTGAATTTTTATATGGTTGTTGTTGGTTATAGTACAAGCCTTATTCTTCTTCTTCTTCTTCTTCTTCTTCTTCTTCTTATACAAGAATTTATTGTTGGGCATATTTTTGTTCTTCTAAGTGAGCTTGTTATTGTACTTGCAATTGGGCTTTTTGGTTTTCATTCAATTGAGCTTCTTGTTGTTGTGCAAGTAATTGATATTGTTTTTTTTGTTGATACACAATAGATTGTTGGTATTCCAAATCATTTTGTCCTTTAGATGATGGAATGGTGTTTTGATTTTTGATAAATTGGTTTGATTGAATGTATTGGCTTGAGGGGATATTTTTATTTTGTGCCACAAGTGGTGGATTTTGAGGAATAATGTTGTGAGTGACTTGTGATGGAGGATTGAATTTATTTTGGGATGGTTGATGTGTGATAAAATTTTGATCATTTGACACTTGATTCCGATTTGACACATGTTGAGTTTGTGAAATTTTTCCTTGATTTTGTTGTGCTATCAATGCTTGAATAATTTAGGATTGTGATGGAGGAATTCAAGTTTGAGGACCCATTTTATTTTGCATTGTTTGAGGAAATCCTCTATGTTGAATCAAAGGTTGGTATACTTTATATGATGCCACTTGGTCTTGTGATGTTAGTGGCATACCTTGATTTGGGACCAATTGATTTGAAGGATTACCTTGATTGATTTGATTTGGGACCAATTGATTTGATGTATTTACTTGATGTTGAGGGAATTTTTGTGGAGTCATTTGATTTAGGGGATCAATTGGATGGTTTTTTGATGATTTTCTTTGAAATGTTGATGATTGACCTTGAATTATTGTATTCACTTGTCCTTTTGAAGAATGTGGTTGGGAATGAATGTTGGTTCCATGTTTGTGTTATAGATATGTGATGTAATTGGTATATTTGGATGTTGAGGAGATATTTTGGGGGATGCTTGTGTTTTGAGTACCCAAATTTGTGTTGCTCCCTAAGTTTTGAGTGAGACTAAGCTGAGTTCCTTGTTGAGTTGCAAGAATAGATGAAACCACACTAGAATTTACAGCTTGACTTGGTACATGTGATGAAGATGGTTGAGTGATATATTGAACCAAATTTTGGACCAAGGGTTGTGTGATAAATTTTTAAGGGATAAATGTAAAATTTCCCAAAGGTTTCTCCCTAAGTTTATTCACATCAAATGTGGAAGGGAGTTTAGCTCCTTTCTTTGTCAAGGCCAACATGTATTGAGTTGGGTTTAACTTCATCATGGTGTTGATATGGTGGCGAACCTTTGGATCCTGTTGGATTTGAAGTAGTCTCTCTTATGTTTGACCTTTTTATAAACATAAAACTTGGATCAACGTTTGAAGTAGTATTATGGGATTTATATTGTTTAAAATCTTGAGTTGACTCATTTTTTTGTAAAAGTGACCCTCTAAGGTGTTTAGGACCAATGATGTTATGAATGGTGAAAGGATGAGTGATGTGGGTGATAAAGAACTCTCAATTCTGGACAAAATAACCTTAGGTTTTCATGAAAGTATCTGATAAGGATACTAATCAACTTATAAATCCTAGAAGTATACTTGTGAATTTAGGATAAATTTGTTCAAAAGGATTTTTATTAATCTAAATAAATGTGTGAAAAAGGATTCATTTCCAAACATGTAGCTAAACTAGGTGATGGTGATGAAAATATAGGTCTAAGAGCTTTTTTTGTCCCAAGTTTGAATTTGTTGATGAGATGAGATGTCAAATGTTTTGATGTTTGGAAGCCAATGTGATGATTGATCCTAATGTTTGACCCTAAGAGAGACTTGTGACATGATCAGTGTGTTGAGAGACATTCTTTTTCCTTTTGAGTGTTTAAACCTAAAAGAAAAATGTTTGTTTGATGAAAATACTTTGGTATGATGTTTGAATGTGTGATATACCCAAAATTGTTTTAATAAAAACAACTTTAAGTATGCATTTCCTGGATTTCTTTTCTCATATGACCAAATTTTTTTGAAAACTAGACCAATATGTACAATCTTTATGGTTCAATTGATTAAAATTTGATTAATGGGAGATTTATTTTACCACATGAAGATCTTGATTATGTTGAAACCTAAGAATGTATATAACAAGGAAAAATGCTTTCCACAAAAGCTTGACATTATGGAAATAAAAGAGCTAAGCCATATTTCCCTAGTTTAACTTTGATATAAGTGAGTAGAGATATGGTCAAATATATTAGGAAACCACCAATATATTGTTTTAATAAAAACAAGATATATTTAGAGGTATGCAGTAATATATTTTCCTTCAAGTGCACTCAAATATAATCAAAGGGTTTGAAATTTTTGACCATTTTGAGGTTTTTTTGAGTTTAAAATGACAACCAATGTGTTTATTGACTCAATGGGTGAGGGGTTATTTCACAAGAATTATTCCATAAGAATTACTAGCTTAGCTCAACAAAATCAGTCAATAAAAATCTAGAGGAATAAGGGTACATTTCTTTTTAGTAGGCTTACCTTACCCCCGAAGGAGTGATGTACTCCAAATTTATGGAGGATTCAAATAGGACATATCAAGGAAATGCACCAGCTTGATACTCTTGGATTAAGAGAATTAACTCTTAAGCTTTATGCCTCAACCATAAAATAGACGTGTTAAATAACTTCTGGGAATGGTGTTATTCCTGTGCACTACTTTGAAGAATGGTTTCAAAAAACTTGGTTAGCCTCTAGATACAAAGGTTTTTAGTGACATTGTGAACACCAAAGGTATAATTCAGATGGGAGACACTAAAGTCTCTAGCTTCCCCTAAGGAACCCATTTTTTCGCATGAGAGTAGGCCTGCAAGTTATAACATCCTCAAATTTATGCTACTTACTTTGGTTTTCACATAATTTATATATCCCATCGCTAAATGTGCTTGAAGGTCACAAATGAGTTCTCCATTGTGGGATATATCTCAAAGGTATTATCTCTCTAATAAAAGAAAAGGAATGCTATTTCTCTTCACCCAAGATCACAAAAAGCACAAGGGGAGAGGATACATAGCAAGCCTTTAGGTGACTCAAAAAGTTTGTAAACTTAGAGTGTTTCTCTTCACCCAAGATTGCATTAAGTGCAAGGGGAGAGGATATACATTAAAATTCTACACAATCATGGAAAGAAAATAATACAATGGTTCATTTTAGTGACCCAAAAGTAAATGTTGTGTTCATTTTAAGGATGAAAACTGAGTGTGAATTTTTTTGTTCAATTTTTAAAAAAATTGAAGTGTGAGGATGTTTGGTTCAATTTTAAGAAAACTTTGAAATACTCATAGTATCATAAGTTCTTAAGACCAAATTGAAAATTATTTACTCTAAAGCATAAAGTAAACAAGTTAGGTCATCCTTCCACGAGTGTTTAAGAACAATTTTAGAAGAAAATATTAAATGATGCCATTACAAGTGTTAACGAGAAATTTTCTCCTTCACTTCAAGATATTATGCTCTGCTTTAAATCTATAAAATAGTTAGCCTTACACAAACAAGGAAAAATTCAGTAAGTGATTAGAGAAAAAATCAATTTGAAATTTAAAAGTAAACATGAAGATTAACTCTCTATTTCACTTAACAACTGTGTTGCTCTGTCAGTCCTCCAACTGCATCATTGTATGACAAATGTGTCACACTGGTTCAAAACAATTGTGTCACGATATTTTAATTATGTCACTCGGGTAAACTTGAAATACAAAAACAATAAAATATCAAATGTGTCAGAATAGAAAATAAACAATTGTGTCATAATGCACACAATTACACTCTAATGCATACAACTATGTCACAATTCTATAATTGTGTTTCCTTGCCTCAAACAATTACATTGCTTAACCCTCAAATCTGAAAAAAAATGGAAATATGAAGGAAAATTTATCAAATTTTATTAGTAAAGACCTCCTTGTTGGAATCAAGGAACACTGAGAGGGGGGTGAATTAGTGTTTTGTAAAATTTAACTTTATTAATCTGATATTTAAACCACTTACAAAATTGAACTTAAAAGAAGGATGCAAGAACACAAAGCAAACAACCATAACACCATATCACAAGGATTTTTATGTGGAAACCCTATTAGGGGAAAAACCATGATGGAAGGCCAATCCATAATTGAGTATACTCAAAAATAAGTGTTTATAAATGGGAATGCACATGCATCTAGGCACACTGCCTAGAGCTCATTGCTTAGATACAAAATAAAGACTCGTTGTCTTACAAAAAATTTAGATTAAATCCATTTGAAGATTTGAAATGAGAGAATAGCATCTACTAATGCCTTATTATAGTTTTGATTAAGCACATCAGTCACATTCTTGACCTTCTATCTGATTCTACTCTTCTAATTTGTCTTCTTTAATTTGCATCACCAATCCTCTTATGCACAAGTGAAACTGTGCATAATCTCTCTACAATCTTTCTGAATTTCACAACACACATCAACTCACTTTGTACACATATCCAAATGATATAAATTATTGCTTATATATATCTACATCTAAATATTTAATCAACCATATGTCAGCTTTGATAAGATAGAATATTTACAAATCATCGGCTCAATCCATAGATAATTTTCAATGTGCACCATCCAAAGTCATCTATATCATAGCAAGGACCCAAAACAACATGTCCGAGCATAAAACACTTCAAAAAAAATTCCCATGAAGATCCACAACATGCTATATTCACTTAGTCAACCTTCTTGCACTGTTAAACAAAAAATTAATCAATCGGATATTCTAACTTGCACACGAATCAATATGAGGCTCTATGACTCATGGATAGAATAGATCATACATCAAAAAACCTTCCCTGAGATCCAAAACTCAAAATTATAACAAATATTTTCACATGAATAAGAAAACACAACTCTATCAGATACTCTCTTCTAGCTTGATAGTTAATCTCAAAAATTCAATTTGACTTCTGGTACAAGCAACTATTGAAGTGCAAATTGAATCACTGACTAGATTCTCCATCAATGACAACACCATATGACATTTGTAGTGTCTGTTTCCAACAATATCCCCCTTTGGCAATGATGGCAACACTTAGTGAAAAATGACTAAGTGTCATATCAGTACCAACATGAATACACTGCCAACCTTCAAAACATCAAAACACAACACAACTACCCCTAAGATGAATATGATATTTTTTAGTGTCCCACTCTCCCCATTTGACATCAATAGAAAAGACGAGAATCTGCATACCAAAAATTAAAAAAAAACTATGAAAAAACTACATATGTACAACCATACTTCTACAACTTACATAAACTTGAACATGTCTGCAAAATTACTCTTCAACAAGCTCAAAATTGTGTCCCAACTCTTTTTGAGACTTTCCAAAATAGTCATGTGACCACAAAATAATTAAGATTGCATCTCTACTTACTCAAGGTTTGTTGGATCATTGAAAACCATAGTATCCTATACTTCCTTCAATCCACTAAGCATTGTATCCATCTTAGGACTGATTAGTCCTCTAATCTCACATACTCTTTCAACAATTATTCCTTCTTCATGCTTCAATATTTTGATTTTTTCAAGTAGGGATATGACTTTACCTTCATGCTTTCTCACAAAAATTGTTAGAGGATCAAATTCTTTAGAAATATCTACTAACTGCTTCTCATATTCCTTCATTTTCTTTTCGGCATCCTTTGTGAACTTAGATAATGATAATAATGACTTATAAATGTTTCCCCTTCAGAAAAAACACCTTGAATATTCTTTACATAGGTAGCTAACAAATATTTATCATTAGCAATCATTCCCTTCAATATATCGAACTTGTTTGCATCAAATTCCTTTTGAACCTTATCCATAGCTGACTTTTCAAGAGACTCAAAGTGAGTACTTACAAAATTGATAAGTTTCTTTAGCTGACTAGATGGAGAATCAGATAAATTCTTAACATATGTAGGCATGATCTTTTCCAGAATATCAGATGCATGATTTAATATCTTATTGTCTTTAATGTGATATTTCAGAATCTCCTCCCTTGCCTTGGCCTGAGCAAATGATGCTACCTTCATTTTCTCAATGGGAGATAGAGTGTCCAAGTTGATAGGACATTTAACTAGTTCATAATCAAACTCCTCCTATTATTCTTCCAAAAACTCCTTTACCTCCTTAGCAGTGTCTCTTGCTTCCATAGGAATCTCCTTTGCTTCAACCTTCTTTTCTCCAATCACTTATTCTTCCTTAACTTCAAGAATCTTAATTTCATTAACTAACACAACTTTAGGAGCTCCAGTCTCCATAGGAATTTAGAATCTTTCATGTCAAGAGGATTTATACTATCATCAAATGTATCTTCTTTTCCTTCTTCATTTACCGGATGAGATGGAGTATCGTCACTATGAACTTCTTCAGGAACAACATTGTATCTATTTTTCAATAGTACTACCTTCAAGATTTTCTCAGTGTCTTTTTCAACTTCTTCAATTTGTCCAATCATCAGCTTGTTCACCCTTTTTTTCTCTTAAAATATATTTTTGCATAACTTAGGTTCTTCTTCATTTCATCCATTGAAATCACCAGACACAAATCAACAAGTATCCATTCTCTCATTTTCTCTTCTTCAGTTCTTGCATTCACTCTCCTCATTTCTAGGACTTCATATAATCCTTTAGGTAACCCAAACATTATTTCAATGAGATTCATATTGAAATTATTCAAATACTTTATTGTGGCTTCCTCAAGAATTCTTTGACCGACACTATCAAAGGTGTCAAACCATTCACATAGAGGCCTAAGATTACCATCCTTAATCAAGGCTTTTTCCACTTCTTCTACATACATACCTAATTTTTCATTTTTCATAGTTTTCTTTGCTTTCTGTTCACCGAAGGTCTTTTCCTTAAAGAATTTTGATGTTTTAGAACCATTTTACTTAATTTCTCTGATTTCTTCATCATATTCAGTTTCTTCATCATATTCAATTTCTTCATCATATTCAGTTTCTTCATCATCTGAAACAACAACATAGACTCTTGTTCTTTTATCCTTCTTCCTCTTTCATTCTCTCTTGGATGTATTGACTTGAGCTTTCACAAGGCTTAACTTCTTTGTAGGACTAGATGAGAGAGCAGAGCTCCTTATAGATCTAAATCGGGTAGAGGATGTTGTTGGACTAGCTGACTCAGTTTTAACTAGCTCTCCTTTTTCAACTTCTTCTCTTTTATTCCTAACTTCCCTCATAGCTTCAATATATCTACCAAGGGCTTTTGCAAAAGATTAAACTTCCCTTCTCACTCTTCTGACTATCAAGGGCTTTCTCAATTGTTTATGCACTTGTATATCCTTCTTTGAATAGGTACCAAACCTTTCTTCTATCAAATCCTAAGGTTTACTCAATAGGTGTTCAACATACAGTTCTGAAATGTGTTCTTCAAGCTCATCACCCATAGGCATTATCCACACCATTCTAGGTTCTACAACTTCCATTAAGCACTGATCAATATCAACTATGAAAAAAATTGTGTCCTTGTACTTTTACACAATAGACTTAGGAATTATTTCCCTAGCTTACATTACACTTTGAAAGTTCTTGAAATAACCCCAAATAGCTATTTTTCTAGCTTTGATATCTCCAATTCTATATAGCATATCCCTAATTTGAACAACTATAGGTCTATTACCTTTCCAATTCACTTTTCCAACTCCCAAAAATTCAATCATGAAATAGAAGAATAGATACAAAAGAACATTTCCGTACTTGAAAATGTTCTTCTTATCCGTCTTGATTTTTCCAAGATTTTCAATTAACTGGCTTCTGATTAATTCACATAGATCATACTCTACATTTTATTTGACCATCTGACATGATGCATAAATTGCAGTACCAGATATAGAATTATTCTGATTGGAGTGATAGATTTTGTAACCAATAACCATAGAGGCAAATCTGACATCCACTTCGATGATATCATTAAATGTCATGGATCTTCTATCAAAATTGGAACTGGTTGCATCTGTGACCATTTGGTTCTTTACATATTTCAGTGTCGGAAACCTACCGGATGAATTCAAACCAATAACAATCCTTATAGCTTCCTTTGTAATCCTAAAATTCTGACTTAACCACATATTGAGTCATCCACTCGACTCAATATATACCAAACCCATTCATTATCTTCGAACACGGGAAACTTCACAATTTGAGTGAACTTCTTCTCCTCTAGAGTCTTGAATTCAAGTTTTACATATAAATATTCTCCCATAATGTGATTTTTGTGCAAATTCAACAACTGGAAGCTTCCTAATTCTTCAACATTTGCATGAATGTATGCCCTAATATCTTCAATATGCAAAACACCATACAAAATGGAAGAAAAGCCACCTAATGGTTCTATCTCGATGTATTTGAATGGGTGCCATTTTAATTTTGGATGGGGCCTATCCTTAATGTTGACAACTAATGGAGTAGCCATTTCCAAAATTTTCAAGTTCACGAGTTCACAGAGAAATACATTTTCACCTAATTAGGGTTTGATCATTGAATCACCTTCAGACTTGAATCTTTACCAAAGTTCGCTTCAAAGATCTCCAAAATTCTTCTTCTCAAATTGCAAGGTGAAAAACAAGAGATAGAAATGACTTTTTATCATTCACGCACCTAAATTTTTTATTTGCAATAAACGCTTTTACCCTAGGTCATTCAAATAGCTTGTTTTCACCGACTGTGAAATAAAATTCTTTAGTGGACCTTCAATTTTGCACAAATCTCCTCCACAAGAGATCCCAAAACATATGCACATCACTAATGTAATCAATGCTTCCTGCCACATTCTGGTATCAACTACCGACAAGGGGTTTAAAATATTTTCTTGAGAACTCCCCCTAGGCCAGAGTCCTTAAACTAATTCCCGGATGAATTACCAGAACCAGATTCTAGTTCTAGCTCATTTCCTGGAATAGAAGGACTCTTCTTCACCCATTTCTTCTTCATTTGATTCCTGTTCTCATCTACATTAACTTTCCCTTTTCCCTTTTCACTCTTTTGCATGTTTTTCATTTGATTTTCTGGACCCTTTCTACTTTTGCAAAATCTAGCAATGTGATTGGATTTGTTACAGTTATTGCATATCACATTTATTTGTCTAGACCAGTTTTTCCATTGATTTTTTCTTGATCTACACTAGTTAGCGATGTGGCCAAATCTATTGCATGCATAACATCTGATATCTCTATTGAGAAATTTTTTCTGACATATTTGTACATTCAACTGACTTATGACCATACTTATTGAAATTGAAACATTGACTAGAGAATGATGGACCACATGGATTGATTCTACTTCTACATTGAGTATCCATGTGAATGAATTTATTGCAGCCAAATCAGTAACCACCGAACTTTTGAGCATTAGGTTGTCTTACTGGATATGTTCCAACTTTGTTTATCTAATTTACTTTCCTAAATCTCCTTTGTCCAGATCCAAAGATGTCTCCTTCCTCATATCCAAGACCTTTCCTGTCACTTCGAGTCCTCTGACTTTTAATTAGTTCATCTAGCTTAGCTAAGATAACCTTCCACTTCTCCTTTTATTCAATTGCAGTAGTAATTTCATCCCTGAGGGTAACAATCTATCTTTCAATCTCTTCTTCATTGTCTATGGATTGCTGCAATTCAAGCACCAACTGAATGAATTCATCAGTGATTCGACTGCATTCTTCAAATTTGTCTTTCAAGGACTAGGCAAGATTATCTTCATTATTATTTTTTTATTCAATCTCCTTGGTCATCCTCATCATAATAGATTCCATATCATGCTTCATAACAACATTTTCTCTGGTGAGCTTCTAACATTCTTCTATCTTTTCCTTCAAAGTTTGACTTAGGTATTCATCTTCCATGCTTTTACTGTATTTTTGCTTGATCTGATCACAAATTTCCTTTCTATTTTCTTTTGACTCATAGATTTTATCTTTCAATGATTGAATGATTTTCTCATCATTCAAAAGGCTTCCTTGCAATTCCCCAACTTTAGATTTTGACTGATCAAGATCATTTAGTGCCACCAAAAGTTGTTTTTGAAGTCTGCTTGAATCCATTGGATCACTTTCTCAGATATTCCCCAAGATTTTAAACTTCTTCCAAGGAACTAGGCTCTGATACCAATTATTGGAATCAAGGAACACTGAGAGGAGGGGGGTGAATCAGTGTTCTAAAAAATTTAACTTTATTAATATGATATTTAAACCATTTACAATATTAAACTTAAAATAAGGATGCAAGAACACAAAGCAATCAACCATCACACCATAACACATGGATTTTTACGTGGAAACTCTATTAGGTGAAAAACCACGATGGAAGGCCAATCCACAGTTGAGTATACTCAAATATAAGTTCTTACGAATGGAAATGCACATGCATTCAAGTGCATTAACTAGAGCTCACTGGTCAGATACAAAATGAAAACTCACTTCCTTATGAAACATTGAGATTAAATCCACCTGAAGATTTGAAATGAGAGAACGGTATCTACTAATTCCTGATTATAGTTCTGGTTAAGCACATCAGTCACATTCTTGACCTTCTATCTGATTCTGCTCTTCTGCTTTGTTTGGTTTAATTCGCATCACCAATCCTCCTATGCATAAGTGAAACTGTGCATAATTGCTCTACAATTTTTCTAAATTTCACAACACACATCAAATCACTTCATACACATATCCAAATGGTATAAACGATCACTTATATATATGCATCTAAAGATTTAATGAACCACATGTGGGCTTCAATAAGACAATATTTACAAACTACCGACTCAATCCATAAATAATTTTCAATGTGCACCAGCCAAAGTCATCCAAAGCATAGTGAGGACCCAAAACAACATGTCCAAGCATAAAACACTTCAAATAATTTTCCCACAAAGATCCACAACACACTATATTCACTTAGTTGGCCTTCTTGCACTGTTAAACAAAAAATTAATCAACTGGATCTTCTAACTTGCACATGAATCAATATGAGCCTCTATGATTCACGGATAGCATAGATCATACATCAAAAAGACTTCCCTGAGATCCACAACTCAAAATAATAACAAAGAGTTGCATATGAATCAAAAAACAAAACTCTATCAAATGCTTTGTTCTATCTTGACAGTTAATCACAAAACTTGAATTTGACTTATGTTACAAGTGACTACTGAAGTACAAATCAAATCACTAACTTGGGTTGCCATCAATGACAAAACCAAATGACCTTTGCAGTGTCTCTTGCCAACACTCCTTCTATCATCAGAATTTTAACATGATCATGAACTAAGATAAACATGATTGAATTATAATAATAAAACCAAGATTTAACTAATTAAGTCATTCTCCCAATGAAATTCTTGAAAATATTAAACCTAGAAGCTATTAAAACATCATATGTCAATGAAATTATTAAATTAAACCTAATTTAATACATCAAAACCTCATACCATTGATGCATTGGTGTTGAATTAATTTGGCATGTCATCCCTTTCCCAATCCCTTGGTTGAAACAAGCTTGAAGATGATGGTCCAATGGAGTATTTCTAGAAAATGGATGCAAATAGATGAAATGATCATAAAGATTGCTATGAAAATGAATATAATGTAGATTCTCTCAATGAATGTGGATGAATTTATCAAGAGAAAAATACTATTTATAGGAAAATCAAGTGAATCAATGACCAAGATCAGTTTTCTTAATCAATGGATGAAAATGAATAAGAGGAATTGGTATGGATCAAGAATGTAATCCATGAATGAGATAGAAAGTTAACATGGATTGATGAATATTAATCAATGGTTCAAATTTATTTGAGGAAAAAAATCCTAAAATTTAGGAGGAATGTGCAAGATATTTCCATTTAAGAGGGAAATTGATTGAATTTGAATTGGAGGAATATTCCACGGGAATATTCCTTTGCAAGAGGGACAAATTGGAAGGATGAGAGAAACTAGTTAACTAAATAATTAGAACATTATTTAATTGTGCATAATGGAAGAATTAAAATATTTAAATAAACAATTTTCTCATTTAATTGATCAAAAAGGGGGAATTAATGATATTTAATTAAATAATTCAAATTATTTAATCAAATGAGAGGACTTGGGGAGTTTAATTAAATAGTTTACATTACTTAATCAAATAGGATGAAAATTAGTATATAAAAGGGTGAATTACCTAATAATGTTGATTATTTGATTAATAGAAGAACCTGGTGAATTTAATTAAAAAAATAGTCTTATTTAATAAAATAGTCGAAAGGTGGTCAAATCAAGATGAAAATGGCGTTATTCATCGAATTCAAATGCATAATATTGATCAAGATGATTTTTAAGTGTCTACACAAAGATCGATGGTTTACAACCAATTGAGTGGGATGCCCTCGCTGAGTTACTTGATGCAGGGACAAAAGTAAAGTTTGATGCATGGTGGTCCCAACATAGGTACACCCCTTTTACATATTTAGATCAACCTGCTTCTATACAGAGGCTAGGTAGAGATTCTTGGGGAGATTCTGGGGGAGAGGATAGAGGAGAGGTAGCGATGGTGGTGATGATAGGGGGTGGTGGAGGTTGGGGAGGAGACAATGGGAAGGGAGAACATGGTTGGGTTGGATACAAAGGCTAGAGGGACAAAGGTAGACTTCCACCTCAAGCACCAAGGTGAGATAAACTTAGGGATGATGCTCCTCAGTAGGAAGAGGGTTTTAGAGAAATTCAAGTTCTACTAGATTTTACTCCTCATCACGAGGAGATCCATATGGAGGATATTAGGTTTAAGGAGATTGTGGGAGATGTAGAGATGGAGGTCCCAGCATAGCATGAGGTCCAAGTGGAGGAGGTGGAGGATGAGTTTGTCACAGTGGAGGAAGAGGCTACACAAGAGATGGCCATGATGGAGGGTATGGAGGATGTGCATGTTGGGGAGGATGTTATGGAGGTGTATGTGGAGGAGAGAGCCTAGGGCCCATAAGTGTTAGCACTATAGGCATAGATCCAAGCTCCTTTGGCATAGGTTTAGGGATTGTAGGGCCATGTTTAATAGTTGGGTACCAAGTTGGAAATGATAGTGATTAGGGTGTAGTGGGATGAGAAATGAGCCATAGAGTTTATTGATACAATCAATGAAAGTACAAAAAAACTGGCTCAAGAGTACCATTGGTCCATTCGAGCTGAGCAATATTATAGGGATTTGTATGAGAGTGTACTACCTCTCATAGAGAGAGCTCCTTGTTTCATGCAAAACTAGAGTAGGTCTCGCTTGAAGAGATCACATCGCAGTGTAGAGGTGTCCCATCCCAAGCTAGATCCTTACCATTTAACTCATCAAGCATATAGGGATCAATAATAGGCCTTAGGATCAAGCCACAAAGAGGATAGTCCTCCATCTACTGATAGGGGCAATAGAGGCTAAGCCTATTTCTATGTAGACATGTATATTTTCTATTGAGCCTATGAGTTCTATACTTTTTATCATCATTTGATATTGTACTATAACACAATTTTTGGGATATATATATATATGAGACACATGTTTTTGGAGGTGATTATATGATATGTTTTTTTTTAATGCATATTTTTATATGATGGGTGTTTAATATCCTTGCATTTGATGTTTATGTATATTTTTATTTATGGATGGATGTACATGATATATGACTTATGATTATATGTATGACATGATATATGCATATTTAATGCTTATGATCTATGGTGATATGTATGGATACTAATGTTTATGATGCTTATGTGATGATAAAATTATATGTTTACAACATGTTATGCCATATGTATATGATGGTTCTAAAATGTCATGCAATGTTATCTATATTTTTTGTATTTTTTTCATATGTAGTATGAATGACCTATATGCATGTGATCTATTTATGATATTCTAACATGATTATGGATGCAGGATGATGTAGCTCATATATTTGTTTGTGTGTGTCATAGCACACCACCAATATGACTATGAGAGTTTGAAAAGAATTTTTTGTGTGAAGAAATAGTTAGTAAGGTATGAAGAACCAATAAATAGATCATTCATCCAAATTAAGATTGATGTAATGATTGATAGTACTTGAGATTTTTGTAGTGCATTTTTTATCATCATAGAGCATTTTTGTGTTATAAAAAAAGTGGATCTATGCACACATAAGCATGAATTATTAATGAAGCTTTTGTTTCTATTTGATTAAAGATATGGTATATGGACAAGTATATAGTGCATGCCAAGTTGAGACAAACCTTTGTGAAATTTAGTATCCATTTGTAAAAGATTTAGACACATTAGACAAGGAGCATCTCAATTCAAATTAGTGACAATAGAACCTTGTAGGAATATGTGAGTAAATTTCCATAAAGCATGTTAATGCTACTGCAAGAAAGTGTTAGGTGAACTTTGACATATATAGGATGTTTTGATTATTCTAGATGGAATCCCAATCACACACAAGGACCTTATTTTCCCTATTCATCTTACCAAGACAAACCACAAACAAAAATCAATAGGAAGAAATATCATCATCCATCATAATCACTCTAATCACTTGTGGATATCATCGAGTAGCTTAGGAGTATGACATAAGATAAATCAAATAAGATAAGACTAATACTAGACCAAATGAGTCAACAACTATGTACGTATTTTTATTTACTGACAAGTTTTTGATATGTTTTTTAAAATATTGTGTATGTTTAAAGGAGTAAGACATTTTGTGTAAGATGCTTGGAATAGTATCAATAATGAAAAATCCTAGAAGAGAAATTATTTTTGATAAGATAGGTAAAATTTATAAATAATTGATTAGCCTAGTTGAGAACTATTTTGGGTAGTCTCATCTTTTGTTTCATGATTTTTTAAGTTTGGTTCTTGTGTAGGGTATCTTGTTTGTGTTAAACATGTTCATTCTCTACAAAGGATAGTTTATTATGGAATATTGGATTTGTGATGAAAATTTTATTGTAATGAACCAGAAGTAGACTAACCTAATGCCTCAAGGGATAATTGATGATGGCCTTTCCTATGTGAAAATGAAGATACAATGTAGTTCCATTGACCATGAAAAATGATGGTTTATTATGACACATGGATTATAATAAAGATTTGAATATTTTGGTTTTTTGTTGAATGTTTCAATCTTTTTGTATTTTTGTGATAACATCCTCAATTAATATGTGTGATATCATTTTGAAAATCATAGTTTGAGGATTGCCACCAGTCCAGATCAAGAATAGCTATTATGAAAGGGTGAATGTGATAAGCGGTTTGATACTAAATGTTAACCAATATCAAGCCACTGGAGTAGTGAGAGAAATTTTATTATGAAAAAGCATTTCCTCGGGTTATTTGTTGCAAGAATGGAAAGACTAAAGGTGTTGAGGAAATTTTGCAGGTGTTGTCATTGACGTGAATCAGTTAATTGTTTATCTACTAGTTGTTGTTAGTTGTATATGTCGAGGATATTGACAAAATTGTAATAAAGATATGTTGCATGTGTTCAGTGGTTCCTCTAGTTTTTGGTCCGAATTTTCTCCTATGGTTGTGTGGTTCAGATATGTTTTTCATGGTTGTTAGCATATGTTATATCCAATTTTTTTTTTGTTGATTCATTGGACAATGCAAATTATGTTCACCAGTTGTGAACTATGGTTTTCCATGTTTTTTGTTGAGATCTAGGAGAAATATTGTTGGTCCAAATTTTCTCTTGTGGTTGTGTGGTTTAGATATGTTGTTCATGGCTATTTGTAGATGTCATATCCAAATTTTTGATTGTTGATTTATTGTATGGCGCAAGTTGTGTTGACCAGTTGTGAACTATGGTTTTTCATGTATTTAGTTGAGGTCTGAGGGAAATATTGTTGATCCAAATTTCTCTTTGATGAAGTATTATGACTTGTGGTTCTAGAGTTGTGTTTCCCTAGTTCTATTGAAGATAGTTTCAGTATTTGGAAGATTCGTGCTTAATGGTTCTATGTGTTTTACATTGGTTTGGCTGACCTTGTGTGAAATACTACTTTCGAGGATGATGAAGCATGTTGGATATTTTTGGTCCCCTAAAACTTCTGTTTGGGTTACCCTCATTCTAATTCCACCCTAGGATGTTTTGGTGCTGACCTAATTTGAATTTGAAATTGGATGGCTAACTTTGGATATGTTTCAAAGTTGAAGATGGTATAAGTAAAAGATGAGTTGATGCTGAAGAGTGGTGATGCAAGAGTGAAGAAGCAAAGAGATACGAGAAAAGAGAGTGTAAATTTTCATGTGAAATTGATTCTATTCAGTAAGTATGTGTGTTGAGAGTGTGGCAGATCAATGTGAAGCTTAATGTTGAGTTTCCAGATGCTACGAGAAGAACAAAAACTCTATCATTCATGCAAGTCTGAGATTAATTGTGGTGGAATCCTCTATTGCATTGGTATTTTAGTCTCTTTGTAACATATCATATTTTTCTTCTTTGTATCTTTGTAGTAGTGAGCCCTCTGGGTTGTAGCCTTGTTGGATAGTGAGTCCTTGTTCCAAACAGTGAGTCCATATTTCAAGCAATGAGGCTTATTTTTGGTAGTGAGCCTTTTGTAACTGGTTTTGATATTCTCTATAGTGTGATTTAATCCTCATTGTGTTTTTTCATGTATTGGGTTTTCCATGTAAATATGTTGTTATTGTGTTTATGTGTTGGATTTAAGTTTCTACATTGGCATTTGATGATAAATAATTTAAGCAATATTAGAGATTATTTTCAATGATTAAATTAAATGCCTAATTCTATGACAACTGATTCAACCCCCTCTTAGTTGTAATATTCAACAATTGGTATCAGAGATTGGTTCCTTGGTGAAGAGATTAACCACTTGAGGAAGGTCTAGGATGGATGGAAAAATGGTTTATGACTATCTGAGGTTTGATGGAACTAATTATGGAATCTGGAAAGTATTGATGGAAGAATATCAAGAGTATTGTGGATATGATGTGGAGAAATCTTACAAAAATCCTTACACTCCTCATGCTAGTGGTCCGATTACACCTGAAGAAATCAAATTACATGAAGTGAAAAATAAGGAAAAATAAATTTTTAAGAATAGTCTAGTACATTCAAATTTGATATATGTTTTGAATTTGAAAACAACTAAGGAAGTATGGGATGCTTTAGAAAGAGCGCATGATGCTGATGAAAGAGTTAAAGAGGAAAAGCCATAGAATTTTGGAGACACTTTTCGATCTTCTACATATGTTCAAAGATTAAAATGCTAAAGCTTATGTATATAGATTAGATGAGATAGTGACCGATATGCGAAGACTTGGTGCTACTATTGACGAAACAAGGATTGTAAAGAAGATTCTCATAACTCTTCCCGATACTTATACTGAGAAGGTGAGTGATATTGAGAAAACTACAGATTATAATACTTGTACTAAGGATTTTCTATTAGGATTTTTGACATATTATGATATGAGGAGGATGAGTCTAAGGAATGGAAGAAAATCAGAGACTACTTTTAAAGCTACAAAAGTTGAAGATCTGGATGAAGATAACTTTGATGAAATAGAAGGTAAATTTGTAAGAAGAATGAGGAAAGAATCTAGTAAGTATGAAGGTAAGCTTCCCTTTAAATTATTTAGTTGTGGAGAAATAGGTCATTATGTTGCAAAGTGTCCAGAAAGAGCTAAAAGGAATAAACTAAGATATGAGAAGGAAAAGAAAGCAAAGAAGATTGGTAAATCTTAATGTGTGAATGAGAATACTAGCATTTATGATGAGGATTTAAAATTTGAAGATCCAAATGACAATGAATTCTTATTCTTGGTGATTAAGGATGAACCTACTTTTGCTAATTCTAAAAAACAGGTAAAGGAAAGCCCTCCAGAGAAGGAAATTGAAGGTAATGTTATCTCTGTCCTACATGATAAACAAGAGAAAAATTATTGGGTAGTTGATAGTGATTGTTCACATCACATGACTGGTGATTAAAGTAAGTTTTTTAAGCTTGATAAATATGATGGAGGCTTGGTTATGTTTGGATATGATACTAGTGCTAAAATATGTGGGATAGGTTCAATAAATTTTGATGGTAAGCATCGTACTGATGATGTTTACTATGTTAAGGGTTTAAGGTATAATTTACTAAGCATTGGTTAGATGTGCAGAAAAGGATATGATCTTGTGTTTAAGGATGATAAATGTGAGATCTGGAAAGGATCTGAAACATTGATTACTATAGAAAAGAAATCTAAAGGGAATATCTATCCACTTAAGGGTGTTGATGGACAATGCTTTATGACTTAGATAAATGGTTGTTGGTTATGGAATAGGAGAATGTGTCACATGAATTTTGATAACTTGGAAAGGATTAGTGTTGTTCAAGCCGTGAGAGATTTACCAAGAATTACAAATCCTGTTAATGTTATTTGCAAGAATTGTGAGTTTGGAAAGCAAGCAAGAAATCATTACAGATCAAAGGAATAGTCTACTCTCGGACTAGTGGATTTAGTTCATACAAATATTTGTGGTTCTATAAGAGTAAGAAGTTGACTTGATAAAAGGTACTTTATTCTTTTAATTGATGATTATTCTAGATATACATGGGTTACATTTCTTAGATAGAAATCAGATGCAATAGAAATATTCTAGACATTCAAAGCAATGGTTGAAAATGAAGTGAATTTGAAGATAAAATGCTTAAGATCTTATAGAGGTGGATAATTTACCTCCCATGAGTTTAATATATTTTGTGAAGTGCATGGAATTGTTACCCATTGATTTTTCATCAAAAATAAATTCCCTTTTCCCTCTTTAATAGGTGATTTTTGAGGATGTCACTGTTGCAAAGACAACTGTCGTTGCACCAAAATATTGACCTGTTAATGCCTAATACAACTGTTGTATTTATACAAGATCCAAGATCTACAAGAGGTGGTTAAACCATGTAATGAAGCCCGAGTGCCACAGTGGCCCACACTGAGGAGACCAAGGGCGACACCTTGCAACAATCCCCCAATGCAAGTGAGGGGTTCGAACCTGTGACCTTGGTTTTGATACCAATTATTGTAAAGATAGTTTTTTTTGCACCAAAAAATTGACCTGTTAATGCCTAATACAACCACTAGATTTATACAAGATCCAAGATCCATAGGAAGCGGTTAAACCATCTCACGAAGCCTAAGCACCACATTGGCCCAAACTAAGGAAACTAAGGTGACACCTTGCAACATTCATGGCCTTGCCTATCGAATGTTGTGGTTGTGTTGCTGATATGTGGTTGTCATTGATGTCAAAACTATTAGCATTGGTGATTCTGAAGGCTGTATATGTCAAATATGTTGAGAAATTTTTAATAAATATATTGCAGGTAGTCTGTGAAGATAACAAGGTCAGAGTGATGGAAATTTATGTACGTTGATGATCAGGAGGCACACATTAAAGGGTTTGTTTCTGAGCTTATCTAGTATGTTGTCTGAAATTTTGAGAGGTGTGCATCAGGAATTGAGAAAGTTATGGATTTTTGTGTTCCTACAATTATTTAGTTACTGTAATAGGTGTTTTTGGAAGATGCGATTGAAATTCTGATGAATTGAGTTGGTGCGAACATTCTTGAGATATTTAGTGATGTTTCTATATTGTGCTCTATTAGTGTGGTGCGTCTGCATTGATCAGCATGTTTGTGATCGAAGATTTTTCTTTCTGTGTTCGAGGGTTTCATGTTCTTGACTGACATGGTGGTGGTAGCATGTTGTAGATCCTTATGGATTAATCTTTTATTGTTTGGCATATTCAAAGATGTTAATTTAGGTCCTCACTATGTTGCGATTGACTTAGGTTGGTGCACATTTAGATTTTATCATGTATTGAGGCTGATAGTTGTAATTTATTCTTTATTTTTGGCCGATAGAGTTGTTGATGGAAATTCATGTAGCAGATATATAAGAATGATTGTTTCTTCATTTTGAAGATATGTTGTGTGTGAGAAAGTGAAAGTGTGTATGAGAAATGTGTGAATAAAGATCAGATCATCTGAATACTCAATAGAGTGTGAAAAAGATTGAGCAAAGTGTGAAGAAGTATTTTTGTGCCTAACCGAAACTTTCATTAAGATTTTGTATAAGCTAATTCTTCAGTTCAACCTCACCAGATGGATTTAATCTGATTGTTTTATGTAAGGCAGTGAGCATTCCATTTGAGCAGTGTGCCTAAATGCATGTGCATTCCCTATTCATTTCTTTCATTATACTTCTAACAAGGTATAATCTTGGGGACTAACATCCACCGTGGTTTTTCCCCTAATAGGGTTTCCACAAATAAAAATCTTGGTGCTCATGTGTCTCTGATGTGTTGTTGATTTACACTTTCACTATTAATTATCAGATCTGAGATTACAGGTTGTTTAAGGTTGAATAAGTTTAATTTCTGTAAGAACTGATTCACTGCCCTCTCACTTGTCTATCCTTATTTTTCCAACAATTGGTATCAGAGCTAGTTCCTCTGAAGAAGCTTAAAAACTTGAGGTGATCCAAGATGGAATCATACAAGAAGGATAATCCTAGATTCGATGGTACAAACTACTCTTTATGGAAAGATAGAATGGAGTGTCATTTGAAGTGCATTAGTGAGGCCTTCTGGAAGATGACAAAGAATGCATATACTATTCCTTAGAATGGTCCCTCTACTGTTGATGAGATCAAAGAAGAAAAAAATAATACTAAGGCTATAGAAGCATTGCTAAGTGCTTTGACAGATTCAAAGATGAACAAAGTGATAGGTCTAGAGATTGCACATGAGATCTAGAAAAATTTGGAAACATTGTATGAAGGAGATGCACTAGTGAAAGTTGTTAAGCTACAAAGTCTGAAAAGAAAGTGTGAGAACATGAAGATGAGTGAAGATGAAAACATTTTATCTTTCATGCAGAATGTAAATGAACTGGTGATGGGAATTAGATGTGTCGAGGGAATCTTGGAAGAAGATGAGACTATGGCTTAAATACTTAGATCTGTTCCTACTTCTTACAAAACAAAAGCTCATGCTATTGAAGAACTCGAAACAGTAACAAATGTGACAAGAGACGTGCTAATTCAAAAACTTGTTGCCTTTGAGTTGAGAAAATTTGGTGAATCCTCTCCTCAAATAGAGTCTACATTCAAAGCTACTATATCCGGAAAAAACCAATTAAGATATGATCTGAGAGAAATCTCCAAGAAGACATTCAAGTATGAAGGTGAAATGAAACTGTTTTAAGATGAAGAAATAGATCTAGAAGAACTAGAAGCACTGCTTGTGAAAAGAGAATCAAAAGTACAAGGTAAGTACAAAGGAAAGTTTCCTATTAAATGTTTATCTTGTAGTAAGATAGGTCATTTCTCATCAAGGTGTCCCGAAAGAGTTTCTAAGTATAAACTTGATAAGACTAGATTTCAAAATAATTATATTATGCTGAAGAAGGTGTTACTAATGATGAATATGATAAAGAAACTAGAAATGAAGATGAATGGGTATTCATTGCTATTAAGAAAAATAGTTATGTGTCCACTGAATCAACTAGTAATTAGAATAGTGAGAAATCTCTTGCAGCTAAAATTGATGAGAAGGATGAGTGGGTGATTGATAGAATATGCTCACATCATATGATTGGTGACAAAATAAAGTTTCTAAGCTCAGAAAAATATGATGGTGATGTTGTTAGATTTGGAGATAAAAATGTTGGTGTGATTTGTGGTAGAGACACTATTTCTCTTGGTGTTAAATGTAATATTAATAATGCTCTTTATGTTGAAGTATTGACACATAACTTGTTCAGTGTTGGATAGATGGTTGAAAAAGGTTACAATCTTCAATTCAAAGATGGTAAGTGTAGGATACACAAGTTCTAGAAATATGATTGCTTCAGGTACAAAGACAAGAGGTAATATCTTTCATTTAAATGCTTCTAGTGAAATTTGTTTTATTACTCAAATTGATGTAAGATGGTTATGGCATAGAAGGCTATGTCATGTGAATTTTTATAGCATTATTAGAATAAGCTCCACACAAGCAGTCAGAGATCTACCTAAGTTTGTGAATCCTATTAACACTATATGCAAGGAATTCCAGATAGGAAAACAAACAAGAGTTTCATTTTAGAGCAAACAACATCATTCCAATGGAGTATTGGATTTGGTACATACTGATCTCTATGGTCCATCTAGAATAAGAAGTATACAAGGAGAAAGGTACTTGTTATGCCCTGCATAACCACCCCATCTTTTTCCTTGGTCGAAATGGGTCCCCCTCTTTCTTTTTTGTCCTTGGTTCTTTTCAACAAAGATTTTTGGAGTTGTTCTTTTCTCCAAGCCCTTATTTTTGTTCTTTTTTCTCTATCGGAAGTGGAAGTGGAATTAAATGTTGAATCAGAACTCATTTGAGTTCACTTCCTAACTTAGTTCAGATCCCGATCCCGCTAGTCTTTTTGTTTGTTTCTTTTTCAGTATTTCTTGTTTCCTTTCACCAAGATAGGAATTAGAATAGATCTTGAATGTGGAACTTGGACAAAGTTCCAAGTTTTGTTTCCATCCCGCCTCCACCTTCGCCTTCGGCATTGTTGTTTGTTTTTTTGTTTTGTCTTAGGATCAGTGTTGTTGGTTTTGTTTCGGTCTCAATGTTTTCTTCTTTTCTTCGTCGGTGTCAGAACCGGAACCGGGTCTAGAACCAAACTTGGAACTTTGTAAAAGTTCACTGACCAGTTTCCATTCTGATTTCAATTCAGCTCTCGACTTTCTTTTTTTTAGTTTTTGCACTCAACTTCATTTGCACGATGTATTTTTGCATGTTCTTGTCATGATCCTCCACCTGACCTACCACATTAATTACATTTATTACAGACCTTTCACATGCATAAAATTGATTTTTAACCTTAATTAGGTTAATTCGCTATTTATTATTATCGTTTTGAGCAGTGATAGAAAACTAGATTTGAGATAGAATAGAGAGGTATGATTTCATTGAGGATCAAGCATTTGCACATGGATTTTCCTCAAAGGTGAACCTGTTGGGTAGTGTTTCAAGGTAGGTTTTTCCTTCTTATTTGTTTCCTCTTTTTTCATTTGTTTCATTTGCTTTGGTTTGTTGTTCTTCATGTGATTCATGGGTTTTACTCTTGAATCTCTATTTTCTACCTTGTTTTTTCTTTTTCTCTTTATTTCCTTTTTCTTGTGGTCTCATTTTTTATTTTGTGTTCGTCATTTTTTTTGTTTCTTTGCAATTGTTTTTGCATTTTCTCACACTTGTATTGTTGTTCCCTAGTGTTTAGGATGATGCTTTCAATTATGATCTTAGTTTCATTATGATCTTTGATTGGTTACATGGATTTTCTCATCCTTTCGGTTGTTGACTCATTGATTTTGAGTAGGGTTAATGGATGCCCTAATTTCCTAAGTCGATAGGTTTGTGTAAACTAGGGTTTTTCAGGTCTGTACTAATTTGAGGTTGTTACCTGGCTACTAGTTTCCCCTCGGTCATATGAGGGATGGCTTAGTTACTGTTGCTTGATGCCCCTTTCATCTTATTAGGGTGACTTGTGCTTAGGAGTTGTTTTGGGTACTTAGCATTTCTTTTATAATGACATCATGAATGCTCACGATCGAAGTCGGATCTAGTAATGGTGCTACTCATAAAAACTTTATTGATGATGCATGATAGATCCAACTTCGTACCCACTTCCAATAAACTTCAGACTATCCAACAAATTTTACCTTGTCAGGTGTGGAAGTAGAATGAGCCGTGGAATCGAAACTTCTTTATCTAACAAGTTTAGTTTCCATTCGAGTTTTGATCCCGGTAACCACTCCAACTCTGTTCTTGACTCTGCTATTAGATTTTGTTTAGAAAACCATTCCAATCTCCATCCTGGTCTCGATCCTGAAAGTACTTAGGGTTTTTCTAAGTGATGTTTTAGTCTCGATCCAACCTCTGGTGGGTATGTTATTTTTCTAAGTGTGAAGACGCTATATGAGGAAGAACACGGTAATAGGGAAGGAGATCTCTCTAATGTTGATTTATACTTTCCATGGATCTAATCCCGAGTTGTCTACGTAGGAACTAAATGATGTCGGGAGCCTCTATAGGAACTTCACAAATGGAGAGTCAAATAGCTGAAAGTTCAAAACAGGTGAAGTCTAAAAATATAAAGGTAGAATAGTTACCTTATACAATGAGGTATAAACACTGGATGATCACTCCCACAACCAGCAAGCTAGAGTCTAGGTTGGAATACATCACAAAACCAACATAGGGACATTTTATTGTGAGGATCTATTGGAAGAAACCTTCTCAGAACAAGTCATTGGAATAACAAAGAGGATAGGCCAATCAAGAATTATTGATGTAAATCTCTTCCCTCTGCCAGTCCAATGCTCAGAGCTGATCTTAGCTGCAATAGGATCCTATAATGTGGTATCAAGGCAATGCATGGATCAACAAGGGAATTTCATAAGTGACTTATCCCCACAAATGGTGAGGTTGATATTCAATGAACCTACTTCATAGAGTCCAAGGTAGTTGATGAAGGGTGATGCATGGGAAAGACTTAATGAGAACAAAGAGGTCAACAAGGATCACATGAATAATAAGTGGTTAATAACTAAAAATAAATCCCTACTTAAGATGTTTGACCAATGCAAAAGAGGATATTTCAAGAAGGAAATTGGTGATCTAATCCTAATGCTCTCTAGAGTGTTTGGGAAAAGGGACTTTGCATGCTTCAAGGGGTAGATGTTCCCATTCATAGAAGCTATCTTTGATGGTAGGAAGAAATTTGATTGGTTAATGATTTTTTTTGATACTTTGCATAATCAAATGATGAATGTAAGGCAAAAAAGGGCCTTCTATATGACATCCTATGTCATTTATGTAGTTGCAAGGATGGGCATATTCCTAGGATTAAATGTAGTAGGAGTGATGGGAAAATCTCCTAGACAACATAAAGTGTGGAATCACTATGATCAACTGACTTTGTAGACATCAAAGGAACATTATAGGAGAGTTAATGATGCATTTCTATATGCCATCATTAATAGGTTGACTAGTGATGCAAGTTTCAAAGTAAGTAGGGAATCCATGGCATTCATTTTTCAATGGGGACACTGGTATATCCAGTATCCCAAGTTCACCTACTTCAGGTTATCTGGATTTGATGGACATCCCCACCTACTCCCTAGGTGTCATACTGACATAATGGTTCTAATGGATTTTATATACCAAGCATTGGGAGTCAATGCAAAATTCAATATTAAGCACAAACCAAGGTGCCATAAGTTTCCCATGAAGTTGGGAGAGTATTCTTGTCTTCACAATATAGTTGCAAAAGCAATATGTGAGAAATTGAGCTACTTCAAATTTGAGCTCTATACTTCTCAAAAACATTTTGATCTAGAAAATAAGATGAATAAGCTACTTTCCTCCATGTCTGAGAAGCATTATAATCTGCTAGAGGATTTTTGGTGTGATTTGTAGGATGATTTTGATGTTAGAAAAAGGAACTATGAAAGGTTGACCATCCCTCAGATGATTGAGTATGGGGTGAAGACACACTATCAAATGATAGTGTGGTTTTATCTACCCAAGAGATGAGGCAACAAATATAGCCATCCAAGGTTTAGATCTAATGAATTGGGATGAAGAATATTTTATTGATATTAGATAGATTTCTAGAACAATAATGGATAGGAGTATCCAATGGGTAGTATTAACAATAAAGGATCCATCTAATCATGCTTCAAAGAAAAGAAAATTTGGTGCAACCAAAGGCTCCCAAAGAAATAAAAGGAGAGCAGCCCCCAAGGAGCAATTGGAGTGTCTTCCTCCCATCACTGGAGGGGATGTTGTTCCTGAAATACCTATAGAGGAAGCTCCTGAGGCATAGGGTGGGGAGACTACAACATTAGGAGAAGGATCTTCTTCTCAACTTCCTCTTCATCAATAACCTAGGGAAGAGATACCTATAGGTAGTCTACATGAAGAAGAAGATACACTAAAAGGAAAGGGGATTGAGGTGGAAATCCATGATATTGACACAAATTTAGAAGAGACACATTTTGATGATGATGTGGAAAGAAATGCATCTACCCAAAATATTGAGGATGAAAATTTTCTTACACCGTAGGAGAAATGGGAGTTTTTTGAGGATGCTAAGGCATGGGTTGAGGCATTATAAAAGTAGCAATAATCAAATGCTAAGGCCCAAGTTGAGGCCTTGGCTCAATAGAAGGATTCAGATATAAAGGCTCAAGCTGATGCAATGCACCTGCAACAACAATTAGAAGCCAAATTGAAAGTTGATGAATTGGATAAACATCAACAATAGAAGGAGCACGAAATCTTGAAGCTAAGGAGGAGAATGAGAAGCTGGAAATGTTGCAGAAAATACATGATCTTGAAGAAGAAAAAGGTATGAAAAGGAGAGAAAAGGAATCCCTTAAGGCTAAATTCAAAGTTATTGAGGCTTCCTATAAGAAAAGGGAAGGAGAATAATACCTACAAAGGGAAAAGGAGGCTGAAGAGCTTGCCAAGCATGAACAAAAGGAGAAAGAAGTATGGGACAAGTTCAAAGAATTGGAAATGGAAAGAGACCAAATGCTTGAGGAAAAGAGGTTAGAAGAGGAATGTTTGAAGAAGGAGTTAGAAGATAAAAGGTTGTAGGCACAAAAGGATAAAGAAAAATCTGAAAGAGTTGCACAAGAGAAGGCACAAAGGGAACAAAAGAATATGCAAGAGGTTGATTCTCAACCTAAAACTACCATATTGCAACCGCTATCTTCTACCACTATTGCCTCTTCCTCGACACAAGTGGCTACCACTCCTAATGCTCCTAAATGGTTGAAACTCAATCTAGAAAAGAAGAAGATAGCTCCACCTTAGCCTCTCAATTGGGAAGAAATGATGAAATAAATATAAAAGGAAAGACCCAAAAAGATGGCTAGGGTTCTTAATTCAGCCAAGATCACAGATGCACCAGAAATTATTGTTGAGTTCACAATTTTGGTGGTGTATAAGGATAAAGAAGACATGTAACTAGTTGATTACCAATTGGGCATAATCAACTTAGGGAGACCTACAAGGAACCAACAAATGAATATCATTGATATTGTAGATTCCTCCACCAAGTCTAGAATGATCAAAGACAAACAAAATAAAGATAAAATTAAAGCTCAATTAGATCAGCTACATAAATTCTTAAAGGATATCTCCACTCCAGTGTCTCAACAAGTTGTTTCTCCAGAAACTCCAATTCTACTTAGTAAAAGAGAAGTTGATGACTTAGTGCAAATGAGGAATAAAATGGGGATGCTCGATCGATGGATTGACAGACTCAATCAGGAGGTTGGAGAAGTGTTGATAAACGGTTTTGAAATTCATAAAAAGGATCTTGAATTGATAGAATAAATGAATCATCATGTTGAAGTCCTAGGAAAATAGGAAGAGGAATACAAAGAATATGTTCAGAAGTTGAATGATATCAACAAGGTGCCAAAGTCAAATCTCCTAGAGTAGTCAATTCTTGAGGAGGATAATGCATATTTCCTTGAAAAGACTTCAAATATAATTCGGTTTAGATCTGACTTCATCTATAAGCATAGGAATGAAGTTCAAAATTCTTGCAAGGAATTGAATGAGCAAATTGATGAATTAGAGGCTGTAATAGCCATTTTATTTAATGTGGACATTATGTTCAAGGAACGCATGCCTTTGGATAAATTGAAGGAGAAATGAAGCAGTAGATTCGAGGAAGTGATGCAAAAAGAAGATTATGGAGAATATTTTTTGTTTGATAGACTTATGGATATTGAAGAGGAGGTAAAAGATGTCAGGAGGGAGTTAACCAAATTGAAAGATATGCAAGAATTTGCCTCAGCAAAATTGAAGAGAATCAAATTTGAGGATAGTTGGGTAGATGGACCTGATATAGATGTCCTTCAACAAGTATTCTCAAGTTATGATGAATATCTCCTTGAGCATACAACACAGGAGTAAGCTAGCAGCATAAAATTCTCTCCTTAAGCATACAATTTCCTCTTCTCTCTATTTTTCAGGGTTTTGACGTAGGCTGAATTGAAGGCTCTCATCTACTAGTTCTATATTCTTCCTTGGGCATCAAATTTTGGACAGCAGGGCAATCACTGAACTAAAAAATAGTCCAATTCCTTCATTATTTTTGATTCCTTGATTTGTGGATCTAGGTATTTTATTGAGATAAACTTATGCATGGCATGCCTATATGTACTTTTGGGCTCTATTTTGTAAAGGTCAGCTAATTGAAGGAAGATTAGCCACCTGATATGATAGCAGATAGGAATTATAGTTTTAGATCTTTTTCACAATTCTAGCAAGATACTTTTAAAGTTTAAGTTGAAATCAGATACCATTTTTACAGTTTTTATATAGTTTTCATGTTATTGTTGGAAGTGAATCTCTTTGATAAGATTAATGAGTCATAATCAATTCATATGTCAGTGAGTTTTTTGTGCCTAAATACTTTCTATTTTATGCAAATCAATAGGGGAAACCAGATTTTAAGATTATTTCATTGAATTATCTATGAATGGAATTACTACATGTTTGTTGATCCGTGTTTTAGCAATGAGTGAGTAATCTATTTTAAATCTCAAAGTATTTTAGTGAATGGTTATGGTAATTGAATTGTGCAATATGAATGTATGTAATTGTGTAGATTATTCTATGGATTACATCATGTTGTGGTTTTTGATATGTTGAAGAAACACTCATTGTGGGAATGCATGTCTGGATACTGAGGATTTTTATTCATGTTTTACTATTCTATGCCTTGATCTATCTTTTCTTTCTGTTTATTTACCCCCTCAAACATAGGTTAGTTAATCTGATGCAGTTTGTGTTATTTATTACCAGCAAAGGCCCCTTGAATATTACAGTTACATTGGCCATTGAGTATCATCAACATAGTTGAGAACCAACCACCAAGACCTTGGAAGTTATATTACTATATGTTATCTTTATTTTTGAGGAGAAACAGGATAGAGATATTATGTTTTATGTTGTGCTATTTTGACCATCAATAGTACTTTATGTTTCTTATTGATGATTATTCTAGAATGGTATGGGTTGCTTTCTTAAGAGAAACACATGAGGCATTAGAGAAATTCAAAAGATTCAAAGCTTTGGAAGAGAATGAGATAGGTTTGAAAATCAAATTTTTGAGATCAGATAGAGGTGGTGAGTTCACTTCTCAAGAGTTCAATTCATTTTGTGAAGAGCATGGAATAAAAAGATACTCATTTGCTCCCCAGACCCCACAACAAAATGGAGTTGTTGAGAGAAAGAACAAAATAAATATTAGATGTTGCTAGAACTATGATGTTGGAAGGTAGTGTTCCTCATTTCTATTGGAGAGAAGTTGTAAGCACTATTGTGTATACTATCAATCAGGTGAATATCAATGGTAATTTTGGTAAGACTCCTTTTGAACTATGGTTTGGTTATAAGCCTACTATTAAATATTTCAAAATTTTTGGAAGTAGATGTGATATTAAGAGAGATGAAGATATTGGAAATTTTGAAGCTAGAAGTGGTGAGAGAATCTATCTGGGTTACTCTACTAAGAGCAGAGCCTACCGGTATTATAACAAAAGATTGAAGAAAATAGTTGAAAGTGAAAATGTCAAAGTTGATGAAGACACCGTTAGATCATCCAGGTATTGTGGATATGATCCAAATGACCAACAAGATAATACTAAGAATGGAAAGAATGTGCAGACATAGAATCAAGAAAATCATGAAGAAGAAGACATGCAGAAGACATGCAGAAGACATGCAGAAGAAAGAATAGAAGAACCCAAAATTCCAAGGTATGTAAAGTGAATTCATTCCAAAAATCAGATCATAGGAGACAAGAACAAAGGTGTACAAAATAGAAGAAGAATTGCGAAATAATATTGTCTGATATCCAAGACTAGGCCTAGCAATGTCAATGAGGCATGTAAAGATGAATATTGGATGGAAGAAATGAAGGAAGAACTGATGTAGATAGAGAAAAATGATACATGGATTCTTGTTCCTAGACCTTAGGACAAGAATGTGACTGGAACCAAATGGGTCTTTCAAAATAATCTGAATGAACAAGGTGAAGTGATCAGGAATAAAGCAAGATTGGTATGTAAAGGATACTCATAGATGGAAGGTATTGATTTTGAAGAAATATTTTCCATTGTTGCTAGAATTGAAGCTATAAGGTTATTTATTGCTTATGATACTTTCAAAAATTAGAAATTTTATCAAATGGATGTGAAGTCAGCATTTCTGAATGGTGAATTAGAAGAAGAGGTATATATTGAACAACCAAATGGGTTTTAAATGATTGATGAAAAACATAGTTTTTCGATTGAAGAAATATCTATATGGACTCAAGCAAGCACCTAAAGCATGGTATACTGTATTGGATAAATACTTGTTGAAACTTGGATTCAATAAAGGTACTGCTGACAACAATTTGTATTTCAAGCTAGATCAGGATAAGGAATTGATAATTGAAGTTCTTGTTGATGAAATTTTTGAGGGTGATGATAACTTATGCATGAATTTTTTTGATGAAACGAAAAGTGAATTTGAAATGTCAATGATAGGAGAACTAAAATTCTTCTTGAGGAAGAATTTGGTATCTTGGCTAAGTAAAACATATAACTCCACTTCCTTATCTACTATTGAGGCAAAATACATTATTGTTGAAAACAATTATACCCAAGTGTTGTAGATGAAAAAAATGCTGAGAGATATCAAAGTTGAGTATGATGAGCCTATTGCCATATTTTGTGACAATTCAAGTGCCATAAACATTTTTAAGAATCTGGTGCTACACTGAAAGACAACACACATATCTATCAAGTATCACTTTTTGAGAGACAAGGTGAGTGACAAAGAGGTCGGATTAGAATATGTTCCTACAAAGGAACAAATTGCAGATATCTTTAGTAAACCATTTCCTAAGGATGGTTTTGAGTATCTCAGAGGAAAGTTAGGGGTGATTTCCCCTCCTAACCTAAACTAAGATGGAACTTTTTGCATCAATCCGTTGACTTACAGTCAGATCTTGTTTCAGATTGATGTTTTGGTGGCTGGTACTCAGGGGGAGTAGTCATATGATTCAAAATATATGTGGTTTAGAGCTTGTGGACCTTTTCCATTGATGTCAAAGGGGGAGAAGTGTAATGTGAAAAGCCTTTATAGAAGAAAGGGGGAGAAGCACAATAAGTACTAATATGGAAAAGATGGAAGAACAATGTAAGGAAGAAAATAATAGGTTGAGAAGAGTTAGTTGTGTTGATGGTATTTTTCACATCATGTGTTTCCATGAATGCCAAAGGGGGAGATTGTTGTATGTTTTGGTTGTGTTTCTTATATGTGGTTGTCATTGATGTCAACACTATTAGCATTGGTGATTTTGAAGGCTATATATGTCGAGGATATTGAGAAAATTGTAATAAATATATTATAGGTAGTCTATGAAGTTGAGAAGGTTAGAGTGATGGAAATTTTTGTACATTGATGATTAGGAGGCACACATTAAAGGGTTTGTTGTTGAGCTTATCTAGTATGTTTTTCAAAAGTTTTAGAGGTGCACATCAAGAATTGAGAAAGTAATAAAGTTTTGTGTTCCTACAGTTATTTAGTTACTATAGAAAGTGTTTCTAGAAGATCAAATTTCAATTATGATGAATTGAGTTGTTGTGTACATTCTTGACATGTTCAGTGATGTTTCTAGATTGTGCTCTATTAGTGTGGTACATCCACATTGATCAGTGTGTTTGAGGGTTTCATGTTCTTGGATGACATAATGGTGGTAGCATGTTGTCGATCCTTGTGGATTAATATTTTATAGTTTGGCATATTCGAGGATGTTAATTTAGGTCCTCACTAAGTTGTGACTAACTTAGGTTGGTGCGCATTGATATTTTCTCATGTATTGAGGCTGAAAGTTGTAATTTATTCTTTATTTGTGGTCGACAAAGTTGTTGATGTAAATTCATGTAGTAGATATATAAGAATGATTGTTTCTTCATTTTGAAGATATGCAGTGTGTGAGAAAGTGCAAGTGTGTATGTGAAATGTGTGAATAAAGATCAGATCATCTTAATACAAGGCAGAGTGTGAAGAAGTGTTTCTATGCCTAACCAAAACTATCATCAAGCTTTTGTATAAGCTAATTCTGCAATTCAACCTCATCAAATGGATTTAATCTGATTATTTTATGTAAGGAAGTGAGCCTTCCCTTTGAGAAGGGAGCTCTAGGTAGTGTACCTGAATGCATGTGTATTCCCTATTAATTTATTTCATTATACTTCTAACAAGGTATAATCTTGTGGACTAATATCCACCGTGGTTTTTACCATAACAGGGTTTCCACATATAAAAATCTTTATGTTCATGTGTCTCTAATGTGTTGTTGATTTATGCTTTCACTATTAATTATTAGATATGAGATTAAAGGTTGTTTAAGGTTGAATAAGTTTAATTTCTATAACAACTGATTCACCCCCCTCCCTCTCAGTTGTCTATCCTTGTTCTTCCAACATTGCCAAATTCCCTAACCTTGTCATGGGGTTCATAAGTTTCAAAACTACCCAACCGTCTGACTTATCTTTAGCTCTTGCAGTTCCAAGTCTTATCAAATGATATGCCATGTAGGTGGCCTATCAAATTTTTTGAAAACTTTAGAAATCCCAAAAAATGGTTATGAGGTTTCATTTCTCAATGATGGGGAGACTCGAGCGAGATGCACGAATTTCAAACTGTTAGCTCATTTAATGAATCATGTGGTGCCTTTAAGGAATGTCTTCACAAATGACTTGAAATACCAACTTGAGGTTTAATGTAATCTTTTAGATCTTCTGAAATGACAACTCTTAAATAAAGGGTTGGTGAAATAGATTTAGTAACGGATTGGCATGTTTTTATTGAAAAATAAATGATCACTTCCTATCATCAATGTTAAGTGAGCCTGCATATGAGGAAAGGTGGTGACATTTCCAACACCAGAGTTTTATCAAGATGGTATTACCTAGTGATATCAAAGAGTGGGAAGATGAACCTATGCCCGTCATACAACTAGATTTAAATTGGACTGATGAGGAGTAGCTTGACATTATTTCTGAGTTGCATTTGTTGGCATGGAAGGAGAAAACCAAGTATGTTGAATACAACAGGGTAATTTTTGTCTTAGAAAAAGAAGAAGAATGAGCCAAATTTCACAATTTGGTTATGGAAATGTAGTTAGAACTATATAGAGTTTTGTCCCCTCCAGTGGTTTAGTTGCACAACCTTTTTATTGAAATGTGATTGTTGGAAGAAAATGCTCCTCCATTGGGAGCAGTTTTATTTTTTTGGCTTTGTATGCATGGAATATTTTTGTAATTAGTATTAGTAACTGAATTTTTTTGGGTAACATAACAATTTATGTTTCATAGTCGCTTTTTCAATATCAGTCACTTTCAACGACCATTGTGAATGGTTTCATTCAAGTATATGTAGGGCTATAAAAAGGAGGACTAGGGATGATAAGGAGATTCAAGGAATAAGGGGATAAGCTTAGTTTTCTTTTATATCAATCCTATTGTATAGAGATGTTGATTTTGTGAACTCATATTTTGGGCATTGAAGAAATAAAGAGAATATTTTTGAGTCTTTGAATTTATAAATGTTTTTCCTTGATTACATGAACTTTTTTCCATAGTGATTACTCTTCAATGTCTTTCTATTATATTGGGTTGTGTACGTATTTAACTCTGAAACTTTGAATTCGGCTTAAATCATCTGTTGAAAGGATTTTTTGTTCTCTCTTTTCTCGGGTATTATTTGTGGATATGGAATAAGTGAACTTTGCATCATTTGTCTATATTCATTTCTTTTAAATTAATATTTTGCACCTACTTTCATGGTTATGGTAGATTTTAGGTTTCTTTCCAGCATTTCGGTTAAAAGTATACCCTTTATTTTATTCATCACAAATCATTCAAAGGTAGTTGTGCCTTGTAAAATAAGCAGAGAGTGCTTGCAACTATCCTTGCAAGTAACTCAACTATTGGCCAGGTTGTCATTTGTGTGGGCCAGAGCGTATTAATTGAAGTGACAAATTTGTCAACCAGCATATTTTTGGTGACTCTACTAGGGAGAACAAATCAGTATTTTCTTGTTTTAGATATAATTGGTGCCTTCCTAGAAATGAAGGCTGGCAACTCTGTTTAATCAAGATATCTTAGAAAATGGTTCAAGGTCATTCTAGGCAATGGAACCAATTTGGGAAAAGACTTGTGCCAATAATTGAAGAGATATTGGCTGAAGAAGATGGAATGATCCATTTATTATGGAATGGCCTCGAAACAAGCATATTTGAAGCTGAAAAGAAAGGGTTGTATCCATTCCAAGATCATCAATCTACCTTGTTAAAATATTTTCATTGCAGATATTACATTCTTAAAGATCTTAAAGAAAAGATTCCTTAGACAAGGGTAGAAAAGATAAAAACGCTTAAGGAAGAACCAAAAAATAAAGAGAAATTATATTTTTATTTTTATTTTCTTGGTGAATGCTTGATTGCATTAAAAAGAGTGAGATTGAACAACCATCCATTTCTATTAAAAAAAATGAAAAATTATTACCAGATGGATCCAATGCAGTTCTCATTCTAAAATGGTGTTTGGAAAGTTCTAACTTTTTATGTGGTATTGTGCATGAAAACAACCATGTTAAAGAGGTTGATATAAGTGCATTTAGCTTTGATGAAAAAAGGGATATAAATGTGTCGTTACCTGAATCTCTCGGTGGAAATCTCAAATAAAAGAAACTATTGAAAGAAGAAATACATACATGTAAGAGTAGTTTTGTTGAATTTTCTAACGGTATGGTCATTTGGTACTCACAACCTACATGTTTTCTCAATGAAGGTTTTAATTGTGCAAGAGAAAAGGATATGGTTCCTATTAAATTTGATCCTATGTTTATAGAAAGTGATATTTAGACACTATAGAAAGAATGTTTAATTCTCAATTCTTTCCATTCATGTTCAAATGAAGTAATGATAAATGTTGCATCTGAAGATAATATTATAGCAGGAATGAGAACAAAGAAATGGTCAGGAAAGCCTAAAAGTGAGATTGGTTGCGGCAGATTCAATGCCTTATATGTGCCGACAGAATATGGTGAAAATTCAAAGGTGAGAGACAATCCCCTCTTCAAATCATCTAATTCTGAATTAACTAATGGAAACTTGTTCTCTTTTCATGATAAAAATGAACTAGAAGGATATATTCTTGACAGTAATTCTAAAAATAAGAACATAATCATGCAAAAAAAGGAGAGGTTCATATGGATCTTGAAAATGTTGTTTTCAGCTGTTATGAACATATAGGAAATAATCCTTCACAAATAGTGGATATTCCAAAGGTTTCTACTAGTTATTATTTACTTGAAATTGAAACTGCTACACCTTGTCTGTGGACTTTGGTTGATGATTTTTCACCTCATGTAAGAGAAGATAGTGAAGTTGTATTTTTCTATGGTTCCTTTTTTCCTGAAACAAAGCATGAAGGTATGGTTGGTTATATTCAAGAAGCTATAAAGTTGTACAGTGAAAAATGACTTTTCAGTTGCAAGCTTAATTACATGAGCTTCTTATAGTTGATGATTTGTCATTGGACCTATATGTTGTGGCTAAGTTTGCAAGAACTTCATAGTTGGACATCTCTTTTTTGCAGTAGGTCTTATTTCTCTTAGCCTATCAATGGCTTTGCATGAACACCAGGTTCTCTGAAAGTAGGATCTTTGGACCATGTATGTAGTAGGCAGTTTTGATGTGTTCTAGTAGTTGGTTTACTTTTCATTTTGGTGTTCTTGTCCCATTTTTGGTTTGTGTCAGGTTCCCCTCCACCCTTCTACAAGCAACACCCTGTCCTCCTTCTTTTCTTTTAACTCTATTTCCCAATGGACTTTTACTCTCTACCCAAAGTTTCGGGCGTTCTCTATATTTTCTACAAAAATATAGTCCCCAATCGAAGCCAATGTTACCCATCGATTTTTCATCAAAATTAAATTCCCATTTCCCTCTTTAATAGGTGAGTTTTGAGGATGTAGCAGCCTTGCTAAATTCACTAACCTTGTCACGGAGTTCATAAGTTTCAAAAATACCTGACCGCTCGACTTATCTGTAGCTCTTGTAGTTCTAAGTCTTATCAAATGATGTCCCATGTAGTTGGCCTATCGAAGGTTCTTAAAAATTTAGAACTCCCAGAAGATGTTTATGAGGTTCCATTTCTCAGCGACAGGGAGACCCGAGCGGGATGCACAACTTTCAAAGTGTTAGCTCATTTAATGAATTGTGTTGTGCCTTTAGGGAATGTCCTCTCAAACACCTTGAAACACCAACTTGAGGTTTAACGTAATTTTTTACATCTTCTGAAATGAAAACTCTTAAATAAAGGGTTGGTGAAACAGATTTAGTAAGGGATTGGCATGTTTTTATTGACAAATAAATGATCACTTCCTATTGCCAACGTTAAGTGAGCTTGCATATGAGGAAAGGTGGCAGCATTTTCAACTCTAGAGTTTTCTCAAGATGGTACTTCCTGGTGATATTAGAGAGTGGGAAGATGAGCTTGTGCTTACCATACAACCATATTTAAATTGGCCTTATGAGGTGCGCTTGAAATCATTTCTAATTTTCATTCATTGGTATGGAAGGAGAAAACTAGCTATGTCGAATACAACAAGGTGATTTTTGTCTTAGAAAAAGAAGAACAAGCTGAGTTTCACAATTTGGTTATGGAAATGCATTTAGAATTGTACAAAGTTCTGGCCCCTCCAGTGGTTTAGTTGCACAACCTCTTTATGGAAATGCGATTGGTGGCAGAAAATGCTCTTCCACCGGGAGTAGTTTGATTTTTCTGGTTTTGTATGCATGGAATATTTTGTAAAATAATAGTAGTAACCAAAATTTTTGGGGTAATAGAACCATTTCCATTTCATAGTCGCTTTTCCAATATCAGTAGCTTTCAATGACCATTATGAATGGTTAAATTCAAGTACATGTAGGGCTATAAAAAGGAGGACCATGGATGATAAGGAGATTCGGGGAATAAGGGAATAAACTTAGTTTTTTTTAACTCTATCTTGTTGTATGGATATTTTGATTCTATGAACTCATATTTTGGGAATTGAAGAAATAAAGAGAATATTTCTAAGTCTTTGAATTTAGAAATGTTTTTCCATGATTACATGACCTTTTTTCCATAGTGATTACTCTTCAACATCTTTTTCTATATTAGACTATGTATGTATTTAATTCTAAAACTTTGAATTTGGCTTAAATCATCTATTGAAAGGATTTGTTATTCTTTCTTTTCCTAGGTATTATTCATGGATATGGAATAAGTGAACTTTGCGTCATTTGTCTATATTCATTTCTGGGTGGGTGCATGGAAATGGGTAGCAATTCTATGGATACCTTTCAAAAAAAAATTCAAAAGAAATAACGTGAGCGCGTTATAACACACTCGCGTTATTGCTTATTAAAAGAAAAAAAAGAAGTGAAAATCAGTCATTGTTATTTCAACTCTTTTTTTCTTGCATTCGTAGCCAAAACCCCCATACTTACGCGCTCACATTCGAGGAGTATAAATTCAACAAAAAATTTCACAAACAATTTCTATTTCTTCGCAACGATGGCACCACGACGACTGGGAGATGTGAGAGGTAAGGATTTTGTGGTTTTTGTTTTGAATTAGTTATTTTTAGGTTGAAATTATTAGTTTTAGGTTGAATTTGATATATATTTGTTTTAATTTTTAGGAGATGAAAATCAACCTGCAAACCCTCAAGATCCTCAATAGGAAGACCAACCAAATCCTCAAGATCAAAATCAACCTCCTCCACCAATCACTCAACCCCCTCCTAACACTCAAAAAAATTAATGAGTGAAATTGAGAACAAAGGAAAACAAATAAAGGATTTGATTAGTAGGTTGAGTGATCCAAATGGTTCAACCACATAAAGAATGACCCTAGCAAATTTATTGAAAGATATGGTAAAAAAAGTAGACTCAATTAGCAAACAAAAAACTAGATGGCAAGATAGGAGGCAGGCGGCTAGGGATTGTCATGCAAATAAACTATCATACTAAGATCTAAAGGATTTAAAAATTAAAAAAGGTCTTTGAGTGGTGGTCATCGAACACGTGTGTCAATCTTGCGGAGCTACTTGTTCATATGACCCCACCAACACTCAGGATACTGGTACACAAGATCCATCTGTAGCTATGGAGATGGAGAGGGCATCTAGCATTTTGCATGAGGCATATGGCATTGATAGTCAGGTAAAAGTTAGTGCATGTTCATTAAATTTAATTTATTAAATTTCAATTTTGAAATGCAAGATTAACTAAAAATGTTTAATGATTTTAATAAAACTGTAGGGGCATAGTGTTGAGACTAGATACACCGGCCCCCTACCAACTTATTTTTGTAGTACACCTATCGCTGGGGTATGTAACTAGTAAATAATTATAAATTTATTGCATGTTAATAGCATTGTTTTATGAATGGTAATTTAATATGCGATTTTGGATCTTGAATAGACTAATATTGGAGGTTTTGATGGAACACTTCCTAGTGGTGATGGATTTACTCAAACCTAGATAGAGGTAATAGAATAAAGAGTTTAACTAATGAATCAAGTACTTAATATATTTGTGTAGTTTATATGCACATCGTTGATTACGTTGAATGATTTTTTGTTTTATTTTCAAATGATGCAAGCCGAAACACCTACTAATGTGATGAGGGCAATGGATATTGGTGTGTCATCTACTATACAATCCTCGATGCCTTTGACATAAGACGTATGAGGCAAATTAGTAAATTTCAATTTACATTTTTTGTTATAGATGTTAGTGAAAAATCAAACCATTATTGATTCACGTAGTTTAACTTCTATTTGTATGGTTTATATAGGGCTTGAGCACACTTGGGCATGGGTGTAAGAATATTTCCCCCATGGAGAGAGATCATGAGATGGCAGTAAGTGATTATTTTGTCAAATATATCATTTTTTATAATGTAATTTCTATATATTCATGTCTTTAATTCTCATTGTAACAGTTAAAACATCACCATGAACTAAACACTAGGAGGAGGAGCAGAAGCACTCCTCGAGCACAACAAAAATGAGTGATAGACCTATTGCCATCCAATTGAAAAGGAAAGGGAAATAATTTATTTTCAGGGCATGGAGAGCAATAACTTTTGATTCCAGAGCCCTTTGTTGTATACCTACATGACATTTTTGTACATATTTTTATTCGACATATTTGACATTGTATGCCTATATGGGATTCTCGTAAGCCTATATGGCTATTTTGTACATATATTTCATACTTATACTGAAATATATTGATGTATTCTTACATGGCTATTTGGTTAATACAAATATCTTTTATCAATGTCTATCCATATTTGCATTCTAAATTGATGGTTCAATAGATATGAATTACATGTTTTTAAGTGTATACTTTACAACTTATGTGTATACTTTGTGATTTACATGCGTTCGAATGTATACTTTGTGGCTTACGTGTTTTCATGCGTATACCTTGTATTCGTGCATATAATTTATATTAACTTGTGTATATTATGTATTTGTGTGTATTTTTTTTTAGGCTTACGTGTTTTTGAGTACGTGTGCTTCACTTATTGACATGCACATGCTTGAATTATTCACGTGTATAATTATTAATTGGTTAGCCCTAGCATTGATCATTGTTGTCCTTCATGATTTATCTTGAATATTAATTTATTGATACTAAACAAATTTATCCAAAATAAAAAAACATTTTTACAATTGGCATTCCATGAAATGATTCATAAAAAGATTCCAATATGTTCTTTATCTAAAAGCTGAAGGTCGTACCAAGTATGGGATCAACAAGTTTGTATCAAAAAACTAAAAAACAAAGAACAATGTGAATAATTCTTATGAGATCTTCTCCAAAAGTTCATCAACAACCTCCATTCGAGCCTCTCAAGGCTTTATATAGTGTTTTACACCCTTCTCTAACTGATCCACATCCTCAAGTAACTAAAAACCAACTTTCAAAACAAGTAACCGTTGCATTTCAAATTTGTTGGTTTAAGAAACTTACAAATTTGCAACTTTAGACTATTCCAACCTAATGAGTACATCTAATGACCTCTAAGCCCACACAAATAGCTTACAAATAGACTTATTACATCGAAAAAACTCCATTCTTTCACAATCATATACAGATTCACAAATTTTCCTTCAAAGGCTACAAAGACAACTTCTAGTGCAAGATTGAAATTTTCACATTTGTTATCACTAGAACCAAAAGTCACCCTAAAAAATACCTAATGGTTTTAATTGACCTTATTCAACACAAAGCATGCTCAAAATACCCACAACAACCTATTGACCAACCTATTCACCATCAGATAATCACTAAAACCACTGAACTAGAACTTCTTCATCAAATGGAGGAACAAGGTGCTTTGCACCAATGATCATACATTTTTTGTGTGGAATACTCAAACTTCTCAACCATCATTTGTATGTTTCTCTTTTCCAGTATTTTGCATGCCATCATAAGGGATCAAGCCAGTTGAACACAAGTCAGATCAATTCCATGTGTTTGGGTGAGAAAGAGCACCATTCCTAGTGTAAACCTACCTATTGGTATGCGTTGGAGCAGTTAGTTTGGTCACGTGAATTGTAAAATGAAAGTTGCACCACTTTGCAACTTTGGACAACTTGAATTTGACACTTTTCCATCAAGTGAAAATCCATTGCCATGGAAAAACCACTTTGAGATAGCCAAAAATAAGAGAGGTTTTTGTAGAGGGGCCCAACATGATCCTTTATGATTGGATGAGAAGTTTCTAAACATCATGATATCCAAGTAATAGCATGCTAAAGTTTGCAGCCATTTTGCACTTTCGACCCTTAAGGGATCGATCCGGTGGAACATAGCTCAGAGCGATTCCATGTGTTTCAATGTGAAAGAAGACTATGCCTAGTGTAAACATACCTATTTGGATGCATTGGAACTATCTGCTTGGTTACACAAGTTGCAGAGCGAAAGTTGCGCCAGTTTGCAACTTTGCACAACTTGAATTTGACACTTTTTCCATCAAGTGAAATCTGCCGCCACGGGAAAATCTCTTCAAGATAGCTAAAACCGAGAGAGGTTTTTGTAGATGGGCCCAACGCAATCCTGTAGGATTAGACAAGAAGTTTCTAAGTGTCATGGTATCCAAGTAATAGCATGTTGAGCTTTGCATCCATTTTGAAAATTGGACCCTTAAAGGATCGATCTGATGGAACATAGCTCGAAGCGATTCCACATGTTTTGGTGTGAAAGAGGACCATGCCTAGTGTGAATATACCTATTTGGATACACTGGAATAGTTTGCTCAGTCACACAATTTGTAGAGAAAAAATTTACACCACTTTGCACCTTTGCACTCCTTGTATTTGAAGTTTTTTCCATCAAGTGAAACTCCGTCGCCACAAGAAAACCACTCCAAGATAGCCAAAACCGAGAGAGGTTTTTGTAGAGGGGCCCAACTTAATCTTGTAGGATCAGATGAGAAGTTTCTAAGCATCATGGTATCTGAGTAATAGCATGCTGAAGTTTGCAACCATTTTGCACTTTGGACCTATGAACCCCAATTTGATACCTGCATAAACAAAGCAAACAAACATGTTATTAGATCATATGCAAGGTAAAACAAGGATTCCCCATGAAATCCATTTACAAAACTTAAAATAGGAAAAAATGAAGAATAAAATATGAAACAACATGTAAGTCCTAATTAAGTGAGCAAACTAGAGATCCCATGGGGGAATTGGTGCCAATGAAGTGTTGCAATTGGCCCTTTCCCAACTCCTTTGTGTGATTATTGATGATTGATCCACTTGATGATGAAGAACAATGATGTGTTCTTGAGAAAACCTGCAATAACTTATCTAAGATCTTGCTTTGAGGATGAAGTTGAGTAGAGTAAGTTTACTCAAGATGTGGATGTTTGAATGAGAGGAAGAGTCTCTCATTTATAGATTTCCAAAAAGGAAGAGAGAGGTATTTGGATGAATGTTGGATCATTCAACACCCAATGGCCAAGTGCCACTTGTCAAGATGTGAATGGTTGAGGAATGAGCACATTTTGGTCAATGTCCATGATAAATTCCTTTGGATTCAAATTTGAATTTTGAATGTGACATGTGAGAGGGAAAGAGAAATGAAGTTAATGTCACTTGGCTCAATGCACAAGGACATGTAAGAGGCATTGAATGCCTTGTTGGAAGGACCAAGCCCATTTGAATTTTGAATTCAAATTGAGGGAATATTCCCTTTTGATGCTTTGTGAGGGAAAATAGATGATTTAATAAATCAAAGTATTTGATTTATTGTGCAATTTGCATTCTCTAGAGAATTTTAGTGAAATGAATTAACTTAATCAATGTTTTGATTAATTTAATGAAGAATTAGGTGATGTGACAATTTAGACATAAATTTATGAATTGATTTAAATCAAATTGAGAGGAAGGGTTTAATTAAATAAATGATTTTGATTTATTTAACTAAGGAGGAATATGTTAGATTAAATTAAATAATGTTTAATTTATTTAATTTAATAAAAGGACTTTAGAGAATTTAATCAAATAAAATAATTTATTTAATTAAACAAAGATGTAAGGTTAATTAAATTAAATTGATTAATTTAATCAGAGGAGGTGATAGACTTAATCATATAAATAATGATTCATTAGATTAAGGGATAGAATTACGATGAAATGTTGAGAGTGTGATTCTGGAGGAAATGTCGTTATTAATCAGGATCAAGTGTGTCGGATCGAATTGTATATTTTTCATGTTTACATTTTGCCCCTCTTTGAAGCAATGTACTTGTTGCATTGATTCAAAGAATAACTGTTGTGATCAAAAGTTCAAAATTTTCTTGATTTTTCAGATGCCCCACTATTGCCCCAGCGGAAAGATTACACTGGTATACTACCCCCTTGAGAGATCGAGTGGGAATGTATGATTTTCGAATCGAGATCACGATAAAATGTGAGAGGAGTGGTTCTATTGATCAAAGGACGAAAGATAATTATTTGATGTAGAAAATTCTAATGATGTATAGACAGTCATCAGCCATGGGTAGCCTCATGTATATTTTGATACAACACATCGATTTTAGATAGAAATGTTAGTAAAGATAGAAGAATAAGAAGAATAAGATGGATGGATGGAGGATCCACACAAGTTCACATTATTATTGATGATGATGATTTGCATTGCTAGGAGTTGGGATTTTCAAAGGGCCAATTTCTTTATGTTTGATAACACACATAGGTACGATGCATCAAGGTATAAAGGACCAGGATGGCATTGTACCTAGTGTGATGGACTTTGACTCGACAATCAGATAGGAATATTATTGTTCACACTTAGCATATATACTTCGTTCAGGATATAGTTCATACATTCTAAATATCTCAGGGCAAAACACAAGAAAGAAAGCTTTCCTATGTGGCCAACAAGATACCTAAAATATCCTCCCTACAAACCAAACAAAACATGCACAACTAAGTTATTTTACAAGCGTATCCCACAAGCATAGCAGATAAAAATATAATGATCATTGCCCCATTCCTTTCTCTCTAAACCTGTTTTGTTTAGGCATCATCGAGAGGTCCTTGGAATGAGCACAAAATAAGATAAGTCTAAAAAGACCAAGAAAAAGTAAACAAACAAGCTAATGTTCTTCATACTGCTAGCCAAGGCTAAACTATTGTGGAGTACCTGATGCTTATGTCCATCGTAGGAAAGCTTCATCCTAGGACATGTAGTGATCAGGGTTTTGGTGAGACTGATTGAGTGATAAGCTATTGATACTTTGAGTTGACCAACTTGCTTGCTTACTGACTTAGGCTTGAGACTTTGATGATTAGGGTGTTCACTTTGGAACCTGCTAAACTTTCTTCCGACTGAATCACCAAAGGGTGAAAGCGATGATTGACTTATTATGAGTGATGACAATCACGGGTGAAAGTGAGATGAAATGGATGCACCATTTCGGATTTTTAGATATTTTGAGGCTGTTTTTGGTATTTTCACATTTTTCAATGTTTTTGGATTTTGTGTCTTGGGGGCCGATCAAGGATGGCCTTGCCTACATTTAAGCTCAAAGACGATGTAGTTCAAATGACAAAAAATTGACTTGATGATAAGATGGACAAATGGGTTGCCATTTTATTGTCTAAAGGACTGACTTAAGATGCAGACTGGATGGGAAAATGGATTGCCAATGCGACGGACGCCTAAAGGACTGACCTAAATGTGAAAAAGATAAGCAAACGAATGCCATTGCGATGGACGCCTAAATATATGGGCAAATGGATGCCAATGCAACGGATGCATAAGGACTGACCCTAACTGTCTCGGGGGATGATCAAAGATCAACCTTGCCTCATCAAGCTCAGAGACGACGTAGTTCGACAAGGTGAAAGACTGACAAGACTTAATGATGATTTTTGAAGATTTTTTGATATTTTGACATGTTTTTGGATTTTTTGAATGATTTGGATGTTTTTGGATTTTTTGATGGATTTTGACAATTTGGATGTGATATGTGATGACAATATCAATGCTTTATTTTGGGATTTTGTTAAAAACCAAGCTTAATGTTGATCAATCAGATTGATGAATCGATAGTTTGACTAAGTGTGTTAAGTCAAACAACAATGATAATGCACTTGTAAATTCCAGGAAGTTGTGTTATCCCTGAGTAAACTCGTACAAAAAGGATAATTTGGCTAGGTGTGTTAAGTTGAACAAGGTGATTATGGATTTGATAATTTGGATATGTGTGTAAAGCCAAACAAAGTGATGATAATGAACTTGTAAACCCAAGGAAGTTGTGTTATCCTAGAGTAAACTCGTGCACAAGATGATAGTTTGACTAAATGTGTTAAGTCAAACAAGGTGATAATTGATTGGATTCAATTGATCAAGATTGATGAAGCTTGATTTGGAACAAAATTGTTTTGATGATTTTGATGTGACGCTGAATGTGTGCATTAGATGCGAGTGATATGAATTGTTGGATTGATGTTCGACAAAAGATAGAGCATGATAAGGAATGTCTTCTTGTCAAAATATACCATGGGCTAGTGATTTGGATTCGTGCTCTCAAATGATTTAACCAATTTGATTTCATGTTTGCCAATGTTTGGATCACCACATAAGTTAGATGATAAATATCAAGATTTATTCTCAAAGCAAGATGTAAATATCTGCCCCCAGTGTCTAACAATGTATGGAATGCCATGGGTGGAATCTTGGATTCTTGGATAGACAGATGGATGATTTGATATGGATTATCTTATGATAAGATAAGTTATTCAAACATAGGATGCTCATTTGGATAATGCTTCAAGGCTCAAATAACATTGGGTAGGATGGGATCAATGAAAATGACCCATGTCAAGATCCTTTCCATAAACAAGTGTAAAATATGCACCAAGTTTTCATTAAGATTAAGATAAATTGGAGTATGGTTGTAGATGGATGAAAATGGATTGGATAAAGTGTTCATGGATGAACGGATATATGTTGGCTTTATTATGGATGCGATAAGATGTTTTCTCCTGAACTGATGCACATAGATGCTCAATTCTACATATGACGCCTGTTTGCCAGGTTTTCATCATGGTACTTGCACAAAGCGCCGCCCACGCTGTTTTCACTATAGGACAATTTTTTTCTTTACTGTTTTCAATCCATTTTTTTGAATTTTTTTTTTTTTTGGATTTTTTTATTTTTTATTTTTTTGTTGTCACCAAGATGCCTGTTTGCCAGGTTTTCATCAAGGTGACCATCTTTTCAGGACATTTTTCTGATTTTTTGTATTTTCTAAGAGATTTTAAGCTGATGTTGAACCACCTAGTGGTGCTAATGTTGATGCTTCTGCCATAATGTGCCATCGATATCCCGCGTGAAGAAGCTACTTTGTCAAGGCATGTGCACTTGAAAGCATCTTTTGGGATCCTGGATCTGCTTTGCTGATATCGGAGTTAACTTGGTCTCTGTGCATACATCGCTATAGATTGCCTTCTAAATCCTTATGATGAAGGGTGACTGCCAATAGATGGTCAATGTGAGAATTGGATATCATGTGTGGAGGTGTGGATGGAGTGTGTTTAGGGATAAAAGATGGATTGGTTGACAGTTTGGAGCCTTTGATTCTCCAAACTTGGGAAGATGAGCAATAATGAGTGAATATGGAAGTGTGCATGGAATTAGGACCAACTACTTGATACACTTTGTATGTTGCTTGAGAAACTTGCTTTTTCCTTTCTGGACATCTTTGATGGATACTTGCCCCTTTTTTATTTTGCCCCATAGTTTCTTTGACTAATGGAGTTTGATAGGGATAATATTTCTTTGAATTCTTTGGTATCCATACGTATTTGATTTTTCCTTCATGCTTCGCTACTTTTTCCTTGATAACATTCTTCATGCTTCGATTAAAATATTTCTTTTGACGTTGATCCCAATTTGTGGATGGGGTGATGGGTGGATGAAGATTCACGGTGTGGCGGGTAGTAGTATTGGCATTGGTTTCATCATAAGGATTCTTCTTGCTCCCTATGTTGACGTTTACTTGAGACAAAGTTTCCCCCAATATGGTGATAATAGCACCTTTGTTCTTTGACTCTCCTTGTTTTGAGATGCCTTGTTCAGAATGCATTCTCTGACGAATGACCTTTGTCAATGATGTTATTCCAATTTGCTGCTTTGTTCACTCTGGAATATCCTATTCATTCTGACCTGTTTCCTTGAGTGGATAATGTTGGATATCTTCATATATGATGTCCTTAGTCTGAATTTGGGATATATATGATCTTGATGTTGACAATTCAGTTTGACTGTAGGAACCAATAACCTGCCCTTTTGTGCAATAATGTCAGGAGTAAAATAATCCTGTTCTGAATGAAGACCATCTACGTGTCCATCCAAGGAAAGCATCTCATGGGTGGATGGAGGAGTATGTGCTATGTGGATGTGATCATTATTTGTGACATCTTGTAGGAGAGTGGCCATTACCTCATTGTAGTATCTTGCATATAAAAATTCTTGATCTTGATTAATGTCGAAATTGCTTTCAACATGCTTTGGATCAAGTTCTTGACATGGGTCAATTTCAAAGGATGTATTTCTTTCAAAGGGTTCTTGGACATCGTCATAAGGCATGGGAAGTGGATCAATATCCTCTTGATCTTTGAGTGGACTTGGATCAAATGGTGAGTTGACAATTTCTTCAATATCTATAACCATGAGGTCAAAGGATGTCAATATGTCTTGGAAAGGTCCATTGCTAGACTTTGGTGAAAGATATTGATCATTCTTTTGAATAAATTCTTGAGATATTTCCTCTAACTCGTTAGGTGATGTAGAGACATTTTCAACATTATCATTGGTCAAAGGATCTTGATCATCATTTTTGAATGATTGTGATGGGAATCAGTTGCAAGCTTTGTTGTGGGAGTAAGGCTTGTGTTTTCTACTGAGCCAACAATGCTTGTTGTTGGTCATGCTATTGTTGTGCCAACAATGCTTGTTGTTGGGCTTGCTGTTGAGCTGGTTGTTGATGGATTGTTTGCAATAATGCCTTGAATTGTATTTTCTCTTGTTGAGCCTGGTGCTGGGCTTGAGCTTGTTGGGCTACTTGATCCGCTTGTTTTTGCTGAGCAGCTAGCTGTGTAGCTTGTTGTGCTTGGAGTTCCTTTTTACGGGAAGCTTCTTGAGCGACTTACAACATGATGGAGAATGAATTGGGTGTGTTGTGTTTTGGCGGTGGTGGCGGTGGTGGTGGTGGTGGGTTGGGGATGGTGTTGATTGTTGGGATTGCTTGGATGGTTGCCACCTGTTGTTGTGATATCGATGGCAAGATGGGATGATTTGGTATGATAGGTTGATTTAGGTAACTTTGATTTTTCATGGTGTTACCTTGACTTGAATCAACATATGGAGTTGCCAATATACTGCCAAGATTTTGAACAACATTAGGGGGATTTGAAAGCATATCTATCCCAAAGTTCACCAAGTATGGATTTGAAATGGTCATGTTTGGTAAAGTTGCACCTGGTATGTATGGATTTTGTGGGATAATATTGTTTGGAAAACTCATACATTGAGCGTTTGGTTGATAGATTTGCAAATTTGGACTTGGATTTAAATCTACCAATGGGAAAAGTGTTCCAAACTTTAGATTAGGCATGCTCACATTCATTGTACTTTTGAGGTTTGGAAGAGATAATGATGCCATGTATAAATGTGAGTTTCGATAATCAATTGGCATTGGAAGACTTGGATAGTTTGGTTGAATCCAATTGCTCATGATGCATGGATCAAGTTTATATTCCATGTTCCTCTTGTGTTGTGATCTTGTTGCGAGAGTGAACCTCTAAGGTGCTTAGGACCAATGATGAGATGGAGGATGAAAGGGGTGAATGATATGGGTGATTGAACTTCTAGGAACTTTGGATCAATGCTAGACTTTAGGAATTGATTTGATTTGATTTTTAATGGATAGTTTGACTAGGTGTGTTAAGCCAAACAAGATGATGGTGAATTTGTAAACCCTAGGAATTTGTGTTATCCTAGGGAAAACTCGCATAAGAGAACGAATTGGCTAAGTGTGTTAAGCCAATCAAAGTGATCATGAACTAGTAGACCTTAGGAATTTGTGTTATCCTAGAGGCAAATTTGTTCAAGAAGATTGATAATTTGACTAGGTGTGTTAAGTCAAACAAGGTGATGTTGATTTTCCAAAAGTCTAGCATAAGGATGTTTCCAAGGTTCCAAAAAGTTGTTGGTGAGATGGAAATTTGATTGATGTTTGGATGGATGAAGTGATGATTTTGATCCTAGATGACCCTATGAGGACCTACTTACAAGACCAAGGTAATGAAGAACATGCTTTTCCCTAAAAGAAAATCAAACCAAAAGATCAATGTTCGCATGGAAACCATATGACCCAAAAGGGACCAAACACATGTGTGGTTGAATTTGTCTTTTATCTTGTTTAGATCCGGTTCTTTTTACCACAAACACTTTCTTGATTAGCTTTTCCAAACTGAATGTCCAATGTCCTAATTTTCTTTCATCCCACAAAGTGCATTATGCGGAAATCAAGGAAATCAAGGCAAAGGTTTCCTAATGTTTAACCTTGTTGGAAACAAATGATGATGGAATCCAAGCACTTAGAAACCTCTAAGGATATGATCCTTAGGGAAAACAAGAGTGTTTAAATTCGTCAAAGGTATTTGTTTCCCACAAGGGGTTTGAAATTTGAAGGTCTTGTGAATGTTTATTTTCAAATGTTTTGGAGACCAAGAAATGTATTTTTCCAAGCAATTTTTACAATCTTAGGATGATGAGGCAATATCTTGTTGGGTTCCCACTTGGATAAATCCAACTGCGCATATCTTGTGTGAATGGCTAAATGCTTGACCACACTAGCTCCCCTCCACGACACTCACTTATTCAGGTCAGCCAAGCATTAGTACCCATGAATCTCCCATGGCATACTTTCCATTTCCACAACAAGACCGCATGTATAATGTGGGGCGGCTTCAAAGGACATAACCTTTTGCACCAATAAGATAGACAAGGTTTTGGATTTTTTCTAAACAAAGGGTTCTAATTCGAGCATTCTGTTCATGGAGGATTATCCAACATCGGCAAGAGTCTATTGTTGTCCATCTCATCGGAATAATCCTCGTGATATTGGCCTTTGTTCCAATATCCACACTTATATCCCGGGTGGAAGTCGCTTGGCTTTAACGTGTTCCCGGTTGGGTCGTTCCCTTGGGTGATTACTTTTTCCCACAAGGCAGGCCCTCTAAGTTAACAAAAGCGAGCTAACATATCCCGTCATTCACACAACCCTTGTTGAAAAACAAAGGGGAGAACCTCCGTAATATATCATGCTCACACTTGCATATTTTGTTCAATTTTAAGTGCCCAAATCAAATGTGGAGGCAATATTTTTGACAAGTTAATATCATTAAAATGCTTTTGATTCTCAAGATCGCTATAAATCATGAGAGAAGCGCATACGCATTTTAATGATGTTAATTTGTTAAAAAGTTTGCAAAACATAAAAGACACATGTTCAATTTTATCCTTCAAAACAATGATGAGCTCATTTTAGAAGCACCAAAATGAAATGTGAAGTTTGTCTTGTCCAATTTTAAATCCAAATTGAAAACTAGTAAGTATCTAAAATTCTTTTTAGCCCCTTGGCAACTTTTGAAAGGAAATTTGACTTTGTTAATTTTAGAACCCAAAGTAAAACTAGTGTCCTAAAATCAAAGAACTTATCAAATCCTTTATAGAGTGTTAAATAACACTTTAGTGTTTTAAAAACACTTTGTACAAAGCAAACATGTTTTCATAAAGAAAGATTACTTGTTCTTTTTAATCTCAAAGTAAATTTAGTGTCCTAAGAGCATGAAAGTAAACAAATCCTTGGAAAGGGATTATAATTTCTCCCAAAGTTTTAAAAAACACTTGTTACAATGATGTCATAATTTTTTATTCTTTCATTTTCATGCTCCATGATCCTTTAAAACCTGCAATACAAGCTTCAAATATTATATAAAATCAAGACATAAGAAGATATGAGGGTTAGATAAAATATTAAGCATATAAACCCTAAAATTTAGACCAAGTTTCATTGTGTTTTGACATTAGGTGAAAGTTTGAAGATTTTAACTCTATTTAAATTGAAAAACACTTGCACCATTGGATACCTTATGAAATTCTACTCCATTTAAAAAAAAAAAGCTTTGAAAAAGACTAAAAAATGACCAAGATACGGCCATTTTAAAAATGGGTGAAAAATCAAAAAATATATGCGGCGCCCTTTGGGAGCAGCGCTATTTGCAAGTGTGGTGCTATATAGCACCACGCAGTGCTCTTTGGAATAGGTGTGGTGCTATATGGCACCACACGGTTCTCTAAGTGTGGCACTTTGTGGAAATAGTGAGCGCAAGTGCGGCGAAGTTAGCGGGTGCGGCGGAGTTTGGAATTAGGTGGTGCAATATAGCACCGCACTTGCAAATGTGGTGCAATACAAGGCCGTAGACCTGTAACCTAAAAAAAAATGAAAAAACAGTAGATTTTTTTTTTTAAATATGATTTTAATTCGAGATTTTCCCTCCTTCTAGTGCCAAAATGTGAAACCCAATTTGATACCTGCATAAACAAAGCAAACAAACATGTTATTAGATCATATGCAAGGTAAAACAAGGATTCCCCATGAAATCCATTTACAAAACTTAAAATAGGAAAAAATGAAGAATAAAATATGAAACAGCATGTAAATCCTAATTAAGTGAGCAAACTAGAGATCCCATGGGGGAATTGGTGCCAATGAAGTGTTGCAATTGGCCCTTTCCCAACTCCTTTCTGTGATTGTTGATGATTGATCCACTTGATGATGAAGAACAATGATGTGTTCTTGAGAAAACCTACAATAACTTATCTACGATCTTGCTTTGAGGATGAAGTTGAGTAGAATAAGTTTACTCAAGATGTGGATGTTTGAATGAGAGGAAGAGTCTCTCATTTATAGATTTCCAAAAAGGAAGAGAGAGGTATCTAGATGAATGTGGGATCATTCAACACCCAATGGTCAAGTGCCACTTGTCAAGATGTGAATGGTTGAGGAATGAGCACATTTTGGTCAATGTCCATGATAAATGCCTTTGGATTCAAATTTGAATTTTGAATGCGACATGTGAGAGGGAAAGAGAAATGAAGTTAATGTCACTTGGCTCAATGCACAAGGACATGTAAGAGGCATTGAATGCCTTGTTGGAAGGACCAAGCCCATTTGAATTTTGAATTCAAATTGAAGGAATATTCCCTTTTGATGCTGTGTGAGAGAAAATAGATGATTTAATAAATCAAAGTATTTGATTTATTGTGCAAGTTGCATTCTCTAGAGAATTTTAGTGAAATGGATTAACTTAATCAATGTTTTGATTAATTTAATGAAGAGGTGATGTGACAATTTAGACTTAAATTTATGAATTGATTTAAATCAAATTGAGAGGAAGGGTTTAATTAAATAAATGATTTTGATTTATTTAATTAAGAAGGAATATGTTAGATTAAATTAAATAATGTTTAATTTATTTAATTTAATAAAAGCACTTTAGATAATTTAATCAAATAAAATAATTTATTTAATTAAACAGAGATGTAAGGTTAATTAAATTAAATTGATTAATTTAATCAGAGGAGGTGATAGACTTAATCAGATAAATAATGATTCATTAGATTAAGGGATAGAATTATGATGAAATGTTGAGAGTGTGATTCTGGAGGAAATGTCATTATTAATCAGGATCAAGTGTGTCAGATCGAATTGTATATTTTCCATGTCTACAGGACCCTTAAGGGACCAATCTGGTGGAACGTAGCTCGAAGTGATTCCACATGTTTCAGTGCAAAAAAGACCATTCCTAGCATAAACATACCTCTTTGGACGCATTGGAGCAGTTAGTTTGGTCACATGAGTTGTAGAGCGAAAGTTGCACCACTTTGCAACTTTGCATTGCTTGAATTTGACACTTTTTCCATCAACTGAAAATTCACCGCCACAAGAAAACCACTCTGAGATAGCCAAAACTGAAAGAGGTTTTTGTAGAGGGACCCAACACAATCCTTTAGGATCAAATAAGAAGTTTCTAAGAATCATGGTATCTGAGTAATAGCATGTTGAAGTTTGCATCCATTTTGCACTTTGGACCCTTAAGGGATCAATCCAGTGGAACATAGCTCAGAGTGATTCTGCGTGTTTCGGTGTGAAAGAGGACCATGAATAGTTTAAACATACCTATTTGGATGTGTTGGAGTATTTTTTTTGGTCACATGAGTTGCAAAGTGAAAGTTGCACCACTTTGTAACTTTGCACTGCTTGAATTTGACACTTTTTTTATCAAGTGAAAATCCGTCGCCATTGGAAAACCACTCCGAAATAGCCAAAACTGAGAGAGGTTTTTGTATATGGGCCCAACACAATCCTATAGGATTAGATGAGAAGTTTCTAAGTGTCAAGGTATCCGATTAATAGCATGTTGAATTTTGTAGCCATTTTGCACTTTGGAGCCTTAAGGGATCGATCTGGTGGAACGTAGCTCAGAGCGATTCCGCGTGTTTTGGTGCAAAAGAAGACCATCCATAGCGTAAAAATACCTATTTAGATGTTTTGGAATAGTCTTTTTGGTTACACGAGTTGTAGAGAGAAATTTTCACCACATTGTAACTTTGCACTGCTTGCATTTGATGCTTTTTCCATCAAGTGAAAATCCGCCGCCATGAGAAAACCACTCTAGGATAGCCAAAACTGAGAGAGGTTTTTGTAGAGGGGCCCAATAAAATCCTATAGGATTAGACGAGAAGTTTCTAAGCATCATGGTATCCAAGTAATAGCATGATGAATTTCGCAACCATTTTGAACTTTGGACCCTTAAGGGATTGATCCGGTGGAATGTAGCTCAGAGCGATTCTGCGTGTTTTGATGCAAAACAAGACCATGCCTAGCATATTTACCTATTTGTATGTTTTGGATCAGTTATTTTGGTCACATGAGTTGTAGAGCGAAAGTTGCACCACTTTGCAACTTTGCACTGCTTGAATTTGACACTTTTTCCATCAAGTGAAAATTCGCCACCACGGTAAAACCACTCTGAGATAGCCAAAACCGAGAGAGGTTTTTTTAGAGGAGGATAATGTGATCTTATAGGATTAGACAAGAAGTTTCTAAGCATCACGGTATCTAAGTAATAGCATGCTGAAGTTTTCAGCCAATTTAGACTTTGGACCCTTAAGGGATCGATCCGGTGGAACATAGCTCAGAGTGATTTCATGTGTTTCGGTGTGAAAGAGGTTCATTAATAGCATAAAAATACCTATTCAAATGTGTTAGAGTAGTTAGTTTGGTCACACAAGTTGCAGAGAAAAATTTGCACCACTTTGCAACTTTGCGCAACTTGAATTTGACACTTTTTCCATCAAGTGAAAATCTACCGCCATGGGAATTCCACTCCGAGATAGCCAATACCGAGAGATTTTTTTCTAGAGGGGCCAAACACAATCCTTTTGGATCAGACGAGAAATTTTTAAGTGAAATGTAATTATTTTTATGTGGTTTGTGTTGCTGCCCTTATAGATTTTGATGGAAAAGGGCATGAAAACTGAGGTTTCACCCTAGGGTTTGATAAAATAGTGCATGTAGAGGTTGGATGATTGTATTTTGAGTTTTTTCAAGTGATTTTAAGAAGGTCTGAGATAGTGGCATGTTCTGGTAAGGTGTGGAACCATTCCTTTCAATAAACCCTCCTTATACTAGCATAAAATAAGGGTTTTGGTTTGGCATAGTGGAGTGAGTTTGTCCTAAGAAAAATTGCAAATCTGAGGGTTTCGATACATGATAGTTGCTGCCTCAACAAGTTAATGGGGTTCTTGAATGTTTAAAGGTATGTTCCTTTTTTTCTTGAATTCCCTTGCACAAATAAACACACACACACACACACACCTAGAACATCCTAATTTGACCTCACATGATTTATATTGCTTCTCTAATAACCAAATGACCTCTTTGAGACTTTGAATACATTAAATATGACCTTTACATGACCTTTTCACATTTTTTACATTTCAAAATTCAATTTTTGCAAATTTTCTTATTGAAGGCATTTATAGAACAAGGTGCTACTGCACCAAACATAAACTCCAAAATTACAATATTTGAGTAAATCTCATTATGTAAGTAAATATCATTACAATGCCTTAGGTAATTCATTCTCACATATATTTTACAATGTCACTCATACATGCTATATTCTCTTTAAATTTCTTCATCATAGGTGCTCATTATGAGGTTAACTTCAATTGAGTAACTTCAGATTCCCTCGCTAAGCTTCACATGCTCTTTATAATGGCTTTAAATCAAATTGAGATTTTTCAAGATCATCAAAATAAGGTTGTTGCATTGCTTTTTTGGTTAAAATTCTCTTTGATGGCTCATAAATCAACTTTTTTTGCAATGAGAGATCAATCAATCTTTAGTAGTTTACTTACAAGTATGCAAAGTGAGAGAAAAAGAAAGAGCATCCAAAATGGAAATGAAATAAAAATAGATGGAAGGAACTTATAGATAGGCATGCAGGTATCACAACTTAGTCACTCCTAGTCACACATCTTCATTGGGAATTCCAACATACCTACTGCACACAACACCTCTCATGAATAGAGTAAGTTGAAATTTCAGATGCTCTTATAATGTCTACATCATAGCTGCTCATGATAAGGTTACCTTCAAATGAATAACTTGAAATTCCCTCACCAAGATTTGCACAAACTTTTATAATGGCTTAAAATCATGATTGATATTTTTCAAGATCATCAAAATAAGGATGTTGCATTGCTTTTCTGGCTAACATTCTCTTGGATGGCTCATATATTTGGATTTTTTGCAAGGGGACACCAATCACTGTTTAGTATATTACTTACAAATATGAAAAGTAAAATAAGATGATAGAATTGGAATCAAAAAAATTAATGTGCATAGAAGTATAAATTAATAAGAACCAATGTGCATATACTTGCAAATTAATCCAACGAACCATCCGGGTTTTCTCTACTCTTAATTGTGTCAAGTATTGCCTCATGGTCAGACTCACGGACCTTCTACAAGGTCTTCTTCAAAGATCTACCCCCATATTTGGTCAAGAAAACATTGGATGCCACACCAAGGTTTGAGTAATGAAGAATATTACGATGCATGCCAAACTCCTGAAATAGCCAATGTTTAACACTCGAATGTGGGTACCTTCTAAGCCATGTTCTAGTAACCAAAAATGAGCCTATAGGGTATTCGATGTTTTCTCCATCTATAACTAGGGCCTCCAATTTATTTTTGGCCTCAACATGACAACACAAGTAATAGTTTGTTCCCTCTTCACTGTCTTCATCTGCAATAATTGCATAAACATGCCCTGCATTGATATGTGCAGAAAATATCTTGAAATTTGTCAACATTATGAATACATTACAAAGTAAGATAACGATATGGAATTTCAACAACTAAGAAAGTAGATATATCACCTGGTTGAACTAGATATGATACATGGTCAAAGTCAACTAATTATTCCATCTGTGTTAGTTCCAATGCCATTGGAGGGTGATACGTGTGAAGTGGACTAAGATAACTTGTCAACCATATGTCAACCCACTCCCCTAACTCACAATCATTCTAGGCTTGCATTGTACATGAAGAACAAAAGCATGCCATCTTTCGTGTATCGATACTCCATGAACCTGCATTTGAGCTAAGGAAAGAGTCTACCTCACTTGATCATGTTAGTGTACAATAGTCCTCATATGGTGCAATGTTAGTATCATCCATCAACCCAAAAAATCTACGAACTGAAGACGTGCCTTCATTACCTGGACCCATCAAATCATTACACCACTCGACGATTGATTTTGCATCTATCAACTTTGCACTATCTTTATACTTTAACTCTTCTCGTGCTAATGCTCTTTTCACACATGCTATTGCACCATCATGCTCTCCCTTTCCATGTCTTGCCTCACAAAATTTCCATATATGTTGAACACCTGTAATTACATGCATCCTACACAAACCAATAGAACATACGAGAGTTCTTGAACTATGTTGCATAGTTATCAGACCATATTATATGTCAGTTGTATTTTATTCCCCTCTGAGCCAAACCACTATAGAAGATTTGGAAGCAACCTTGCATGAACTCTGGAGAATGTGTGCGATCATCAGTAATGTAAAAGTGGTACTCCCTCAATACCTTCCTTGGTCATTTGTACTATCAAATGCATGAATGAATGCTATGTGCACAAATATCAAAACCTATGTGGAGTTGTAATATTGTGACTACACTTCATGTTGTGGTTGTAGAGTGTACTTCTCCACAAATTCAACCACTGATACTATGCTTCCAACTAGAAAGGTGTCCTTACATAGCTTGAATTGTGTGTCCAACCATCGGGCTCTATGGGTATGCATTGCAACTCAGATAATATATTGTCATGAAACATGGACATAAACTGGTACACTAGAATCTTCTCAATAACCAAATCACACCTTTTTTTCTTGAGACCCATCTTTTGTATTATATGCCACTGTTTTATACTTCCTGAACTCTACTAGTTTTTGTTCCACCTCATTTGTGCTTTCCATATGTTGACATACTGGCATACACTAGAAGCCACCGCAATGCTCACATGAACCATCCAAACATGTTGTCTTGTAGAATATCTGGTCATCCTCTATTTCACATAAATTTTTTGATAAGAACTCTCTTGAAGATTTTTGTGGGGCTTCTATGCCAAAATCCTACAAAACATCATTAGTATGCAAATCTAAACATATAGAACGATAAAAATTATAATGGTTAGAAAATTCAATATGTAGTCTACAACAAGAAGTAGTGTGTGTGTGATTTATCTTGACATAAAAAGGTTTAAGAATTTCAAACAATCTTTGAGAAATACTAATTTGAGGATAATCATTTTCAATTTTTTGAAAAAATTAGGTTTGAGTCATATCCAAAAAATTCTTTGGATGTTGCTCCCGATTCCGACTACCAATTCTCCTTCTTACCACATCCCTTTGATTTAGAGATGGCCTTGTGTTATTCTTCCAATACTATTCAATTAGTGTTCTCAAGGCTTCAACAACTTCTTTATCTTTTGGTGACAGTCTCCCTGAGAATGCCCATAATTCATTTGAATAATTTCCCTCAATTCTTCACCACCTTTGAATGGATCTTGATATTATTTTTATACTAATTCCTATGTGTTCACTCATCCTTTTAATGAGACAAGCTCTCTTTGTTTGATAGCTTACCAAATTCGATGTAATGAAACATCGAGTGACATTAATATCCTTTGAGCGTGAGGTCTTACTCACACTCTCATAAGCATTCATTAGATTCTTCACAATAGTGTCTTCATTCGATGCATTCGATGTTCCTATACTTTACACCTCGCATCATTTCAACAAATAGTTGACATCTTGCAGTCTCATTTAGTCTTTCAAATATTTTTTCCCAAATCTTTTCATCATATCTTCTACAAGTGTGTGTTGAAATCTTACCTTCCATGTGCTACAAAATCTCATCATCAATATTAATCAAATACTTTGGCTTTCTATGCAAAATTCTAGGTGGTGTTCTCCTAGGTACATACATCTCAACATTAGGAATTTCATTAATATTTAAATGAGATGGGATAGATTGTGTACCTTCGATTGAGGGTGGAGACGAATACATACCTTGAGGTTCACATGGGGATGATGGCATACCTTCTTCGTTAAATTTGAGTGATAATGTAATCTCAACTTGAGATGTGTTGGATGGTGTCCAACATTACTCACTTGAGGTAGATGGTGTCCCTCCACATTCACTTGCACTAGATGGTGTTCATCCATACTCACTTTTGCTAATAGTTACATATGTTGGGGGAGTTGAGTTTGAAGGGAAATAAGATAAATATCATGTAAGTTACAATCATAATGAGTGTAATGGAATTGTGAGTGTTTGATAAGTTTGTGGTGTAGGAGAACCTTGACAATCTATGCTTCCATTTTGAAATTTGATTCAATTTTGGGTATCTCCATGTCGTAATAGGGTCATTAAGACATTTTCCATGTATGGGAATCATTAGGAGGTTTAAAATGTACATTGAAAACGTAAGGTTATAATGACAAACAAAATTGAAAGCAAGCCATAATAGAATGAAAGAAAATATGTAAAGACTTCACATACCTAAAAAACTAGACTTTCAAATGGAGTAGTTTAACCCAATTATGTAGGCTTAGCTTCTTATTTCTTCAAACTCCACAACAATTTGACTTGTTCAAAATTTTGTTCACCTCCAATATTCAATTGTATATCAGTTTTCAATGGAATTCAAACTTCAATTGATATTATATGTCTTTCAATATGGAAACTCTTCTATTTCATGCAAATGTGGTAGAAATATCAAGGAAAAGGTGATGGAATGTGAAAAACATGCTAGCCCACTTCACAACATCATCAAAAGGATACTTTTTGTTGGAGCACACGTAGAACTAGGAGAATATGTAGACTGTGGGCCTTGACATCATGGGTATACTCAAATTTTTAATCATTTTTAGTGGAATAAAAAATGTGCCCACGTTATAAGGCAAGCACATTATTTCTTCCTAAAATGGTAGCATCTCTACTTCTTCAAAACACGCACGCATTATATGAAATATGGTTTTCTTAATATATTTCTTTTCTGCCTCTTTGTCTAAGAGGGAGAGAGAGGGAGGGAGGAAGAGAGAGAGAGAGAGGAGGAAGGGAGAGAGGGATGGAGAGGGAGAGGGTTAGAAAGAGATAGTGGGATATATGGAGGGAGAGGGAGAGAGGAATAGTGGGAGAGAAAGAGAGAGTGGAAGAGAAAGAGGGAGAGAGAGGAAGGGAGGGAAAGGTAGGGAGAGAAAGAGAGAGTAGGAGAGAAAGAGAGAGAGAGAGAGAGGGAGGGAGGGAGATGGTAGGAAGGGGGAGAGAGGGAGGGAGAGGGAGGAGGAGAGAGAGGGGTTATAAAGAGATAGTGGGAGAGATGAAGATAGATAGGGAGGGGAGAGGGGGGAGAGTGGGAGAGAAAAAAGAGAGTGAGAGAGGGAGGGAGAGGGAGGGGGAGAGAGTGAGGGAGAGGGAGAGTGGGAGAGAAAGAGAGTGTGGAGAGAAGAGAGAGAGGGAGGGAGAGGGAGGGAGAGGAACAAGGTTAGAAAGAGATAGTGAGAGATATGAAGATAGATATGGAGGGAGAAAGGGGAGAGTGGGAGATTGGGAGAGAAAGAGAGATTGGGAGAGAAAGAGAGAGTGGGAGAGAAAGAGGGAGAGAAAAAGAGGGAACGAGGGAGGGAGGGAGGGAGAGGGAGAGAGGAAGTGTGGGAGAGAAAGAGAGAGTGGGAGAGAGTGAGAGAGAGGGGGAGGGAGAGATGAAGATAGATAGGGAGGGAGAGGGGGGGAGAGTGGGAGAGAAAGAGGGAGACAGATATTGGGAGAGAAAGAAAGAGTGGGAGAGAAAGAGGGATAGGGAGGGAGGAAGGGAGGGAGGGAGAGTGAGGGAGGGAGGGATAGGGAGAGAGGAAGAGTGGGAGAGAAAGAGAGAGTGGGAGAGAAAGAGGGAGAGGGAGAGTGGGAGAGAAAGAGATAGTGGGAGAGAGAGAGAGAGGGAGGGAGGGGCAGACTAAGAGAGAGAGAGAGAGAGGGTAGATGGTTAACCTCAACCCTTAAACCCTTAAACCCTAAACTCTAAAACCCTCTACCCTCTACCCTCAATCCAATACTCTCTACCCTAAACCCTAATCCCTTAACCCCTATAACATCTTAATCCCTCAAACCTCAACCTTCAACCTTTAAACCCTAATCCCTCAACCCCTATACCCTCTACTCTATAACCTCTTAATCCCTCAACCCTAAACCCTCAAACCCTAACCCTCTACCCTCTACCATCTACCCTAATCTCCCAAACCTTAAACCCACATAGTAAACTCTCTAACCTAATCCCTCAACCCTCTTGACCCTTAATCCCTCAACCCTCAACCTTCAACATTTAAACCCTAATCTTGCAACCCCTATACCCTCTTAATTCCTCAACCCTCAATGCTCATCCCTCAAGCCTCAACCCTTCAACCCTAATCCCTCAAAACCTATACCCTCTTAATCTCTCCACCATAAACCGTCAACCATTAAACCCTAATCTCTCAACCCCTATACCCTCTACTTTATAACCTCTTACTCCCTCAATCCTAAATCCTAAACCCTTAAACCCTAACTCGTAAACCCTCTACCCTCTACCGTCAATCCTCTACCCTATACCCTCAACCCTAATCCCCCGACCCTTAAACCCACTTAGTAAAATATCTACCCTAATCCCTCAACCCTCTTGACCCTTAATCCCTCAACCCTCAACCCTCAATATTCAACCTTTAAACCCTAATCCTCCAACCCTTATACCCTCTCAATTCCTCAACCCTCAACCCTTCAACCCTAATCCCTCAACCCCTATACCCTCTTAATCCCTCAACCCTAAACCCTCGACCCTTAAACCCTAATATCTCAACCCCTATACCCTTTACTCTATAACCTCTTAATCCCTCAGCCCTAAACCCTAAACCCTTAATCCCTAACCTGTAAACCCTCTACTGTCAATCCTCTACCCTCTACTCTCAACCCTCAACCTTCAACCTTCAACCTTTAAGCCCTAATCCCACAACCCTTATACCCTCTTAATTCCTCAACCCTCAACCCTTATTCCTCAACCCTCAACCCTTCAACCCTAATCCCTCATCTCCTATACCCTCTTAATCCCTAAACCATGAACCCTGAACCCTGAACCCTTAAACCCTAATATCTCAACCCATATACCCTCTACTCTATAACCTCTTAATCCATCAACCTTAAACCCTAAACCCTTAAATCCTAACTCGTAAACCCTCTACCCTCTACCCTCAACCCTAAACCCTAATCCCCCAACCCTTAATCTCACTTATTAAAATCTCTACCCTAATCCCTCAACCCTCTTGACCCTTAATCCCTTAACCCTCAACCTTCAACCTTTAAACTATAATCCCACAACCCCTATACCCTCTTAATTCCTCAAACCTCAACCCTTATCCCTCAACCCTTATCCCTCAACCCTCAACCCTTCAACCCTAATCCCTCAACCCATATACCCTCTCAATACCTCAAACCTCAACCCTCAACCCTTAAAACCTCATCTCTCAACCCCTATACCCTCTACTCTGTAACCTCTTAATCCCTCAGGCCTAAACCCTTAAACCCTAACCCATAAACCCTCTACCCTCTACCGTCAATCCTCTACCCTCTACCATCAACCCTAATCCCCCAACCCTTAAACCCACTTACTAAACTCTCTATCCTAATCCATCAACCCTCAACCTTAAACTTTTAAACCCTAATCCTGCAACCCCTATACCCTCTTAATTCCTCAACCCTCAACCCTCAACCCTTCAACCCTAATCCCTCAACAAATATACCCCCTTAATCCCTCAACCCTCAACCATCAACCCTTAAACCCTAATATCTCAACCCCTATACCCTCTACTCTATAACCTCTTAATCCCTCAACCCTAAACCTTAAACCCTTAAACCCTAACCCTCTACCCTCTACCCTCTACCGTCAACCCTAATCCCCCAACCCTTAAACCTACTTAGTAAACTCTTTACCCTAATCCCTCAACCCTCTTGACCCTTAATCCCTCAATCCTCAACCTTCAACCTTAATCCCGCAACCCCTATACCCTCTTAATTCCTCAACCCTCAACCCTCAACCCTTATCCCTCAACCCTCAACCCTAGTCCCTCAACCCCTATACCCTCTTAATCCCTCAACCCTCAACCCTCAACTCTTAAACCCTAATATCTCAACCCCTATACCCTCTACTTTATAACCTCTTAATCCCTCAACCCTAAACCCTATACCCTTAAACCCTAACCCACAAACCCTCTACCGTCAATCCTCTACCCTCTACCCTCAACCCTTAAACCTACTTAGTAAAATCTCTACCCTAATCCCTCAACACTCAACCTTCAACCTTTAAACCCTAGTCCCTCAACCCCTATACCCTCTTAATTCCTCAACCCTCAACCCTTATCCCTCAACCCTCAACCCTTTAACCCTAATCCCTCAACCCCTATACCATCTTAATCCCTCAACCCTTAAAACCTAATATCTCAACCCCTATACCCTCCACTCTATAATCTCTTAATCCCTCAACCCTAAACCCTAAACCCTTAAATACTAACCTGTAAACCCTCTACCCTCTACCGTCAATCCTCTAACCTCTACTCTTAGCCCTAATCCCTAAACCCTAAACCCTTAAATACTAACCTGTAAACCCTCTACCCTCTACCGTCAATCCTCTAACCTCTACTCTTAGCCCTAATCCCTAAACCCTCAACCCTTAATCTCTCAACCCTTATAACCTCTACCCTATATATTGGACCCTCAACCCTAATACCTCAACCCTCAACCCTCAACCCTCAACCCTCAACCTTAAACCCTCAATCTTGAACCCTCAACCCTTAAACCCTAAACCCTTAAACCCTAAAACCTTAAACTCTCTACCCTCTACCATATACCATATACATTAGACCCTCAACCCTCAACCCTTAATCCCTCAACCCTCAATCCTTGAACCCTAAACCCTCTACCCCTATAACCTCTACCCATTACATTGGACCCTGAACCTAATCCTTCAACCATATACCCTCAAACCTATACCCTAAACCCTCTACCCTCAACCAAGTAAACCCTTAGCCTTAAACCCTTAACCCTTCAGCCCTAAACCCTTAAACCTTCTACCCTATACCCTCAACCAAATACCCTCTACCATCGCCCCCATTCCCTCAACCCTCAGACCTTAAACACTAATACCCTAGAAACCATCAATCCTATAGGTCCTCCACCCTAATCTCTCAACCCTATACCCTCAACCCCTATAAATTTCTCTCTATCTATACTTATCACCTCTCTTTCCCTCCCTCCCTCCTACCTTTTCTAATTGTCTCTATCTACCATCTCCCTCTTTCTATGTACCTCTCATTCAATCAATCCTTACCACCCTCTCCCACTCCCTCTATACATCTCTCTTTATGTCCCTCCCACTCTATCCCACTCTCTCCCACTCCCTCTCTCTCCCTCCCACCCCCCTTCTCTCTCAGGTCTCTCCCTCTGGAAACCTACCTAGGTAACTCTCTCTTTGTCTCTCTCCCTCTCTCTATCTATCCCTTCCATCCTACCTAGATAAGTCCCTCTCAATCCACCCCCCTCTTTCTCTACCTCTATCAGGTCACTCCCTACCACACCCTCTCCCTCTCTCAAGTCTCTCACTCTCACTCCCTCTCTCTCTCACACTCCCTCTCTTTCACACTCCCTCTCACTACCTATCTCTCAAGTATCTCCCTCTCACCCCCCTCACACTCTAAAGTCTCTCCCTTTGGAACCCTACCTACATAACTCTCTTTTTCTCTTTGTTTCTCTCTTCCTCCTCTCTCTCTCCCCATCTCTCTCGATTCTCTCTCTCCCACCCCACTCTCTCTCTCCCTCCCTCTATCCCTGCTACCCTACCTAACTAAGGCCATGTCTCTCCAACCCCTTCTCTCCCACTCCCTCTCTCTTAAACTCTCACTTCCACCCAGTCTCCATCTCTCCATACTCTCTCTCTCTCTAAATTCTCCCTCCCTTTAAATACATACATACATACATGTGTAGATACAATCTTACATACATACATACAATATATATGCATTGATACATACATGCATACATGCATACATGACATAAGAGCATACATGTACATACAAACATACAAATATATCAGCATACATTCAATATATTGGCATTTAACATAAAGGCGGACATAACGCGAGTGCGTTATAATGCGCCCACGTTATGTCTTAGTTGACATATTTCCCACAAAAGAAAAAAACAATGTCAAAACTAAAATATAACGCAAGCGTGTTATAGCTTGCTCACTTTATATCTTGCTTTGGGAATTCCCGAGCCTTAGGCTTAGTATTTGCCTTGGATTACCAACCCAAAGGCTTGGAAGGAATTGTCAACGACCAAAGACGTGTTTTTAAATAATCTATCATATTTCAGATAATCGAGTTTGTGCTCACCATCAGGATTGCACATCGTTCAATATCGAAAAAATCAAACACATAGGTAATGTTGGGTTCTCTCTTAGCTATCCAACGATGTAATTTTTTTCACTTTATGAAAATGTTAAGCCTTTCATCCATAATTTATTTTATTTGTATGTCTTTTTTTTTTCCAAAAAGAAGTATTTGGTATTTTTTTTGTTATAAATTAACCGTTCATCGAATTTTCAAATAAATTACATTTTTATAAACTAGACTCCATTCTACAAATTTAGAAAAAAAAAATTAAAAAAATCAATTAGTTTCCAAAATTGTAGGGGTAGAATGACTGAAATTCTATTTTTCAAGAAATGTCCACTTTGAAAATTAGTAAAAAATCATATATTCATTAAAAAATTATCAGAAAAATTGTGCATCAACTACATACTGTTAGCTAACTTCTGACTATTGCGATTTTAAAAATACTAAAAAAAAATTCACCGTACAAGGGTCGTACAAGAGTTTTTATGTTATGTTTTTCTGACGAAAACAACACCAATTTGTGTACATCCCTCTTTTGAACCCCTTAATATCAACCATTTTAAAAATAAATTAATATTTTATAAAGTAGGCTCGGAGAAATTTGATCCTTTTTTTTGTTTCATCTCAAAAATTTGAGTGTAACTATCCTCAATTTCATGTCCAAGGTCAGTATTTCCTGATTTCAAAAAATGGTTGTCCAATTAAGTCCCCTTTTTGGGAACCATCTTTGTGCCCTTACCCTTATTTTAAATTAATCTTCCACATCTACTTTCATGGTTATGGGTAGATGTTAGTTTCCTTTCCTACTTTTCGATTAAAAGCATACCCCGTGTTTTATTCATCAAAAATCATTTGAAGGTAGTTGTGCCTTGTAAAATAGGCAAAGAGAGTTTTCAACTATCATTGCAAGAAAATCAACTGTTGTCCACATTGCTATTTGTGTGGGATAGAGTGTATTAATTGAAGTGACAAATCTATCAACCAATAGGAATAAAGAAACAATTATCTACTTTGAGAAATCCTCAACAAAATGGAGATGTTGAAAGGAAAAATAGAACAGTTCAAGAAGCTGCTAGGTCAATGATTACTGAGGCTAGTTTACCGAAATTTTATTGGAAACAATCTATTCATACTACTGTTTATGTGTTCAATTGAGTTCAAGCAAGGGAAAATAGTGCAAAGACTCCTTATGATCTATGGCATGAAAGAATTCCTGCAGTTAAATATTTTAAGGTATTAAGAAGAAAATGCTATATTAGAAGAGATGAAGAAAATATCGGAAAGTTTGATGCAAGAAGTGATGAAGGAATTTTTCTTGGATATTCTAGGGTGATCTCACAATAGTGGTTTATAATTTTTGGCCAAATTGGACAAGAAAATATTTTTTTTACTAAATCTTCACTTTTGGGCAACTATAGCGGCTAAACCATGAGGAATTTGAAGATGATGTAAACTAGTGATTTGTGACATTTTGTCTATAGATTGTAAATATATTTTTTTCAAAATTTTTGGAATCAGATTGCAATTATTTTTCCATCTCCTTCGAAAACTATATTTTTATAGAAAATAACATTTTTAAGGAGTGACGCTCACTGTAGACAACATTACTTTTTTCCATGAAGGATAGAATTATAATTATTTTGAATTTAGATTCGTAACTTCGATATCTAGTCCTTCCAATTGGTCTCTTAGTTTATTATTGAATATTTTTCCTTAATCAAATTTTAGTGTCAAACCAATCACAATTTAGACATAGGTGAACCGTATACAACGTAACATTTTTTGTAGGTATCAAATTTCAATTTTATTTATTTTTGGATCAAGCACTTCAATATTTGGTGCACTCATATTTTTCAATTATTTTTTTGATAATCTGCTATTTTTCCACATGTGCAAATAGAGAGCTTGATTTTCAATCAAAAACCTATGTTTAATAAAACTTAAAAAATTAATACAAAAATAAAACCAAAACATTTTAAAATTATATTCGTTGGATAGCTTGTTCTGAGGAATACCATCAACCAATTGGGTCTATGAAGCCTCCTCCATTTTCATCCTCAACACGAGCATCGAAGCAAAAAATTATAGACATTTTTGGTGCCTGAGGGGGAGAAGGGGGGAAAAGGGGGATTTGAGTGAACCCATAGGGGTTCGAGTGTGTTGGAAGAATGAAGATCATGTCCCTTGCAATCAGTTTTTTTTTTTTATTGATGTCATAATATATAAGTTGCAACTACAAGACTCTAAGATTCATTAATCTGGTATTCTAAACCGGTAGTACAAAATTATCCTTCGGTATTTTTCTCCACATCCTATCCGGTAAAAAATGACTACCTCAATTTTTGGGAAGTGGTATGTGTGTACAAATGATCGTGGTGATCGTGGTGATCATGGTATCATTCCTATTGTTCACATATTTTGTTGTTAGGTCTTTTGTTATCCAACCTATCAAGTGGATAAAGATGTATTGGATTAATTTTGTTTGTGTAATCCGTGCTCATATACCACTCGGTTGAAACATTTTTGAAGAATTTTTTCTTGGAGCCAACTTGATTGTTAACTTATGGAAAATCGGATATATATTCAAGTTTTTTTGAAGATATGAAAGAAGAGAGTATGTGAGAGATATGAAAATGTTAGCAAATTGTGTGGAAGTGAAAAAGAGTGAAGTGTGATATGTTGGCATGTGAATTTCTAGAATTTCAAGAAAACTGAATCTACACTTGAGGTGTACTTCTATTAGTTCAATTTTGGTAGTTAGCCATTCTATTAATTCTTTTATGTATGAAGTTAGCCTCTCATTTTGGAGAGTGAGTCCTGGTAGTAAGCCACCTCCTTGTAATATCTTATAACCGGTTATACTATATTCTATATTGTGAGTTAATCCTCACTGTGGTTTTTCCCATTCTGGGTTTTCCATATAAAAATTTTGGTGTCTCTTGTGGTCTGTAATTCATATTATGTTCATGATTCTAGTTATCTTAATTAACATATTCTTTGGATTGATTGGATGAAATTTGTTCAATAAGTTTAGGAATATGTTGATGCACCCCCCTCAGTATATTGGATATTTAACAATTGGTATCAGAGCCTTGTTACTCTGGAGAATTATAACAACTTGAGGGAGATCTTGGTGATTGAACAAATGGTTGATAATGCAAAGCTTCAAACTGCCTTGGATGATTTTGATAAAGCTGAAAATGAGAATAAATATTTGAAAGAAAATCTTGATGAAGTGAATGAATGTGTCTGGAAGTTGAAGGAGCAACTAAGGAAATTCAAAGAGAGACATAGAGAAGTCAATGATCAACTAAAACATGCAAATGAAGACATTATTGGACTAAAGCTACAAGTGGAAGAAAATAAGAGGATTGAATAATTTTTGAATGTTGAAATGAAGGACAATTCTGATGAATGTTACAAGCTTGAACAAGAAGTAGTGAATGTGAGAGAAAAAATGGAGAAGAAAATTTTGTGCGAGGATAGGTTCAAGTCAAGTACTACCAAACTTGATGAATTCATTGTAGGATAGAAACCCTCTAAAGATAAAGGTGGATTGGGACTAAAAACAAGAAAAATCTCAAAAGCAATAAATGATCAAAAGAATCAAGACAAAGGGAAGTAAAAAATAAATTATGGGAGGAAACCACATGTTAGACAACCAAATGCACAAAGGTACCCATGTTTCAATGACACTTGTTTTTATTGCAGCAAGTTTGGGCATAAGGCAATTGAATGAAGAAGAAGGATGAATCAGTTCTCTAGTTCTTTCCCCGAATAATGCTATGCCTATAATAAGTTTGGACATAAGGCTAGTAATTGTAGAACTCAGATGGTGAATAGGTTTAATGGAGGTAGAGTAAATCAATATTTTGTGGCTTATTGTTATAATTCCAATATGTATAGGCACAGAGTGAATCAATGCAAAACAAGATTTAATGGAAGTCAATCAAGTCAAAGAAATGTTGTCTATTATAATTGCAACAAACGAGGACATATTTCAAAGGTATGCAAAAGTAAAAAGGGAAAACAACCTACTCTAGAAAACAAGAATGAATCTAAGGAAAAGGTTGATAAAGAAGAATTTAAGAAAGAAATGAGTAAGATGTGATAAAATAAAGAGGAATCATAATATTTTGATGCATCTATTCCCTCTGGTGGTGCAGATAATTCCTTTGGGAACTAGACCTAGCATGGTCTTAGGGGGAGCTTTAGCAGAAAATTGTTTGAACCCCCCTATTTTCGAGTGTGTCAGCTCTTGGCACGAAGTGATATTGTGAATATTGCATAGGAAGAGGTTTTGAAAAATAAATTGGATGAAAAGATTCATGTGTGCTTGCTTACATATCATATTAGGTTTTTTTAGTGAGTATGAAAGGTTTTGTCAGATTTTCAAATTTTGAGTGCATTAAATGTGAATTAGGGAATGATATTTGTGTATTAAGAAAAAATATGAAGGAATTTCAATCACTTTTCTATTCGAAGAAGGTGAAGAGAGACTTAGATTGATTTGGAGTGAATTGAGGTGTGACTAGTGCAAACCCTAGTTTTAACGAATTACAAAAAAAGGTATTTCTTGATTCTGTATTATTGTGAGATTGTGAAAATTCTTTCCTCAATCTATTTAAGAGGTTTACATATAGAGAATGGAAAATCCTATGTGTTGGATGTTGTGGTTGCATTACTGATATGTGGTTGTCATTGATGTCAACTCTATTAGCATTGATGATGTTTAAGGCTATATATGTTGAGGATATTGAGAAAATTGTAAAAATAATATTGTAGGTAGCCAATGAAGCTGAGAAGGTTAGAATATTGGAAATATATGTGCATTGAAGATATGAAGGTGCTCTTTAAATGGTTTGTTGCTAAATATTTCTAGTATGTTGTCTTAAATTTTTAGAGATTCGTATCAAGATTTGTGGAAGTTATGAAGATCTATGTTCCTATAGTTATTCATCTTTTGTAGATGGTGTTCTTGGTTGAAGAGGATAAAATTATGGTAATTTCACATGTTGTGCATGTACCTATGACATTCATGGATGATTCTAGATCGTACTCTATCTTTGGTGTACAACAACATTGATCAGAGTGTTCGTGATCAAAGATTTTTTTGATGTGTGTTCGAGTTTTCATGTTCTTAGCTGACATGATGGTAGTAGCATGTTGCGGATCCATGAAGATTAATCCTTTATTGTTTAGTGTGTTCCAAGGTTTTTCTTAGGTCCTCACTATGTTGTGACTGAATTGTGTTGGTGCACATTAAAATTTATTCATGTATTAAGGCCGACAGTTGTAATTTATTCTTTATTTGAGGTCGACTGAATAGTGGATATAAATCCGTATAGTGGATATATATAAGTGATTATTTTCCTCACTTAGAGGAAATGATCAGTTTATGCAAGAGGTGGACATGTGTGAATAAAGGTCAAATCATTCAAGAGAAGAGCAGAGTGTGAAGTTTGAGCAGCATGTGGAAGAGTGTGTAGAATTTTATGTGTGCCTAGCAGAAACTGTAATCAAGATTTTGTAGAATCTATTTTCTCAGTTCAACTTCATCAGATGGATTTAATATGATTATTGTATGCAAGGTAGTGAGCCTTCCTTTGAGCAATGTGCTCTAGGTAGTGTGTCTGAATGCAAGTGCATTTCCTTTTTAATTCTTCATATACTTCTAACATGGTATAACCTTGTGGACTAACATCCATCATGGTTTCTCCCCTAACAAGGTTTCCATGTATAAAATCTTGGTGTTCATGTGTCTTTGATGTGTTATTGATTTATGCCTACACTGTTAATTATTAGATCTAAGATTTAAGGTTGTTTAATGTTGAATAATTTTTATTTTGGTAACAATTGATTCACCCCCCTCTCAGTTATCTATCCTTGTTTTTCCAAAAATTGGTATCAAAGATAGCTCCTTTGAAGAAGCCTAACAACTTGAGGTGATCTGAATCATACAAGAAGGATAGTCCTAGATTCGATGGTAAAAACTACCCTTAATAGAAATTCGAAATGGAGTGTCATTTGAAGTCCATTGGAAAACCCTTTTGGAAGATTACACAAACTGCATATACTATTCCTCAGAATGGTCTGTCCTCTGAAGATAAGATCAAGAAAGAAGAAGCTAATACTAGGGCTATTGAAGCATTTTTGAGTGCTTTGATAGATTCAAAGATGAAAAATGTGTTAGGATTAAAGAATGCATACCAGATCTATAAAAAATTGGAAACGTTGTATGAAGGAGATGCGCTAGTGAAAAGTGCTAAGCTACAAAGTTTAAAAGGCAAGTGGGAAGACATGAAGATGAGAACATCCTCTCTTTTTCTCAAAAGATAAATGAACTGGTGATGAGAATTAGATGTGCCAGTGAAACCTTGGACGAAGAAGAAATTGTGGCTAAGATACTTAGATCTATGACTCCCTCCTACAAAACAAGAGCTCATGCTATTGATGAACTCAGGATAGTAACAAATATTACAAGAGATATGGTGATTGGAAAACTTGCTACTTTTGAGTTAAGTGAGTTTGGTGAATCTTTTCCTAAGACTGAATCTACATTCAAAGCTACAGTATCTAGAAAAAGCCAACAAATATACAATCCGGGTGAGAGTTCCAAAAGGAGATTCAAATATGAAGATGAGATGAAAAATATTGAAGATGAAGAAAGAGAACTAGAAGAACTCAAAACATTGATTGTAAAAAGAGAAGCTAGAGGTCATGGTAAGTACAAAGGAAAGTTACCTATCAAATGTTTTTCTTGCAGTAAAATAGGTCATTTTGCATCTAGATGTCCTAAAAGAGTTTCAAAGTACAAACCTAAGAAGACTAGATTTCAAAAGAAATGCTATTATGCTGAAGAAGGTGTAATTGATGAAGAATCTGATAAAGAAACTGGAAATGAAGATGAATGGGTATTTATTGCTATCAAAGAAAATGGTCAGGTGTCCACTCAATCTACTAGTAATGTGAATGTTGAGAAAGCTCTTGCAGCAAAAATAGAAGAAAAATATGAGTGGGTAATTGTTAGCGGATGCTGACATCATATGATTGGTGAAAAAAGCAAGTTTGTAAACTTGGAAGATGATGATGGTGGTGTTATGATATTTGGTGACAACACTTCTGGTGTGATTCGTGGCAAAGGCACTATTTATTTTGGTGGTAAGCATTATACTGATGATGTTATTTATGTAGAAGGCTTAAAGAATAACTTGTTAAGTGTTGGACAGATGGTAGACAAGGGTTACAATTTATAATTCAAGGATGGTAAGTGCAGAATAAGGGGAAGTTCTTGAAATATGACTGCTTCAGGTACAAAGACAAAATGTAATATCTTTCATTTGAGTGTTGCTAGTGAAATTTTCTTATTTTATCAGATTGTTGTAAGCTAGTTATGGCATAGGGGGTTGTGTCATGTGAAATTTGGTAACATTGTCAAGATAAGCACTACTCAAGTAGTCAAAGATCTTCCTAACTTAGTGAAGCCTACTAACACTATGTGCAAGGAATGTTGGATGGGAAAGTAGACAAGAAATTCTCTCTAGAGAAAACAATATAGCTATAATGGAGTACTATATTTGATATATAATGATCTATACGGTCCATCCAGAATCAAAAGTCTACAAGGTGAAAGGTATTTTATGATGCTCATTGATGATTATTCTAGAATGATATGGGTTGCTTTCTTAAGAAAAAAACATGAAGCATTAGAAAATTTCAAAAGTTTCAAAGCTATGGTAGAGAATGAGATAGGTCAGAAGATCAAATGTCTAAGGCCAGACAGAGGTGTTGAATTCACATCATGAGAATTCAAATCTTTTTGTGAAAAGCATGGAAACCAAAGATAGTTATTTGCTTCCCAAACTCGTCAACAAAATGGAGTTGTTGAAAGAAAGAACACAACCGTTCTAGACACTGTTAGAACCATAATGCTAGAATAAAATTTTGCTCATTTCTACTCGAGAGAAGTTGTAAGTACTACTATGTATATTGTTGATGGGTGTTTTTTCCCTTTCTCAACATAGGTAGTGTATAGGTGCATCACCTCTATTGAAAGAAAATCTCCAACAACAAGTTGCTGAAAATTACACCAAGGTCTCTCAGGTGTCAGGTCTTGACAGTGCTTGGAATTCCTCAGTTATTTGTTTTGATTTTCTAGAATTACAGTGTGATCTTAAGGATGAGTTACAAAGCATGAGAATTTGGGTCTGCAAATGGAGTTCTTAGGATGTGGAAAGTGTTGTTCAATTGTTGCAGGTTCAAACAATAGTCTAGAACTCCTATTTTAGCTTCAAATTTGGCCTTACAATGTGCAATGAACCTTAGCATAGGTTACTTATTAAAAAAAGGAAAAAGGGCAGGGAAGCAAGAATGTTCTGAAACCTAAAGCTATGAATGAACAATGATCATGGAAGATGCTATAGTAGAAAAACTTCCTAAACTAGGTTTTGCTTGGCCAAGAGGAACCTATAGTTACACAAAACCAGTGCAATATTCTAATGACTATAGATTTTTAGATTGCATACACACATCATGAACATGAAAATGAAATAAGTTACAACAATAAAGTAAAGAAGCCCAGGCTAAATTTGCACAAAAACTTGTCATCAAAAAGTGCCCAAAGTATGGGCTGGCTAGAAATTCATCAAATACAATAACAACAAACACCATCATCACTTTCATTCAAGAAACTAACAACTAAACTAATAGGAAAGTAGAACCATGCATACATAATGAGAAAACTCAAAAGGAAACACCCATAAATCATTTAATTTTTCTTTCTATTATTGCATAATGCTTTTACACCATCTCTCCAAACATTTACGAATGAGGGGGAGACCCCTATTTATAGTTTTCCAAAGCCCAAATGAATGGATAGGATTGATTTACATTGTGTGGATCATATTTATTTTACATTAGGGTTTCACCTACCCCTCATTATATAAGAATTTAAAATACATCATTTGTCTCTTTCTCTGTTTCGTCTTCCAGTGACCACTCACTGTAGTGACTACCCTTTTACTGTAGCTAGGACTGTTTGAAGGTTTCCCTATGTTTGATCTATTCCTGACATTCTCCTCAATCAATCAAATGGGCCTTGTTTACAGATTTACATCACTCCTAACCCATAATAAACAACTGGTCACAACAAAGAGAAAACCCCCCAACTAAGCTCATGACTATTGATCTATCCATGGATATATCTGGTTAGTTAGAAACTAGGCTCTTTGTACAAGGTGGGATACTCATTTCTTGGCACCATTTTAACTTTACTAAATGGATAGTGGCTTGCACATCTAGGTTTCTCACACAACCTGACATGGTGACTGATGCCAGAAACAACATTACAATAGGAAAGACCCATAGTCATGTTTCTGTTGCAAATGATCTTGTTGAGGTAGCAACTCCCAGGCAACGTCCCACAATTCACCCCTGTTCTTCACACACACTAGAATCCTCAGATCATGTGTATTTCATGATCACACTAAATTTGTAAGATTCATGCTTTCAAAGATTATGGTTACTTTTTTGTGGATACAAAGCTCGAAGGAAACCCCTCTCATGATATTTTGTCAATCGACGATGGCAAAAAGAAGCTCCGATGATAGATAAGTCATCCATCGAGGAGCCGCAACGAGAAAGGCGCGAGAAGAAGGCATGGGAATGTCATTGTCGTCGCAGTGGAGATAGACGTCCCCAACAAATGTGGAATCTACAAGACACTTGGATGTAGGAAAAGGTGGCAGAAGGACGTCACTAGAACGTCGTTGAAATGGCAGCAAAGAAGAACAAAAAATGCCAATGCAGGATTGACAAACCCCATGTCTGTCCGCAAACATGTCTTGATCAAACGTTATAACAACCTCCGATGAATTCTTCTTTTTTTGAATTTGAGGTGGTCTCTTGTAACATGAAAACTGATCAAGCCGGTCCTATCATCGCTACCCCTCCTTCTCCAAATGTGTGATTGAAACTGTGCCTAAAAGAACCTCGCCACCTCTTTCAATGGGTTAGTTTATCCTTAAACTAATCTTGACTATCATGTTCCTAGGTTACCTTGTTTCATTCTTATCCGCAATTTTCTTTCCTCGTGCGGCATGACTAGCTTCATGAGCACGAGTGAGTTACGTCGGTTGGTCTTCATGGAAGAGTATGGTGGGGAAACTATCATTAACAAGTGGCCTTAAAGGTGGCGGTACCTGCATGGTGAAATGCCACCTCCAGGAGTGTGCAACAAGAGTGATTGCAGGCTGCACGCACAAGGATTCACCGAGAGTGGTGATGTGGAAGGTTGCCAGGGTAGTGTTATCGAGTTATGTCAGTCCTCACCATCCCAAGAGGAAGCCAATGAAATGTTGATTCCATTTAACTCAAGTTCCTGTAGTCTTATTCATAGCTACCTCAAGGCCGTCCATATTGATAATGTCGCTCAACTCTGGTTGGAACTCCTTCGTCTAGTTAGAGGTCGAGATTGTCGTGTTCGACAGAGCGTCCTTAGGTGCAGCAAGATCCGCACATGGGTTAGCCGAGCTCCTCCATGACTCATTTTACTAATTCTCATATGATCAACTTGGCTCAGTCTCTTCTGACTCAGGTACAAATTCACCAGAATTCATTATGGTATTACATACTCTTATAGGTTCATGATTGCTCATTTTATCGTGCTCTTAGCACAACGACACTAAATTTTGGTCATCAGATATGAGGACGCCATGAATGATGGCAGTGTGTTGGGAGAAGCTCACATCATATTCCTCACAATAGGTACACAAACTACGAGAGTCCGATTTTCTTTGCATTGGCCATCTACGCGGTTTGCTAATGCATGACCTTCTCCCCTCATAACAGAACGATGTAGATTTTTCATGAGGGAAACCTAAAGCAATTAACCTAATGCTTTAAGAATTTCAAAGCTCATCCACCTGATGAAATCCATTCATATTCATTTTTGTGTTGCACATACTCACTCATTTATGATAACCATTTTAATGTCGTTCGAACAACCCTCTCTGGCATGAATCATAGAATAATCGAATGATGCACCAGCATCTCTTTCAGCTATCAAATCCTCCACCAAGAATCACACTACTAGCTTTGGAGGTGTGGAATTGTGAATGTACACCACCACAAGGGATTAATCCCATACTCAACCATGGTTAGTCATAAGTCCTAGAGGCATGCCCATGGCACTTCAGCTTGAAGGTGCCCACAAAGAGAGCATTGCAGACTTCATATAATGGCCTCGTGAATAATCATGATCTTCGTTCCATACTAGCCATGGGAGATTTCCTCAAAGAGCGACCTTAAAATTACAGGTTAAGCATTGATATTCCCCTTCCTTACAACAACTTTACCTCACAGGCCACCACCAGTCGTCAGATTCTTGAGGGATGCGGGGTTCTAGGAAACTGGGCATCATAGTGAAATAACCGTCAATGACGACTATGGGGAGATAGCTCCAGCCCATGTGGATCCAGCACTGGTAACCTCCATTGGGAAATATGTGGGTGCAACCATTCGTGGAGATGCCACTTGGATGTTGTTATCAAAGATGAAGAGCGGGATTACTTTATTGGTGTCAGATCCCGCAGAGGAAGAAGCTAGTGGGAGGGATGGCAGAGCCTGACCATCAGGTTTCTATAAAATAAAATTCATTTGGTTGTTAGTTCCTCTGCCATTGTTGGATGAAGAAAACCTATGCCCCTCAACAAAATGCCAGCCCCTATTCATAAAATCTATTTGTAGGCCATGGTCATCTATATCAAGTGGGAAACTATTTTATCTATCATGGTCACTGACAAGTAATATATATGAATTGCAATTGAATTTATCATTGCAACTTATATTCTTTGGTCACTTCTCTAACGGTTGGTGTTCCTCTATGTGTGACGTCGCTCTTTGCACGAATGTGTTACAGACAATGCCCGTAGAAGACATCCCAAGCACCACTAGTGATCGGGATTAGGCATCGTCTCTTCATTCTTGATCTATTGGCTTTGAATTTAATATCCCCCATGCCTCATTTTATATCCTTAACTATATCGTTGTTCTCCCTTAGCGGTTTTCTTTTGCTTCATTAATGGTCATTATTTCTATTTTCTCTACTGGCTGCCCGAGGATTTAGCGGACCCGCTTAAGCGAGAGGTCATATGAGCAGTCTAGAAGACTTCAAAGCCCGCTCGGACAACCGTCGTCACAGATGTTAAAGTGGGTTGTCATGATCGAAATGTTGTTATCGATGGTAGAATATTGACGGCCCCCCAAACGATGAGCCCCACACAACATACCTCTTGTATTGCTTGATCGAGCTTCCTTCCTGCCAGATCTGACTTGTTCTTAGTGGTATTTATAAACGCCTTTGTTCATGGAATCATTGTGATCCCCGACGACGTCTACCATTACCACCTATGGTATTTGCTTCAATGGAACCCAAAGATCACCTTTCCATTTCCCTTAGCCCTTATCGATCATCCTATTTTCGAGCTTCATTACTCTATTGAATTCATCTTAGTCATCTCTTTCACTCTTCAAAGGACATTATTAGAGTTTTCAATGCAGGCAATGATACATGGGTGGTTGGTATGTAGATATCATTGAAGAAACAACATAAGACCTATTGAGGCCCACGGTAAGGAAACAACACTAGTGGGTCTCAAGCCCACATGGTGGGGAGGAAGCAAAGGTTTTCCATTGTATATGGCATCAAGGCAATAATCTCCCACAAACGACGACCCGTGAGGGCAGAACCTCTGGTGAGCATGGACTCAATAGCGGTTTGTCATTAGGCGATGAAGGTTGGGCAGGGGAAAATTGCACACGAAGACCCACAAATGTTTGGACTTAGGCCTTTGAAGTAATGGGGTCAGTTGGTTTGCAACAATGGCAAAGACAGAAGGACCAACTGTGGAGTTCGCCATGCGGGCGGATGCAAAAGGTCAGACATCATGAAACGGTGAAGGGGAGATGGAGTTCCGCCTAGGGCGACCCACAAGAGTGGGCTCATGGAGCATGAGGGGTGCAACAACGAATAAAATAATGGGATCTGCAGAGCAGACATATGATGGGACCTAGTCGCAGGTGTATGGCAAAGCACAATGGCAAATGAGAAGAGGAAACCTGAGCATGCGGGTCCGAGAAGGCCAATGGATGTCGAGCAAAAAGAAAAGGGAAGACCATAAGACCTAGTCTACACGAGACAAATGACTTAGAGAAACCTATCTAGGTGAATTTGATCGTTTTAAATCTCATGGCCTAATTGGGCATCGAAATATAGGCACACAAAAATGAGGCAAGAGAAAAACTACCCATTAGAAGCAAAAATGACTCGCCATGAGAAAAAGAAAGGGGATCCCTGCCTTAAGTGGGGCGTGTGTGAAAAATATGCATAACAAATGGTGACTCGCTGGAGAAATTCTCCAGAGCATTTTGATGAAAAACTAGAATCACAAACCCATAATCTTTGGTTCTGATCATCATGCTAGGGAAAACAAACCCCATCCTTAGTATGCTGAAAATCCAAGTGTGTGCAAATGCGATAATTCCTATCCTTGAGCCACTACAAGAACCTAAGCTCCATCAAGTTAAGCTATTTACTTGATTCCAACTTCAAAACTATCTAGAACATTGCCTCGCTGCCAGTCAAGAATCCATAGCCCCAACGAGGTTGCCTCTATGATTCTCCCAAACATTTCTCTACTGCCTGCCCTGGTAGAGTTACTTGGATCCCCCCAAAAAGCTGAATTTTGGTCTTTTGATTTTCGATGTTTTCTTTTCTCTCTTTTGTTTCTTTTATTTTTATTTTTCTCTTTTGAATCTTTTTCATTTCAACCTACAAGAAGTGAAGCTAGTACTCAGGGTTGAGGATCACAGTGGCACTAAAGCAGAATTTTATATTTTTCACTTAACTCAGCTTCACAAGGGGAACCTAGAATGACTGTTGGATCCTTAAGATGTGTATGAAATGTAAGATTTTAGAATACATTAGGAATGAGACCAACCAACAACTTATCCTCTTTGAATCAAATTTCTAGATCACTTAACACTAAAAAAGGACCTTCACCATCCACTCTAAACACTTGATTAGAGTTTAACAAAGAAATACATATAACAACCCCAGGAAATAAGTATGGTTTTTGTGTGCGCAGATGTGCCTAGCTAAAAGTAGAGGGACCCCGAGCAAAGCAGCAGAAAAGTGGCAACAAAACGGAAAGAAAAACAAAAAAACAAAATAGAAAACAAACACCTAAACTAACCAAAGCGGGAAAGAAAAAGAGAATAGCAAGGAAACTACTCTAAAGGAAACTAACCCGTGAAAAACCAACTACTCTAACAAAATAAGGAAAGTGGGACTACACACACGAACCCAAGGTATGTACACAAAACCCATACTACTCAAAAATGAACTACATACAAAGATATTTACAAAGTACTATGTTCAGGTAGGGTGAGCTGATATTAATGTTCATTGGATTTTGCAGTGCATGCACAAGAAAACATGTGATCGTTGTAGTTCTCAACCATACAAATTTATCCTTATACTTAGAAAAAGGAAGTTTATTATCATAGCATTCAAATTTAATCGCATAGTAAGGGAAAATCAACAATTGAGGAGGTTCATTAAACCCATTGTTAATCTATAAACATGTTTTCCTTCCCTTGTTACCATAATCAAAATAAAACATGCAACTGTAAGTATTCATAGGATTAAGAAAGGATAGAACCTAGATGTCGTCATGCAAAGGTGGCAGTGTTTGACAGTCGAGAGCGAGCACTTCATCATTGATCATTGTATCGGAAGCCTTAGGTGGGCAGAGTGGAGGGTGCAACATTTCTCGTCTGAGACATGCATAAGGCTAGGAGAACGAGTTAGCAAACACATCGTCAAAGTCTCGTATGTGATCTACAACTACCATTGGTTGCTCTTCAAGGAGGTACACCTCGTCTTCTTGATCTTCTGAAAACCTAGTGTCCACTTGATTGTTGTCTTCAAAAGGAAACAAGATGTCTTGTCTCTTTTCCAAGATGTTGACTTTGTTTTTATAATGTTCAATTTCATGACAATATAACATGCATGAATCTATTTTATTGCAGCCATGTGAATGTGAAGGAGGATCAACAATAAGCATGGTGAAAAGACTCCAAGTTGCATCTTGTAGTCAGATGGGTGCTTCATCTCTGTTGGCATCTATCCTAGCACCCCCACCTTTGTGTTCTTTTTTTTGTTCATGAATCTCATTGTGACATTCACTAGTCTCCCCTTGCTCACTGTCACTATAGATAGAGAAGGAACCCCTCTCCCAATTTGGAAACTCTAGAGCATCTTCGTTCGGAGGTTCAGGCAGTATGTATTCATCACTATCATCCTCTATAATGTACTCTTCCTTAGCATGGGCATACCTCCGCAGTACAAATCCTAATGGAAATAAGTCATCAATTGACGACACCTCATCAAGGGGACCAAAATTTACTACATGATTTACCTCCAAGGACTCCCCATAAAGTTTGTCTTCCATGGTGCACAAATGCTCTTTTAGAGGAAGAAATCCTTGATGACTGGTGTACAACATTACTATGTGTTTTGCCCCATTCCTTGGAGAATTGAAGATGTATTGTTCTTCTTCCATAGCTATCTCAATATCCTCATAAGGTTTGCCTTCAGCTAAGTTGTCACTTGGCCCTGGCTCTTGGTTCTCACGTTCCATCCTTGAATCAATTGCAGGAAGTGGTGTACTTGGTGGCCTCACTTGTTCTTTGACTTGCTCAATGGTGTCTTGGAATAGGTCACACGTGAACTTTGAATGTGGCAAGTCATGGAGTGTGCACCAATTCGGTAGCAACAATACCTCCAGATCCACTTGAAATCTTAGCTTAGACCAATCCTTGGCTAATCTAGACACCAGTTGGTTGTATCTTTCCATGACTAGATCTTTATTTTCACTTGAGAAAGAATATGTATAATAAATAGCCATGACCTGTAATTGTTCCCACTCCTCCAAATCTTAATTTTTAAATTCTCGATCACCATCATTTATGAAGGAGAAGTCTTCTAGTCTGATTTCACTTACATTTTTTTCATCATTTTATGTTGCCCCAAGGTTGTCATTCCTTTCCTCTTTCAGTTCTTCAACATTTGTATTAGTTTTCCTGGCATCAACTATTACAAACTTCGTTGGTTTATCCTTGATTTCCAAAGATCCCTCTTCTAGAGTGGAGGACTACTCTTTGATGATAGAGGAAAGACCTTCTGATTCCTTTTTGACTACATTTTCATCACAACTTTCTATTGTCCTACTGAAAGCAACTTCTTCCTGTCGATTCTGACCCTCTATATCTGATGTCCCATCACCTTCTTGTGTCAAATTTTTGGGTTCATCTTCAATGCATTTTCCTCCAGATGTTGACAACTCTTTGGCCTCATGGGGTGGCTCATCCTTATTGGGAGTTAGTTGCTCCAACTTGTTCAAACTACCCCTGACTTGGGTGATGATACTTGCACATGATAAACAAGTGAATTTTGAATGTGGTGCATTGTGGAGTCTGCACCAACTAGACATCAGGACCTCCTCCAATCTTGGTTTGTCCTCGATGGCCAAACATTCTTGGATCAATCCCTTGAATGCCTTAGCTACCATGATTGTCAATTCTTCCTTTGGGTCTGCAAGGGCTAAAGGTTGATATATTTCTCAAAAGTGAATTTCTCCTTGCAAGACTCTTTCAATCCTGCTCAAGAAGGTTAGACATTCCAATTTGTTGTGTTTGCATGTGCAATGAATCCTACATTTGTCTGCCAATGCAAACTACTGCAATAGCCTCTTCAATCTCCTATTTAAATTTGAATGTAGTTGAGTGATGTTGATTTGCACGTGCTATTCTATTTCAACTTGGTTTTTGTTTTCCTTCAAAAATTTTTGATTTTAAGCTTCAACATTAAAAGAGATCTCCTTATCTTAGATTGTTTCTTGAAAGTGCTCTTATCAACTTCCAACTTCCAACTTTGTAGCCACAACATGTTAGACCTCCTTCTAATGCAAGTTCTATTGATGGGTGTTTTTGCACTTTCTCAACACAAGTAATTCATAGGTGCATCACTTCTCTTGAAAGGAAATCTCTAGCAAAAATTTGTTTAAAATTACCCCAAGGTCTCTCGAGTGTCAGGTCTTGGATGAGTTACAAAGTGTGGGAAGTTGGGTCTACAAATGGAGTTCTTAAGATATGGAAAGTGTTGTTCAGTTGCTGCAGGTTCAAACAACATTCTACAACTCCTATTTTAGCTTCGAATTTGGCCTTACAATGTGGAATGAACCATAGCATAGGTTACTTATTAAAATAAGGAAATAGGGAAGGGAAGAGAGAAATTTCCTATACCTAAAGCTATGAATGAATAGTGATCATGGAGGCTAGTATAGTAGACAAACTTTCTAAACTAGGTTTTGCTTGGCCAAGAGGAACCTACAGTTACACAAAACTAGTGAAATCTTTTAAGGACTGCATATTTTTAGATTGCATACACACATCATGAACATGCAATTGAACTAAGTTGTGGAAATAAAGTAAAGAAGCCCATGCTAACTTTGCAAAAAATCTTGTCATCAACAAGTGCCAAAAGTATGGGCTGGAAATTCATCAAATACAGTAACAACAAACACCATCATCACTTCCATTCAAGAAACTAACAACTAAACTAATAGGGAAGTAGAACCATGCACACATAATGAGAAAAAACAAAAGTAAACACCCATAAATCATGAAATGTTGCTTTCTATTGCTATAGAATGCTTTTACACTAGCTCCCCAAACATTTACAAATGAGGGGGAGACCCCTATTTATAGTTTTCCAAAGCCCAAATGAATGGTTAGGATTGATTTACATTGTGTGACTTAGTTTTTTTTATATTAGGGTTTCACCTACCCCTTATTATATAAGAATTCTAAATACATCATTTGTTTCTTTCTCTATTCCATCCTCTAGTGACCTCTCACTATAGTATTTTTATCTTGTAGTGACTACCCTTGTATTGTAGCTAGGACTGTTTGAAGGTTTCCCTATGTTTGACATATTCTTGACATTCTCCTCAATCGATCAAATGGGCCTTGTTTATATATTTTCACCATTGTGGGATAGCTTAGTTGCCTCCTTATTTGATAGGACAACCCCTGATGGACCACAATTATTCGATAAGAGATAAAACAGTCCTCCATTCTGTCATTGGAAAACAACCATATGTTTCTGGGTACTAATCTCCTTTGGGAGGATATCATTTTCCTATCAGGCCACTTGATTAATCAATTATTCTAAACATTCTTTTATAGAAAATAATTTTCATCCCTAGTACATTCTCTTAGATGGCCATGCGGAAGCAAATCCATGGGTGGATCCATCTTGCATAATCTCCTCTAGTAGAAAACTCCATTTATAGTCGTAGTCTTGAACAAGATAATAAATTAAGTTAGGCTCATGCAAATAACCTTATCTTACAATAATATGAAACTCTTAATGATATTCACATGACCATGTGATTTTCCTCTCCATAGTGGTTTTCTCTCTTTCAATCATTTTTGAATTCCATACCTCACCACCATTGCATACTTAGAAGATCACACATATTAATTTCTCCACAAGATCCAACAAATCCTGCAGGAAGAGGAAGGCCCTACTCTGCCATTCAAACAATATAGCAAGCAGAAAAATCTTCATGGATGAAGTCCGTTTGCTTGAGATGTCTGAGCTAGTCCAAATGGCAGTTGAATGGTATGTGAAAATTTCATACTCATTTCTTTTTTGCCCACGATGCTAACCTCCATCACTCCACAAAAATGTTTGTACTTACTGAACAACATCTTGGTCTTTCCTTTTTCACAATTACATCCCTCTCGAACCGTAATAAAAAACCAATCGCAATAGAGAGACATACCCCCAACTAAGCTCACAACTATTGATCTATCGATGGATATATCTGGTTAGTTAGAAACTAGGCTCTTTGTTAAAGGTGGGATACTCATTTCTTGGAACCATTTTAATTTACTAAATAGATAGTGGCTTATACATCTGGGTTTCTCGCACAACCTGGCATGGTGAATGATGTGATAAACAACATTATAATAATGGAGGTGCGCAATCATGTTTCCATCACAAATGATCATGTTGAGGTAGCAACTCCTAGGCAATGTCCCACAATTCACCCTTGTTCTTCACACACATTGGACTCCTTAGATCACGTGTATTTCATGATCCTACTGAATTTGTAAGCTTCATGCTTTTAAATATGTTAGTTAATTTTTTGTGGATACGAAGCTCGAAGGAAACCCCTCTCATGATATTCTATCAATCGACAGTCGCAACAAGAAGGTCTGATGATGGAGAAGTCATTCGTCGGGGAGTCACGGGGAGAAAGGCGTAGGAAGAAGGCATGGGAATGTCATTTTCATCATGATGGAGACAAATGTCCCTGACCAATGTGGAATCTGCAAGACACTTGGACACGGGAAAAGGTGGCGGGAGGATGTCACTAGAATTTCGTTAAAACGACAGTGAAGAAGAATGAGAAATGACAATGCGGGATCCACGAACCCCACATCCATCTGTGAACATGTCTCAATCAAATGTTATAACAACCTCTAAAATTCTTATTTTTTCATTTTGAGGTGGTCTCTTGTAACATGAGAACTGATCAAGCCAGTCCTATCATCGCTACCCCCCCTCCTCTAAACGTGCGATTAAAACTGTTCCTAAAAGAACCCTGCCACCTCTTTCAATGGTTGAGTTTATCCTTATAGTAATATTGACTATCATGTTCCCAGTGTGAAAATTCCTATTGCAGTCACTGATTATTAATCTCCTATCTTAAAAGATTATTTAAATGCTGAAAACTAATTCACAGCTAATATCGAAAAATAACACAACTGCAACTTCACTAATAAAAAAACAGAAAGAAATGTGTAACACAATGAACACAATATTTTCGGACAAATTGTCCCTGGAAAAACCCCTAAGGGAAAACCAGTTCTACAGATGAGGAATTATATTAATTTCAGAAAATTAAGAGATACAAAGATTCCTTGCCTCTTACTAGCAGAACTCCAACAATCTCCCAACTTCCCACTGATATTCCCCCACTACTATCCCCAACGCTATCACTGTGCCCTTGCTAACACTGCAAGACTGTTTGCTATCACTGTAAACTCACAAACTCATTTGCTAGCACTGCAAATGCTTCTACAAAAACTTCTATGTTCTCCATATGCCCAATGACCCCTTTTTATACTCCTCTCATTGGAAAACCAACGGCCAAGATCGATTCTCAATCGACGGCTGAGATAAATAACAACTTACCAGCCACAACAAATTTGGTTGCAAGGTGTCACTAAAAGAAATCAATAATTAAATAATAATTATCACATCTCAACAATAAAATAACTATTATCTAATCCTAGCAAATGGACGAACAGCTGTCCAAGCTAACAAACTAACACCCAGGTTACCTTATTTCAATTTGATCCACAATTTTCTTTCCTCACACGACAAGACTATCTTCATGGGCATGAGCGAGTTACGTCGGTTGGTCTTTGTGGAAGAGTATGGCAGGGAAACCATCATTAATAAGCGGCCACAAAGGTGGTGGTACCTACATGGTGAAATTCCATCTCTAGGAGTGCATGGTGAGAGTTATGCTGGGCTTCCTACACAAGGATTTAATGAGAGTGGTAATGTAGAAGGTTGTCAGGGTAGTGTTGTCGAGGAACGTCAGTGGAAATGATGGCCTTCACCGAAGAGAATTTTGTGCACCTATGCTCGTAGCCGATCTCACCATCCCAAGAGGAAGCCAAGGAAACGTTGATGTCATTTAAGTCAGGTTCTTGTAGTCTTATTCATAGCCACCCCGAGACTATCCATATTGATGTCGTCACTCAACCCTGGTTGGAAGTCCTTTGTGAGACTATTCCCAAGAAATGCTAGGAGTATCAACTTTGTAAGATGCATAAATGTAGAAGTTGGGGGTCGATTCTAGTTAGAGGCCAAGGTTGTCATGTTCGACAGAACATCCTTAGCTATAGCGGGATCCACACATGGGTTAGTCAAGCTCCTCCATGACTCATTTTAACACTTCTCATATGATCGACTTGGCTCATTCTCTTCTGAATTAGGTATAAATTCACTAGAATTCATTATGGTATTACATACTCTTATAGCTTCATGATTGCTCAGTTTATCATGCTCTTAACACAATGATGCCAACATGCGATCATCAGATATGAGGATGTCGTGAATGATGGAAGTGTGTTCGGAGAATCTTACATCATATTCCTCACAACAGGCACACGAACTATGAGAGTCTGATTTTCTTTGCGTTAGCCATCTACATGTTTTGCTAATGCACGACCTTCTCCCCTAATAATGAGATGATGCAGATTTTTCATGAGGGCAACCTAAGGCATTCAACCTAATGCTTTAAGATTTTCAAAGATCATCCACCCAATGAAATCCATTCATATTCATCTTTGCATTGTACATAACTCACTCATTTATGATAATCATTTTAATGTCGTTCCAACAGCCCTCTCTGGAATGAATCACATAAAAATTGATCAATGCACCAACCTCTCTTTTAGCTATCGAATCCTCCATCGAGAATCACACTACTAGCTTTGGAGGTGTGGAATTGTGAACGTACACTTCCATGAGGGATTAATCCCATACTCAACCATGGTTAGTCAAACATCCTAAAGGCATGCCCGTGGAACTTTAGCTTGAAGGTGTCGATAGAGAGAGCGTTGTAGACTTCATTTTATGGCCTCGTGAATAATCATGATCTTCGTTCCATACTAGCCATGGGAGATTTCTTTTAATTTAATATTGTAGCTCGGACAATTGTTTTTCCAATTCCAAGAATTAGTATTTAATTCTTGAGACTTCTAGATAGAAGTTAATTAGGTCTAGATATTTAATTATTTAATTAAATAATTGATTCCTCTAGAGACTTGTAGAAACCAGTTAGTTAGGGTTTGTTAGAATCTGATTAATTTTAACCATTGATTGAGATTAAATCATGGCCATTGGTTTTCCAATGAGAATAGTTTAAAAGGGGGTCATTGGTCATTTGGAGAACATACTGATAGACACGAGTTGGAGAAATATTTGCAGTGATAGAAAATAGTCTTGCAGTGATAGCAAGGGCGTAGTGATAGCATTGGAGGCAGTAGCAATGGAATTTCAACAGGAGAAATTAAGGGAAGAATATCTGGTGAAGAATATTATCGAAGCTTTGTCAGTAAGAGGCAAGCAGTTTCTTTTGTATCTCTTGATTTGCTGAAGATTAATATAATTCCTCATCTACAGTACTGGTTTTCCCTCCGGGGTTTTTCTAGGGACAATTTGTACAAAAATATTGTGTTTATTAGTTTGCATGTTTTCTTCTCTATTCCTGTGAGCTTTATTCGTGAAGTTGCAGTTGTATTATTTTTCAGTATTTGCTATGAATTAATTTTCGGCAGTCAAATAATATTTATAGATAGGAGATTAATAATCAGTAACTGCAATAGATTTTAAACATGGTATCAAAGTAGATCTAAGGGCAGAAAGAGCTTAGCACAGGCACAGGAAGAAAAATAGAGGGTTTATAAAACCCAGTTCTACCTCTTCAGTATTATTATTTTTGTTATTACTATTTTTTGTTTGAGATGGCCTCAGCGGGTTTAAGAGATCAGGATAGATTGGATGGAGCCTCAAATTTTGGTGTCTGGAAAGTCAGAATTTCTTTATTGCTGGAAGAGAATGGTATCAAGGAATATGTTACCAGTGTTGTAGCTGTACCTACAAATCCAATGCAACTCTTAGCATATAAGAAGGAAGATTCCAAGGCAAGGAGGTTGATTCTTGATGGTGTTAAGGATCATATTGTTTCACATATCGCAGAGTTGGATACAACGAAGAATATGTGGGATGCCATTTTGAATCTATACCAGAATGCTACCACTAACAAGAAGCTGATTCTTAGAGAAAAGTTGAGGAATACTAGGATGAACAAGGGAGAGGACGTTACAAGTTACCTCACCAGACTTAGACTTGTCAAGGATGAGTTGGCAGCTGTTGGAGATAAACCAGATGATGACGAGCTAGTACGAATAGCCCTAAATGGGTTTACTAAGTAGTGGCATGTCTTTGTTCAAGTTATTAATGGATGAGACACCTTACCAAGTTGGGATCGACTATGGAGTGACTTCACTCAGGAGGAGCTTAGACTAAGTCTTGTCAGTGGTGCTAGCAGTAAGAGTTAGAAAAGTGAGGCAGAACAGGAAAACGTTGCCCTAGCAGGAAAAGGTAAAGCAAAGAAGGGGTCTAGCAAAGGATCAAATCCTAAAGTTGAGAAGAAGAAGGACTTTTCTAGAGTCAAGTGCTATGGTTGTCACGAGTTTGGCCACTATGTCAGCAATTTCCCATAAAAGAAAAAAGGTAAGAAATAGACGACAGCTTCAGCAAGTGCAGATGAGCTCTCTAGTAGAATGGAAGATGAGTTTGCACTCATAGCTTGTATGGTTAGCTCAACCTCACAGGGTGTTTGGTATATAGACAATGGGGTGTCATTTCATATGACAAGAGTTAGAGAATACTTCTCCAGTTATAAGGAGGAGGACATCAGAATCTAGATTTCTAAGGGGAACATGTCCAAACTAAATCCAGTTGGAAAAGGGACTATTCTATTTCAGAGGGAGAATGGAAAACCCATTCCCATTCATGATGTGTTGCATGTGCCAGGCTTGGGTATGAATCTTATTTCCATATCTGTCCTTCAGGATAAAGGCTACAATGTACTCTTTAAATGGGCAAATGTGTTAATCAAGCACAAGGATTGGAAATCACCCATAGCTATTGGAGTTAGGAGCGACCGACTTTATAGGTTGCAGTTTGATACTCATAAGGCACTGATGAGCAGCAGTAATTCTAGAGATCAAGGAGAGCTATGGCATAGGAGGATGGGCCATATACATCATGGAGCACTTAAATTGCTTCGTGAGATAGTGACAGGTGTTCCAGAGGTGAGCACAGAGCATGATGATGTATGTAAGGGATGTGTGTTGGGAAAGTTTGTGAAAGTAGCTTTTCCAAGGAATGAACATCAAATAGAAGCTCCAAGGATTGAGCAATCAGATCAAGGATAGCGAAGCTCGAGTACAATGACTAGTACAAGCACATGCTCAGGTGCTGAGAGTTCGCAGAGTATGGAGCAACAAATGTAGCAGATCCAAAAGATGCATGAAGAACACATGAGGGTTGATATTTCATCCTCTACAATTGGTAGCATTAACCAACAAGATACTCAGGAGTTTTTGGGAGCTCCTAGGACAAGTAGTAGGCAGCGAAGACAACCAGCCAGGTATAATGACTATATGGCTTTAGTTAGTCAGTTGGTAGATAGTGAGCCTTCCAGTTATCAGGAGGCCACACAACAAGAAGTGTGGTGAGATGCAATGGTTGAGGAATATACCTCAATCATGTAGAACGATGTGTGGGAGGTTGTGCCTAGACCGACAGATAGAGTAGTGGTTGGATCTCGCTGGATCTATAAGATCAAGCATGGTGTAGATGGTAGCATCAAGAAATACAAGGTAAGGTTTGTGGCCAAGGGTTTCTCTCAGAAGGAGGGAATAGACTATGAGGAGACATTCGCTCTAGTGGCCAGGTATACTTCTATACGAGCTGTGATCTCTCTTATAGCATAGATGGGATGGAAAATCTATCAAATGGATGTCAAGACAACATTTCTTAATGGTGAATTGAAAGAGGAAGTATACATAGAACAACCAGAGGGTTTTGTAGCACACAATGGTGAAACCCACGTGTGCAGATTGAAGAGAGCTTTGTACGGACTCAAGTAGGCTCCCAAGGCATGGTATGAGCACATTGATGAATACTTGCAGGGATTGGGCTTTGTGAAGAGTGAGGCGGATGCTAATCTCTACTACTTGGTAGTTGGGGGTGAGATTCTCATTCTTGTTTTATATGTGGACGACTTGTTTTTAACAGGTTCATTGGGGCTCATAGAGCAGTGCAAGAGGGACCTTGCAGCAGAGTTCGAGATGAAGGATTTGGGGCTTATGCACTACTTTCTAGGCATGGAGGTATGGCAAATAGATGGTGAGATTTTCTTTGGTCAAGGGAAATACTACATTGAAATCTTGAGGAGGTTCAAGATGGAGGATTGCAGAGCCATGTCTACTCCGATGATCATGAATTGGAAGAAGGTAGACTCATCCAGGGAGAAGGATGTAGACCCCACCTTATACAGATAGTTGATTGGGTCTCTCATGTATTTGGTCAACACCAGACCAGATATATCTTTTGCAGTAAATTCTCTTAGTCAATTCATGGTTGAGCCGAAGAGAGTGCATTGGATAGTAGCAAAACATGTGTTGTGGTATTTGCGTGGTACAATCGAGTATGGGATCAAATATAATCGAGGTGATGGTATCAAGTTGATAGGCTATACTGACGCAGATTGGGTAGGCAGTACAATGGATAGGAAAAGCACTTCAGGGTGTTCCTTTAGTTTGGGATCAGGAGTTGTCTCTTGGTACAGTAGGAAGCAGAAGTCCGTGGCTCTGAGTTCTGTAGAGGCAAAATACATAGCAGCTAGCATGGCGACATGTGAGGCGATATGGATTCGAAAGATGCTGGTAGCCTTGTTAGGTCAGAGGGTTGAGACTACGGTGATACACTGCGACAATCAAAGTTGCATCAAGTTGTCTGAGAATCCGGTGTTTCATGATAGGTCTAAGCATATAGACATCAGGTATCATTTCATCAGGGATTGTGTACAGCGAGGGATTATTCAGCTATAGTATATACCTATAGATCAGTAGGTAGCAGACATTATGACAAAGGCATTGGGGAAGGAAAAATTCATCTTCTTCAAAGATATGTTGGGTGTTATGTAGAACACCTTCCTCGCTAAGAGGGAGTGTTAATCTAATATTGTAGCTCAGACAGTTGTTTCTCCAATTCCAAGAATTAGTATTTAATTCTTGAGACTTCTAGATAGAAGTTAGTTAGGTCTAGATATTTAATTATTTAATTAAATAATTGATTCCTCTAGAGACTTCTAGAAACTAGTTAGTTAGGGTTTGTTAGAGTTTGATTAATTTTAGCCATTGATTGAGATTAAATCATGGCCATTGGTTTTCCAATGAGAATAGTTTAAAAGGGGGTCATTGGGCATTTGGAGAACATACTGATAGACACAAGTTGGAGAAATATTTGCAGTGATAGCAAATAGTCTTGCAGTGATAGCAAGGGCACAGTGATAGTGTTGGAGGCAGCAGTAGTGGAATTTCAGTAGGAGAAATTAAGGGAAGAACATCCGATGAAGAATATTATCGGAGATTTGTCAGTAAGAGGCAAGCAGTTTCTTTTGTATCTCTTGATTTGTTGAAGATTAATATAATTCCTCATCTGCAGTACTGGTTTTCCCTCCGGGGTTTTTCCAAGGACAATTTGTCCAAAAGTATTGTGTTTATTAGTTTGCATGTTTTCCTCTTTATTCCTGCAAGTTTTATTCGTGAAGTTGCAGTTGTATTATTTTTCAATATTTGCTGTGAATTAATTTTTGGCAATCAAATAATCTTTATAGATAGGAGATTAATAATCAGTAACTGCAATAGATTTTTAACAATTTCCTCAGAGAGTGACCTTAAACTCACAGATTAAGCATTAATATTCCCCTTCCTTACAATAGCTTTATCTCATAGGCCAACACTAGTCATCAGATTCCTGAGGGATATGGGGTTCTAGGAAACTAGGCATCATAGTGGAAGAACTGTCAATGATGGCTATGGGGAGATGGCCCCCACCCATGCAGAGCTTGCATGGGTAACCTCCTTTGGTAAATACATGGGTGAAATCATGTAGGGAGGTGCCACCTGGATGCCATTATCGACAACAGAGAGTGGGATGACATTCTTGGTGTCGGATCCCATGGAGGAAGAAGTCGACGGGAGGGATGGCCGAGCCTGACCATCGGGTTTTTATGAAATAAAAGTCATTCGGTTGTTAGTTCCTCTGCCATCGTTGGATGAAGAAAACCTATGCCCGTCAAAAAAATTCCATCTCCTATTCATAAAATCTATTTACAGGCCACAAGCGGCTATATCAAGTGGGAAACTATTTGATCCATCATGGGCACTAACAAGTAAGAGATATGACCTGCAATTGAATTTCTTGTTGCAAATTATATTATTTGGTCACTTCTCTAACAGTTGATGTTCCTGTGTGTGTGATTTCGCTCTTTGCATGAATGTGCTATGGAAAATGCCCGTAGAAGACATCCCAAGCATCACTAGCAATCAAGATTAGGCATCGTCTCTTCGTTCTTGATCTATTGGCTTTGAATTTAATATCCCCCATGCCTCATTTTCTATCCTTAACTATATCATTGTTCCCCCTTATTAGTTTTATTTTGTTTCATTAATGGTCATTCTTTCTATTTTCTCTACTGGTTGCCTGAGGATTTAGCAGAGCCGCTTAAGTGAGAGGCCATGTGAGCAGCCTAGAAGACTTCAGACCCCGCTCAGAGAACCATCGTCGTAGATGTTAAAGTGGGCTGCCATGATTGAAATATCGTTAGTGATGGTAGAATTATGATGGCCCCCCACACAACATCCCTCCAGTCTTTGTTGATTGAGCTTCCTTCTCGCCATCTCCAAGTTGTTCTTAGTGGTCTTTATAAATGCCTTAATCATGGAATTGTTGTGATCCCTGACGACGTCTACCATTACCACCTACAATTTTTTGTTCAATGGCTCCCAGAGATCGCCTTGCCATTTCCCTTAGCTCTTATCAATCATCTTGAATTCAAGCTTCATTACTCTATTGAATTCATCTTAGTTAGCTCTTTCACTATTCGAAGAACATGAGTAGAGTTATCAATCCGGGCGGTGATACATGGGCGAGTGGTTTGTAAATGTCATTGAGGAAACAACAAAAAACCTGCTGAGGCCCATAGTAAGGAAATGGTGCTGGTGGGTCGTAGGCCCACATGGCAGGGAGGCAACAAAGGTTTTTCATCGTAGATGGTGTTGAGGCAATGGTCTCTCATAAATAGTGACCCGCGAGGGCAGACCCGCCATCGAATGTGGACTCAATAGGGGTTTTTCATTAGGTGACGAAGGTTGGGCAGGGGAAAACTACATGCGAAGACCCGTGAATGTTTGGACTTAGGCCTTTGAAGTAACAGGGTGAGTTGGTTTGCGATAATAGAAAAGAAGGAAGGAACAACTGTGGAGCCCACCATGTGGACAGATGCCAAAGGTTGGTTATCCTGAGATGATGAAGTGGAGACGGAGTCCCGCCTAGGGTGACCCCTGAGATTGGGCTCGTGGAGCATGAGGGGCACAACAAAAAAAATGAGTCCAGGATCCATGGAGTGGATAGACGTTGGGACCTAGTCGCAAGTGAATAGAAAAGTGTGATGGAAAATGAGAAGAGGAAACCCACACATGCGGGTCCACGAAGGCCAATGGATGCTAGACAAAAAGCAAAGGGAATACCATACGACCTATTACGCACGAGAAAAATGACTTAGTGAAACCTATCTAGGTGAATTTGGTCAAGGGAATTTGATTGTTTTAAAGCTCATGGCCTAATTAGGCATGGAAATAGAGGCACAGAAAATAAGGTGGGAGAAAAAATACCCATCAGGAGCAAAAATGATGCATCGAGAGCAAAAGAAAGGGGATCCATGCCTTCGGCGAGGTGTGTGTGTAAAATATGCACAACATATACCATTAACAAGGTGTATGTCAATAGTAATTCTAGTAAGACAACTTTTGAGCTATGGTTTGGTTATAAGCCTACTATCAAGTATTTCAAAAAAATTGGAAGGAAATGTTACATCAAGAGAGATGATGATATAGGCAAGTTTGATGCTAGAAGTGATGAAGGAATATTTTTGGGTTGCTCTAATAAAGTAAAGCTTATTGGTGCTTTAATAAGAGGTTAAAGATAATGGTTGAAAGTGCAAATGTCAAAGTTGATGAAGATATTGTTAGACCATCTAGATGTAGTGGATATGATTCAAATGATCAACATGATAATACTAACAATGATTTTCAGACACATAGTCAACTTTAGATTGTTCTGGTGAAGCAAGAGAATCAAGAAGCAGAGACTAGCGGAAGTGCAGAAGAAAGAACACAAAAACAAGAAGTCAAATAAAATCCTAAAACTCCCAAATATGTAAGGCGAAATCACTCCGACATTTAGATCATAAGATACAAGAGCAAAGGTGTGCAAACTAGAAGAATAATTTTGGAAGAGTATTGTATAATTTCTAAATTTGGGCCTAACAATATCAATGAAGCATGCAAAGATAAACATTGGATGGAAGCCATGAAAGAAGAACTAATGTAGATAGAGAAGAATGATACATGGGATCTTGTTCCTAGACCTCAAAACAAGAATGTGATTGGAACCAAATGGGTGTTCTGAAATAAGTTGATTGAGCAAGGTGAATTGGTCAGAAACAAAGCAAGACTAGTTTTCCAATGGTACTCACAGATGGAAGGTATTGATTTTGAAGAAATTTCTACTCCTGTTGCTATAATTGAAGCTGTAAGATTATTTCTTGCTTATACTACTTTGAATAATTATAAAGTCTATCAGATGGATGTAAATTCATCATTTCTGAATGGTGACCTAGAAGAAGAAGTCCATGTTGAACAACTGGATGGATTCAAATTGACTGATGAAAAGGACATGGTATTCTGATTGAAGAAAGCTCTATATGGACTTAAGCAAGCTCCTAGAGCTTGGTATTCTAGATTGGATAAATACTTATTGAAGCATGAATTCAATAAAAGTACTATTAACAACAATCTATATTTCAAGTTGGATCAAAATAAATAATTGATCATTGAAGTCTTTGTTGATGACATTATTTTTGAAGGTGATGATGATTTGTGTATGAAGTTTGCTGATGAAATGAAAAGTGATTTTGAAATTTCAATGATAGGAGAGTTGAAATTATCTTTAAGATTTCAAATCACTCAGTTGGATGATGGAATTTTCATATCTCAGTCTAAGTATGTGAAAGAGCTACTAAAATTTTTTGGCATGGAAGATTCAAAGGCAATTGGTACACCTATGATAACCGGATGTAAACTTACATAGAAAGATGATTCTCCTAAAGAAAATTAGACAAGATACAAGTCAATGATTGGTGGATTACTCTATTTGACTTAGACTAGGCCAGATATAATGAATGTTGTATACATGGTTGCTAGATTTCAAGTTGATCCTAAAGAGTCTCATGTAACTATTGTGAAAAGAATTTTCAGATACCTGAAAGGGACAGTTGATCTTGGTCTTTGGTATCCTATGAATGATGATCTTATCTTGAATTCCTTCACTGATGCTGATTGGGCAGGAGATGTGGATGAAAGGAAGAGTACTAGTGGCAGTGCATTCTTCTTAGGGAAGAAAAAGGTATCTTGGCTAAGCATAAAGTAGAATTCCATTTCACTATCTACTGCTAAGGTGGAATATATTGCTGCTACAAACAATTGTACTCAAGTATTGTGGATGAAGAAAATGTTGAGAGATGTAATAATTGAGTATGAAGAACCCATTTCTATATTCTGTGACAATTCAAGTGCCATTAATATTTCCAAGAATCCAATGTTGCATTCAAAGACAAAGCATATATCCATCAAATATCACTTTTTTAGAGATAAAGTAAGTGAAAAAGAAGTTAGAATAGAGTATATACCTACCAAGGAGAAAATTGCAGAAATATTTACTAAGCCATTGCCTAAGGATATTTTTGAGTACCTTAGAGGCAATTTAGGGGTGATTTCCCCTCCTGATTAGAACTAAGATGTAGGTCTTTGCATCATTTTTTGAATTCATAAGCCATATCTTATTCTAGATTGACGTTGTGGTGGCTGCTACTCAGGGGGAGTAGTCAAATGATTCAAATATGTGATCAGAGCATGTGTACCTTTTCCATTGATGTCAAAGGGGGAGAGAAGAGCAATGTGAAAAACATGGGAGAAGAAGGAAATAAGAAAAGAGTGCACAATCTCAGGGGGAGATTGTTGGAGAAGAGCTATTTGGGTTGGTGGCATTATTTTTCACATCATGTGTTGCTATCAATTCCAAAGGGGGAGATTTTTGGATATTGTGGTTGTCATTGATGTCAACACTATTAGCATTGATGATGCTTAAGGCTATGTATATTGAGGATATTGATAAAATTGTAAAAATAATATTGCAGGCAACCAGTGAAGCTGAGAAGGTCAGAATGTTGGAAATTTTTGTACGTTGAAGATATGAAGATAAAATTAAAAGCGTTTGTTGCTAAAGATTTCTAGTATTTTTTCCGAAAGTTTCAGAGGTTCGCACCAAGATTTGTGGAAGTTATGAAGATCTATGTTCCTACAGTTATCTAGTTTATGTAGATGGTGTTCTTGGATGAAGAGGATGAAATTATGGTAATTTCATGTGTTGCGCATGTACCTGTTATGTTCATGGATGATTCTAGATCATTATCTATCCTTGTTGTATGCCTGCATTGATCAAAGTATTCGTGATCAGAGATTTTTTTGATGTGTGCTCGAGTTTTCATGTTCTTGTCTAACATGATGGTAGTAGCATATTGCAGATCCAGGAAGATTAATACTTTATTGTTTAGCATGTTCCAAGGTGTTTGTTTAGGTCCTCACTATGTTGTGACCGACTTGTGTTGGTGTGCATTGAAATTTATTCATGCATTGAGGCCAATAGTTGCAATTTATTCTTTATTTCAGGCTGACTAAATAGTGGATGTAAATCCATATAGAGGATATATATAAGTGATTTTTTTCCTCATTTAGAGGAAATTATTAGTGTGTGAAATAGGTGTACATGTATGAATAAAGTTTAAATCATTCAAGAGTAGAGCAGAGTGTGAAGAAGTTTGAGTAGAGTGTGGAAGAGTGTGTAGAAGTTTATGTGTGCCTAACCGAAACTGTAATCAAGATTTTGTAGAAGCTATTTTCTCAATTCAACTTCATTAAATGGATTTAATATGATTATTGTATGTAAAGAAATGAGCCTTCTTCTAAGCAGTGTTCTCTAGGCAGTGTGCCTGAATGCAAGTGCATTCCCTTTTTCATTTCTCATTATACTTCTAATAGGGTATAATCTTGTGGACTAACATCCATTGTGGTTTTTCCCCTAAGATGGTTTCCACATATAAAATATTGGTGTTCATGTGTCTCTGATGTATTATTGATTTATGTGTGCACTGTTGGTGTAGGACCACCTATTTTCCCTCAAGCCTCCATGAGGCCATATTGTATAAATTTATTAAATTAGGTATTTTAATCATGTAATAAGGTTGAATGATCCATTTTATATATTTTTTAAGTAATTTGGAGTCATTGGTGAAGGTTTGGTGTCATTTGGTTGAAAAAATGAAAACATTGTCAAAAGTTGTCAAATGTTGTCATAACAACTTTTCTTGTTAAATGACAACTTTTTAATAGTTTGTTAAAAGTTGTTAAATGGTAGTTGTAGGTTGGTTGGAGAATAACTTGATTGTTCAAGTATAAAAATGTGCCTCCAAGTCGAAATGGGGGGTGGAATGTAGTTTTGAACAAGAATTTAAAAGGAAGGCATGAAGTTTTCTGCAATTTCCAATGTTCTGCCCTGTTATTTTATATGGTACAGCTTTGTATGAAGTTTTACAGACCTGAAATTGATTTTTATTGATATAATAATGAACTAGCTTTCATTTTCAATTGATTTGGTGTTTTTCCATTGAGTTTGGAGAAAGTTATGATCATTTTACCATTGGCAGTCCTATGGGATTGTTTTCTCTAAGAGTTGCAGGATGTTGCAGAGAATGGTACGTATTGTACAGATAAAATAAATACCTCATATCAATTGGAAATTTTATATATGTGAATATAGTTTGATTTTTTTGAAGTCTCATCAAATTTCATTAAGATTTGAATAAGTTATGATCATTTTGGTGAGGGCAGCTTTGAACACTGCCTAGGGTTTGCAGTTTTGGGAAAAATGCAATAAATTTATTTTCCACCGTTGGATCTTCATAAAAATTGGAAGGAAGGTCTATAATTATGTGATTTGAAATATCACTGAAGGGATTGGATTTATTAATTGTTTTATGGAATTTATTAATGACTATTTGTTGCATTGAATTGTGGGTTGTTATGAGAATGATTACAATGTGATCTAGGATGCACTTAATCACTATTTGAGATAAATAATTTTATGAAATTTGTCAAGTGAATGAAATTTTGAGTTGTGAATCCTCTTTACTCTGCATCAACTGTTAATTATTATATCTAATATTTAAGGTTGTTTAATGTTGAATAAGTGTTAGTTTGGTAACAACTGATTCACCCCACCTCTCAGTTGTCTATCCTTGTTTTGCCAACACTGTGGTCATAAATGCAATAGAGAGACCTATACCTTATAGAAAATACTTGATGAAGGTATTTGAGGATGACCCTATGGGCTCTTTTTCTTCTATTCCCCATGAAATCATTCAAAAAAAAGATACAAGGATGTATACTAGGGTTAAGTTAGAAGAGTTCAATCATATCAAATTGATTGACATGTGGATGAATGATCTCATTGATGATGAATTCTTGGTAAAACTTGAATATACAAATCATGTGATGATGAATTTGGATTGGTGGAACAATTTCACAAATTTCAGTTCTATAGTGGATGATCCTTATGTTAAACTGGTCCTAAGTAGAATTCATGATCAATTCTTGTGGACCTATGAGCCGCATTTGATAACCAAAGAAGTAATTAGGGTTGTCACTGGATTATATGAAACCAGACCAGTCCCTATACTGAAAGCAGTGAAGAATGAAATAGTAATGAGTCTTATTAGTGAAACATATTACATAAGGGCTCTTGCTAATAATCCTATCACAAATCTAGCCATGAAGTATGCATCTATTATGATTGGACACAAAACCTACTTCACCAATAAAGAAAATTATGTGTCTACCACAACTATCTTTACTGGTTATGATATGTTTGTAAATGGTTAGAAGTATGATCTTTGTGAGATTTAATTCTATTATAAAAATGGTTAAAATTATAAGAATGAGATTATATTTCATGCATCTTCTGATGAGTGTATGATAGAAGCGGTTGAACCCCAGACCATCTGGATTCAGCCTCTAGGTTATGAAATTTCAGAATATGTTGTTGAAGGTTACGTACAACTTTTATTGAAGATTTTGAAGGATCCAAATGAACCCCAAATTGGGACTTATGTAGAAAATTTGATGGAAGTCCACTTAGAGCTCAACAAAGCTAAATCTCAAAAAAATATAAAGGAAGTGTTGAAGAAATTTGTTTTCACTGATGAGGAGATAGCTCGAGGAAAAGTTGCATAAGGAAAAAAGTATAAAGAGCTACCTAGTGTAAGGATATATGGTAGGAGCCCTCCTTCCATACCATATTTTGGTCCTACTAGAATGAAATCTGTACTCAACACTACCGATAAAGGTAAAGGCTTAGTTCCTTCCAGACCTACTACTAGATCTCATAAAATAAAAGGTGTTCCTCTGGTAGTCCCTATTAAGTGAAGAAAAGAAAAGGCTTCTATGGATAAGAACACGAGGGTAACTTATGATTAGGAAGAAGAGGAAGAATACCCTGCTACAAAATTGATAAGATAAAGAAGGGTGAGTGCCTCCTCTGATGCATCATAGGAAGCCAATGTTAGCTCGAGGAAATTTCTTTATGTATCTTCCTCTGAAGATACTGATGAATAGGATGCTAATGATGCAAAGAAGACTAAAGTTGAAGATGAAGTTTCTCTGGACCAAGAAGTACAAAAAACCTCCTCGGTAAGACCTAGTTCTCCTCTTAAGCTTGATGTTTTGGTAAATAATATGTTGAATCAAGACAATATTGTGAAGTCCATAGTAGAAGTGTATAATTTAGTAGGAGAAGAGGATAAAGAAACAATAATTCTAGCTATCATCACATATTTTATTATTTTGGAAGAAAAATGGGATAACATTAAGTGTGATGTTCTTGAGAATTTGTGGGAAGTTCTGATGAAAAGAAGAGTAGAGGTAGTTGAGTTAGAAGAGAGAATAAGAAATAAAGCATACAAAGAAATGGCATACTCTCTGTCTTGAGATAATTTTGAATCCTTGAAGAGCTTGTTTTTAATTTATAAAATTTAGGGAGAAAAGAAGAGTTAACACCATGATGTCAAAAGATGAGAAAGAAATCAAAGAAATAAGGAAGGAAACAATAGGTATTGTCAAAGATACCATGAAAAGGTATGGCATGATCAGTTCATCAGGTTCAGCATCTGAACCTAGAAATGAATCATCTATAGAAGTGATTGAAGAACCTCCTTTTGGTGTTTCTGATGATAATATTCCTTTGGAAGTGAATGACACAATTGTCCCCCCAAAAATTGGTAGTACAAATGTTCTATTAGAGATCAATGTTGCTGATGAGAATCCAAAAATTTAAGAACATGCTGAAGAAAATGTTGAAGTAGAAGTTCATGTTGCTACCCCTCTAGTATACCCCAAAGAAGAAGATAGAGATAAGGGAGAAGAGGAAAAATAAGAAGAGAAAATTGAAAAAGAGAAGATAGAAGAATAAAATGAAGAAGAAGAAAAGACAGAAAAAAAAAAAGAAGAAAAAAGAAATGAGAAATCAAATAGCATTGTTGGAAAGAATGAAGAAGTATCCTAGCAAGTTGAAGAATCACATAAGTCCATTGGAGAATCTTCCTTCGGTAATAATGTTTTGAAAGGATTGTTGTCTAAGCAAATTAGATTTCAACCGGCAGTTCCTTTGAAACTTTTGCAGATTTCGATGAATCAAGGTTTTTTAGACTTGAATAAGATTTCTTCTATGCACAAACTAGTATTGGGTGATGTATTTCATGCATTGAGTAGAAGAGAAATCTTGGAGATGCATCAAAAAGGGATTGATCTGATTGAAGACGCCATTAAGGCTCTACAAGATGTTACACCAGATACATCTATTGACACAACTCTCTAGTTTGGAACTTGAAGCTTCTTTTGGACTTCTTTAAGGAGAATGCCTCAGAGCTTATTAAGAAAACAATGCATGATGCGGAAAAGAAGTTGTATGAGAAAATATTGTTGATCCTTCATGAAAAATGTGCCTCGGCACATACCAATGTAGAGAAAAGTCTTGAAGCTATGAATGCTTGTGAAGTTGAAGCTAATTTTATGTTTTCATATTCTATAAGGTGGCCTAATGTCACTCAAAGTATAAAAAATATAATGGACTCCATTGATTCCCAGTTGACCACTATCTCTGACACCTACAATGTATTAATGGATAGAGATAGATCAACTTGGAATGCTCTTTCTACACACAGAGAAAATTTATTTATGTTACAGAAGCAGAAGGAAGAGATAATCATGAAGTTCGTCTTGCTTGGTGATAATGTGAGAATGGAGTATGCTCCAGTAGGCAATGCTGAGAACTTAGACAAGATAAATCTAACTTCAGACTCTCTCAATGAAGCTTAAGAAAATTTAATTGCTTTAGAATCTTTGGAAAAGTTGTTGGTATCTGCTAAGAAGATTTGGGAGGATGGAAAAGTGGCCTAGCAAGGAATTCTATAGGAACTGCAAAGTGCACCCTCCTCTGGGTAAAAGTTTTCTTTTGTTTTACATTTTATGAGATTACTCCTCAGGGGGAGTTCAAATGTTTTGATTCCATCCCGGACCTTAACTTTTTTTTTTGGTTCAACCTTTTTCCTTGATGTCAAAGGGAGAGAAGAGGAATAAGAATTTTTGTATATTCTGTACATTTTTTGGCACATGTTGTCATCAATGAAAAAGGGGGATATTGTTGGAAGAATGAAGAAGATCATATCCCTTGCTATCATTTTTTGTTTTCATTGATGTCATCATATATAAGTTGCAACTAAAAGACTCCAAGATTCATTAATCTGGTATTCTGAACCGGTAGTACATAATTATCCTCTGGTATTTTTCTCTAGCATCTTATCTAGTAAACAGTGACTACTGCAGTTTTTGGGAGGTAGTCTATGTGTACAAATGATCGTGGTGATCATGGTGATCATGGTATCAAACCTGTTGTTCACATATTTTTATGTGAGTTATTTTCATGGCCAATGAATCAAGTGGTTAAAGATGTATTGGATTAATTTTGTTTGTGTAATCCATGTCGACATACCACTCAGTTGAAACATTTTTTAAGATGTTTTTTTCTTGGAGCTGACATGATTGTTAACTTATGGAAAATCAAATATATATACAAGTTGTTTTGAAGATATGAAAGAAGAGAGTATGTGAGAGATATGTGAATGTTATAAAATTGTCTCAAATCAAAAAAGAGCAAAGTGTGATTTGGTGGCCTGTGAATTTTTGGAATTGCAAGCGAACTAAATCTGCACTTGAGGTGTACTTCTATCAGTTCAATTTTGGTGGTTATCCATTATATTACTTCATTTTTGTAGGTAGTGAGCCTCTCATTTTGAAAAGTGAGTCCTGGAAGTAAGCCACCTCCTTGTAATATCTTATAATGGGTTATACTATATTGTGAGTTAATCTTCAACATGGTTTTTCCCATTCTGGGTTTTCCACGTAAAAATTTTGGTGTCTCTTTTGTTCTTTGTTTTATATTCTATTGATGATTCTGATTATCTTAATTAACATATGCTTTGGATTGATTGGATGGAATTTGTTCAATAAGTTTAAGAATATACTAATTCACCCCCCTCTACTTATATTGGATATTTAATAGAGTAAACCCCTAGGGCTTCGCTCTAACCAGGATTCATTCGAACCCTAGTTCATTCAAACCCCCTCTCCACAATTGGATTTTTTCCGAGAATGGATGGCCCTATAATTAAATGGGTTCACTCGAACCCAGGTTCTAGCAAACCCTATTTTGGTTTGCTCGAACCAAAGAGTTCATTCAAACACTAATTTATTTTTTTGCATGGGGTCATTTTTTTCAACTTTTCCTTCCTCAGTCGAATTGTAAACAACTTTTGTGGGTTTACCCTCTACTAAAATAAAGGTTTATAGATGTTTCAATAAAATATTTAGAAATATTGTAGAAAGCTCGAATGTGAAGGTTGATGAGACAATGAATAATTCTATTAGCACTGATGGATATGTATGTAATGAGCATGATTATGCAAGAATAGAAGAAATTATGGAAGAACATGAAAACAATGAGCAAGAGAAGTAGGATGAACATAATGAAAGAGAAGAAGATGATCTCGTGATGTTCCCTAGGACACCTAGATATGTACAGAAGAATCATTTAGAAAGTCATATTATTGGAGATAAGACAAAAGGTGTGTTAACTAGAAGCAAAGTTGTTGCTGAAGTGAATTTGTTTTAACTTTTTGAGATAGAACTGAAGAAAGTAAGTGAAGCCTATAAAGATGGTCATTGGAAGGAAGCAATCAAAGAGTGAAAGCTATAAGGATGTTCTAGGCAGTTGTTTCTTATAAATATTTTAAGGTATATTAGATGGATGTCAAGTCAGCATTTTTGAATGGAAAGCTAGAAGAAGAAGTCTATATGGAACAATTGAAAGGATTTCAGTTGACATATCAACTATATATGGTGTGAAAATTGAAGAAATATTTATGTGGATTTAAGTAAGATCCTAGAGCTTGGTATACAAGGCTAGATAAGTACTTGATTCAACAAGGATTTAACAAAGGTACACAAGATAGTAATTGGTACTTTAGGATTGAAAATGAATAATCTTGATTGTATTTGTGTATGTCGATGATATTATCTTTGGAGGAAATGAAAGTATGTGCAATATTTTTGCGGAAGAGATACATAAAGAATTTGAAATTTCTATGTTTGGGGAGATGAATTTCTTCCTTAGGCTACAAATTAATCAAACAGAGAAAGGAATTTTGATTTCACAGTCTAAGTATGTGAGAGAGATGTTGAAAAAGTTTGGGATGGATGGTTCCAAACTGGTAAGTAATTCTATGGTGACTAGTTGCGAATTGGGTAAAGATGATAATTCACCTAAGGCTTATCAGAGCAAGTATAGATCTCTAATTGGTGGAGTATTATATTTGGTCACTACTAGACTAGATATAATGCATGTAGTCTATCTTGTGGCTAGATTTCAACAAGATCCAAAGGAAACACATGTTGTTGCAGTTAAAATAATATTCAGATATTTGAATGGCACTCTAGATTATGGATTGTGGTATCCTAAAGATATTCACTCTACACCCAATTTCTATACATATGCAGATGATAGTAAGAGTACAAGTGTTGGTGCATTATTTCTTGGATGCAAAATGGTGGAATGATTGAGTAAGAAGCAAGATTAAGTCTCATTGTCTACTACTAAAGCTGAGTATATTTTTGTTGCATCTTGTTGTACATAAGTTCTATGTATGAAACAAACATTGAAAGATATCACAATGCTATATGATGAACCCATTTCTATATTTTGTGATAATACAAGTGCAATTATCATATCTAATAATCTTGTGATGCACTCAAGGATGAAGCATATATGTATCAAATCTCATTTCTTGAGAGAGAAGGTCATAGATAATGAATTAAAACTTGAGTATGTTCCGATGAAGGATCAAATTGCTGATATTTTCATGAAGTCTCTTCCTAAAGATACTTTTGAGTATCTCTGGGAGAAGTTAGGGCTTATTGCCTCTCATTTCTTGAACTAGATGCATATGTGGATGCATCATTCTAGTGGATCCATGGATCTATCTTTCTTTTGGACTGATGTTTTGGTGGCTACTTCTTAGGGGTAGCAGGTAGTATCAAGTGTTGTAATTTTGTGTATTTTACTATCATGTCAAAGAAGAAATCAATGAAAAATATTATTTTTCCCTTTCCATTGATGTAAAAGGGGGAGAGAAGAAGCATGTGAAAAGAGAATGAGAAGAAGCTTATAAGAAATTATCTTCTAAGGGGGAGAAAACAAAAAAATGTATTTAGAGCTAGTATGTTGTCTTTGATGGTTTTTTCACATCATGTGTTTCCATCAATGAAAAAGGGGGATATTTTTGAAAGAATGGAAAGATTGAATGTGTTGAGGAAATTTTGCAGGTTTTGTCATTGATGTCAAATGGTTAACTAGTTATCTACTAGTTGTTTCTGGTTGTATATGTTGAGGATATTGACAAAATTTTAATAAAGATATGGTGCATGTCTAGTTTTTGGTCTAGATTTTATCCTATGGTTATGTGGTTCAAATATGTTCATGTTTTTTGGCAAATGTTATATCAATATATTTGGTTTTTGATTTATTGTACAATGAAAGTTTTGTTCACTAGTTTTGAACTATAGATTTTCATGTTTCTAGTTGAGGTTCGGGAGAAATATTGTTGGTTGTTGATTTGTTGTGCAGTGCAAGTTGTGTTCACCAGTTGTGAACTATGGTTTTTTGTGTTTCTAGTTGAGGTCCGGGAGAAATATTGTTGGTCCATATTTCTATTTGATGGAGTATTATGACTTGTGGTTCTAGAGTTGTGTTTCCTTGGTTCTATTGAAGATAGTTTCATCATTTGGAAGATTCTTTCTTAATGGTTCTATGTGTTTTATATTGGTTTGGCTGACCTTGTTGAAAATACCACTTTCAAGGATCATGAAGTGTGTTGGATATTTTTGGGTCCCTTGAAGCGTGTGTTTGGGTTTCCCTCATTCTAATTCCACCCTAGGATGTTTTGGCACCTATGTAATTAAAATTTTAAATTGGATGGCTGACTTTGGATATGTTCCAAAGTTGAAGATGGTATAAATACAAGATGTCTTGATGGTGAAGAGTGGTGATGCAAGAGCAAAGAAGTAGAGTGACAAGAGGAAAGAGAAAGTATATTTTTGTGTGTAATTGATTCTATTTAGTAATTGTGTGTGTTGATAGTGTGGTAGATCAATGTGAAGCTTAATGCTGAGTTTTCAGATGCAGTGATCAGAAGGTGAACTCTATCATTCATGAAAGTGTGAGAGTAATTATGGTGGAATCCTTTCTTGCATTAGGATTACAATCTCTCTATAACATATCTTATTTTTTTAATTTTTATCTTTGTGGAAATGATCCCTCTAGGTTTTAGCCCTATTGGATAGTGATTCCTTGTTCCAGACAGTGAGTCCTTATTTTAGGTAGTGAGCCTTTTGTAATCAATTTTGATATTCTCTATAGTGTGAGTTAATCCTCACTGTGGTTTTTCTCATATTGGTTTTTTCATGTAAATTTGGTGTTATTGTGTTTATGTGTTGGATTTAATTTTTTGTATTTTCATTTAATGATTAATCATTTAAGTAGTATTAGAGATTAGTTCTAGTGATTGAATTAAAGGCCTAATTTTGTTACAACTGATTCACCTACCCCCTCTCAATTAACCTATTCAACATTATTATGGATGGAATTAGATAGAGTAGTGATAGATGGTATTGTGGAAGATGAATACACATGGCACCTATTTTCTAGGTTTTCACCATGGTACTTATCCAAAGTGCCACTACAATGGTTTTCACTATAGGGAAAATTACTTTTCATTCTCTTTTCTTTTCTATATTTTCATTTTTTAATTTTTTAATACAATGGGATCTCCAAAGGTCACGTATAATACTTTCAAAGGTGCATGTTATTGATAGGAAGAAATATAGGTTCATATTTAGGAGTAGCTAGTTGATGTGCACCAGATCCATATGTTTCCATGATGATATAAGGACCCAACCAGTTAGGCTCAAACTTTTTGAGTTTTTCTCTTTCTTATTGGTTCTTAGGATTCTCTTTCAAGACTAGATCACCAATTTTAAATTTTCAGACCTTGAACCTATTGTTGTAGCTGATTTTGATATTCCTACAAGTGGACCAACACAGTTTGTCTTCTTGCGTCCAATAGTTCTAGCCTGTGTAACCTTGAGAATCGGTAATCTTCATCTTCGATGAAATTCTGAATGGAAACTCTCAAGGATGGGAGCTTGAATTTAATTAGTAGGATGGATTCAAAAATGAAGACCAAGGAATAAGGTGTGGCACTAATAGGAGTACAAAAACTCATACAATAATCCCATAAGGCTATATTTAGTTGTATATGCTAGTCTCAACCAACATGATTGGTAGTCTTTTTTAGGATTTTTACAATGCTCTTATTAGATGCCTCTACTTGACCATTACCTTGGGGATAATATGGAGTGGTGAAGTGGTGTTGAATGTGGTATCTTTCACATAATTCCTTGATTTATTTTATTTTAAAAGGATGAACATTATGTATTTATATGGATAAAGGAAGACCATACTAACATATATGATATAGTTTAGTATGAACATTGAAATTTGTTTCCCAGTGATATATGTCATCTATATGGCTTTGATTCATTTAGTGAAATATTGTATTATAGTGATAATGAACTTATGTCCATTGGAATATGTAGGTTGAATCTTCCCAAAAATTTCAAGTCCCCATTGAGAGAAAGGCCAAGGTGAGGTAGCTAGATGGAGTCCCTATGTCGGTGCATATACTAGGTCCCATGGATTTGCCACTATCAATATTTATTTATAAATAAATATGATTCATATTCCATTATAGGCCAATAGTACCTTATTCTTAGAAGCTTCTTGGCTAGGGTAGGAATACTAGAGTGAGCCCTACATATACCCTTGTGTATTTTGTGTAAAGTCATCTTTGATTCTTATGTGTCAAGACATCTAAGGAGGGTGATATCTAAGCTATGAAGGTAAAGGGTATTTCCAATGATAATGTACTTAACTGCTCATTGGATAAAGGTTTTCTATTGTTTTTTGGATAAGTTAGGAGGTAGGATTTGGGAATGAAGGTAGTCATATATACTTATACTAAGGTGAATTGGGACCAAATATATCACATAAGAGCTTAGATTCGGGGACGCCAAACACAAATATCAACAATTGTTTTACCAAGAACTTGTATTGATGTACATTATTATGAATGTCCAAGAGAGACCCAATGGTGGCCATTGCATCCACTACATTATTTTATACTCTTGGGACTTGTGTAAATAGAATGGTGTTGAAGTATTTTTTGAGGCTATCCACCATTTTCTTATATCATACCAATTTTTCATCCTTTGTCTCATATTCATCAATGACTAACTATGAGTCACCACATACCTGGAGGTCTTTGAATTTCCATCTAATTGCTTCTCGTAGAATCATGAGTAAGGATTCATGTTTTTTTATGTTTTTCATGCATGAAAATTATATCCTATATGACTTAGCAATAGTGTCCCCTTTTGGTGTATGAACATGACACTAGCTCTTGAACTATGTTTTGTGTATGATCCATCAAAGTAAGTTGTACACTTCATAGATGTATCTATCTTGAAGCTTATCTCATTTGGGAACTCATATATGAGAGGTGTGAATGGTTATGTAGGGGTATCTTCTAACTGATTAGCAATGAATTTCCCTTTAATCACTTTCCTTTCAACATATTCAGTGTCGAACTCACTAAGGATAATCACTCATTTCATGAATCTACCTATTAGTGTGGCCTTTCTCAATAAATACTTCAGTGGATCAATTTTTGCTATCAACTTTGTCTATAGATTTAACATGTAGTATCCTAGTTTATATGTACTAAAGACTACAACAAGACATGCTCACTCAATGGGAGTATAATTAAGTTCACACCCTACAAGGGTATGACTAATGTAATATATTGTGAGGTCCTTCCCATCTTCATTTTTTTGTGCTAAGAGAGATCCTAGTGCTGATGATGTTGTTGATACATATAAAATAAGTGGTTTCCCATTGATAGGTAGTCTTAGTACTAGTGGTGATAGTATATATTCCTTGGTCTATTGAAAATAATGTTGACAAGAATTAGTCCATTTTAAGGGGGCATCATTATGTAGGAGATACTAAAAAGGGTGGCACTCATCTACCAGTTATTATATAAACCTACAGATAGATTGTATTTTTCGCTATAGGCTCCTTAGTTGAGTTAGAGTGGAAGGTGGCATCATGTCGATGATGGATATTACCTTTTTAGGAACAAGCTCTATGCCTATATGAAAAAAAATGTATCCAAGGAGCTTCTAGGAGGTCACCCTAAAGATACATTTCTTTGGGTTTAGTCAAACCTTATATTCTTCCAACCTTGTAATTTTTTTTTCTAGTACTACTAAGTGAGGATCCCTTGTGAGGGATTTTTCTAGGAGGCCATCCACATAGACCTCCATTACTGTATGCATAATGTTGTGGTAGATTGTGGCCATTTATCTTTGATAAGTGGCTTTGGAATTTTTTAGACTAAAGATCTTGACATTCCAATAGTACGTGACCCAAGTGTAGGTAAAAGCTATCGTGTGTTGATATTTTGTTGCAATTATAATTTGATTATATCGAGAGAAGCCATCCATCAGTGATAGTATATCATATCCTATTGTAAGATCCATGATCATTTCTATATTAGGTAATGGGAAGTCATCCTTTGGAAAAGCCTTGTTTAGATCTCTATGTTAGTTCAAATACAAATTCCCTTAGTTGGCTTGGTGATTGGTACAGTATTTGAGATCAAGTCTACATAATCAAAGGGTCTTATGGACCCAACATCTAGTTTCCTCTAAAACTTCACTTTAAATAGTATGGAAATTTATGGGTGCATCTCCCTCAACTTATTTTTAAAATTTTTATCATTAGAAAGGAGAGGTAGGTTATGGAGGACTAGTTTAGGGTCTAATCCCGACATGTTTTCATAGGACCACACAAAGTTTATTTGCCTTTTTGAGAAAAAGCAATTTTTCCTTCTCTATATTTATCAAGGACATTGCAAAGTGTATAATTTTTGGATCTTCTGATGTGTTGATGTTGACCTATTGTGACTTCTCGACCAACATTGGGGATTTCTCTTGATTTTTGGTGAGTGGGTTCAACCTTCCATCCTTAGGTGCCTCAGAGAGGTTTTCACCTTCAGATATGTCCTTTTTCTTATTTTTTTCTATGTTTATAGGTGCCTTACGATTTTCACCCATAAAATTGCTTTTGTTTATTTCTTTTATTTTGTGATTGGAAGGCGAGGCTAAATCCCTATATTATCCAGTAATGTCAAGATAAATGATTAATCCAGCCTTGTGATCACCACTTGTTCTTTGATCTCTAAGTCCCATAAATACAACAATTTCTTCATTTTTTTTGAATAGGTCTAAGCTCTGTGGACCTTGTTGGTCCCAATTGATTAGTTAATGGTGAATTCATGGTATGCCATCACTAGTATCAACAAAGCTGATGGATGAGGTTGACACTTGGTGAAGATGCAGGAATTGTCTAGATCCCAAAAGGTATCGATCTAGTCATGGTCATTCATATATTTGGTTTGAGGGGAGGATTGTTCAAGTTCTCGAAATATTTCAACTAGGTCATGGTCACTAGAGGATTTATCGAAACCCCATTCTCATTCATTAGAGTCCATTTTGATATGGTAATCCTTAGATGTCTCAACAACTTTAGAAACATTAATGACTTCATTCTGAAATATCATGGTACTTGGAGCTTTCACTTTTATAGGTTGATTCCCCAACCCTATGTTGCATGATCATTTTGTTGCTAGGATAGGTTATGTTATACCTTTTTTTTGTATTCCAAGGCCATTGTGCCCATTGTAGCCTTTCTTCTTCATTATGTCAAACCCCTTGCCATATTTATCTATAGGTAGATTTTCATGTATCTTGTCCTCTTCATCTCTATATATCTATTTAGAGAGGTATTCCTCAATATATTCCTTTCTCAATTTTCCCCACTTGGGGAAGGTCATGGGTGGGTGATACTAAATTATCACCTTGGGATCTTTCTTTATGTGATGGCATTTTCCATAATGTTTTTTTGAAAATGGTAGTTTCCCTATGCATAATAGATTTTCAATATTGTATTATCCAACTTCATCATTCTAGACTTGGACCTTGGTATTAGGGAATTTTATTGGTATTCATGAGGATTTTGATAGGGAAGTTGGGTCAATTTATTATGATGAGGAAGGGGTAGATGAGTTGTAGGGATGGATAGGTACCTGATTCTTAGTTTTTCCTGTCAAGTTATTGCAATATTGAAAGGGGTTAGGATCACTAGAAATAGTGATGTCTTCACTGTTGTACAAGAACTTCAGATGTTGATGATATGTGGAAGGTATAACCTTCATGGAGTGAATCCATGGGTGGTCAAGAAATTTTTTGTAGGCTAGGTCCAAATCCAAAACCTGACATACTATGTCCTATATAGAAGGATCCACTCTAATTGGTAGCATGATGATGCCCTTGGAGGAGCATTTTGTCTCATCATACCCCACATATCACAATCCTCTTTGACTCATCTATACAAACCTTTGAGAATCCCATGGTAGTTACTAGTTTTAATGTGAAAATATTCCAATCCTTCTACACCATCCATCAAAACTTATCTTATTTTGTGTTTGTTAATGTATAATTTGAGATGTAATGGTTCATTGTGGTTTTGTTTTTGTGAAGTATGGTTTTTTTGGTGAATGTTATGTGTTTGTTGGTAGCTAAGGACCCTACCATGGCTTGAAATTGATTGAAATTCAAGTCTATCAAGATAGATGAATCCTATAGTGCCTTATCTAGAATAGGCTTGTGCTTGAGAGAGGTGCATAACAACTCAATAATTCAGATTTGAGTTGGGATATTTCTTAGATGATAAAGCAAGTTATATTCATATGTCGCTTGAGGTTTGGAAGGGGCTCCTTGTAGAGTCACCTTCGATCACTTGGTGGAAACCACACATTGAGGATTTATATTTTTAATGGTGATAGTGGATGCATTATAGTTTGATGATGATCATAAATGACTCACTATGTACTCATAAGCGACACTAGTATAGTTGGTGACAATTTTTTCACCTATTTTTAAACTCAAGGCTTTCCCCTTCCCATGGTTTTTTAATGGTCCTTGAAGATCGTGTGATCTTTGTTAGAGGTTTTTAGTTGGCTATCTATTTGGATACCCCCCTTCTCATGTGATATTGTATAAGGTTTTGTAGTGTAGAAAAATGTAACCCTTTACTTTTTCTCACCTTTTTGGGCCCTCCTAATTAAAATGGACTTAATATTGCCTTAATTTAGTGTTGTTAAATGCAATTTTTTATATTTACACACTTATTTCAGCCTTCTTAATGAATTGAGATTAATTATTCCTTAGTTAGCCCTTTTAATTCATTTCCAGTCCTATTTAATTACATTTTTCAAAAGGGAAACACAACATTAATTATTTCCTAAACATAAAACTTCACATTGAGCAACATGTTTCCTAGGTTTATGGACCTAGAACCCATTCACCCATGGGAAAATGGGTCCTCCCTAAACCTTAGGACCTAAATTTAAATTAATTTTTTTTATGGTATTTTAACATTTTCAAATCCATAATTCAATGTCGGCTTGTGATATTTTAATTTTAGGAAATTAAGGATACATACTTATAATATAAGGTTATTTCACTAAGTCTCACCTAGAATTTCATGATCAAATTTTTTGAGACTTCAAGAGAAATTAAAGGAATTCAAGAATATATATCAGATTTTTATTGCAACATTCAAGATCTATTCATCATGCATGTCTTTCGAGCTAACATTGTGATGTAGGTTTCATGATCAAGTCAAGCATTCAAATTATCATTTCAAGGAAGATTCAAGCATCAAGATCCACATCCAATTAAACCATCTCATGCAAGTTGTAGACCTCCTAAGATATCCATTATCAAGGTTTCATTCAAGGGTTTGTTGAGTGGTAACATAGCTTTGTTCATTCTTCATTCCCTCTTCATGTTTCATTTCAATTCAAGGTTTGATTACCAAAATTGGGTTTGAATAAGGCAAACCCTTATCCACCAAAAACAAACATTTTTTCTCTTGTGTGTGTGATTGTAGATTTAGGTTGAAGAAGACTTTAAGACCTTTTGAAGAGAGGGTATGTGTAGGATCATGATGGGCCAAAAAGTGGTGATATCTAAGTGATATGATGGTCCATGTGGCTGATGACTTTTTCTTTACCCAAAATTGGTGAAACGAAAAGGGTTTTTAAAGGAGATTCTCAAATTTTAACCAATAAAAATTATTCTTTACTTTGAATTTAATAAATAATTATTATTCATTTTCTATTTGAATTATGACTCAAGTCCTAACTGATAGATTGATTGAAAAAAAACTATAGCTTTCAAACGATATCACATTTTTTGAATCCAAAACATGCATCACATTATATGCTTCACATACTATAGGATTAAAAAAGAAAGAACTGAATTTCATCAAGTTTTGACCAAGTTAAGGTGGTCAAACAAACAAGTTTTTATTTTTTTTTAAAGCTGTAATAAAAAATTCATAATTAATTATTTACTTGGAAAAATATTACAAAACAATATGAATCACATCGAGATATGAGTCTCCTACTTATATCTAAAATAGTATAAAAAAATATTATCATTTTATTGTGGTTAGGGTGGTCAAATAGATACCTTCTTCTTATTTTTTCCTTGAAATTTAAGTACTGTTGCATTGAAATTTCAAAATTTCACCAAATAGAGTTTAAAAATAAATAAATAAACCTAGTAGTTTAGAAAATATTTTCAATTTTCTACAGATTCAATTCTTACATATTTTTTAAATAATATAAATAACTTATTCAAATTTTTACGTCAAGTTTCCTAACTCTGATTTTTTGAATTTTATTGCCTCTTAAGAGCTTGTTTTTTCCATGATGATCTTGCACATACCCGAGAAAGATTTACAAAGTTGTCAAAGTTGCAAAATTTGTCAAAATTGTTATTATCTTATGGAAACTAAGATCTTGAAGTCATTTCTATCATTCATATTATGAAACAAGAAAAATTGGAAGATTCAGATCTGCATCAGAGGCTCCTAAGAGCTACAGAAAACCCCTACACTTGGACCCATTCACCCATGGGTGAACGAGTCTCATATGTACTTCCAAAAAGAAATTTTTATGATTGGTACGCAAGTCTCTACCCTTTTCAAATCTGCAATTTGTTTTCTAGCTCCGGGTATGTGCAGGATCATCATGGAAAAAATATGCCCTTAAGTGGCAATGAAAACTCAAAAAATCAGAGTTAGGCAACTTGACATAAAAATTTGAATAAATTATCTATATTATTTCAAAAATATGTAAGAATAGAATTTGTAGCAGATTGAATCTAGTTTCTAAACTACTAGGTCTATTTAAAAAAAAGAAAAATCTATTTGGTGAAAATTTGAAATTTCAATGCAATAGTACTTAAATTTCAGGGAAAAATAAGAAGTAGGTGTCTGTCTAACCACCCCAACTACAATAAAATGATTATTATTTTTTATAATATTTTAGATATAAGTAGAGGACTCATGTCCCGATGTGATGCATACTTATTTGTAATTTTTTTCCAAGTAAATAATTAATTATGATTTTTTTATTACAACTTTCAAAAATTATAAAAAACTTGTATGTCTAACCACCTTAACTTGGTCAAAACTTCATGAAATTGAATTCATTTTTTTTAATCCTATAGTATGTGAAGCATAGAATGGGACACATGTTTTGGATTCAAAAAATGTGATACCATTTGAAACCTATAGATTTTTTTCAATCAGCCCATCAATCAGGACTTTAGTTGTAACTCAAATAGAAAATGAATAATAATTATTTATTAAATTCAAAGTAAAGCATAATTTATATTTGTGGAAAGTTGAGATTCTCCTTTAAAAACCCTTTTCATTTCATCAGTTTTGGGTAAAAAAAATGTCGTCAACCAGATGGGCCATCATATCACTTACATATCGCCACTTTTTGGCCCATCATGATCCTTCACATACCCCTCCACTAGTATTGAGTTTAATATTGTTGTTTCAAGTGTTAGATTGCATTTGTGTTGATTTTCTAATTTTAGTTTTTCTCCCTAGAGTTTTGTTTGAACTTGATCCCCTTCCTTCAATCATAAGGAAATATGAAGATTCCCACTTTGACTTGATTCACAAAAGTTTTGTTAATTAATTCATTTTGTGCATCTCATTTCCTAATGAAATAATGGAAGATATGTCTATTTATTATAATTTTGGTGAACCCCCCTTTTCAATCACCCCAAACCTATTCTTTTCATTTTAGGTTCCTTAATTGGAATAAGGAAGACATTGTGTGTACCTTGATTATGTGATATTCACAAAAATCATTATCATTTAACTAGGTTGGTCTGAGTGCACCTAGCTCATAATGCTTGATCTTAGGTAATTGGATGACATTATTTTGGAGCCATTTCTTCAAAATTGTCTCAATTGGTTCCCCTAAGGGATTATAATTTCATATCAATTGAGGGGCCCTAGGAGGACCACATGATGTGTTATTTTGAGCCAAATTAGCCATTTATTCCTAATGTGGCAATGGAGGTAGTACACCCCACCTTTGAGGAATATAGCTCAAGGGTAAGGTTCTTATTTCACACTTGCTACACTCAAGGATACCTTAGAGATATCAATATGGATGTAGAGAGGGAGAAATATATCTTGCAATAAGGTATCCTAGGCTTGGATTAGAGACTAATTAGGGGTTCACCACCAAGCTAGGGGTTGAAAAGACTAATGAAATACAAGACCTAGTTATGAAACTTAATGATATGTACTACCTAATTAAATGACCTAGAAATGTAAGTAAATCAAAAAAAAAAAATTGAGACATGAATTGTGTGCACCTGGAAACATGTAGAGGCTTGAATGAGGACCTAAAATTCAAAAAAAAATGATTTTAATGTTGAGTGGGACTCATACACTAGTCTAGGCGATTTAGTCCTAGACTAGGTTTTCTGTAGTAAAACTGGAATCTGACAGTGCTTATTTTGAATATTTAGAAACCATAAAAATTGATTGTACTAGGACTTATATGCCCAAGGTGATGTACTAGTCATAGTGTGATTTTTTGAATGATTAAGATTTGATTTTGCTCTCCAATCTCTTTTCTTTCTACCAAACTTCATTTATGGACCTGAAACCCTAATTTTGGACTTGTAGAAGACTTTTCATGACCTTTAAAGTGAGGAGAAAACTCCAACAAATTCATTTAAGTTTATAACATAATATTCAAAGATCATTCATGCTCCAAGACACCCAGATCTTCAATCACACATGTAAAGAGGAGAAATACTTGTTGACTATTAGTGAGTAGGGGTTTCACTTGGTCAAAACCCTTTTAGGTAATTAAACCAAATGATGAGATAATTAAATAAGGACATGAAACATGGAAAATGATACCTTCAATGATGTCTTGTAAATTTACAACTCAAAATGAAGTGGCCATGGAGGATGCAGATCTAGATCTTGAAATAAGTGTAGAACAATGCTCAATCTTGGATATTGAATGCATCATCACAACACTAGCTCAACAACATGCTTGACGACATATAATATTGACATGATGATGAATCTTGAATTGTTGCAATAATTGATGAATAAATCTACCCTTGAATGCCTTAGAAACTCTATTGAATTTTCTCTTGATACTCTTGTGAAGTCTTGGAATGCTTAACTCTTGATTTCTTCACTTGATATCATGAATGCTTAATGAAATAATGATTTGAGACCTTTTTTATATAGGAAATCCATCTAATATCATATTTATTAGATCCCACAGGCTGAAATTCATGAAATTTAAACTTCAACCCAAGATTTCTTGTTTAAAACCCTAAAAAGGGTCCAAATGGGACTCATACAAGACACCTAGCATATGGGTTCTATTGATGGTGTTTTTTACACAACAACAACTCATACATAATATATATAGTATCCTATCTCTCTTATAATTTCAATCTCTATTGAAAAAATAGATAACCCAAAGGTCTCTCAGGTGTCAGGTCATGACTTGCAACAAACAACTCAGTGATAAATGTTAAAATGTTGGTAATCACAAAGAGACCTTACAAAAAATGTACTGGAGACTCTAAAATTATCATATTTTTTGCAATATAATGATACTTGAATTCTTGGTTTAACCAAAGATCAAAGAAATAACAAAATTTAAAGTGTTTCAAAAATCCTAAGATTAATACTACCCCTAGGATCAACAATACTAATGATGAAATACTTGGAAAAAACCAATCCCTCAAAAATTAATTTCTAATTGACCCAGGCTATACCTGTAATCTCATAGGAATAGTACAATCTTCGAAGGAATTAGAGATTTTCAGAGCATGGACATTCATTCAATTGAACTGGATAAATGCCCACAATTGAACTAAGAACATAAATATTGGGTACAGGTTGACCTTGTGCAACAAACCCACAATCAAGAAGCTTCCCAAAGTATGAACCAAAGATTGCTATAACACTTGAAGCTCTAAATCACAAGAACTATCAAATCATTTAACTCTAAAACTAAAATGCATTCAGATATTTCCAAGCAATTTTAAAGATAGAATAAGAACCATGCAAGATTAATCAATCCAAGGAAGGCACCGATAATAACACAATGTCTTCACTTGCTTTGAATCACGAGTAATAACAACAATTTTGATATTCTGTTACATCACTTGCATAAAATATGACTAACTCCTAACTCTAACCTTTTGCTCTAATCTTCTAGTCTATCTTCTACCTAACTTTAAAAAATTAACTAACTATCTAACCCTTTACAAATGAGGCAACATGCCATACTTATAGAGATTGAATCTTATGCCAGCCTGAGCTAGGGTTACAAAGAAGGTGGGCCACCAACCATATCATCTCGGACAACTCACAATAAATCATCGACCTGCATTGAATGCATGAGGCACCTTCCTCAGATCAACCTCAGATCCTTGTAAATCCCGATTCAGACATAATAAACCCTGCTGGTCACGTCCGCCATTAATGCCTCATCCATGTGAAATAGAAGAACAATAATGTGCGCACAATGTGAGTTTGAATATGGGCTACCTATCATATCCAATCTAGGCATCACGAATGACTTTAATCAAGTCAAACTAGTTTTAGTTATACATGTCACATCCACCTCACATGAAAATCCAATGAGAAAACCTTTTGTGTACGAATGGATTCTACCTGCCCACAGCCACAAAGTGTACCTAACTATATCACTTAGATCAATATCTTCAAAGTACACTCATCCTTCCCTTTGGCCCTGACAACAACAACCTGCCTAATCCAACTTACATTCAAAAGGGCCATAATTAATATTCATTATAGCATCGAAATCCAAGTGAATCCACTAGAATCCCCAAGGAAAGGAAACCATGTGCAAGCCTAGGTGAAAGCGGAACAAAAATGAAATGGAAGTGAAACCAAAAAAACCAAAAAAAAAAAAAGGTGGAGGCAGAACCAAAACAAGATAGAAGCAAAAAACAAAACCAGACAAGACCCTTAGCAAAGTACCAAGTTTAGTTCTCACCCCAATTCCGGTTCTAGTGAAGGAAAAAAGGAGACCAAAGAAGACTTAAGGGGAAGAACCAACCCAAAGGTCTAACAATGAAGAAAATAAGGACCTGAGAAGCGGAGCCGGAGCTAAAACCAGAACGGGAAACCAAACCATGAAATTTGTGAAAGTTCAAAGTTTACTCCCATCTCGATTCCACCTCTGACGAAAAGAAAAAAATGAAGGAAAAAGTAAAACCAAAACAGAGCCAAGGGGAAGAACCAACGCAGAGGCCGAACAACGAAGAAAACAAGGGCAAGGGAAGCTAAGCTTGAACTGAAACTAGAACATAAACCAAACCATGAACTTTGTGAAAGTTTAGAGTTTGGTTTCATCCTAGTTTCACCTCCGATGAAAATAAAACAATGAAGGAAAAAGTAAAACCACAGTAGACCCAAGGGGAAGAACCAAACCAAAGACCGAACAATGAATAAAATAAGGGCAAGGGAAGTGGAGTTGGAACCTGGACCGAAATGGAAATCGAATGATGAACTTTGTGAAAGTTCATAGTTTAGTCTCATCTCACACCTGAACCTGCCAAGCAAAGGAAACAAAGTTTTAGGAGGAAAAGAGCAACTCCTAAGACCCAGGAAAAACACCAAGGACAAACAAAGGGAAAGGGAACCCACTTCTAAAGATAACATCTACAAGAATCCTTAGCCACTAGGAACTCAAAAAAAGTGCACCTTGCAACCAAGACAAGAATTTAGGAACAACACAAAGTAACCAAATCCCAGGAGAAAAGGACCACAACACCAAAGACTAAAATCTTGGGATTTTCAAAGATGAGCTCAAAAGGTAGGGCCTTAGATAAGAGCCAAAAGACAAGGAAAAAGGGTTCCCTACTTTCAGTGGGGTGTGTGTGTAAAAATTGCACAACAAACGGCAACTCCGTCGGAGAAATACTCGAGAGAATTTCAATGAAAAACTAGAATCAAGAACCAAGAATATCTAGTTTCCATCCAAACATCAGGTCACCCTATGATCAAGGTCTCAGAAATTACAAAGAAGAAAACCTTTCCTATACTTGAGTCAAAGTGTGTGTGTATGAATTGATTTCCCTTTCCTTAGCTGCAATAGGGACCAAACTTAGTCTGATAGGGCTACATAAGGATTCCAACTCCAAAATAAACCTGGATAGAGTTTCACTACCAGTCAGGTGTCCATAGCCCTGACGAGGCTATCATTGTGATCCTCCCTAGTATAGATGTACTTCCAGCTAGGTTTACATAGCCTCAATAGAGATACTCAGATACCTCTGATAAGGTGAATATTTCTTTGATTTTCAACATTTTCTTTCCCTTTTTCCCTTTTTGATATTCTATTTGAGATCTTTAAAATTTCCCTTTCACCTTGCAAGCAATGAAGCCCACACTCAGGGATGAGAAGCATAGCGGTGCTGGAGTAGAATATAAGATTTTTCACCGATTCAGACTTCCTAAGGACCATATGCAACTTTGGAATCTTTAAGATTTGTGTGAAATTATGAGACCCAAATACTTTCCAAAATTTGACTTACTCAAGTGACTCCAATTCCAAGCGTATGCAACATCAGATGAAGGAATTCCACTAGCTGACTCTAAAAAGATGATTAAATTTTGTAAAATAAATCCTCAAAATAGACCTAGGAAAGAGGCCAATTATATAGATGCAATAGGCCCAAAAGAATGCAAGAAAACCCAAAGGAAGAGAAAAACATAAAGCATATCCAATCAAAGTAGGCCTACTCTAACAAAGGAAACCCTAATTTAACCAAAGCAACAACCGAAAAAATAGAAAGGAAACCTAATCTACCTATGTACAAGGAAAGGGTTGTAAACAACTCAGGACTAGAAATAGTGCTTCAAATACTGCCCATTGACAGGAAGTGGGATATTTTCTCTAGTGAGATTTTTCAAATGAAAAGCATTATCTCCCAGAATATCTACAATCTGATAAGGACTGAGCCAAAGTCTGTCAAATTTTCCATGCTCCCCTTTTCAGTCGTGGGCTTTATCCCAGTAGAGAAACAAGTCAGAGATTCTAAAGGCTTTCACCTTGGCTCTCCTATCAAACCATCTCTTCACTACACCTAATGTTTGGCGAAGTTTTCTAGGGCTTCATCTCTTCTCTCTTCAAGGTGTAACAGTTCAGCTAGGCGGGCCTCACATTTATCCTCTCCATTATAAATTTCATTAATAAATTGCAAAGAAGGGATCTTTAGCTAGATGGGAAACACAGGTTCCAAACCATATACTAAGTGATAAGGAGAGGTTCCTAGGAATGTTTTTTTTCTAGTTTTGTCTTCCCAAAGAGAAAGTCTAAGTTGGGTGTGCAAGTCCTTGGGATTCTTCTCTAATAGTTTATGAATGAATGTCAAAAGGTTCTTATTAGAGGACTCAGCTAACCCATTACCCTACGGATAGTGATTTGATGCAAATTTTATGACAATACCATGATCATAAGCCTAGTTAGAAAAATTCAATAATGCAAAAGAAGAACCATTATCACAAACCAACGCCAATGGACATCCAAAGTGATTGATAATACCTAGCTCAAAGAAATTAATTACCACTTTAGAAGTGCATTGTTTGCATGCAAGAGCCTCAGTCCATCTAGTAAAGTAATTAGTTACAATAAGAATATACCTATGGCCTATAGATGAAGGTGGATTGATTGGACCTATAAAGTCTATTCCCAACTATGCAAATGGTTTTACCTCTATAACAGGCTGAAGTGGGAGGGCTGCACATTTCTCCCTAATTGTTGTATTCTGACATACATGACAAGTCCTCACATGGTTATGTGTGTCCTTGAACAAGCTAGGCCAATAATAGCCCACCCTCAGGATATAATTTGTAGTGGAAGGTGTTGAGCCATGGCCTATGGCATATTTTTCATGAAATTAAGGCATCAATCTCCCAACTTCTTCCTTCCCTAGGCACCTCAAATAAGCCCCTTCATGATTTCTCTTATAAAAAACAACTCCCTTCATCATAAAACTATCACTCTTCAGACACAAAGCTCTCCTTTGTACTGCATTAAGGTGTTTAGGACATTGTTGGTTCAACAAATAGTAGATAATTTCATCATACCATTCTCTTGGAGACACTTCTTGGAGGTGATGAGCCATGAGGTTAGGGTCCATCCCAGCCACTATCTTTGTCAATCCCTACCCTCTCACCAATTTCATGGGTTGGATCTCAATATCATACTCTTGCAACATAGTTACCCACTTGGCCCTACGCTCTCCTAATTCATTCTGCATCAATAAGAGCTTAACTGTAGGATTGGGTACTATGGCAAAGACCTTATTTCTTAGTATACAGTTTTTAAACTTCTTCATAGTTTGGACCAATGCATAAGCTTTCTTTTCGACATTAGGGTATCTTATTTATGCATCCTTTAAAACAGAACTCATAAAATCTATGGGATGTTCATCACCATGATTAGACTTTTGAGTTAACATTCTAGCACAAGAGTGATAAAAGGAAAATGAGTATATGTAAAAAGGCTTGGAATAATCCAGACTTACCAACACTGGAGCCTCAACAATGTGTCTCTTGATTTCTACAAATTCCTCCTTAGCTTCTGTGTTCCATTCAACTTTTCCTTCTTGTTTCATCATAGCATTCAAGGGCTTCACTATCTCTGCAAATCCAGTGATAAAATTTCTGAACAAGTTAATTTTCCCAAAGAATGAATTCATTTCCTTTTTTCTTGTAGGAGGCCAGATCTTTAGTATAGCCTCGACTCATTTCAAATCAATGGAAATAACCTATTCTTAAATGACATGTCCTAACAATTTTCCCTTAGTGACTCCAAATATGCATTTCTTCAGATTAAGGTGGATGCCAAACTCCGTGCATCTTTGGAATACTGTGCATAAATTTTCTATGTGATCATCTCTCCTCTTAGAAAAAATTGTCAAATTATCCATGTAAATGATGATTCACTTACCAATAATGTCTTTGAAGGAAATATCCATAGCTCTCTGGAATGTAGCTCCATTATTGATTAACCCAAAGGGCATTCTTCTATAGGAAAAAAGTTCCCCATTTTGTAGTAAAGGCAATTTTGTGCCTATCCTCATATTGTACCGTAACCTAGTTGTATCCAAAGTACCCATCTAGAAAATACATCATCTGAGATCCATTCACAATCTAAAGTATCTCATCCATGGAAGGAGTTGGATAGTTGTCTTTTTCTGATGCCCTGATGAGGTTCTTGAAATCCACACAGTCTGATTTCTCTATTTTTCTTCCTTACTGGAACCAAGTTTCCAATGCATGTTGAGTGTCTCACTAGAAATATGATTTAGGCTGAAAGTAACTTATGCACCTTTCTCTAAATGATGGGTTCTAACAAGGCATTAATTGGTGTTTGTCTTTCCTTGAATGGTCTGGCATTTGAATTTAAGGGAATCATGTGTGTAATAATCAAAGTATAATATGTCTTTAAGTCCTCATAAATCTAGGTTATCACATCTTGATATGTGTTAAATGCATCAATAATTCCCCTCCTTTCCTTTTGAGTGCAACTTTTCCTATAAAAATATTTTGTACACCATCCTAGGTCCCCATATTGTATGTTTCACATTGACGACTAAGGGACTCCAGTTTCACTTGTTGTTCTTAATATTTTATCTTATCCAAATCAAATATTCTCTCCAATTGCACCATACCTCTTGGGATGGTATTAGTTTTTAGGTTAATCACCCCTTCTAGATCCATTTTAGTCTCTCGAGGTTCTGTCTCATCAATCACCTGAGAAGCAAACATATCACAGCTAGTGATGAAATCTAGAATATGTTTGTCATCCTCAAACAACTGGAAATTGGTTACATTGTTAGGCACTATGGGTACTGGAGTGTGCTCTATAGTGAACTTCTTCAAACCTGAAAGTGATAAGGGCTGCAATGTACTAGCTTCTTGGGCCAAAGAATCTGCAATTTGATTCTTATTTCAAGGAATCAATTGAATGTTGAAGGCATCAAATCCTTCAATGAGATCTCATACTCTATGCCTATAGCTGGTCATTCTTCTATCATGCCATGAGTATTATTTCCTTACTTGTTTAGATACCACCTCAGAATCTCCAAACACTTGCAAGATCCTGAATTTCTTTCTTAATGCCATTCATAAACCATGGACCAAAGCCTCATACTTAGCTACATTATTAGTGCATTGGAATTGGAGCCTATGAGTAGAATAATAAGTCTTACCTTTAGGACTGATCAACTCAAATCCTACTCTAGAACCTTGATTTGATTTGGATCCATCAAATCTCAATTTCCAGTAACCATTAGCTTCTGATTTCCTTGCACTACCCTTCTCCTTGTTGTTGCCTGAGGGTTCTTCAAGAGGCCTCAGGATCTTTCCTTTTTGATCATTTCGAACGCTCGATATATCTAGCTTGACAATTGGGTTTGGATTAATGCATATTTGTATATGCTCCACCATAGTTTGGCACACGCAACATTCCAGCTCAGAGTGAGGGGCATTGTGAACTCTGCACCAATTAGGGAGCAATAATTCCTTAAAATCCATATTTCTACCAAGCTGGATCTGATCTTCCACACACTACTGGATAAACTCTCAAAAATTATCCAGTAAGCTAAGTTGTCTATCTTATTGATCATCAATTTCCTTTTCTTGTTCAATTAGTACTTCAAAACTACTATCTTCTAATGTGGATTCATCAAAGAATCTTTGCAACATAAAGACTTCCTCTGTATCTGAAATAGGGCCAGCCAAGATATAGTTCCCCTTGCTGACTTCTAACACCAATATCTCATTTGAAGTGTTCTGATATTTAGTGATCACATACTTCATTTTGGGTTCTCTTTCAATTCATATTTGATTTGGAACTCCTTTCTCGGAGAGCCACATGTGAGAATGAACTATGGATGTGTATCCATTTAGTGCCTTGGTGAAATCTTGACCCAAGATCAAACCATAAGTGTCAAGAATATTTGCCACCTAAATATTAGGTACTTGTTGCGCTCTAGGATCTGAAGCAACTTCTATGGGAATCATGTTAAGTTCTCCCACTATATTCACCTATGTCTTGTCCAATTGGGTGACCTTCTTTTGAGAGGCTGAAGGAGTAATACCTAGTGCTCTATAGATGACAAAAGGAATAAAATTTTTAGATTCTCCTTAGTCTAGAAGACAATTGTGTAGATTCTTCCCAAAGATACAAATAGAAATAAGGAAGGGAGGGGTTTCCATTTTTCCCTAGAACAAACTCAACTAAGTGTCAACTTGTGCAACCTGATTCTTATCTCTTTTTTTCCTCTATCTCTAGGTGGTGCTTGACTTAGGCCTTTAGGTGCATGTGAACTAGGAGGCCTACCAACTGCCTCATGGATTGCTACTCCTTGTGGTTCTTGACTTGAATTAAAAGACCCTAGGACTATATATCTAATTTCAGGAACCCTTAACAACTCAAAAGCAGAAAGACTCACCTTTACTTTCTTGAGTTCCTCAGTCACATATTCACCTAATTGTTCCACATTCAAGTCAACATGGGTCTCTTTAGAATTACTAGTCTTCTTATCTTTTTTTGAATCAAATTTTCTCCCTCTTGACGCCTCTGGTTGTCCTCCTCTTGCAATTTATTGTGTTGGCATATGAGGGTAAGATGGATTATTACTAGCATGTGGGTTCGATGGAGTAGTAAAATTGTTTGGAGGATTAGATGTAGTAAATGGGCCCCCAGCTGGTGGATTCCTGTTAGGCCTATTCCTCAAATCATACTTTTGTGTAGCTTGTTGAAACATTTGTACCTCTTCAACACCAACTTCCTCCTCATCTAAGGGACCATTATCATTCTTAGTTCCTTCATTAAAAAATTGAGAAATTTCATCTTCATTCAACACTTGTTCAGTCTCTTCATTCTGGACTCTTGAATTCTCTTCTAGTTCATTCTCTTCATCCCTCGGGAAAGGAGCATGATTCAACACCAAAACTGGGGAATCATAAGGATTTGAGGGTACCAATTCCCATCCAATGGAGTTTTTTTCAACTTCATACTGAAATATGGAAGCAACAGTTTCAAATTCAAGGCAATCCAGCTCAAAGTGTTGACTTGTCTTGTGAAGACTAAACCACCTTGACAAAGTTGCTTCAACTAGATATACTCCACTTGGAGGTTTTTATTTATTGGAAGGTTGATACTATGGAGTGGGGACTCCTCCATTATTAGGTTTGATGTTCCATGGCCTATTTTTCTTAGGTGGTTGTCTCCTTTCAAAATCTTGTCCACCTTGTTGTCCTCTATCAAATTTTTTCCCTCATGCAACATCTAAGTTCTTCCTATTATAACTTGATTGTATGCTCCTTTAAGAAGCTTGGAGTTGGTTGTTCTTGTTTCTCAAATGGATTACCTCCATATTTAGTTTTATCACTTTCTCACTTAGCTCATCTAACCTCTCCTTATCAAGACTACTGGAAGGCACTACATTCACATTGTTTGGGGAATATCTTGACACTCCTCCAAGACCCACCAACTGATTCAAAATTTTTGAGTTCTGTAAATATGTAGGGAAACCAAATTATGGCTATGGATGAAGGGGTTGATTAGAATTTTTTTGGGGATAACTAGGCATTAGGTGAGCTTGACATATTGGATGACCTGGGTATGGAACCAAAGGCAGCTGTGGAATGTGATTCATAATGGCAGTGTGATTAGTCAGCACCTGGTTAAGAGCTTGGATTTGCCCAAAGTGAGCAGTTGGTACCAGAGATGGTAGGGGTCCTAACAAGTGTTGTCTAAGATCTGTACTAACCTTAATAGCCTCTGTATATGCAGTGAGAAAGGTAGTTGGGGGATTAGTTCTCCACTTAAAGAAGGTGGATGTAAGACTATCAAGGGCTTCAAAATATACCTCTAAGTTAGTGGCATCATCTATAGCATAAGGTGCTTGAAATCTAGTGTATGCATGGTAGAATCTATTGTTGAATGACCCTATGGACTCATTAACTTCCCTCTTAACCCTGATAAACTGAATGTAGAGTTCATTGGCACTGATAGGGATTTTAAAATTTTGTAAAAATGCAGCCTCAAGTTCAGTTCAATTATGAATGGATGCAACAGGTAAATGATTGTACCAGTAAAAGGCCTCCTCTCCTAGAGAATAAGGGAAAATCCTATAGGGAACATCCTCATGATTAATCCCTCTATCCCTTAGACAAGTGTAAAAAATCCTAATATGCTCCTTTTTTGTTCTATTGGGGTCATTTGTGTGAAACTTAGAGCAAAAATGCTCAAGGTTCTTGGGCATAACATTGTAGTTGTTGAAGGATAGAGGTGATGGGTTATTTTCCAAGAAATTCATTGGTAGAGGTGGAGGCAACAACAATTGATTGATGATTGGTTGGAGTTGTTGAAGGGAACTAGCCTCAGAATCAGATGAAGATGAGGAGGATGGTGGAAATGATGAGGTGGATGGTGACTCCTCCCTTCTTATGGTCCTTCTTGACCTAGTTGGAGGTGGTGGTTCTTGAAACTCTTCTCCTCTTCCTTGTGTAGATTTGCTTCTCCTTTTGAGTCTCTTAGGAGAAAGGGCATTTAGAAAACACTCCATCTTTCTTATTGGGGCCCTCCTTCCAACGCCAATCCTATTGATGGTGTTTTATGTACAGCAACAACTCAGACAAAATATATATAGTATCCTATCTCTCTTGAATGGTCAGTATCTATTGAAAAAGAGATAAACCAAAGGTCTCTTGGGTTTCAGGTCATGACTTGCAACAAACAACCCAATGATAAATGTGAAAATGTTGCTAATCATAAAGGGACCTTACAAAACAAGTACTGGAGACTCTAAAATTATCATATTTTTTGTAATATAATGATAGTCGAATTCCTGGTTTAACCAATGATCAAAGAAATAAAAAAATATAAAGGGTTTCATAAATCCTAAGATTAATACTACCCCTAGGATCAACAATACTAATGATAAAATGCTTGGAATAGACCAATCCTTCAAAAACTAATTTCTGATCGACCCAGTCTATACCTATAATCTCACAAGAACGGTGCAATCTTCTAAGGAATTAAATATTTTCAAATCATGGACATTCATTCAATCAAACTAGATAAATGCCCACAATTGAACTAAGCACACAAATATTAGGTACATGATGACCTTATGCAGCAAACCCACAATCAAGAAGCTACCCAAAGTGTGAACCAAAGATTGCTACAATACTCTGAGTACTAAATCACAAGCACTATCGAATCATTTAACTCTAAACCGAAAATGCATTCACACATTTCCAAGCAATTTTAAAGATAGAATAAGAACCATGAAAGATTAATCAATCCAAAGAAGGCACCAATAATAACACAATCTCTTCACTTGCATTGAATCACCGGTAATAGCAACAATTCTGAAATTTTATTACAACACTTACATAAAATATGACTAAATCCTAACTCTAACCTTTTGTGCTAATATTCTAGTCTATCTTCTATCTAACTCTAAAATATTAACTAACTATCTAACCCTTTATAAATGAGGCGACATGCCATACTTATAGAGATTTTGTCATGTGCCAGCCCGAGCTAGGGTTACAAAGAAGGTTGGCTACAAAGCATATCAGCCTAGAAAACTCACAATAAATCACTATCCTACATTTAATGCATGAGTCACCTTCCTTTGATCAACCTGGGATCTCTGTAAATCATGATTCAGAAAAAATAAACCCTATGGGTCACATCTGCCATTAATGCCTCACCCACGGAAAATAGAAGAACGATAATGTGCACACAAAGTGAGTTTGAATACGAGCCACCGATCATATCCGAGTTGGGCATCATGAATGACTCTAATCAATTCAAACTAGTTTGAATTTTCCATGTCATGTCCACCTCAGATGAAAATCTAATCAAAAAACCTTCTATGTACAGATGGTTTTTACTTGCCCGCGGCCGCAAATTGTACATGACTATATCTCACAGATCTCGCGATATCTTCAACGTACGCTCATCCTTCCCTTTGGCCCCAATAGGAACAATGTGCCTGATGATGCATGCATTCAAAAGGGGCCATAATTAATATTCATTATAGCATCAAAATCCAAGTCAATCCACTAGAATCTGCAAGGAAAGGAAACCACATGAAAGCCCAGGTGGAAGCAAAACCAAAAAAAATGGAAGCAGAACCAAAACAAAATAGAAGTGGAAAAAAAAATAGGCGGAGGCAAAACCAAACAAGATAGAAGTGGAAAACAAAACTAGGTGGAGGTGGAACCAAAACCAGATGAGACCCTTTGCAAATTACTGAGTTCAGTTCCCACCACGGTTCCGGTTCCAGTGAAGGAAAGGAGGTGAAGGAAAAAAGGAGACCAAAGAAGACCTAAGGGGAAGAACCAACCCAAAGGCCGTACAAAAAAGAAAACAAGGACATGGGAAGCGGAGCCCGAGCCAGAACAAGAATGGAAACCAAACCATGAAAATTGTGAAAGTTTAGAGTTTACTCCCATCCCGATTTTGCCTCCGATGAAAATAAAACAACGAAGGAAAAAGAAAAACCAAAGTAAATCCAAAGGGGAAGAACCAACCCAAAGGTTGAACAATGAAGAAAATAAGGGCAAGGGAAGCGGAGCCGGATCTAAAACCAGAACTGAAAGCAAACCATGAACTTTGTGAAAGTTCAAAGTTTAGTCTCATCCTATGCTCAAACCAACGAAGCAAAGGAAATAAACTCTTAGGAGGAAAAGAACAACACCTAAGACCCGGACAAAACACTAAGGACAAACAAAGGGAAAGGGAACCCACTTCTAGAGAGAACATCCACAAGAGTCCTTAGCCACTAGGAACTCAAAACAAGGGCACCTTGCAACCAAGACAAGAATTTAGGAACAACAAAAAGTAACCAAATCCCAAGAGGAAAGGACCACAACACCAAAGACTAAAATCTCAAGATTTTCAAAGATGAGCTCAAAAGGTAGGGCCTGAAACAAGAGCCAAAAGACTAGGCAAAAAGGGTCCCTACTTTCAGTGGGGTGTGTGTCAAAAACTACACAATAGGTCCCACCTAGGTGGGATTCACAAGCGTAGGGTGGCGTATGGGTCCCACAAGCCCTTTTAGGCGGAAAAAGTGTGGGGGTGTTAAGAAAGTAGGTTTATTTGATGTCTATGTTATGATTTTAGTTGAAATATGCTTCAGTATGCATAATATAGGATATTTTTGGCCTATTAATGATTATATTAGGGTCATAAATGCAATAGGGCTCAAAACTCAATGTGAAAGTGTAAATAAATATATCTTACAACATTAAATTAAGGCCACAATTATGTTTATTTAGTTTAATAGGTCCTTAAATCCAATGTGAATGTTGAAAAAAAATTACAATACAAAATCAAGATGTCATTAGGTCCATTCAAAGGTTAATTATTCCCAAGTGTGAAAATGTAAGCGATGATATTTTTGTACACTAAATTTATCCCCCACTTTAGTGAGAGGATGAATCTGCTTCAAACTCACACTAAAGTAGACATTCAAGAGAGGTCCAAGCATACCAATGTGGAAGAAAAAGTATGAAAAATATCAAAGGAGGTGGCCAAGGCCCCTAGATCCAATATCCTATGTGGAACGAACATAAGCACAAAAGGACACACATAAGATGTACAATATGCAACATCAAGATATGTGAAGATGTAATGTCAATGACATAAGGAAGAAAGTAAAACAAAATAAAAAGCGGTGGATCAAGCCTCGACCATTTGTCCAACATGATGTGGATCAGATCTAGGCTATTTGTCTATAAAATGCATGCTCACTCTAAGGCAATTGAACTTTAGGGTGTCTACTAGGTGAGTAATCCAATAATTTGAGACACATACGCACCTGGCTAGTATGTGCTTACACACACGCAAGTTCCTAAGGGAAAGTCATGCCTTTGTTGGGATTCATTTCAAACTATACCAAAGTTATACCTCTTAATAACTTTGATAAGGCACCATGCAACAATGAATATCAAGCTTCATGAGGCAAGAAAAGCTTCATATGCTTGAAACTCATGAACATACAAGATGGATCCATAGGCATGCAAAGTGTATTATGCAAGGTGGCCATATAAACGAAATTATAAATGTGAAATAGTGTAAGGTATGTTCAAAGGGATTTTTCTTATTTCATGTAAGGTATCTTCTTAGGGAACATCACACATAATGTCTCTAAGAGAGGACAAAAATAAATATCATTCTCTCAAAGGAAATGAAGCCCAATAACACCACCAAGAAAAGGATGCATCAGAAGAAGAAAGATAAGTCACACAATGAAACATGAATGTTGATGCAATGTCACATGTGATACTACTTAAGGCACATCATCCACATCCCAATATTTCTCATATATTTTCATGAAAGGAGGTCAACTAGCCAAAAGAGATAATTACAAGTGACACATAAGGACAAGGATACCTAACCCCTTACCCCCACTTAGTGCAAGAAAAGGATGAGCCAAAATAAGTATCAATTGGAGGAAATAGGTTCCTTGACACAAGGAAGAGCACCACAATCCTTAAGATGTTGAATTTTGTTATACAAAGCCTTACATTCATTAGTAGAATGACCATGCACTTTGTGATATGCAAAAAATGAACTCTTGTATTAGAATTCATTTCATGTTCATAGAGGGAGAGATATCAAGATATCTTGGAGGGGTCTCGAAAAGATACCCTCTTGATCAATAGTATAAGATGTTCCTTTATTTTGTGACAAAGATATCTCATGCTTAGTGTAGGATGTTATACATACACAATACTCTTTAGATTGTGAGATTTTGTACTCTTCTTTAAAGGAAGGTGTAAAATATAACAAATTCAAATCATTGGTGTTTTGCGTGATGAAATTGATATTAAGTGAATATTTCTTTATTTATTTCATTTTTTTCAAAGGATAATAATCAAGACCACTAGTGTCTATCAGTTTAAGATGTACCAATGTTAAAGTTGGCTTAGATGAATCTTTGGTAAGAGTGCTAATATTGAGTGAAGGCTTCTTTGTTTCATTCGAGGGATAATAGCCAAGACCATAAGTTATTCCTTATGTGTTAGGCTCTATAGGGGCATGGATACTGTTGATGTAGGATTTTGTAGGTAGCAATAATCTCATGGGAAACTTAGCTATTGGGGGACATAGTGCGCTAGCTAAGTGACCTCTGCGGTTTTATTGAAGCCAACTCTTTGTTTAGTGGGGGAGGTAAAGGGTTAGAAGGACAAAAAAACTTGAAATATAAACTATAGGCGATGTGCCAAAATCATAAATGAATTTACCAGAGCATAGTGCTGGATGCAAAGGCTCAAACCGCCAAATGTTGTTTATTAAGTAAATTTTTTCAAAATAACTTTAAAACATAACAAACACCCTCTAATTGTATAGTATAATATGACATAACTTTAGCCAACACAGAGGAGTCGAAAAACATGATCTATATTTATTTAGCTATGAAAGATCACAAAATCTGAATAATAGGCATTCATACATTATAGAAAAATAATAGCATAGACTAACAATCTTATCAAATACATGAAAAAAAAAAGGCCAAATTGATTGGCACAGTTTGCAATATTCAAGTTTAATAAAAATATTACAGAGGCTTTTCTCAGTGCTCGGGAGATTTTAGCAACTTAACAACAACCAATAAAAGAGAAAAAGGGTTGTATATATAGGCAAGTCCACCGCATGAAAAACCATAGAGAAAACATCGATGCCCCAGATTACCTTGAGTCGCCACTAAAAACAAAGATCACCCAACAATGCACCAACAATGTCGTTGCAGGGAACAAAAAACCATGCAACAACAAAAACAAACAAGCGGTACAAAAAAAGAAAACGCGGTAGCATGCGAGAAAAATCGGTGTAGTAGCAACCCCTAGATAATCGACACACAAGAAAATGCCATGTGTCGAGTAGACGAAGCCTAGAAAAATTAATAAGGGATGCCTAGTGAAAATCTCTAAAAGGAAGCCACGTGGGCGACGCCGAACAATAGTAATTGCATGGTGGGCCTAGTTCAGAAAGCGGCCAGAGAAAGCCACATGTTACGTAGACGGAGCCTGACAAAAGCGAAGTAATATGGAACAACATAAAGCTTCGAGAGGAAGCCACATGGAAAATGCCGAAGGATGTGAGAGATTAAAGATAAGGCACAACCACGAAGATAAAGTAAAAACTGCGAAGGATAGCATTTTTTGTGAAATAGTTTGGCGACTCACAGGGACATTTCACCTACAGAATGAAGAACCCTCGAAACCTCGATTCAGCATCCCATTATCGCTCTCAACCTTGAGAGGGCAGCTTGCAGACTGGTCTAGACTTGATTTGATGGCACAGAGGGAGCTCATAGATTTTTGTGTGCCAACTTGAGATTGATAATTGCCTTGAAAGGCAATCCACTAGATATTTTCATCTGTAATTCTAGCTAGAAGAAGAGCTGCACCAACTGATGCACGATACCTTCAATGTTCCTGGTGGTTGGAGAGTGATCAAAATATTGGAAAACAGAAAGGTCCTACTTCTTCTCCTCAATCTTTGCAACAATGTGTTCAACACCCACTACCACCTAATCTACGATGAAGGGAAAAGGGAGGCCTCTCTGAGTTAAACGGGAAAATTTTGCCCGTATGTCACTGGTAACTTGGTTCAACCTGGCCCTAAATTTTTCCACTTGCTGGAATACCTCATGCATAAAAATGAGGATTCTTACGCCCATGGCCTTTGTGGTTTGATCCTTGATACCTACACTTCTTCGAGCCTCATCGAAAGCCGTATACAACTTTCCCAACAAAATCTTGGCCTCCGGAACCTTATCAGAAGTCACCTCTTGTATCCGTTGGATTGTTTCAATGACTATTCCGCATAGGCTGGATGCCTGTGCCATAAATTTTAGGGTGAGCTACACAGTTAGGCATAATGCCTTGAATTTATCCCAGTATGATGCATATAACTCCTTGGCGATCTCTAATGAGCTCATCTATGGTGTAAGAGGTTGGGTCTTCAAAATATCCAACTCTGCTACTCTGCTGCTCAAGTCTGCCTTTAGCTCTGATAAGCTTATGTCCAATATAGACACTTGTTCCCTTAGAGTGGAAACCTCCTTTTCTTTTTATTCCAAGGCCAATTCGGCCCACTTTGTCTTTTGAATCTCCAACTCTAAAGTGACATTCATTTCATTTATTTCATCACTTGTGCTCTGTCGAAGCTCCTTCATACCTTCACTCAGTTGTGCAGATTCAGTGCAGAGTCTTTCTTCATTCACTTGGCTCTACTCAACCTCATGCTGGAGGGTCGGGACAATTTCCATGCTTATAACCTGTAGCTCCTTGATTTGGCTTTCAAAAGAAATCCTCTCCTTTTGTAGGTGACTTATCTCATTTTCTTGGGCTTTATACTTGTTCACCCATATATCAACCTTTCCCTTTAGCTCTGATATCTGCTCCTCCATTTTCATTGTTTGGTGATTGAGCTTGAGGTAATCAATGGTTACTATCTTCTAAGTCTCCTCCATCAACTTGACCTTATCCCGTAGACGAGCCTACTGCAAGCCTAGCCCAATGGCGTTGACAAAGTAATCACTTGGCAGGATTTCTCCTACCGGTTTAATCACGTTGGGAGTGATCTTTGTAAACATCAACGAATTTTGGCTCTCATTGAACATAGTTTGCAAGAGAGTATCTACTTGCCTGCTCGCATCCTTTTGTCTCCTCTTTTGAATTCGGCTAGCTGAAGCACTCTTATTTTCCTGCACCTATGAGAAATATTTCTGGGAAGGGATACCCATCTACCAGCAAAAGGAAAATGCCAAGGGACTGCTAGTGAGAAAGATAGCGTACTCAGCAAATCAGTGGTTTTTCCAGGCCTTGTAATAATGGCCAGGGAGAATGGTGGAATGAATTGGCCACTCAAAGAGGATGATAATGTGGTATAAGGAAAGTCCAAGGAAGCACCAACTGAAGGGTTGGACCTTGGGAATAAAAATTGTTGGCTCATGAGCCCAAGACTGATGCCAAACTGTGCTCCATGTAAGGGATGAAAAGTAGAGGATGAAAGTGGGAAACTAGGAGGGGAAGGCCTCGACTACCCAGGATATCCAGCAACAGAGAAAGTTGGTGTAGATGAAAAATTTGGGGTAGACAGAGATGACACTAGAGACATAGTAGAAAGAGAAGAGGGAAGAAATGATACTTGAGCCTCGTGTGGAGCTGCAAATGATACAATTGCTTCCTCCAGTGGCTCCTTTTCCTCTTTGTCAGATTCTCTCGTTCGTGGCTGCTTTTCATCCAAAGAGTCATCAAGGTCTACAATGACCTACCTTCTACTATTGGTAGTCCTTGGCCTCTTCTTGGTTGATTTAGAGGAGCTGGATGGATCCGATGTTTGTGTGTTTGATGAATCCTCCTACTCGGTAGGACATTTACCTACATCTTCCTCATGCATTGGATCCTCTTCAGCGATAGGGGGATTCTGAGTTACCTCTTCTCCAAGCTCCAAGGCAGTCCTTTCCATCCTATATTGTTATTCTGATGTTGAATGGTTCAGAGACTTCTCATCATCTAGATGCTCGTTCTCCCAGATGTCATCAAATTTTTCATCCAAGGCCAAATCTTGGAAAATCCTATTTGTTGTGTTTGTCTTCTTCTTGTATATCCAGAAGTCTTGAATTTTTTCAAGCTTCCATTTGAGCCTATGCAATTGGGTGCACAAGGACTAGTTGATCTTTTGATTTGTGTTAGGCTTCCCCACAATGTAGTATAAGTTTAGCCATGACGGTCACTTGTCATCTGAAGGAAAATATTCAAGGCTTACATATAAGTTCAAATTCCCCTCTTCAGCATTTCTCTGAGGATCCCAGAATGGCTGAAGTTGGTGTGGGATTTTTATGCCAACCTCCGATAGATTATTTTTGGGGTTGTATTTTCAGGTTTCCTTGATAACGACCAGCCCAAGGTGTCCCAATTTTGAGTACAAAATCTCTGAAGTGTCAATTTTTGAAGTCCTTTTCTTAACCAGTGATACGAAACCAAACATGATCGACAGTATTAAATAGGAATTTAAATTATTTCCTCCCCAGTAATCATTATCAATATTACATAGTTGCCTTAATGCCTCTAGGGCCAACACTTTGTCAGAAAGAAAGCGTGGGAGCCAGAAGGGTTCCCAGGTGAAACCTTGCATGCAGAGTATAGTGAAGTTTGTGTCAAAGAACCAATCGCAGGATGAAACAAGATTTCCCAACCAAGATTTTTGTCTTGGCAACAGGCGAATGGACATGTTGATCCTAGATCTATCCAAAGCCCACAAATTTTGAGCTAAAAACGAAACCAAAAATGCATAGTAATCAAAAGTTTTTGATAGGACATGAGTCCATGTCGAAACTAGCTTCCTTTTACCAGTCTCTTCGAAAACAACCAGAGACATAAATGTCTTGAAATAGTTTGGATTTTGATGCAATATTAAGTAGGCCAGGAAAGAGAAATACCTGAATCTAGAGCCAACCTAGAAGTCTTGCAGCTATGATTTCATCCCATCAGTAATAACCTTCACAAAGTCTAGAAGTGGAGGCACGTTGTTCTTTCTCAACATAAATTTGAGACACATCTAAAACTCAAAGACCTGCTTGTCTATATCCAGACCGCACACTAGTGCCAACGTAGAAAAAATAGAAGAAGACCCAGATTTTAAAGCACCCAGATTAATTGGAAATCTGGGAGGTGCTGAGACATTTTTCGGCTGAGCAGTTTTAGTGTGGTAAAACTGTTGTGCCATTCTAAGCGTTCCCCACTTATCATGCATCCTTTTTATGTGAAAAATTTTACCATTTTGGGTCAAGGGGAGAGGGATGCATAGCATATCCTGAAGAGCTTTGGGGCTAATCACTACCTTCAAATTAGGGTCACCCATCACTCTGGTCTCTTGGTCGAAGCCTATTGCCCATGCTGCCACAATTTTTGGGCAATGATGTACTAGGGGAACCATATACTCGGGAAGGCCACAGTCCCATAAAAGTTTGTAGAAGGGGTTCATTAATTTATTCATTCTCTCACATGTAGCTTCCCTAAGGCTCTTGGGATTCTGGGATAACTTAGGATCCAAAACATTATCCCAATCCTCTGATACTAAAGCCTGGTTTCTAGGAGGAACCCTACTTAGTGTCCTCTAGTCCGCTTGACTGGTGAATGACCAGCATGACTTTGTTGGGATGCCTAGAGTAGCATAAGACTCTTGAATATAGATATCTACACAGGGTGCCTTCAATATTTTCTCATCTATATTCACTGGAGCCAGGGCTTGTGTTGAATTTTCTGCAATCTCAGTCATTTCTCTGTATTCAAAAGAACCTTTCACAAAATTTCATAAATGACTTAGTTGTTTTATCTTTAGATAAATTTCGTAATAAATGTGCTTTGCATGCTCAACCTGCCTTCTGATTTCTGTGAAAAATGGCTTAGCGAGTGTACGTGCTAGTCTTTCACATTTAGTTGCTATATGTGTCACCAGCTTTTCATGCATGCGAAGAGATCACCAACCTGCCAAATTTCTCTCCATATTTAAGAGACATGACTTCGCATGAGGTGGTGCCTGATTTTTCTTGGATAGCAGACCAGGAAAACCTTGCAATATCTTTTGCAAGCTCTTTTGCATTTATTGATTTTCTTGATTATACTTGGGCGCATCACCCAACAGCCTGCTTAAAATATTTTCCTTGATTCAGATGGGATGACAGTTCCTTATGCTGACACTTGGCCAATCTTTATTGAATTCAAAAACTTGAACATAGCAATTTGCAACTATACCTGATTATTCCCATCACTTCACACATGACAACACTAAAAATCAAGGCTTGGCAACACCCTTTTTCCTCTGTCGTAATTATGGTCTGCCTCATCAGGTGAACCCCAACCAACCAGTCTATAAATAGGGCCATTAGCAACATTGCAAATCACATTTATTCCTAGCATTCTTTTCTTAGCAATTTTTAGTTATTTTAGCAATTTTCATTTTCTAGCTAGAGTAGCAAGCAACATGGAGACGCCAATTAGGTTGGTTTGCAAGAAGACCCAGGAAACATTCTTAGGAAAAATTAGGTGTAGGTGCTTGAAGCACATGACATGCGTAAAGAACATTTTATATGTGAAAGCGATCAAATGGGTTCTTGGAAAAGACTGCGTGGAATATGAGGAATAATACTGGGTCAACACCAGAATTTGCTCTCACTTTTTTGCCTCGCTACTGGATATCAGTGTCTCCAAATGCAAGATCCTGAAGCTAACCAAGTGACTATTCCCTTGATGCTACCTCGAAGGACTAGAGCAAGTGGTACGGGCCGCTGAATTTGATCATGAGGTTCCCTCTGTTCACAACCTATGTCAGTTGCTGTTACATGGAGGACTCGTGCCAACCAGGCCTTTCCTGTTCGGCTTTGAGTTGGAAACTCATGAAGAGCATCGCGCCAAGGTCCGTGTTGACTACTTTTTCCTCATGTGGGTACATTACATCGAACCATTCTAAAACCTCCAATGGTACGAGGACTTTGAAAGAATGGTGTTCCCTCATCTTGCGCCTCTGGTTGCTTCCATTACTAGTCTGTCTAATGCTTGAGAATATGAGAACCAAGATAGTCCCTAATTTTTATTTTTCCCTTTTTCTTGCCCTCATTCCCTAGCGGATATATGTATATATTTTGGTACAAGGCCACTGGCCCCTATCTTATGTAATGTAATTATTTCAGCCATAATATAATACTTATGTTTTTTCCAAGTCTTGGCTCATTTACAATGTTCTTCAATTTCTTGTACCACTGTTGTTATTTCAAAAAGAACTAAGAAGACCCAAAAATTAAAACAGGAAAGATAATTACATATTTACAATTTACAAAGTCATCACATAGGTAGAACTAATTAAATTTATTAAGATGTATTCCATTAACTAGAATACTTAAGGAATTACCTTCCATGTCTTCCAACTCGAAAGAGTTGAACTGTTTACACTGGATGATTTTGAAAGGCCCTTCCTAGAGACTGTCAAATTTTTCGTGTTAGTCAGGTTTTTCTCTACACTCGTTGAACTTGAGCACCAAGTCCCCGCATTGTAGCTCTTGATTTTATGCCTTTTTATCGAACCACTTCTTTACCACCTGTTGGTGACTATTCATCACCTCAAGGGTGTGCTCTCTCTTCTACTGAACATCGAGTAGCTCAGAAAACCGTACCTTCATTGCTCTATTTTGTTCAATCTCTAGAGATTTAAGCAATTGTAGGGTAGGGATTTCCATGGCGATAGGCAACAATGCCTCCTTCCCATACACCATCTCATAAGGAGATGTCTTTAGTATCTTATTGGGCGTGATACGATCTGCCCACAATGTTGTCTGGAGGTTCTTATGCTGCTCTCTCTAGTGTTCCAAGCCTTCAATATCATACTCTAGGATCTTGGTAATCCAGTTAGCTCTTTTCTATGTGATTTCTCCTTCTTTGATATACTCCCACACACTAGGATGCAGTACACAAACAATCACCTTATTATATGATATCAGGTGTCAGAACTTCTTCAGCCCTTTCACAATGGAAAAGGCCTGCTTTTCTACAAAATTTTACTTTACCTCATACTCTTTTAAGGTGCACGAGTAGATAGAAACAGGAGACTCCCTTTATCCTCATCACCCTTCTGCATAAGCACAGTGGCAATATTGTTGCCACCACCCAAAACATACATGATGAAATATTTTGACAAGTCCGGGTTGACTAATACAGGGGCAAAAGAAATAGCCTCCTTTATAAGCTCAAAAGCTTTTTTGGCCTCCCCTGTCCATTTGAAAGTCTAGTCTTTTTTAAGCATCAAGGTAATCAACCGAATGATCCCTACAAAATCTGCAATGAATTGGCTAATGAATTTGACCTTACCTAGAAATAATTGCACTCCCTTCTTGTTTATGGGTAACGAAAGCTCCTAGATTGCATCAACTCTTTTAGGATCAATATAAATGCCCTCCTTTGAGACAACATACTGTAATAGATTCCCCTGGGGAACTCCGAACACACATTTCTTTGGGTTTAAATAAATCTTGAATTCCTGGCACTTCTGGAAGTCAAGCTCTAAATAATCAAAGTGATCATCGACAGATTTTGAAAATACTGTCAAATCATCCAGATAGATAAGTATAATCTTATGGATTAAATGCTTAAAGGAAATATACATGGCTCTCTGAAAGGTGGCTCCAACATTTGAGAGTCCAAAAGGCATCTTGGCATATGCATATGTTCCCCACTTTGTGGTGAACATCATTTTGTGTTGGTCTTCTTCTTTTACCCAAATCTAATTGTAGCCCAAAAATCCATCCAACATTGAAAGCATTTCAGAACCAGCTACGATTTGTAGAATTACCTCCATTGATGGTAGGGGGTAATGATCCTTTAAGGACACTCTATTCAAGTCTCAAAAGTCTACACATAGTCGTATGTCTCAATTATTCTTCCTTACTGGCACTAGGTTTGACACCCAAGTGTTGTCTTTGATTGGAAACACTATTGAGGATTCAATCAATTTATTCAATTCCTGTGACATAAGAGATTCACTATTTGGGTTCACAGGCCTCTATTTTTGAGAAACTAGCTTTGCTCCTTCTGATATCTCAATTATATGCTCAATAATCCCACGGTCATATCCCTTAAGATCATCATATGAATAGGCTACTACACTTAGATATTCCTCACAAAAGTGCCTTAGTCTGTCTTTATTCTTCTACGATACTTCCTTCCTAACCTTGAGTTTTCTATCTTCTCCAATATGCAAATCGGTGTAGTCAACCTTGTCAGCTACGAGCTTCCTTTTGTCTCTTGTTGCATCATCAGAATCAAATAGGCTCTCCAGATTGACTAGGCCTCTCAGAAGCTTATTGGATTTCAACTGGATAACTTGATCCCCATATGCTTCGGCGATCTTTGGTTGTAGCTAATCAGAGAATTCCCTAGATGACTAGAGAAATGATGCAATATGAGCATCACTATCAAACACTTGCTAGTCTTGATTGTTGTTTGGAATAGTGGGTCTTACAATTACTCTCACTACATGATTATTTTTCAATAACTCAGAGGGTGGCTCAAACTGAGCTTCAATAGTCACCATCCAGTTGGCTTCAGAATTCTTCTCTCTTTGTATAGCCTGAATATTAAATGCCTCAAAATTTTCAATAAGATCTAAGACTCTATGTCAGTAGGATCGCATACGAACATTCTTTGCAGAAAAAATTCCTTAGATTTGGTTGACCACCAACTTTGAATCTTCGAACAAAGTTATTTTCTTTGCACCCATTTGTTCTACAAGGCTCAAATTATGGACAAGACCTTCATACTCCACTTCATTTTTTGAGGATGTGAACTAGAAGCGGTAAGACCTCAAGGTCTTTTCCTCAGACAGAGATGTCAAACATATTCCTGCTCCAGCTCTGGCTCTGCATCTCGCTCCATCAAAGTGAAAATTCCATAACTCTGAGGTATTTTCACCTCTAGACTCCTTAGTAACTCTAGGCATAGACTACCCTTCCTCATGTATGAAATAAGTCTTGAGTCCAAATGCGTGATAATTCCCAAAAGGGTATGTATCAATAAACTCATTCAACAAATTTTTTGCATCCTCTGTCTGGGAGCTAGTAGCCTCTTCTTTTTCCAAACATTCCACATTGAACCTCTCTTCCTAGGTAATTTAAGTATGTGTCACTTCAAAGTTGAGCAAAGCCTCATGAACAACATCCTCAAAATGCAAAGTTTCCAATAGTAATTTCATCTTAGCTCCATAATTGGTCCTCAAGATCAGGTGTGACCAGTCCAGTGCTAGATATCCTCTAACATTTGTTGTGAACTCTCAGGACAAACAAATCCCAAATATAGGAGGAATATCAATGAGTATGGTATCCTGATTTACAGTGATACTGGGGCAGGCAAACAATGTCATAGGCAATCCCTTGATTACCCCGACAATGTCAAATTTATTTCTGTCTAGCTGCATGACTGCCTTATTAAGAGGCTCATATTTTAAACCCAAGGCATCAGCTACTCTTTTAGGCATGATGATGGTTCTAGCACTAGAGTCAATCATACAGTTATGTAACATCTTGTCGCCAATGATAAGTGTTAGAAATAAAGGCTTAGGTTTAGGCTTACTCTCTTTTCCGGCTTCGTTTTTTTCTTCTGGTTAATTTGTTAGCAATTTATCCAGATCCCGCTTGGATATTTTTTCTTCATTGGGCTGACTAGGCACCTTTGCATCTTCCTCTCCTGACAATGCTTTTTGTAATAGAACCTTCTACTCTAGAATATCTAAGACATCCCACAAAGAAGTGTTGGAAAAATATTTATGCAGTTGTTTCGCCACATTGAACTACACTCACAATTGATGAGTCATAGTTGCTTGCTCTTTAGTTTTCACAGTTGGTGTTGGCCTCATAGCTGGTATGTCTAGTTGTTTGGCAACAGTCGGGACAGTCATAGGAGTCTTTGCCTTCAGAGGATGCAGATTCAGAGAACTAGGAAGAACCATGTTAGTCTACTGTGGGACTGATGATGGTCATGTCGGTGCACTAGGCATCAACTGAGATGAAGCATTAGTTAGTGGAGATGTGAATTCTCTGGCGAGTCTCCGCTTAGAACACGTGTTGTAATCAGACTACACTCATGGAATTTGAGTCATAGGAAACTCATTTGGAAATGTTGACTCCTCTCCTTCCATCCATGAAAAGAGCACTTGGTTTGGGACTATGTCTGACTCTTGTTGAATGGACATCCCTTGTATTTGAGTAGCAAGGACTGCATTGCCCATCTATTGAGAGGCATATGATTGGTTGTCGGGATTAGGTGCACCACCTTGGCTATGTTGGTCTGTGATCTATTGTTGAAAATTTCCCCACAGACAATTTCTTGGCATGTGAGCATCGTTACAAGGAAAACACCATGAATTGGCATCATTAGCTAAGTTGTTTTGTCTCGCAACTAGCTCTTTATTTGAACTAGGATGGATGGTCTGCATCGACAAGGTCACTGGAACAACCTGGCTATTCAGTTGAGCCTGAGTATTTCTATGTGATCTATTTTTCCACTGATTTGATTGCTACGAACCTTTTCCACCTTGATAATTTTAGTATGCCATATTCTGGTAGCTATATTGTTGTCGCTTCATGGTAGTCAATTCATTAGTCATGGCCTACATCTGTTCTCTCATCTTGTTCATCTCGGTAGCCAAGGGATTAGGCACTGGAGCCACAATTTGAGCTTCGCTCGGAGCTATTCTGGGATATACGTACATAGATTGGGGAGGAGTTGCAGGTGTGTTGGTCGAAGGAAATTTAGCTTCCACAGCATTGCACTCGGGAAACAATGGAATGATGGGTGTTGGTGCCAACTTTCTAACAACAATCAAGTTATTTTCCGTAGTGATAGCTAAGGCATAAGCATCAGAAAGAGTCTCTCTGCCAAGAGCCTATAGCATCATGGAAATATCAGAGTTGATGGAATTCAAGTAGAACATGAATGCCGAATCTGAAGGTGACCGACTATAAATAGGCACTCTCTGTAGGTCGAATGGAACCATGCATTGAAATCAGGCAGAGCTTCATGGGGAGCTCACTTTATATTTTCTAGTTGATGATACAACAAAGACTTATCACCAGCGTTCGAAAAATGCTCATAAAATGGGGTTCCAAGCTAGTCCCAAGTAGCAATAGTATTAGCCTCAAGAGTTCTATACTAGTTCAATTCCTTTCCTTGAAAGGAGGTGACAAGAAATCTAAGAGCTAAATTTTCATTTGAAACACCATGTACCAAACATACGTCTGCCACATCTTGTAGGTGTTTCGTTGGTGTCTTCGACTCATCCCTGAAATACTTAGGGATATGTTTTAGAGCAAAAGCAGGGATTGAGGCCCATAATGCAAGAGGCATAGGTGCTACTAAAGGACTGGCAGTGTCCCAAGCTACATATTTTCTAGTGGCCATAGGTGCAAGAGAAGTAGGCAATGACGAAGAAGGAGGAGATAGAGGAGGTGAAGGACTACCTCACTGACCTCTTAGGTGCACAAAAAATAAGGGTGGTACAAGATAGCCAGGGAATCTTGTAGTCTGCGACCTAGTTACAGGATGATGGCTCATACACACTTATAAGATCAAGAAAATGTGCTAGTTCGCATCCCACCAGGTGTGCCAGAAAAATAACTGTTGATGCAGGATTTTATAGGTAGCAGCAGTCTCATGGGAAACTTAGCTATTGGGGGACATAGTGCACTAGCTAAGTGACCTCAGGGGTTTTATCTAAGTCGGCTCTTTGTTTACTGGGGGAGGTGAAGGGTTAGAAGGAAAGAAAAACATGAAATCTAAACTACAAGAAATGCACCAAAATCATAAACGAATTTACCAGAGCACAGTGATGGATGCAAAGGCCCAGGCCACCAAATGTTGTTTATTAAGTAATTTTTCTTAAAAGAACTTTAAAACATAACAAACACCCTCTAATTTCTTAACATAATCTGACATAACTTTAGCCAACAGAAAGGAGTCAAAAAACATGATTTGTATTTATTTAGCTATGAAAGATCACAAAAGCTGAAGAATAGGCATTCATACATTACAAGAAATTAATAGCATAGACTAACAATCTTATCAAATACATGAAAAATAGAAAGGCTGAATTGATTGGCACAGTCTGCAATCTTCAAGTTTAATAAAAATATCACAGAGGCTTTCCCCAATGCTTGAGAGCTTTTAGCAACTTAACAATAACCAATAAAAGAGAAAAAGGGTTGTATATATAGGCCAGTCCACCACCTAAAAAACCATAGAGAAAGATGTTGTGAGCAAACATTGATGCACCAAATTAACTCGAGTCACTACCGAAAACAACGATCACCCAACAGTGTGCCAACAATGTTGTTGCAGGGAATAGAAAACCATGCAGTAGTAGAAACAAACATGCAACACAAAAAAATAAAACGTGACAACATGCGAGAAAAATCAGTGCAGCACCAACCCCTAGATAACCAACACACAAGAAAATTCCACGTATCGATCAAACGGAGCCTGGAAAAAAGAATAAGGGATTCTGAGCAAAAAGCTCTGAGAGGAAGTGACATGGGCAACGTCAAATGATAGTTACTGCATGGTGGGCCCAGTTTAGAAAGCGGCTAGAGAAATCCATGCATCGTGTAGATGGAGCCTGGAAAAAGTGAAGCGATATGGAACAACAAAAAGCTTCGAGAGGAAGCCATGTGGAAAACGCTGAAGGATGTGAGTGATTAAAGATAAGGCATGCCCACGAAGATAAAATAAAAACGGTGAAGGCTAGTGTTTTTTGTGAAACAGATACCTTGTTCTCTAGCACCACATCCTTTTCCACTATATCCAAGTTGTTTCATGAGTTGATAACCTTTTCCATAAATCTTTTTCATTTCTTTAGGATTTAGTGGTCATTCACAATCAAATTCATCAAATTTTGTCATGTAGTCTTTTCTTCTAAAGTTGTTGAGGTAGATGTGCTAGAGTCTTCCAAATTTTGTGTTAACATTATCACTTTTTATTTTCCCTTTTTAGAGTCTATTTTTATGATTTTGTATTCTCCCATGAATGTTGCTTTGAAATCTAAGGAACCCCAATCATCTTCTAGTAGCTTTGTGACTTCCTTAATGTGTTTTTCTTTGTCTTTTTGTTGGATGTTTTCTACTTGTGTAGTTGGTGTAAATATTTTCAAAGGATTTTCCCTACCTTTCTGAGTGTTGAAACAATTGTTTGAATCAGGGTCAGCTTCAAGTGTGTACACTTTGTTAATGTAGATGTATTTAATTGTATGATGAAGGGTAGAAGGCACCCCATTCATTGCATGAATCCATGACCTTCCTAAAAGAATATTATATTAAATATTGTGAGGCATAACATGGATTAATATTTCTAATGTGGCATTTCCAGCTGTAATAGGCAAAGTGATCAAATCCCTTAACAGATAAAGAGTTAGGCTAAATTTTGTATTTATCCATGCCAATTTTATCCATAAGGGATACACTCTACACATTAAGGACAAATCCATTTTCAATGGGTTCCTTTTATCCCCAACTGATTATGTATAGCTATTATCATGAAAGCATCATTTTATTTTTGCACTTCCAAATAAGGGAGCTTACTTTGGTGGAAAATAATGTTAGGATTTATTCCTTAAATCATGGATGCTATGTCATTCGGTATGCACAAGAGGGGACCACAACTTGTTGCAAGACACTTTGAATCATGTTGTGATAATGAGGGGAGAATTTAATAAGGTACCATAATTATATATTAGCAAGATTGTTCTTTAGTATTTTAACAATATAATACTCCTTTTCACGAGGAGGACTTGACAAGATAGGGTTAGGAAAGATAGAATTAGGAAATGGGAGGGATGTCAAAGGTGTTTGTCTTGGTTGTGGATTTTTTCTAGTGTTATATGTATGAGAAATGATATTATAACTCAGCTACTATGATACATTATTTTTAGGTGGGTAAAGGATAAGTTTACGCTTGTTTTGAGTCTGAGGTTTGTGGGAAGGTGGGTAAAGGATGAGTTTGTTGCAAGGTGTGACCCTTGATCTCCTCTTCCCATGATATGCATAGTCTATCATGGTGATTTGGATTCATGACATGGTTTAATCACATCAGGTGGACCTTGATCTTATATAAATCCAGTGGTTATATCAGACATTAACAAGTCAATCTTTGGTGCAACGGTAACCACCTGTGCAATAATTTGTATTAGAGATAAGGTCATGGGTTCAAACCCCACGCTTGCACTGGGGGGATTTTTGCAAGGTGTAACCCTTGGTCTCCTCTTCCTATGGTAGGTGTAGTCCAATGCAACACTTGGGCTTCATGACATGGTTTAACTGCCTCTTATGGATCTTGATCTTGTATAAATGTAGTAGTTGTATCAGGCATTAACAGGTCGATATTTTTCTGCAATGGTAACCACCTGTGCAATAGAGTTGAGGTTGAATAATATTAACGCCCCTTAGTGAAGGAGAGTCTAATGTTACTTCATCATCTTCATCTAAGGAAGCTATATCACTAGTGGCAATGTTATCATTTTCTTGCACCATGATATCCTCCCTAGGAGGAGAGTTTTTAGGAGAACTACAAGCTAGATGTTCATGGCATTGAAAGGTTGGTTCTTCTAAAAGGACTTCATCTTAAGTAGGGGAGTTATCAATGGTTGAATTGTATTGTTTACTAATGATGGAATTCTCTTTTTCAATAATGTTTTCCTTAGGGGAAGAGAGGCAACTAATATTCTCATGGCTCTTATTGCTTTGATCTGTTATCAAATTTTCTTCTTCACCAATAGTAGAGATATTAGGAGAAGGTACAATTTGATTTTTATGAATTTCCATGATTTCATCCTTGTTTTCTAGCATCTCATTCTCTTGTACCATAACTTCTACCCTAGTAGGAGAGTTAAGAGGTTGGTCACATGCCCTTATTATATTTTGTAAAGCAACTTCATTGCCAATAGGGGAGGAATTAATGGTAGGAGAACTATCATTGTTATGCCTATGAATGATTGAATCCTTTTGTTCAAATAGATCTTTCCAAATGTTAGGGAAATTAGGAAGGATAGAAATAATGATATAACTTTCAAATATTGGATCTTCTAACACCATTTTTTCCTCACAAATTTGATTTTCATGGTCATTCTAGATTGTATTCTCTTTCTGTAAAGCATTGTCATAAGTAGTAAAGGTATTGGGAGAGGAATGAAAACTAGGTAAAGTGGTGGAAATGATTTCATATTAAATGTATTCAAGGAATGACTGGCATGCTTATTGACTAATGTTTTCTTTGAAAACTTGGAAAAGTTAGATACCAAAATTTGTGAAAACTAATCTATGCAAAATGAAAATGGAAGACTTAAAATGCAATGTAAAGACCTAGAATGAAATGTGTAAATGTAATTTTCAGATTTCAAACAAGATAATTTACTGATTACACTATGTAATAATCTAAAAATGAAATCTTGTAAATGCAAACTTGGAATTGAGGCATCCATGAAATGAACCCAATTAAGCTAGATATAATGAAATGAATGTAACAAAAACTCAGCTAATTGAAACAGATAACTAATGGTAGAAAACATAAGCTCAAAAACAAGGTTTTAAATAATAGAAAATATAGTTCAGAATCTGCACTGGGACTAAATCGCCCAGAGGGGCATATGAGTCCCAGTGAGGGTTTTTTTCAATAATTTCAAAAAAACTTAAGTGATTTTTATGCTTTCTAGTTTGTACAATTTGTAACCTAAGTGAAAATGCATATTTCAAATTATTTTCAATGATTCTAGATGCAAAAATGCAAGCTATATGCACTTTCACTAATATTTATAAACCCTAGATACTAATTAACTAATGAAAAACCTAATACAATGTCAATGGAATCTAAATCTAGGATGATGATGCACTCCAAATCAAAAAAGTGGTGTTCATGTCAAATTCACTAAAATGTGGCAACAAAAATAGTATTTCCCACCTTTGAGGAATATAGCCCAAGGGTAAGGTTCCTATTTCACACTTGCTACACTCAAGGACACCTTAGAGATCTCAATCCAGATGTAGAGAGGGAGAAAGAGATCTTGCAATAAGGTATCTAAGGGTTGGATTAGAGATTAATGAGGGGTTCACCACCAAGATAGGGTTTGGAAAGACTAATGAAATACAAGACCTAGTAATGAAACTTAATGATATTCAAGACCTAATTAAATGACCTAGAAATGTAAGTAAATCATAACAGAAAAGTGAGAGATGAAAGGTGTGCACCTGGAAACATGTAGAGTATTGAATGAGGACTTGAAATGTTGGAAACACTAATTTTAATGCTAAGGTGGACTCATACACCAGTTTGGGTGATTTAGTCCCAGACTGGGTTTTCTACACCAAAACTGGAATCTAACAGTTCTTATTTTAAATCTCTAGAAACCTTGAAAATTGATTGTACTAGGACTCATATGCCCAAGGTGGTGTATTAGTTCCAATGTAATTTTTTGGAGGATTAAGATCTAATTCTTCTCTCCAATATCTTTTCTTTGTTCCACACTTTGTTTCTAGACTTGAAAACCTGATTTGAGACCTATAGCAGACTTTTCATGACCTTGGAATTGAGGAGACAACTCTAGAAACTTCCTTTAAGTTTATAACCTAATATTCAAATATACTTCATGCTCCAAGACACCTAGATCTGCAATCACACATGTAAAGAGGATAAAAAATTGTTCATTGTTAGTGAACAAGGGTTTTACCTTGGCCATACCCCTTTTAGGTGATTAAACCAAATAATAAGATAATGAAATAAGGACATGCAACATGAAACAATGAACATGAAACATGCACAATGATACCTTAAATGATGTCTATGTAGATCTTGAAATAAGTGTAGAACAATGCTCAATCTTAGATCCTGAATGAAACATCACAACACTAGCTCAACAATATGCTTGATGCTTGATAATATTGACATGATGATGGATCTTGAATTTCTGCAATAATTGATGAAGAAATCTACCTTTGAATGCCTTAGAAATTCTCTTGACTGCTCTCTGGATACTCCTATGAAGTCTTGGAATGCTTAACTCTTGAGTTCTTGACTTGATATCATGAATTCTTAATGAAATAATGATTTGAGACCATTTTTATATAGGCAATCCATCTAATGTCCTACTTATTAGATCCTGCAGGCTGACATTCATGAAATTTGAACTTAAAACCAAAATTTCCCACTCAAAACCCTAAAAGGGGCCAAATGGGACTCATACACCACACCTAGAATGTGGGTCCCAACTAGGTGGGACTCATACATCTAGGGTGGTGTATGGGTCCCATAGGGACTTTTTGGTGTCAAAAGTGTCAAAGTGTCAAAGTGTTAAGAAATTAAGTTTATTAATGTCTATGTCAGGATTTTGGTTGAAATATGCCTTAGGATACATAATATAGGGTCTTAGGGGCCTACTAATGATGATATTAAGGTCATAAGTATAAGAGGGCTGAAAACTCAATGTGAAAGTGTCAATAAATATGCTTTACAACATTAAATTAAGGCCACAATTATGTTTATTTAGCTTGATAGGCCCTTAAATCCAATGTGAATGTGGAAAAAACATTACAACACTAGATCAAGGTGTCATCAAGTCCATTCTAAGGTTAATCATTCCCAAGTTAAGTGTGAAAATGTAAGTGACAAAAAAATTCTACAATACCCCTGCTTTTATGGAGTTTTATTGATATTCATCATAGTGGGTCCTTTTAGATTTAGCACGAGATGAGGTTTATTGATGAGATTTACATCTACAATACCATCATTCATCATGTTTTGATTTTGTGACCAAAATTTTCTCTCATTTGGTTTTAAACTAGAATAATAATTGTAATTCTCCTTTAAAAAAATCACTAGTGCTTTTGTGATGAGGGATTTCTCGATGGATAATCCTTTTTGTATCAGATCATAAAATGTGTTAGAGCAGTGGATTTGTAAGTGGAATAGGACCTCCTTGTTGATGTTCGACATGAAGATCTAGACCAGTTGCTTCTCTGGTATATGACATGCACACTTTTTGGCTAATATTTTCTATCTTTGTAAGAAAGATGCGAAGGTTTTTCCATATTTCTATTTTTCATTGTACAAATGGGTAATGCTTATATCAGTTGATATGTTGTATGAAAAGTGTGATGAATTTTTCCATAAGTTAACTCCAATTTTGTATCCCTAAAGTAGAGTGTGCAAACCATTTGAGGGATTGGCCTCCTAGAATTCATGGAGAAAGTCTCATGAGATATGTATGTTCATGTGTCACATCTAAATATGTAGTGTGGAACTCCCATATGTGCTCAATGGGGTCACCCTTTCTATTTATTTGTCAAATTTTGGAACAATAAATTTTGTGGGAAAGGGAGACATGTGAATTTTCCTATCAAAGGGGTAAGGACATAGGTCCTCTACCGAGTATTCTTTTCAACTCCCAGATATATGCATATTAGTCATCTGATTTCACAATGTTTGCAACTATTGAGCTATTAGGTCCATGGGTGATGGTGCCACTGGGACTGAGGTGGGTGTGATGTATTGTGAGGAACTTTTGAAGGTGTTAGCAAATGGTTTTTTAGTGTTGTGGATTAAATCCATACATATTTTGATGTTGATGCATGGGTGTAATGTGGTGGTGATATTGTGAAGTGTTTACAAGATTTTGGCCAAATGATGATGGTGGTGGAGGAATGTTAATACCAGTTGTGAATGATGTAACAGGATTGTTTGGTCCTTGTGAAGGGTTTTGATTAAAACTAGCTATGTATGATAAACCATGATAGTTTGGTTTCTATGAAGGGGTTTGAGAAAACCTAAATGTGGAGTGCAAACCAAGATTATTCGGTTGTGGTGGAGGTAGGGGTTGATTAAATCCAAATATATACATTGAAGCATGATAGTTTGTTTGCAATGAAGGTGAGGGTTGATGAAGCCCAAATTTAGACAATGAACCTATTGTGCATATTTTGCACACACGCCTCGCCATAGGCAAGGACCCTCTTTTTTCGCTCCTGATGGGTTACTTTCCTCTCATCTCATTTTATGTGCCCCTTTATTCAAGAAAAAATTGGTCATGTGTCATCAAATGATTAAATTCCCTTGACCAAATTCACCTACCTAAGTTTTGCTAAGTCTTTTGCTTTTGCAGAAGTGCCCCTGCGGGTTTCCCTTCGCTCATTCCCCCAATGTCCTCTGGGCCTCATCCCTACTCGCCCGATTCATTTTTTACTTCATTTTTGACTTTGGGGATAGGTTTCCTATAAATTTGGGATGTTTTGTGGTGTCTAAGTGAACATCTAAGGTTTCATTAAGTTTCAGGAAGTTGCAAAAATTTCAAAACAACATTCCTAGAATAGCATTCTGACCTCTCCTTTCCGGAACATCCCAATGCTCTCCCAATTTGGAAACGGACTTTGAACCACATGCTAAAATTTCATCCTCTCCTGCATGGACCTTTCAAATTCCAAATTTGTAGCTGGGAGATACCATCTGGGTCGCCATGTCATGTTCGCTCTTTTAAAAACAACATTTTGGCGTCTCATTTCCAGAACGTCCAAACGCTCTCTCAATTTGGAAACGTACTTTGACCCACATGCTAAAATTGCATCCTCTCCTTCATGGACCTTTCAAATCCCAAATTTGCAATTGGGAGATACCATCTGGGTCGCCATGCCCTGTTCGCCCTTTTCAAAACAAAATTCCTACAACAGCATTATGGCCTCTCATTTCCAAAATGTCCAAACGCTCTCCCAATTTGGAAACGGACTTTGACCCACATGCTAAAATTGCATCCTCTCCTATATGGAACTTTCGAATTAAACATTTTCAGCTGGGAGATACCATCTAGGTCACCATGCCCTATTCACCCTTTTTCAAATAGCGTTCCAACCTCTCATTTTTGGAACATCCAAACGCTCTCCCAATTTGAAAACGAACATTGAACCACATGCTAAAATTGCATCCTATCTTGCATGTACCTTTCAAATTCAAAATTTACGACCAAGAGATACCATCTGGGTCACCATGCCCTGTTTGCTCTTTTCAAAATAACATTCCTAGAACAAAATTTTGACCTCTCATTTCCATAACGTCCAGACACACTCCCAATTTGGAAAGACTTTGACCCACATGCTAAAATTGCATCCTCTCCTAGATGGACCTTTCAAATTCAAAATTTTTGGCTAGGAGATACCATCCAGGTCGCCATGCCCTGTTCGCCCTTTTCAAAACAACATTCCTAGAACAACATTACGACCTCTTATTTCTGGAACGTCCAAACACTCTCCCAATTTGGAAACGGACTTTGACCCACATGCTAAAATTGCATCCTCTCCTACATGGACCTTTCAAATTCCAAATTTTCAGCTGGGAGATACCATCTATGTCGCCATTCCATATTCGCCCTTTCCAAAACAACATTCCTAGAACAACATTTTGACCTCTCATTTCAAGAACGTCCAAACGCTCTCCCAGTTTGGAAACAGAATTTGACCCAAATGCTAAAATTGCATCCTCTCCTACATGGACCTTCGAAATTCAAAATTTTCAATCGAGAGATACCATCCGGGTCACCATGCCCTGTTCGCCCTTTTCAAAACAACATTCTTAGAACAATTTTCCGGCCTCCCATTTTTGAAACGTCCAAACGCTCTCCCAATTTGGAAACGAACTTTGACTGACATGATAAAATTACATCCTCTCCTACATGTACCTTTCAAATTCAAAATTTGTAGCCGAGAGATACAATCTGGGTCACCATGCCCTGTTCGCCCTTTTAAAAAATGCATTCCTAGAAATACATTCTGACCTCTCATTTTTAGAATGTCCAAATGCTCTCCCAATTTGGAAACAAACTTTGACCCACATGCTAAAATTACATCCTCTCCTACATGGACCTTTCAAATTTCAAAATTTTCAGCCAGGACATACCATTTGGGTCACCATGCCTTGTTCGCCCTTTTCAAAACAATATTCTTAGAACAACATTTCGGCCTCTCATTTTCGGAACGTCCAAATGCTCTTCCAGTTTGGAAATGAACTTTGACCCATGTGCTAAAATTGCATCCTCTTCTACATGGACCTTTCAAATTCAAAAATTTTAGCTGAGAGATACCATCTGGGTCGCCATGCCTTGTTCCCCCTTTTCAAAACAACATTCCGGCCTCTCGTTTCTGGAATGTCCAAACGCTCTCCCAATTTGGAAATGAAATTTGACCCACATGCTAAAATTGCATCCTCTTCTACATGGACCTTTCAAATTACAAATTTGTAGCTGGCAGATACCATCTGAATCGCCATGCCTTATTTGCCATTTTGAAAACAACATTCCTATAACAACATTCCAGCCTCTCATTTCCAAAATGTCCAAACGCTCTCCCAATTTGGAAATGGACTTTGATCCACATGATAAAATTGCATTCTATCCTGAATGGACCTTTCAAATTCAAAATTTGCAGCTGGGAGATACCATCCGGGTCGCCATGCCTTGTTTGCCCTTTTCAAAACTACATTCCTGGAACAACATTTTGGCCTCTCGTTTCAGGAATGTCCAAACACTCTCCCAATTTGGAAACGGACTTTGAACCACATGCTAAAATTGCATCCTCTCCTACATGGACCTTTCAAATTCAAAATTTTCAGTTGTGAGATAACATCTGGGTCGCCATGCCTAGTTCACCCTTTTCAAAACAACATTCCTATAACAACATTCCAGGCTCTTATTTTTGGAACATCCAAATGCTCTCCCAATTTGGAAATGAACTTTGACCCACATTCTAAAATTGAATCCTTTCCTACATGGACCTTTCAAATTCAAAACTTGTAGCTGGGAGATACCATCCAGGTTGCCATGCCTTGTTTGCCCTTTTCAAAACAACATTCCTAGAACAACATTCTGGCCTCTCATTTTCGGAACGTCCAAATGCTCTCCCAATTTGGAAACGAACTTTGATCCACATGCTAAAATTGCATCCTATCCTGCATGGACCTTTCAAATTAAAAATTTATAGCCAGGAGATACCATCCGTGTCGCCATGCCCTATTTTCCCTTTTCAAAACAACATTCCTAGAACAACATTCTGGCCTATCATTTTCGGAACGTCCAAATGCTCTCCCAATTTCGAAACAGACTTTGACCCACATGCTAAAATTACATCCTCTCTTGTATGGACCTTTCAAATTCAAAATTTGAAGCCGAGATATATTGTCTGGGTTGCTATGCCTTGTTCGCCCTTTTCAAAACAACATTCTTAGAACAACATTTCGGCCTCTTATTTCTAGAACGTCCAAACACTCTCCCAATTCAAAAACAGACTTTGACCCACATGCTAAAATTACATCCTCTCCTACATGGACCTTTCAAATTCAAAATTTTCAGCTGGGAGATACCATCCAAGTCACCATGCCCTGTTTGCCCTTTTCAAAACAACATTCCTAGAACATCATTCTGGTCTCTCATTTCTGGAACATCCAAATGCTCTCCCAATTTGGAAAAGAAATTTGATCCACATGCTAAAATTGAATCCTCTCCTATATGGGCCTTTCAAATTCCAAATTTTCAGCTAAGAGATACCATCTGGGTCACCATGCTATGTTGGCCCTTTCAAAACAACATTCCTAGAACAACATTTTGGCCTCTCATTTCTGGAACATCCAAACGCTCTCCGAATTTGGAAATGGACTTTGACCCACATGCTAAAATTGCATCCTCTCCTCAATGGACCTTTCAAATTCAAAATTTTCAACTAAGGGATACCATCTAGGTCGCCATGCCCTATTCGCTCGTTTTGAAACAACATTCCTAGAACAACATTTTGGATTCTCGTTTCTGGAACATCCAAACACTCTCCCAATTTGGAAATAAAATTTGAACCACATGGTAAAATTGCATCCTCTCCTGCATGGACCTTTCAAATTTCAAATTTGCACCCGGGAGATACCATCTGGGTCACCATGCCCTATTCGCCCTTTTCAAAACAACATTCCTAGAGCAACATTCTAGCCTCTCGTTTCTTGAACGTCCAAACACTTTCCCAATTTGGAAATAAAATTTGACCCACATGCTAAAATTTCATACTCTCCTGTATGGACCTTTCAAATTCCAAATTTGTAGCCGAGAGATACCATTCGAGTCACCATGCCATGTTCATCCTTTTCAAAACAACATTTCGGCCTCTCATTTCCGGAACGTCCAAATGCTCTCCCAATTTGGAAATGAAGTTTGAACCATATGCTAATATTGCATCATCTCCTGCATGGACCTTTCAAATTCCAAATTTGAATCTTGGAGAAACCATTTGGGTCGCCCTACCTTGTTCGCCCTTTCAAAACAATATTTCAGCCTCTCGGTCTCGGAACGTTCAAACGCCCTCTAGTAAACTACTAATGGAAATTCCCATTGAATATTGTAATATTTTGATGATGCATGGGTGAATATAATAAGGATTTTGCAAGATTTGACTAAAATTTTCCTTGATTTGTGTTTGAAATCACTTACGACACTTCATATATGCAGGTTTCCAGAAGCCTACCGCGGGTCTGTTGGGAGACCCATTGAGAAAGTTGAACAAAGAAAAGCACATAGCTCCCATCATCATTAATTTTATGCCCACCTCTCCTCATGGATCCAATAAATAGAGCTAGCATTAGAAGAAGGCCTATGCCAAGGAAGTCAATGAAAAAATGCAAGGGGGTTGTCCTACTTTTCACCAGATGATGATGATCTTTGGGGGTTGTCCACCTGAATCAGGGGCAACCAATCCATTGATGCCAATCATCGACAAAAATATTTTATCCAATGAAGAATGTTGCAAGTCCATCGGGAAGAAGGAAACTTTCAAGTAGTTTCAGCTATAGGAAAAGGGAAATCAGCTAGAAGACAAAATTGCTATAGTGACTGGCCACTACAAGACAAAATAGGAAAAAGACAAAGATGTATTTTAAATTTTTGAATATTGTGGGGTAGGTCAACTCCTAATGTAATTGAATATATCCACACAATGTAATTCAATCCTAGTCATTCATTCGAGCTTTGGAAAACTATAAATAGGGGTCTCCCCCTCATTTGTAAGGGGTTGGAGAGCTGTTGTAAAAACATTCTGCAGCAATAGAAAGTAACATTGCATTATCTATGGGTGTTAATTTTTGAGTTTTCTCATTATGTGTGCATGGTTCTACCTTTCAAGTTAGTTTTAGCTGTTAGTTTCTTGAATTGAAGTGATGATGGTGTTTTCTGTTATAGTATTTGATGAACTTTCAACCTATTCTTTTGACACTTGTTGATGACAAGTTGCTGTGCAAAGTTACCTTGAGCTTCTTTATTTGATTGCTACAACTTAGTTCACTTGCATGTTCATGATGTGTGCATGCAAACTGAAAATCTATAGTCCTTATAATATTGCACTGGTTTTGTGTAACTGTGGGATCCTCTTGGCCGAGAAAAACCTAGTTTAGGGAGTTTGTCTACTTTATAGCCTCCATGATCACTGTTCATTCATAGTTTCAGATCCAGGAACCTTCTCTCTTCCCTGCCCTTTTTCTCTTTTTTTTATAAGTAATCTTAGGCAAGGTTCATTGCAAATTATAAAGGTAAACTTGATGTTGAAATGGAGCTCTAGATTGTTGTTTGAACCTACAACAAACACTCAACAACTTTCCCATCTTGAGAACTCCATTTATAGATCAAACTTCCCCACTTTGTAACTCATCCATAAGACCGCTTTGTGATTCTATAGAATCACATGAAACAACTAAGATCAAGCACTATCAAGACCTAACATTAGAGACCTTGAGATAGTGTTCTACAATTTGATTGTGGAAAATTTTCTTTCAATAGAGTTGATGCACCTATGCATCGCTTGTGTTGTGAAGTGCATAAAAAACACATCAATAAAACTAGAGCTAGAAGAAGGGATTGACATGTTGAGGCTACAAAACTTAATGTTAGATGTTGAAAAGAGCACTTTCATGAAGAAATCTGAGATAAGGAGATCTTTTTTAATGCTGAAACATAAAATCAAAAAAAAATGAAGGCAAAATAATCTAAGTTGAAATGGAGCAGCATGTACAAGTTGACATCACTAAGCTACATGCAAATTTAAATAAAATAGTGAGGAAACCGTTGCAACAATTCGCATTGGAAGATATATGTCGAATCCATTGCAATTACGGGCATAACGAATTGGGGTGTCTAACTTTTCTGAGCAGGATTGAAAGAGTCTTGCAAGGAGAAGTTCCCTTCTGGGAAATATACCAGCCCTTGGCTCCTGAAGATCTAGAGGAGAAAATGGCTAATATGGCAGCTAAGGAATTTGAAGAGATGATCCAAGAAAATTTGAACAACAAAGACGGACCAAGATTGGAGGAGGTTTTGATGTCTACCTAGTGTAGATTTCACAATGCACCTCACTCTGAATTCACTTACTCATAATGCATGAACGTTATCACTGAAACCCAATGTTGTTTGAATGAGTTGGAGTAACCAAATTTTGATAAGGATGAGTCAGTCCATGAGGAAAAGAATTTGTCAACATCTAGAGGACATCACATTGCAGATAAACTAGGAAATCAAATGCAAGCTAGTGCTGGGACAACAGACGTAGAATATGAAAACCGAGAAGAAGGAGCGGGCTGCCTTGGGGCAGTAGGCAGTCATGATAAAAATTCAACCAAAAGCGAGTTAGAAATCCTTTCCTCTATCAGAAAAGAGTAGTCCTCCACTCCAGAAGAGGAACTATTGGCAGTTGAAGATGAATTAACAAAGTTTGTAGAAATGCATGTTGGAGCAGCCAATGAGGGTGCTAAAAATCAGCATGAGGAAGAATTTGATAGCCTTGGGACATCAAAAAATGATGATGAAGGCATAACTGAAATTAGACTGGAAGACCTCTCCTTCGTCAATGATAGTGACCAAGAATCTGAAAAATGCAGATTTGAAGGAGTGGGAACAACTGCAGGTTGCAGTTGTTCACTACCAAATTTTTGTTTCAAACAAAAATGAGAATCCAATCATGCATAGATATAATGTGTTAGTGTCAAGATTAGCAAAGGATTGGAAAAAGCTAAAATACCAAGTGGATTTAGAGATGCTACTGTTGCCAAATTGGTGCATACTTCATAATTCATCGCACTCGGAGTTCACATGCGGACTGTGCCAAGAAGACAACAAGAAAGTCAATGAACAATCGAGGAAACTAAGCACATCACTTCTTGTAGTTGCTTCAAGGATGAAATGTGATGACCAAGAGCTTGAGCCAAGTGACAACTCAGCCGGGGGTAGTACTCAAGAGGATGTTGGGACAAAAATAGAAGAAGGACAACAATACAATCTTGAGCTTTCGATCAATGAAGTAGATCAAACATGAATGTTTTCCACCAGTTATCAAGAATTTATCCTTCTTGAAGAGCATTTGTGCACCATGGATGATAGGCTTTATGGTGAGCCTTTGGAGGAAAATCACATTGTAAATTTTGGACCCCTTGATGAGGTACCATCAATTGATGACTTATTTCTGTTGGGAGTTGTACTACAGAGGTATGCTCATGCCAAGGAAGAGCACGTCCCAAAAGATGGTAATGATGAAGACATACTCCTTGAACCTCCAAATGGTGATGCACTAGAGTTTACAGATTGGGAGAGGTGTTCCTTCTCCATGTACAATGATAGTGAACAAGGGGAAACAAGTAAACATCATGATGAGATACATAAACAAAAAAGATAAGAAGACAAAGGTGGGGGTGCTGAGATAGTTGCTAACATAGATGAAGCACCCGGTCGACTACAAGATGCAACTTGGAGTCCTTCTGCCATGATTATTGCTGATCCTCCTTCATATTCAAATGGCTGCAATAGGACAGATTTGTACATGTCATCATCCCATGAAACTGAGCATCATGAAGATAAATTTGACACTTGGGAAAGGAGATGGGACAGCATGCTGCCTTTTCAAGAGAACAATCGTGTGGATGCTTAGTTTGCAGAAGATCAATGAGATGAGGTCTATCTTCTCGAAGAACAACTGATAGGGATTGTTATCCCACACAAGACATGGAAGAAGTGTTTTCTGCCCCATTCTCCCTACCTTATGCAAGCTTGATTCCTAAAATGTTGCACCCTCCACCATGCCCACTCGAGGTTGCTGGTGCAAAGATTGATGATGCAGTGCTTGCTCTCCATTGTCAAATGTTTCCACCTCCATGTGATGAAATCCAAGTTCTATCCTTCCTTGCTCCTATTAATTGCCATATCTTCACTTATCATTTTGATTATGGGAATGAGGAAAACCAAACGTGCTTATGGATTAATCATGGGTTTAGTGAGCCTCCTCAATTGCTGATTTTCCCTGACCAGGTGACTGAACTTGAGTGTTGCAACGTTGAATTTATTTTTTCAAAATATAAAGATAAATTTACATGGTTAAGAATGATAATGATTGCCCGTCTACTTGTGCGTGCACTGCAAAATCCAATGAGCATGAGTGTCATCTCGTCTTACCCGAACATAGTGCTTTGTAAATATCTCTTTGTACATAGCTCATTTTTGAGTAGTGTAGGTTTCCTGTAAATACTTTGTTTTCCTTCTTTCATTACATTAGTTTGTTTGTTGTAGGTTGCTTTCTTTAGAGTAGTTTCTTTGTTGTCTTCTTTCATTGTCCCGCTTTGGTTAGTTTTGGTGTTTTCTTTTCATTTTCTTTCATTTTCTCTTGCTTTTCCACTGCTTTACTTGGGGTCCCTCTGCTTTTGGTTGGGCACATCTGTGCACACAACAACCATAATTATCACCTAGGGTTGTTCTATGTATTTATTTGTCAAACTCTAATCAAGTTTTCAGAATGGATGGTGAGGGTCTTCTATTAGTATCAAGCGATCTAGATGTTTGATTCAAAGTGGATAAGTCATTGGTGGGTTTGATTCTGAAGTATTCTGGAATCTTATATCTCTCACATATTTTTAAGAATATGACAATCACCATAGGTCCTTTGTGAAGTCTAGTTAAGTGAAAAATATAAAATTCTACTCCAGCGCCATTGTGATTCTCAGCCCTGAGTGTGAGCTTCATTGCTTGCGGGTTGAAATAAAAGAACTAAAAAGAGAAAAGAAAGAAAAGAAAGAAAGCAAAATATTGAAAATCAAAAGAAGATAAATTCAACCTTTTAGGGGTATACGAATAACTCTACCGGGGCTATGGACGCTCAGCCGACAATAGAGCAATGTTCAGGAGAATTACAATGACAACCTCATCAGGGCTATGGATGCCTGACTGGAAGCGAGGCAATGTCCTAGATGCTTTTGGAGTTAGAATAAACTATGTAGCTTAACTTGATGGAGCTTAGGTTCTTGCAGCAACTGAAGGATGGGAATTAACCCAATTGCACACACTTGGATTTTCAACATATTGAAGGTTGAAGGTTGGGTTAACTAGTTGTTTTGATCCTTTGGTTGAACAAGAAGATTGGAACCAAAGATTCTGGGTTCATGATTCTAGTTTTTCATCAAAATTATCTGGATCATTTCCCCAACGAGTTGCAATTTTTTGTGCATATTTTGGACACACGCCCCACCATAGGCAGGGACCCTCTTTTTTCATTCCCTGATGGGTTGCTTTGCTCCCATCTCATTATGCATGCCCCTTTCTTCAAGCCTAAATTTTTCATGTGTCATCAAATGATTAAATTCACCTTTCGAAATTCACCTACCTAAGTTTTACTAAGTCTTTTTCTTTTGTAGAAGTGCCCCTATGGGTTTCCCTTTGACCATTGCCTCGGCGTCCTCTAAGCCTCATCCTTGCTCACCCGATTCATTTTTTCCTTCATTTTTGACTTTGGCGATAGGTTTCCTATGGATTTGGGATGTTTTGTGGTGCCTAAGAGAACTACCAAGGTTTCATTAAGTTTCAGGAAGTTGCGAAAATTTCAAAACAACATTCCTAGAACAACATTCTAGCCTCTCATTTCTGGAACATCTAAACGCTCTCCCAATTTGGAAATGGACTTTGACCCACATGCTAAAATTACATCCTCTCCTACATGGTCCTTTCAAATTCCAAATTTGCAGCTAGTAGATACCATCTAAGTCACCATGCCCTGTTCGCCCTTTTCAAAACAACATTCTGACCTCTAGTTTATGAAACGTCCAAACGCTCTCCCAATTTGGAAACGGACTTTGAACAAAATGCTAAAATTGCATCCTCTGATATATGGACCTTTCAAATTCCAAATTTATAGCCAAGAGATACCAACTGGGTCACCATGCCCTATTCACCCTTTTCAAAACAACATTCCTAGAACAACATTTTGACCTCTCATTTTTGGAAAGTCCAAATGCTCTCTGAATTTGGAAATAGACTTTGACCTACATGCTAAAATTGCATCCATTCCTGCATGGACCTTTAAAATTCAAAATTTTCAGCTGGGAGATACCATCTGGGTCACCATGCTCTCTTCGCCCTTTTCAAAATAACATTGCTAGAACAACATTCTGACTTCTCATTTCCGGAACATCCAAATGCTCTCCCAATTTGGAAAAAAAAATTGACTCACATGCTAAAATTGCATCCTATCCTGCATGGACCTTTGAAATTACAAATTTTCAACCGGGAGATACCATCTAGGTGCCCTTGCCCTATTCGCCCTTTTCAAAACAAGATTCCTAGAACAACATTTTGGCCTCTCATTTTCGGAACGTCCAAACACTCTCCCAATTTGGAAACAGACTTTGACCCACATGCTAAAATTGCATCCTCTCTTGCATGGACCTTTCAAATTTCAAATTTGCATTTGGGAGATACCAGCTAGGTCACCATGCCCTGTTCACCCTTTTCAAAACAACATTCCTAGAACAACATTCCAGCCTCTTGTTTCTGAAACGTCCAAACAATCTCCCAATTTGGAAACATACTTTGACCCAAATGCTAAAATTGCATCCTCTCCTACATGGACCTTTTAAATTCCAAATTTGCAGTAGGGAGATACCATTTGGGTCGCCATGCCCTATTCCCCCTTTTAAAACAACAATCCTAGAACAACATTTCGGCCTCTCATTTCTGGAACATCCAAACGCTCTCCCAATTTGGAAACGAAATTTGACCCACATGCTAAAATTGCATCCTCTCCTACATGGACCTTTAAAATTCCAAATTTTTAGTTGAGAGATACCATCTTGTTTGCCATGCCCTGTTTGCCCTTTTTCAAAACAACATTTCTAGAACAACATTCAGGCCTCTCATTTCTGGAACGTGTAAACGCTCTCCCAATTTGGAAACAAAATTTGACCCACATGCTAAAATTGCATCCTCTCCTACATGAACCTTTCAAATTCCAAATTTTCAGCTGGTAGATACCATCCGAGTCACCATGCCCTATTCGCCCTTTTCAAAACAACATTTTGACCTCTCATTTACGGAACGTCCAAACGCTCTCCCAATTTGGAAACGAACTTTGACCGACATGCTAAAGTTTCATCCTCTCCTTCATGTTCCTTTCAAATTCCAAATTGGCAGCCAAGAGATAACATTTAGGTCACCATGCCTTGTTCACCCTTTTCAAAACAACATTCTTAGAACAACATTTCGATCTCTCATTTCTGTAACGTCCAAACGCTCTCCCAATTTGCAAACGAACTTTGACCCACATGGTAAAATTTCATCCTCTCCTGCATGTACCTTTCAAATTTCAAATTTGTAGTCGGGAGATACCATTCAAGTCACCATGCCATGTTCACCCTTTTCAAAACAACATTTGGGCCTCTTGTTTCCGGAACGTCCAAATGCTCCCCCAATTTGGAAACGGAGTTTGACCCATATGCTAATATTGCATCCTCTCCTGCATGAAACTTTCAAATTCAAAATTTGAAGTTGGGAGAAACCATCTGGGTCGCCCTACCTTGTTTTCCCTTTCAAAACAACATTTCAACCTCTCGGTCCCGAAACATTCAAACGTCCTCTAGTAAATTGCTAATGGAAATTCCCACTGAATATTGTAATTTTTTGATGATGCATGGGTGAATCTAATAAGGATTTTGCAAGATTTGACTTAAATTTTCCTTGATTTGTGTATGAAATCACTTACGACACTTCATCCATGCAGGTTTCCAGAAGCCTACCGCGAGTCTGTTGGGAGACCCATTGAGAAAGTTGAACAAGGAAAACACATAGCTCCCTTCATCATTCATTTTATGCCCACTTCTCCTCATGGTGCCCATCAATAGAGCTAGCATTAGAAGAAGGCCTATGCCAAGGAAGTCAATGACAAAATGCAAGGGGGCTGCCCTACTTTTAACCAGATGATGATGATCTTTGGGGGTTGTCCACCCGAATCAGGGGCAACCAATCCATTGATGCCAATCATCAACAAACCCATTTGATCCAATGAGTAATTTTGCAAGTCCATCGGGAAGAAGGTAGCTATCAAGCAATTTCAGCTATAGTAAAAGGGAAATCAACTAGAAGACAAAACTGTTAAAGTAATTGGCCACTATAGGACAAAATAGGAAAAATACAAAGATGCATTTTAAATTTTTGAATATTGTGGGGTAGGTGAAGCCCTAATGTAATTGAATCTGAGCCACACAATATAATTCAATACTCGCCATTCATTCGGACTTTGGAAAAATATAAATAGGGGTCTCCCCCTCATTTGTAAGGGGTTGGAGATCTATTGTAAGAACATTCTATAGCAATAGAAAGCAGCATTGCATGATCTATGGGTGTTACTTTTTGAGTTTTCTCATTATGTGTGTATGGTTATACCTTCCATGTTAGTTTTAGTTGTTATTTTCTTGAATGGAAGTGATGATGGGGTTTTTTGTTATAGTATTTGATGAGCTCTTAGCCCATAATTTGGCACTTTTTGATGACAAGTTGTTGTGCAAAGTTAACCTGGGTTTCTTTATTTGATTTTTTCAACTTAGTTCACTTGCATGTTCATGATGTGAGTATGCAAACTAAAAATCTTTAGTCCTTAGAAGATTGCACTGGTTTTGTGTAACTGTAGGATCCTCTTGGCCAAGCAAAACCCATTTTAGGGAGTTTGTCTACTGTAGCAACCTCCATGATCATTGTTCATTCATAGTTTCAGATCTAGGAACCTTCTCTCCTCCCTACCCTTTTTCCCTTTTTTGTAAGAACTAACCTTAGGTAAGGTTTATTTCACATTATAAAGCTAAATCTGATGTTGAAATGGAGTTCTAGACTATTGTTTGAACCTGCAACAAATGCTCAGCAACTTTCCCATCTTAAGAACTCCATTTGCATATCCAACTTACCCCCTTTGTAACTCATCCGTAAGACCGCTTTGTGATTCCAGAAAATCATATGAAACAACTAAGATATTCCAAGCACTATCAAGACCTAACATTAGAGACCTTGGGGTAGTGTTCTACAATTTGATTGTGGAAGATTGTCTTTCAAGAGAGGTGATGCACCTATGCATCGCCTGTGTTGTGAAGTGCATAAAAAACACATCAACATAACCTATATTGTTAGGTTGCTATGGATGTAGGGGTTGAGAAAACCCAAATGTAGATTGTGAATCCAAATTGTTAGGTTGTTCCAAGGGTGGAGTGATGTTGGGACTTGTTCCAAAAAAGTATTGACTCCTTTTTGGAGTTGTATTTATGTTATGTGAAGTGGATGTGGTACCCACTTGTGGTCCCAGATACGAAGGGTTATTATTTCATATATTTATTGATGTACTTGCATGGGATGAAGCTTGGGTCATAGCCATGGTGTGAGTTGGTGTTGTAATTGTAGATGTAGAGACAAATGGATTTTCCATGGGTTTAGTAGATGGATGTGTTGGTGTAGCATTCATAGTTGGTGTGTAATGAGACATTTGGGCAAGAGACATTCTTGTGTTCAATTTTCATGTGGGTTGTGATGTAGTGGGTGTAAGTGATGGTGGAGGTCTATTCATCCCACCAAATCTTAGTGTCATTATGTTAGGACTCTCCCCTATGATGGAATTTATGTCAAAATCATATGGTATCTTAGCTCCATGTTGGGATAATTGCATAAAATATCTATTAGGTTCTATTGACATAATTTCATCAATAATTATAAAGATCCTTGGATCTTGAGATGCATTCTTTATTTCCTCGGGTGTGAGCCTTTGGTTGGCCTCTTTCAATGTGTAATCCTCAAAAGGGGGAAGAGTTTGATTTTTGGGAGTTTATGTGACTACTAGGTTTTTCACCAAGTTCATACCACTAGTTGGGTTGTACATTAGATGAGAAGATGAGTCCATCTCTTTTCTTCTTTTAATTTTTGATCATGTGACAACCATAAAAGTGATACTGTTTGAATTTTTCCCTTTTCTATATTTTTATTTCCTTTTTTTGGGTTTTTGGTGAATTTTTGGTATGAATGCAACTAATAATGAATTTAGTCTATATTTTTGATATTTTTGATTTTGGGAAATTTTGAAGGTAAATGACTAAAATGAAAACTATATCTTTGTTATTTTATGATAATATTTTTCTAAGTACAAGAGACCTTTTCTACCTTGAATGTTGGACCCTAAAAATAAGATAACTTTGATAAGTTTTCCAATTGTGGGAATAGTGTAACCATGTGTAAAATCCTAGACCTATAAGTGATGGTGATTCCTTTTATAAAAAGTGATTCCACAACTACAGTAATGAGTTAGGTTACAATTTTTGATCAAAAAAATTGTAAAAAGGTGAATTCACAACTAGACTAATGAGTTACAATCCTAACTTTTGTTGATGGAATGGATTTGTGAATGACCAGGTTTTGAGATTCTTTAAATGAAAACTCTAGACTTTGACCTCTAAACTCATTTTTGGTATTAAATTTTTGAGATTTTCAAAACAATATGTCATAAAGACTCTATGATAATGATGCTAAAATGATTATGTTTTTATAACCTAAGAAAGCTTGAAATACAAAATATGTAGCAAAAAATTGACTATTTAAGATTTGTTAAACTCTGTGTAAAGATTAAGTTTTAATGTAGCCTTTGAATTTAACTCTATTTTTCCTATCAAAAAAATATGACATACAAAGCCACATATATGGTGCAAAGGATTATGACTATAGTGCACTCAACAATAGTTGTATTGCAAAATCGTGCAAATGTGTTGCACATAGTTGTGGTTCAATTTTGTTCACTAAGGTAGGAATTTTTAATGATAGAAGTGTGGTGTTTCACTAGACAATTGTGTCACAGTCGACAATGGATGTGTCACACTATTTCTATGGTGAAAATACATATTTGTGGCACATAGGTTGGTAGATGTGGTTCAAAAGTTTAGGAAAAAACCAACCTCTAGGAAACCTAATCTTTTTTTATTTTTTTGAGTTTTAGATGAAATTTAATGAAGAAAATATTGATTTTTTTTAAAGTGATTTAGTTGATTTTAAAAAGCAAATTTGTTTCAAATGACAAGAATGTTTACACTTTGGTCAAAACAAGAATCAAACTTTTACAACCAAATGTAGTGGTAGAATGGGCATGTAGTTGTAGATGGGCCCACCTCCCATTTAAGGGGAAAATAACTAGAAATATTAGGTATTTGAAAAATTGGGTCAATTTTAAAAACACCTTCTGTATACAAAGGAAGATAATAGAATTATAGTGACATAGGGTCATTTAAAGACACCACTTGCACACCTTCATTTCAACTTATCAAGAGTCTATCATTATAAAATCAACAAGTTTTATCTCGACCTAGGGAAGCACATGGTGAGAAGCTTCAGGGAACGATACACATCCCTTGCACCACTTTATTAGTTATGTTCGAAGGAATTTAAAGGCTTCTAAAAAAAGGTTTTTAGTGGTAGAATATTAGTGAGCATCGTTGACCTCTTAGAAATCGCATTGGGAAACCCAAACAAGTCTAGAGTGCTACATGCATAGATGGACCTACAACTTTTGCTCATAGCCAATTTATACAGTGTGCTCAAAAATGCCACTTGAGGTAAAACCCTTGATTTCTCTATTAGGATGTCTCAAGGTAGTAATCCTACTTCAAATAAAATGGTAAGGCTTAATAATACTATATCTCATCACCCAAGATCACACAAGTGCACAAGGGGAGAGTATACTATGAACAATACACCTTCATGTACAAGAAACAAGAGACACTAATCAAATGGTTCTTTATAATTACACAAAAATGAAGTGTTCAATTTATCTATTAATTTTAAACCCAAATGAAAGATGGCATATTCAAACACATTATCCTTTTTAAAACCAAGATAGAAAAATGAGAGTTGTGTTTGTCCCTTTAAGAGCACCAAAAATCAAATGTGGGATATTGTGTTGTTCTTTTTAAACACAAAAATTGAAATGTGCACAATCCTATCCTTATTAAGCCCCCAAATTTAAATGTTTACAAAGCATATCCATTTTAATCACCAAAATTGAAGTTTGTTAAAACCATGTCAATTTTAAGCACCAAAATTGAAGTGTGTAAAAGCTATGTCAAATTTTAAGCACCAAAATCAAAGTGTGTAAAGACCATGTACAATTTTAAGCACAAAAAATAAAATATGTGAGATACTTTGAAAATTACACAAGCTAGAATAAAGAGGATCAATAACACAAAAACCTTACTCTACTAATAAAAATCAGAAAACAATACTGCATTCATTTTTAATTTACCTTTCTATTTTTATCAATCAATTGTAATGCTGGAAGGCACAAATTCATTTTACTGAGAAGTGACTACTTTGTTGGAAAACATAGATGCAACATTCAAAAAATAGATTGTGGTGTTTGTTCATCAATTATGGTTTATGAAGACATATATACGATAGACTATCAAAAACCTACAAAATAAATAGAAAAGAAAAGTGACGGGTATGGTACAAAAAACTACATATGTATCATTGAGATTGGTTATTTCATTGATCGGTTAGACAATTGTGGTTCAAGACCCCATGATTGCATAGAAATTATCCATGATTGTGTCATTATTTGTCATGATCATGTCATTATTCTTGTAGCTACAAAAATCCTTAGATCCATATAGAATTAGTTAGAAAATGTGAATTTTACATCGAGTTCTCCAAATTATAAACTAGAAATTTGATCCAAGGTCATATAGTTAATAGGAAATTAATTACACAACCATTATATTCAATCCTAGTTACTCAACAAGATTCAATATATTCAATAGAAAACATGCAATAATAAGTAAGACTAGATTGCAAGCAAGTGACATCTTCACCTTCACCATATTGCCAAGAATTAATTCCATTGTTCCTTCTTTGTAAGCTTTTCTCTCAGTTGTGGGTATGGTACTCTATCGCTATAAAGCTTCAAGTATATTTGAGAATGATTGATATGACACAAATGTCAAAGTTTAAGAGTTTTTGGTTAGCCATGAACATGCAATAAAGGCCTGGTTTTATAGAGAATATCGTTTCATACATGAATGTGTTGGAAAAACAAGGATATACAACTAAGAGGGGGGGTGAATCAGTTGTCACAAAAATTAATTTTTTTTAACCTTATTAACCTTTAATCTCTGATCTAATAAATAATAGTGAACACATAAATCAACAACACATTAGAAACACACATAACACCAATATTTTTGCATGGAAAACCTATTAGGGGAAAAACCATGGTGGAGGTTAATCCACAAGTTATACCCTATTAAAAGTATAAGGAAAATGAATAAGGAATGCACATGCATTCAGACACATTGCCTATAGCTCACTGCTTAGAGAGGACACACTGTCTTACATAAAAATTTTAGATTAAATCTATCTGAAGAGATTGAAATGATAAATTAGCTTATTCAAAATCCTGATGATAGTTCCGATTAGGCACATAAACACTTCTTCACACTCTACTCTACAATCAAATGATCTGATCTCTATTTGCACATAACACTCGTACACTTTTCATTACACTTCACACACACTTCAAAATGCAGAAACAATCGATCTTATATATCCGCTACATGGAATTACATCAACAGTTTTGTCAGCTAAAAATAAAATAATAGATGAATCCAAACTGTCAGCCCAATTCATGAACAAATCTCAATGTGAACCAATTGAAGTTAGTCACAACATAATGAGGACCAAAAAAAACATCCTCAAACATGCCAAAAATTCAAAAGTTAATCCATGAGGATCCATAACACGCTACAACCACCATGTCGTCCAAAAAAATGAAAAGCTCAAACACATAAAGGAAAAATATTTGATTACAAGCACACCGAATAATGCAGACGTGCAAAAATGATAGATCACAATCTAGAAACATCAACGAACATCGTAGGAGCATACATATATTTTCTTCTTCTAGAAACACCAACTACAGTAACAGAATAACTGTAGGAACACAAAAACTCACAACTTGCTCCAATCTTGATGCACACCTCTAAAAATTTCGTAGGAAAAACTAGATAGGCTCAACAACAAACCCTTTAATCTACAACTTCTGAATACCAACATACTGAACATTCCACCATACTAAACTTTACAACTTTACAGGCAGCCTCCAACATATTTATTATAATTTTCTCAATGTCCTCGACATATATAGCCTTCAAGATATCAATGCTAATAGTATTGACATCAATGAAAACCACATATCAACAACACAACCACAACATCCAACAATCTCCCCCCTTGGCATTGATGGAAACACATGATGTGAAAAATACCATCAACACAACTAACTCTTCTCCAATAGTCTCCCCCTTAGATATTGTATTATTCTTCTCCCCTTTTTCATTTTAGCTCTTCCATTATTAATCTTCTCCTAAAAGTTTTCCACATTAATCTTCTTCCCCTTTGACATCAATGGAAAAGGCACACAAGCTCTCAACCACATATTTGAATCATCTAACTACTCCCCCTGAGTAGCAGCCACCAAAACATCAATCTAAAACAAGATATGAAATAGATGCACAGACTGATGCAAAGACTTGCATCTTAGTTCTGATCAAGAAGGGAAATCACCCCTAACTTCCCTCTGAGATACTCAAAATTATCCTTAAGAAATTACTTAGTAAATATGTCTACAATTTGTTCCTTAGTAAGCACATACTCCAGTTTGACTTCTTTACCACTCACTTTGTCTCTCAAAAAGTGATATTTGATAGATATATATTTTGTATTTGAATGCAACACTAGATTCTTGGAAATATTTATGGCACTTGAATTATCACAAAATATAGCAATAGGCTCATCATACTCAATTTTGATATCTCTTAGCATCTACCTCATCCTTATTACTTGAGTACAATTGTTTGCAACAACAATATATTCTACCTCAGTAGTAGATAGCAAAATGAAATTATAATTTTTACTTAAGCAAGACACCAACTTCTTCCCCAAGAAGGAGGCACCACCATGAGTACTTTTCCTATCATCCACATCTCTTGTCCAATATACATCAGTAAAGTCACTCAAGGTAAGATCATCATCTTTAGGATACCAAAGACCAAAATCAATTGTCCATTTCAAGTATCTGAAAATTCTCTTTACAATAGTCACATGAGATTCCTTTGGATCAACTTGATATCTAGCAACCATACATACAACATTCATGATGTCTGGTCTAGTATGAGTCAAATAAATTAATTCTCTGATCATTGATCTATATATTGTTTGATTTTCCTTAGGAGAATCATCATTCTATGTTAACTTGCATCTAGTTACCATGGGTGTACCAACTAGCTTTGAGTCTTCCATGCCAAACTTTTTTAGTAACTATCTTACATACTTGGACTAAGATATAAATATTCCATCATCTAACTGAGTAATATTCAATCCCAAAAAGAATTTCAGCTCTCCAATCATTGACATCTCAAACTCAATTTTCATTTCATCAGAAAAATTCATACATAAGTCATCATCACCTTTATTGAATCCAAGCTTCAACAAGTATTTATCCAGTCTAGCATACTAGGCTCTAGGGGATTGTTTGAGTCCATATAGTTATTTCTTCAATCAAAAAACCATATCTCCCTTATTAGTCAGTTGAAATCCATCCAGTTGCTCAACATATACTTCTTTTTCTAGCTCACCATTTAGAAATGTTGACTTTACATCCATTTGATAGACTTTTTAGTTCTTAAAAGCAACATAAGCAAGAAATAATCTTACAACTTCAATTCTAGCTATAGAGGCAAAGGTTTCTTCAAAATCAATACCTTCCATCTATGAATACCCTTTACATACCAGTCTTTCTTTATTCCTGACCACTTCACCTTGTTCATTCAGCTTATTCTGAAAGACCCATTTGGTTCCAATCACATTTTTATCCTGAGGTCTAGGAAAAAGAATCCATGTATCATTTTTCTCTATCTGCATTAGTTCTTCCTTCATTGCTTTCATCCAATATTCATCTTTACATGTTTCATTAAAATTGTTGGGCTTAGTCTTGGAAATCAGACAATACTCTTCTGCAATTCTTCTTCTAGTTTGCACACCTTTGTTCTTATCTCCTATAATCTGATTTTCAAAATGATTTAGCTTTACATACCTCAGAACTTTGGGATTCTCTCAAACTTCTAGTTCTTATGTTATTTGTTGTATACTTCCACTAGCTTCTCCTTCTAGACTCTCTTGATTCACCGAAACAATTTGAACTTTATTTAGTATTTGAGCATTATTTCCTTTATTAGTACTATCATGTTGGTCATCTAAATCATATCCATAGTATCTAGATGATCTAGCAATGTCCTCATCAACTCTGACATTTTCACTTTCAACCATTTTTCTCAATCTTCTATTATAGAACTGATAGACCTTGCTTTTAGTATAGTAACCCAAAACTATTCCTTCATCACTCCTATCATCAAACTTGCCTATATCTTCATCTCTTTTGATATAACATCTACTTCCAAATATTTTGAAATATTTAACAGTAGGCTTATAACCAAACCACATCTCAAAAGGAGTCTTACCAGAATTACCATTGACATTTACCCAATTGATAGTATATACGATAGTGCTTACAACTTCTCTCCAATAGATATGAGGAACATTACCTTCCAACATCTAGAATTGTTTTGTTATTTCTCTCAACAACTCCATTCTATTGAGGAGTCTGGGGAGCAGATAACTATCTTTTGATTCCATGCTCTTCACATAAAGAATTGAACTCCCGAGAAGTGAACTCACCACCTTTGTTTGACCTTAAGCATTTAATCTTCAAACCTATCTCTTTTTCGGCCATAGCTTTGAAAATTTTGAACTTTTTAATGCTTCATGTTTTTCTCTCAAGGAAGAAACCCATATCATCCTAGAGTAATCATCAATGAGCAACATAAATTACCTTTCTCCTTGTAGACTTCTCATTCTGGAGGGACCACATAGATCAGTATGCACCGGCTCTAGTACTCCATTAGAATGACATTTTTTGCTTCAAAAAGAAGCTCTAGTCTGCTTTTCCATCTGACATTCCTTGCATATGGTGTTACTAGGCTTCACTAGCTTAAGAAGATCTCTAACTTCTTAAGTGGAGCTTACTTTGAAAATGTTATGAAAATTCACATGACATAACCTCTTACACCATAACCAGCTTACATCAACTTGAGCAATTAAATAACTTTCACTAGCAACACTCAGGTGAAAAATGTTACCTCTTGTCTTTGTACTTGAAGCAACTACATTTCTAGAACTTCCTAGTATCTTTCATTTTCCATCTTTAAATTTAAGGTTGTATCCCTTGTCGGCCATTTATCCAACACTCAAAAAATTATGCTTCAATCCTTCTACATAAAGGGCATCATCAATATTATATTTATCACCAAGAGAAATAGTGGCTCTACCATAAATCACACCAAAATTATTGTCTCCAAATCTTACAATGCCACTGTCATATTTTTCCAAGCTTATAAACTTGCTTCTTTCACCAGTCATATGATGTGAACATCCACTGTCAATCACCCACTCATCCTTTTCTTCAATTTGGTTGCATGATCTTTCTCAATATTCTTATTATTAGTAGATTCAGTGGACACCAAACCATTTTCCTTATGAGATTCATCATCAATAACACCTTCTTCAGCATAATAACATTTCTTTTGAAATCTAGGGTTGTTAGGTTTGGACCTAGGAACTTTTTCAGGAAACCTTGATGCAAAATGGCCTATCTTATTGCAAGAGAAACATTTAATAGGAAAATTTACTTTATACTTACCTTGCCCTATGGCTTCCATTTTCATAATCAATGCTTCCAGCTCTTCTATTTCTCTTTCTTCACCTTCAATCTATTTCATCCCATCTTCATACTTGAATGTATTTCTATAAATTTCTCCCAGATCATATCTATGTTGGTTTCTTCCAAATATAGTAGGTTTAAATGTAGATTTTGTCTTAGGGGTAGAATCACCAAATTCACTTAATTCAAAGGCAACAAGCTTACCAATCAACATATCTCTTGTCACGTTTCTTACTGTCCTGATCTCTTCAATAACATGAGCTTTAATTTTGTAAGAAGTAGGCAATGATTTGAGCACTTTAGCTACAATATCTTCTTCATCCAAGATTCCATCAACACATCTAATGCCCGTCACTAGTTCATTTACTTTTTGCATGAAAGAAATAATTTTTTCATCTTCACTCATTTTCAATTTTTCCCACTTGTCTTTCAGACTTTGTAGCTTAGCAACTTTCACTTGAGCATCTCCTTCATACAATGTTTCCAGCTTCTTCCATATGTCATATGTTGTTTTCAGACCCATCACATATGGCATCTTTGAATCTATTAGAGCACTCAATAATGCTTTTATAGCCCTGATATTTGTTTCAACTTCTTTGATCTCATCAAGAGTAGAGGGACCATTCTGAGGAATAACATATATGTTCTTTGTAATCTTCCAGAAGGGTTCACCAGTGCACTTCAAATGGAAACCCATTCTAGACTTCCATAGAGAGTAGTTTGTTCCATCTAATTTAGGAATATCATTCTTATATGATCCCATCTCAGATCACCTCAACCTATTAAACTTCTTTAGAGTAACCTTCTCTGATACCAATTGTTGGAAAAACAAGGATAGACAACTGAGAGGGGGGTGTGAATAAGTTGTCACATAATTTAAAACTTTTTAATCTTATTAACCTTTAATCTCAGATCTAATAAATAACAATGAAATAATAAATTGACAACACATAAGAAACACACATAGCACCAATATTTTTGTGTGGAAACCGTGTTAGGGGAAAAACCACTCTGGAGGTTAATCCACAAGTTATATCCTATTAAAAGTATAAGGAAAATGAATAAGGAATGCACATGAATTCATCCATACTTCCTAGATCTCATTTCTTAGAGAAGACACATTTTCTTACATAAAAATTTAAGATTAAATCCATCTGAAGAGATTGAACTGAGAAAGGAGCTTCTTCAAAAGTCTGATGACATTTTTGGTTAGGCATAGAAACACTTCTTCACACTTCGCTCAAACTTCTTCACACTCTTCTCTATAATAGAATGATATGATCTTTATTCACACATAACACTCACAAACTTCACATTACACTTCAATCACACTTCAAAATGAAGAAAAAATTGAGCTTATATATCTGCTACATCGAATTACATCAAAAAATTTGTCCGCCAAAAATAAAATAATAGATGAATACAAACTGTCGGCCCAATTCATGAACAAATCTCAATGTGCACCAACTAAAGTTAGTCACAAAATAATGAGGACCTAAAACAACATCCTCGAATGTGCCAAACATTCAAAAGTTAATCCACGAGGATCCAAAAAATGCTACAACCACCATGTTGGCCAAAACAATGAAAAACCTAAACACATAAAGGAAAAATATTTTATCATGAGCACATCGATCAACATGGACATGCAAAAAAGATAGAGAATGATCTAGAAACATCAACGAACATCGCAGGATCATATACAATAACTCAAATTACAAGAATTACATTTTATTCTTCCAGAAACACCAAGTACAGTAACTGAATAACTATAGGAACAAAGAAAATCACAACTTGGTCCAATATTGATGTGGACCTCTGAAACTTCCAAAGGATAAACTATATAGGCTCAACAAAAAACCCTTTAATCCATAAATTTTGAATACCAACATACTGAACATTCCACCATAATGAACTTCACAACTTCACAGGCAACCTCCAACATATTTATTATAATTTTCTTAATATTCTCGACATTTACAACCTTCAAGATATCAATGCTAATGATAATAGTGTTGAAATCAATAAAAACCACATATCAGCAACACAACCACAACATCCAATAGAATGATATGCATTTGAAGGTGATAGATCAAGATCAATGGTCAAGGTCCATTAAGAGTTAATAGATTGGAGAGTTAACTAGCCCGAATGATTCAATCAAGGGAATTGATTAGATAATCTATGAAAATTAATTGATCAAAATGATGAGTCCAGTTAATGGCTTAATTTTATTGAGAGCTTATTAACTATTTATTGTTATTACCTTAGACTTTGACATTTGGTTGTTGACATTTCCTGAGTTATTTCCTCCAACCATAAGACATTGGGCATATTTTTATCTTTGTGACCTTTAAATGAAATTAACATGCTATGTGAATTATCTAACTTAATTTTACATGTGGATTAATAAATGTTACTTTATGGTAGTTATAGATATATAATTGTTTGTGCATGCTAATATTGTTATGCAGATATAACTAGAGCTTACAAAGTTGAGGAATATTCTCACAGTTGGTCGGTTGCCATGAACGTTGAGAAGGTGGTCATTAAGATGTCAATGGAGGGAAAATCCTAGTTCGAGTTAAAGAATGTAACTACCTTGTAAATGATCATACTTGTTAGTTGAGAAAATATAGGAGTTGTTGTTATGTTAAATCTATGTTCAGGAAAGACTGACTTGACTAGATTCCATGCATGCATAACCTTCTTTCCTTTTCTTATGCTTTCCATAATTGGCATCTTCCTAGTCTATTGGAGTTGACCACCTTGCTAGGTTGATTAGTTAGTTAGTTGTTTTATTATATAAATAAGACTCAGATGCTCCTTCTCATGAGGTTGGTTGATCTGATGTTGTACTCGCATTTCTAGTTTTTTTTAATGTAATACATGTTGGACTCAAGGGAACACTAAGAGAGGGGTGAATTAGTGTTCTGCAATTCTGAACTTTATTAATCTAATATTTAAGCCATTTCAACATTAGACCAAAGGAAATATGCAAACACACAAAGTAATAATCCACAACACCATAACACAAGGATTTTTATGTGGAAACCCTATTAGAGGAAAAACCATGGTGGAGGTCAATCCATAATTTGAGTACTCAGATATAAATTTTACAAAATGGGAATGCACTTGCATTTGGGCTCACTACCTAGAGCTCACTACTCAAAATAGGAATTATCATTTCCTTAAAAAATGTTTAGATTAAATCCAACTGAAGGATTAAATTGAAGTAATAGAATCTACTCATGCCTGGTTACTATTCCAGTTCAGCTTATAGATCAGATTCTAGACCTTCTATCTGATTATGCACTTCACTCTTCTCTGCTCTATAATTCATATCAAAAATCCATATATAAGTAAATTCACACCACTATCCTTTTGAATTTTGCACCACACAATAACATATTTTTCATCTCATACATTCCCCATCCAAAGTGATACAACCGATCTCTTATATATATCTTCTACCAAAGATTTGCTCATTCATCTGTCAGTTTTTATAAAACATAAAATACTTTTCAACCATCAGCTAAATCCACAAATATTTATTAATGTGCACCACCCACAGTCAGAGATAGTGTAATAAGGACCTAAGTAAACATGTTCAAGCACAATTTTTTTTAATTAATTACTCCTTAAACATCGACAATGACTATATTTACCAAGTCAGCCTTCTAGCACTAATAACCAAAAACTCAATACACTGAATCTCTTAGATCATACACTAGTGAATGTGCACCTAGATAATTCTTAGATAAGGTATTAGAAACATTAAAATACCTTTCTTTGAGATCCACAACCAAAAAAAATAATACGATGAAGTATACAGATTGACAGAGTTAACTTTAATCAGATACCCTATTCTTCACTCTTACTTCTAGTACTAGCTAGCTCTCTACTATATCTACCGGTATGGACCAATAATAAACTATGGAATTGATCAATGAATTAGGTTTCCATCAATGACAACACTAAAATATATATGCCAAAAATCTCCCCCTTTGGCATTGATGGCAACACTTAGTGAAAAATGACTGTGTCAAAACCAATATGAGTACACTGCCAAACTTCAAAACTTCAAAACATAGCTCCTCTTGAAATTGATAAGGAATTATTCATTTCTCTCTCTCCCCCTTTGATATCAATGAAAAATATGTATTGAATCTCCCATTTTTAAATACAACCGAAACTTCAAATCTGATTCAAAATTTTGAAAAGAACAACTACTACTTGAGTCAGAAGATTATCTTGTGATTTTCTTTCATCTCCAACAAGAATTTCTTCCAATATTCTATTGTAATCCAAATGATCATGATCATGTTTTTATTCTTAGGTGACTTGTTGAAAATCTTGATGAGGGATTCTAGAATTGATATTGCATTCTCTAAATTTTCTCCTTTCCTTAGTATCTCAATCATCTGTTCCAACCTGCATTCAGTGAAGCCCTTTACTTTCAAAAAAGTGTCTACAAGCTTGATTTTAGTGAATTGAACTTTTTCATGCTTAGACTGTAACTCTTGAATCCTTTTCTTGATTGTAGCATCCTGATCCTGAGACATATCAATGCTTTTTCCAATCTTATTTAACTCTATTTCAATTTTTTCCAATTTTTCTTTGTATTTTCCAACTGCATGAGGCCAACGAATGCAATAGTTATAGATGTTAGTTTTTTCACTTATGCATTTCCTTACTCCATTCATTTCATTTTTCAACTTGGTAAGAGATATTATGTATTGTTTCTTTAGATGTAAGATTACTTCTTCTTCTTCTTTGTTTTGAGACTCAGAGTCCATGGTTTCCTTGATGCATTCGATCATTTCTTCATGCAAAATATTATGAAAACTCTCCAACTTGATTTGGTTGTGCACAACATGAGCACTCAATACACTTAGAATCATATCCTAATCATATGAGGGTCTGATAGACCATAACTTAGCAATTTTTTGTATTCCACTTTCCTCATGAACAAGTTGCACTAGTTTTTCTTTTGTTAAGTCATATTCTTCTTCACTTGCTTCTGTCATTTCCTTTTTTTGTTCTAGTTCCCCCAATTCCAGTTCTTTTCCCTCTATTTCCTCGGTTTCCTTATTAGATTCCTCATCTGGTATATTCACAATCTCCTGTTCTTTTCTTTTTCCTTCAAATTTTGAGATCTTGCATGCCGAGGAGTACAAGAAACAATTTATTTTTCTCTTTTCTTCTTTCTCTCCATCTCACTAGAAGAGGAACCAGCTTCAAGTGACCTTACCAAAAGAGAAATACCAACTGAGCCAAACTTTCCTAGAAAATTCTTATAGAAATTTCCAAATTCTTGATCATAGTTTGCCAAACTCTTATAGTGTGTGTAGATTTGTTTGCAAACTAGATCATTTTCTTTCCACATCACATTTTTTTTCATCGGTAAGAAATTTAGAAATTGCATTAATAGACATACAACCAGAGTACCAAACTTGAAAGGGTAACCTATCATCTTTGACAATTGCACATTCTCCATTAGTTCATCCTTTAGCAGTTCACACAGGTCAAAGTCTTGACCTTCCATTATCATTTTGTGAGAGATGTAAGCAACACCAGCCGGGGTTGCTCCTTCTCTATTTTTGAAAAAAAAAAATTAGGATACTCCATGTGCAATGTATTTTTTTACTGAATCTTTGATTGTAGAAATTATCAATGCCCTTTGATCTCCAATAACTCCAGTTAGGGTTTCGACTTCTTTATTCTGGATAGACTTCTTTCTTGGTATATCCCCAATTTTGCATAATCCAGTTAAATTTTCAATTAATTATTTCGAAATGAGGTAGGGTTTGTCTAGAATTAGAGTATCATTGTTCAATATGTTCAAAATAAATTTAATGATTTCTACATTCTTGAAATAGGGAAACTCATTCCAAATGTCCAATTTTTTGTGTTTAGCTTATTTTAGCCACTTCAATTCATCGGACGACAACAACTACCTTATGGCTCTAATATTCTCATAGTTATACTCATCTAGATTGATTGTTCCTTTCATTTTTTCCATTTTTCCTTTTGTACTCATGTTTCATTTCTATCAAGCGCACACCAAATTAAATGAAATATTTTTGAAGTACCTAATGAATTAGGGTTTCACAGCCAAAATATCTTCATGTCTTTGAAATTATGTTGCAGAGCACTCTCCTTCTCTTCTTCGATACAAAGTGAAAAATTAGGGTTTCAACTTACCTTATATAGCCCGCACACTTGTAATAAATGTATTTTCCCTAGGTGTTCTAAATACCCTATTTTCACACATAGCATGAGAAAAATTCTTTTGCACATCTTCAATTACTTGAATTTCCTTGTGAGTGTTTTCTAGAGCCTTTTAGATTATTGATACAAATTTTGAAAATTTTTTCACGATCCGGTACTAGCTTACGGATAGGGGAAAAGGATTTTCTTGAAAAAATCCCCCTAGGCCAATGGCCTGAGATTAGTTCCTAGAGGAATTTTCGGAAGCAGATTTCGATGCAGAACCATTTCCAGCATCAGACTCATTCTTCCTTACCCATGTCTTCTTCATTTGATCTCATATTTCATCCATAGTCACTTTCCGTTTTCCTTTATCATCTTTCTGTGTTACTGCCTTTGTATACTAGACCTCTTCCACCTACATTTTTGTTTCTATAGAATCTTGCAATGTGACCGTATTTATTGCAGTTGTAGCACACAATATATCCTTGTCCAGAACAATCATTCAATTGATTACTTCTTGATCGGAATTGATTAGAAATATGCCCAAATATTACATAGGTGTAACATTCAACATTCCTTCTACTGATAGAGTTGTTTGTCATAGTTCTACATTCGATTGATTTATGACCAAAATTGTTGCAACTGAAACACTGACCAGAGAATAATGAATCACTTGATTTAATTTTGCCTCTACATTGAGTAGCCTTATGACCAAATTTATTATAGGAAAAAAATTATTCTTTAAAATTTTGAGCATTAGATTGTCTTACCGGATACCTTCCATCTTTGTTCATCTAATTTCCTTGCCTAAAATTATTTTGTCCAGATCTGAAACTTTCTCCTTTCTCATATCCAAGACCTCGCTTGTATTTAGCATTCTTCTATCCTTGAGTCAGCTCATCAAGCTTAACTGAGCTAATCTTAAACTTCTCCTTGTATTCATTTGCAGTAGTAAGTTCATCCCTGAGAATAATAATTTGTTTTTCAAGTTCTTCTTCATTGTTTCTAGATTGTTGCAATTCATTTTCTAACTGAATGAATTCTCCATTAATTCTTTTGCATTCATCAGATCTTTCTTTTAAGGTCCAAGCAAGATTCTCCTCATTCTTCTTCCTTTCTTCAATTTCCTTAGTCAACTTCATCACTATAGATTCCATTTCATGCTTTAGGGTAGCATTTTCTATGGAAATATTTTCACATTCTTCAGTTATCTCCTTCAAGGTTTGATTCAGGTGAGCATCATCCATGTTTTCACTCTCCTTTTTCTTAGTTTGATCACAGAGATCCTTCCTCTTTTCCCTCGATTTAACAATCTAATCCTTTAATGACTGAATGAATTTCTTAGCATCCTCAAGATTTTCTTTCAATTCCTGAACTTCTACTTTAGACTAATCAAGGTCATCAAGTGCCACCACAAGATGCTGCTGAAGAATACCAAATTATATTACATTCCAAGATCCACCTTAATTTTTCAAACTCCTTTCGAGGAACTAAGATCCGATACTAATTTTTGGACTCAAGGGAACACTGAGAAGGGAGTGAGTCAGTGTTATGCAATTCTGAACTTTATTAATCTAATATTTAAACCATTTCAACATTAGACCAAAGTAAAGATGCAAAAACACAAGGTAATCATCCACAAAACCATAACACAAGGATTGTTGCATGGAAACACTATTAGGGGGAAAACCATAGTGGAGGTCAATCCACAATTTGAGTACTCAAATACAAGTTTTACAAAATGGGAATGTACTTGTATTCAAGCTCACTGCCTAGAGCTCACTACTCAAAATAGGAAGGCTCACTACCTTACAAAATGTTCAGATTAAATCCATCTGAAGGATTAAACTGAAGTAATAGAATCTAATCATTCCTAGTTATAGTTCTGGTTTAGCTCATAGATCATATTTGGACCTTCTATCTGATTATGCACTTCGCTCTGCTCTACTTTGTAATTTGCATCACAAATCTATACATAAGTAAATTCACACCACTATCCTTCTCAAATTTTCACCACACATTAACATACTTTGCATATCATACATTCCCCATCCAAAATGATACAACTGATCTCTTATATATATCCACTACCAAATATTTGATCATTCATATGTCAGCTTTTATAAAACATAAAATACTTTTCAACCGTCGACTAAATCCACAACTAATTCTTAATGTGCACCACCCATAGTCAGCCATAGAATAATAAGGACCTAAGTAAACATGTTCAAGCACAAAAAAATTTAAGAAATTACTCCTTAAACATCTACAACAACTATATTTACCAAGCCGGCCTTCTAGCACTAATAACAAGAAACTCAATACATTAGATCTCCTAGATCGTACATAAGTGAATGTGCACCTAGATAATTATTGGATAAGGTAGTATGAACATAAAAATAACTTTCTCTAAGATCCAAAACCAAAAATGATAATCTGGTGAAGTATAAAAATCGACAAATTTAACTTTAACCGGATACCCTATTGTTCACTCTAACTTCTAGTACTAGCTAGCTCTCTACTTTGTCTTTCGGTATGGACCAATACTAAACTGTGGACCAGGTCAATGAATTAGGTTGTCATCAATGAAGAAACTAAAATCAATATGCCAACAATACAACTATGATAGTGTTCCATTTTAATCACACTTTCAATGAATAAAATGAAGTTATAAGTTTGTTGCATCTGAATTAGTTTCAAGGAAATCTCACCCAAGGGGGCCCACTTGGTGAGGATTCCATTTCTTAGCTCAGTCATTATTTTTATATTTAGAAATATTTTCAATTTTGGAAACCTATTTTTTCTCACAACCAATAGAATTCCATTATGTGATTGTTCCTGCAGCCAAAGAAGACAAAGTAGTTTCCTATCTGTTTTCTAAGATTTCTATTTTTATCATGCATTTTGGTTGAGTAAAGTTTTTGGTTGATGTTCAAAGCTTATGTTACTTCCTTTCAAGAAATTTACTTTCAACATTATGTCTTTACTAGTTGTAGAATGAATATGGCAACAATATAAACCTAGTGCACATATAGTGTTGACCTATCTTAAGTGCACATCCTTGGGTTGAAAATTAAATGAACCTTGATGATGATAAAGATAGTTATTCATTATATATGTCCAATCTCTGAGTTACAACTTTAAGGGTTTAGTTGTTGAATTATAAGAGGAGGCCGACATTTTTGGCATCATTGTTAGGGATGGTGTCAAAATAGAAAGTATTCTGGAGTCATTTTCAATTTATTTCCTATTTTTTTTATATTTCAGAAGTTTGTTTTGAGAATACCCTTCATTAGACTAGGTAATGACCCACCATTATTTCACCAGTTCTTTGTGTGATTTGGCTGATACTGAGTAATACTACATGCATGGGGGTAGGATAAGAGATTCTTTAGGGAGATTCCTTCCTAATTACCCTAACACTAATAACCAACTAGCTAAGTTTTAAAAATTTCCAAAAGAAGAAGAAGTAAACCCTTTTGTTGATGCATTCCCAAATTTGTCCAATTCAGAAACCTCCTTTGAAGAGCAAGCTGCCCAAAATCTATTAGAGAATCCATTTTCTTTGATTGTTCATCAAGAAAATATGGCTGCCCTAGCTTAGCCTAACCAACCAACCTTTCATTTCCATATTCCTCCGCAAAATGATGTTGATAATCTCAAGAAAATTCATGCTTCAATTCTTCCCAAGTTCTATGGGCTTGTAATAGAGGACCTAGAAACTTTCTTGTTTGAATTTGACATCCTTTGCAAAATATATGATTACACTACTGATGCTCAAAGACTCAGGTTGTTTCCCACTACTTTGAAAGAAGATGCATTAAGGTGGTTTATGAGCTTAGGAAGGAATACTATAAATAGATGGGACTAGATGAAGGAAATTTTTCTTGAGAAGTATAAAGAATACTATGGAGGTGGTGATATGAGGGGATGTGATATATTTATGATGCAATAGAATAAGGATGAGAGTTTGGAGGACTATGTTTGAAGGTTCATGTTTTGTCTGCAAAAATCTACACATTAAGCACTTAGTGAAGATTCTCAAAATTTTATCTTCCTCAAAGGGATCAGTGAAAGTTGCACTGATTCTCTGGACTTGATTGGAGGAGGTGATATCACCCAAGTTACTTGGGATGATCTTAAGAAGATATGTTAAATTACTCCAAAGAAGCTATGAATAAAGGGATAGGTTACCAATCTTCTTTGGGTAAATCTTTTGTTAATGGAGTTTCAAGAATGGAAATCACTAACTTTTTGTTTGACTTTAAGTAAGATATCATAAAAAATATGGAAACTCACCTAGATACACTTCAAGAAAAGAAGAAAAATGTGCAAGTAGAGGTAATGTTGGAAGAATATTGTCCTCATTGCAGGAAAAGAAATAAGGACTACAAATGTAAAATGGTGGCCAATATTGATAACAAGCACATTCCACCTAAATTTAATCCAATTGAGGGAGATGAAGATCAATTTTTGTATGTTGCATAAAGAAGACCATGGGCTCCAAGACAAGGTATTCCACCAGACCCATTATCTTTTAATGGAACTTAGATGAATTCTTATGCATCTGGTAATTAGTGGTAGTCCTAATATCCATTAAAATTAGGAGGTTATCCACCTTAAAATACCTGGCCTAGTTACTAAAATACTCAGCCCCCATCACAAAAAAACTTGGGAAATTGGCAGCAACCACAAGGAAACTAGCAATAAACATCACAATGGAGAGGAGGATAGCAATGGCCAAACCAGTCAACTGGTTATATGCAGTGACCTCCATGGCCTCAACAACCTATAATAATGCCCCCTCCTAACTCAAAAATTAGCACACCTAGACCTACTTAGTTACCAATGCAACCCACACCTAACCCAAATAACAAACCATGGAAGGAACCAGTCTATTCTAAATATCCAAATCAATATCTTGCCTATGCTATGAGTTTGAGAAATATCCATTTGTATTCAAGAACCACTGTGCCATCACCTTCCACTCCTATTATTACCGAGCTTTGTGTGGAAGACGAGGTGCATCAAAACCTACCTCACATACTAGCTCAGTCAAGTGTTCCTACTAATCCTAAACCAATTCAATAGTCTAATCTCAAACCACCATTTCCTCAAAGGTTAGAAGTTGTTAAGAAAAAGGAGGAAGCAACCTTTGATATTTTAGATCAACTAAAACATGTATGTGTTAATATATCTCTGTTCTAGGACATAAAATATGTTCCCATATATGGTAAGGCAACAAAGGAAGCATTCCTTTAAAAACCTAGAAGGAAGAAGAAAAACCCAACCACTATCCATGTAGTAAGGCAGTTGGTTGATATCATGCTTGGGAAAGTCACTATTCCTAAGTACACTGACACAGGCAGTCATATAGTAGAATTCATCATAAATGGGATCCAAGTCAATAATGATCTAATAGATTTAGGAGAAACAATTAATGTGATGACTAGCGATATCATGCAACAATTGAAGGTTACAAATCTAAGACCTAATGCTATGGTCTTGTAGCTTGTTGGTAGTTCCACTATCAAACCTGATGGTGTATTAGAAGACCTTGTTATTTTAGACTCTTGGGAATATCAAACATATTTTATGATCCTTTACCCTAAAGGAACATTAGGAGGGTATCCTATAATTTTGGTAAGGCCTTGGTTTCCTACAACAAATGCCTAAATTAGATGTCGGACAAGGGACATGTCTATTTCTAATGGAAGAAGTATTAAAAATCTTGGTCTTTACCCCCCTGCTCAGCCATCCCATGATATGGATAACCTTGTCTAGCCACATGTTGGTGAAGAGGAAGAGGAGATCAATTCAGTAGTGCAACTCATGATGATAGGAAAAATTCCTTTCCTGCAACTATAGGAAGAGGATGAAATATTGTAAAAAATAATTCATTATAGTTATGAAATGCATGAAGTATCACCTGCTCCTGAGTCTATTTTTGTTGGTCCACTACATAAACTTATGCTTGGTCTTCCTATAGCAGTTGGTATGTCTCATACATTTCTGCCGCATAAACTAAAAATTCCATGCATTAGTGAAAAATCCATGGTATACTTTCTTACACAAGTGAAAGTTTCAGAAGGTAAACATTTGAACATCAATAACAAACATACTAAGGAGAAACAACTATCTCTAATAAACTTGTTAGAAAAACATTAGCGTACATTTGCATGGGATTGCCATGACATGAGAGGGTTAGACCCTAAGATCTATACTCATAGGATCTATATCAAAGATTATTGTACACCTGTAAGACAACCATAAAGGAGAATCAATCCTGTATTAAGGGATATTGTAAAAGGAGAACTGCATAAGTTATTAGATACTAGATTCATCTATCCTATCTTAGATAGTCAATGGGTGTCTCCTTTGGTGATTGTACCTAAAATGGGAGGTAAATGGAGAGTTTTTATTGACTATAGAGAATTAAATTATGCTACTGAAAAGGATAACTTTCCTCTTCCTTTCATAGATCAAGTATTGGATTCGCTTGTGAGAAAGAAGTATTTATCTTTCTTGGATGGTTTTAGTGGCTATAATCAAATGCAGATTGCACCCGAGGACCAAGAGAAGACAAATTTTACCTTTCCTTGGGGAACTTATGCCTATTTAGTGCTTATATTTGGTCTCTACAATGGACCTGCAACTTTCCAAAGAGAAGTCATTAGTATCTTTTCAGATATTTCACATAAGTGCATGGAAATCTACATAGATGATTTCACAACTTATGGTGCTGATTTTGATGAAGCATTGGAAAAACTCAGGAAGGTTTTTTAGAGATTTGAAGACCATAATTTATCCTTAAACAATGAGAAACAATTTATGATGATGCAAGGAGTAGTCCTTGTCCATTTCATCTCTCAAAAGGGAATTAAAGTGGACCCAACCAAGATTGAGGTAATTACCAATCTCTCCATTCCCGCAAAGAAAAAAGATGTTAGGATTTTTTTGGGTCATGCTATCTATTATAGGAATCTCATCAAGGATTTCAATAAAAAGGCAACACCACTCTATAGTATTTTGACTAAACATGTTGAGTTCTAGTGGACAAAAGATTGTGACGAATAATTTTATGCTTTGAAGGAAGCCTTAACCCATGCTCTTGTGCTCAAAGGTCCGAATTTGGAACTCCCTTTCCATATTCATATAGATGCATCTAATTATTCCATAAGAGATATCTTGGGACAAAATGAGGGAACCATTGAGAGTGCAACCTACTTTGTCAGAAAAAACTTACAAGGAGTGGAATTTAACTATGTTGTGATAGAAAAGGAGATGTTGGTAGTGATATATGCCCTCAATAAGTTCAAACACTATATCATTGGGTATTGAATCTTTGTCCATACGCACCATGCAGCCATAAAATATTTGATGTATAAGCCTTTAATTATATGAATATGAGCAAGATGGTTGTTGCTCATTCAGGAGTTTAATATCACCATCATAGACAAGCCAGGGAAGGAAAATATTATAGCAGAATTTCTCTCAAGGTTGAAAAAATATGAGGACACTCAAGTAATTGATGAACCATTATTTTCCATTAGTATTCGCACACCTTGGTATGCAGACATAGAAAATTATTTGGTCACATGCAGAGTTTCCCTCATTTCTCTCCAAAAGAGCGAAGTGTTCTCATTGAGAAAAAACTCCTTTCTCATGGATTGTTGAATTTCTATTCTATACTAAACCAAATTTTGTGATGAGGATATGTGTAACATAAGATGAGATATATGATATGGGTATGTGCAGGATCATGATGGGCCAAAAAGTGGCGATATGTAAGTGATATGATGACCCATGTGGCTGATGACATTTTTTTTACACAAAATTGATGAAACGAAAAGGGTTTTTAGAGGAGATTCTTAGCTTTCCACTAATATAAATTATGCTTTACTTTGAATTTAATAAATAATTATTATTCATTTTCTATTAGAATTATGAATAAAGTCTCGATTGATAGGCTGATTGAAAAACATCTATAAATTTCAAATGGTATCACATTTTGAATCTGCAACATGTGTCACATTCTATGCTCCGCATACTATAGGATCAAAAAAATAAATTAATTTCATGAATTTTTGACCAAGTTAAGGTGGTTAGACAGACAAGATTTTATATTTTTTAAAATTTGTAATAAAAAATTCATAATTAATTATTTACTTGGAAAAAAATTATAAAAAAATATGCATCACATCGAGACATGAGTTCTCTACTTATATCTAAAAGGTTATAAAAAAATATTATCATTTTATTGTGGTTAGGGTTGTCAAACAGACACCTACTTCTCATTTTTACCTTGAAATTTAAGTACTATTGCATTGAAATTTAAAATTTTCATGAAATAGATTTTAAAAAAAAAATAAAGGTCTAGTTTTTTAGAAACTACATTGAATTTTCTATAGATTCTATTTTTTATATTTTTTTGAAATAATATAGATAACTTATTCAAATTTTTACATCAAGTTGTCTAACTCTGATTTTTTGACTATTTATTGCCACTTAAGGGCTTGTTTTTTCCATGATGATCCTGCACATACCCATATACTGCATGCATGTCACAATGAACCATGTGGAGCACACTTTGCAACTAAGATGACATAAATGAAGATTCTTAATAAAAGATATTATTGGCCCACACTTCATAAAGATGTAGGGAAGTATACCAGGAAGTGTGATAGATGCCAGAGAATGGGTTAGCCAACTAAATCTAATGAGATACCTATGTACCCTCAAGTTTTCATCACACCATTTGATAAATGGGGACTAGATTTTGTAGGTCCTATTGACCCGCCCTCAAATGGTAAATCCTACATCTTGGTTTTCATTGATTATGTGACCAAGTGGGTTGAAGTTAAAGATATGAAGCATGCCTGAGATAATAAGGTTGCAAAATTCCTATATGAGTAAATCTTCACTTGATATGGGGTTCCAAGAGAGATAGTGATAGATCAAGGGGCTCAATTTACATCAACCCTTATTACAATATTAGTCAATGAATATAACAGCAGGAATAAGAAGTCTACTCCCTATCACCCTCAAGACAATGGGTAGGTTGAGGTGACCAATAGGGAAATTAAAGATATTTTGACCAAAATAGTGGCTATTCATAGAAAATATTGTGCAAATAGGTTGCCATAAGTTGTCCAGGCCTATAGAACCAACTAGAAGACAACCACATGTTTCACTCCTTTTGAATTGTTGCATGGAAAGACAACCATGATTCCCATAGAGTTTGAGCATAAAACTCTTAGGACTACATTAAACCTTGAGATAGACATCTTTGAGGAATAGAAGGATAGAATCATGCAGTTGAATGCTTTGGATGAAATGAGAAAGTCAGCCCTTCATCATACGAAGGTAGTGCAAAATCAGTGAATCAAGTGGCATGAAAAATTTATTAAAGATAAGAAGTTCTAACCGTGTGACTGGGCACACCTTTATGAGTCCAGATATTAGGATAATGTAGGAAAGTTGCAAACAAGGTGGCTCGAACTGTATGAAGTTATTGAAGTCTTCTCCAATGGTGTTATTTATCTTACAACAATTGATCTTGTTCAATTTAAGCTACTTTTCAATGGTCATAATTTAAGGTTGTATCATAAGTCATCTTCTAGAGAGGACTTCATGCATCAATTTCAAAAGGACCAAACTCCCAAACTTCCTACAGCCGAAGGAAGCGAACCTAGTGTCCATCCTATCTAATCAAGGTATGTATTCTATCATAATAAAGACTTCCACTTTTGTGGGCATCCACTTCTTCATTAATTCATCTTCCCATCCATCTCCACCTTTCTCTCTCTTCCATAACTCCACCATCACTTCACTTCACTCTTCCACTTCATTCCATCACTGCTTCTATTAATTGCTCAACTATACTTTTCAAAAAGGTAACCCATACTTCCTCCACATTATTTGAAATAGATACTCTACATTTTCAAGTATGTGCAAACCAATATGTTATATCTTAATTATATTTAGTTCATTTATTTAATTGTTGTAAATTAATGTGATATTCTACATAGCATATAATTATAAATTCCCCTGTCAAATCATTATTACCACCTAGCTTGTGCAGACACATGCTCATATTTAGGTTGGGGGGGAAGTGTGAGTAACATGTCCACATGTCAATCCATGTTATCAAAATTTGAATTGAGATAATTTGAATGATAGAGTGAAATGATGGCTTGCATGTGTGATACAAAACCAAATCACTGCCATTTTTCTCAGAAGTACCCTTCATTTATGATTCTTTATATCCTTTGTTACCTTAGTCATAATCTTAAGCTGCCAAAAAGGTAACATTCATATGACATTGGCATTAGGACTCCAGAAGTGTTACAGGAAGAATAAATTGGGTCTCCAAGAAAGATTGTAGAAAAAGAAACCTCATAGAAGTTATTATTTGATTGCATGCAGCTTAAACAATGGGTGACCAAATGATAAGAAATGAACCTTTAGTCCATGACACATTACTAAATTATGCATCTTCTCTAGTTGAGTTCATAAATTGTGGGTGGTTGGATTATTTCCTAAAGTTTGACAACTACAATGAAGATATTATGGTAGAATTTTATGAGACGTTCTCTAAAGGGAAGGCTATGGTAAAAGGGTTGGAGGTTCTATCCACTGAAGAGAGGATTGCAGAGGTATCAGGTTTGTCGGCTGATGGTGAGCTATACCTTGCTACCAGAGATGCAAGAAAAACTAAAGCTGAATTTACTAAACATAGTGACCCTCCTTTGGAAGTAAATAAGCAAGGTATGAAGAGAACCTCTTTACTAGATCCATAGGAGTAGGTAGTTGTCCATATTGTGAATTACATTACTTGTGAGCGCTTCTAGTTGAACCTTCATTCCATAAATTTCAAGCTCTTGAATCATATGCAACATGGGAAAATAATGAATGTACCTAATGTGTTGTATCATCTCCTTATAATCATGGAAATCAAAACTCAAAAAAGGTAGGGATAACTCCATCTCTCACCATTGTTTGATCAGATTGTTGATTAAAAAATATTTAAAAGAGGTGTCTGATATGACATGGGAGGAATTTTTAAACATTGACCAATTTAGACTAGAAAATATGTGACCTCGAGCTCTAACTCAACCCTGTAGGGTTAGTAGGAGAAGGAGCATTGTTGAAACAACTCTTGGTGCCTCCAATTCTAGTGAAAACCCCACTGTAAATCCTCTTACAGCCAAGAAAGCCATTAAAAATAGTTCTTCTGAGTCAAAATATTCAGCTAAAGATAGTTCCTCTTCAAACTCTGATAATGATGTTCCTCTTGAAACCCCAATTCGAACTAGGGCCACAATTAGGAGGGAAGAGGCACATAAGAGAGAGGAAAAAATGAGGAAGGGAAAAGCAAAAAAGAAAATGGTAGAAAAAGTAATGCCAAACCCTAAGAAATGGAAGGCTGACATTATTCTTCCTACAACCGAAGAAAAACTTGAAATCCCTCCTAAGAAATAAAAAATAGTTGGGTTAGCCACTGGTAGTCCTCCAAAGAAAATCCCTCAGCTTCAAGGAACATCAAGGGAGGACACATATGCCCCTATAGGGTAGGAGAATGATGAAGACAAAGAAATATTTGAAGAATAATAAAATATAGGGCTAAAAAAACTTGTCGCTATTGCAAACCAGGTTGTGAATTAGGAGTTCCTACATCAAGAGCAAGAGTTCCTGCAACAAGACCAAGAACCCCTATAGCCAGAGCTAGGTGAACAATTAGATTCACTACAGCTAGTGCTATATGAACAAAAAGAATCAGTGCTAGGGGAAATTTTTGTAGGAACACATAGATCCTTTGGTTTTTCATGGAATCAAGTAGCCACGAACCTATGGATTCAAATACAAAGGAGGGAAGAAGAATGGAAGGAGGAAAAATGTAAGTGAAAAGAAGAAATTTAAAAGAAATATGTTGAAATTGAAGAAAAGAACACGAAGATAGCTGTCATAAAGGAAAAGGTGGATAATGTGGAAGAATTAGTGCCTCAGATGCTCACATATAGGAATCCTCCTAGAGTTTATGCCCTATATTTGAAGGAACAAAATATTTCTTTTAGATTTTCAAGGGTAATTTCAGGTTTGAATCCTTTTGTTGAAAATCCCCATGAGTTTTTGTAGGCTTATCAATTTTGCACCCACTGAAGTTAGAAATTTGTTATGTGAATTATATTTGCATAATTATTGTGTTTCCCATGACCATGAAAGAAACCCATTATTGTATATTGGGGATCTCCATTTAAGGGCATTTACGTCTTGGATTCATAATGAAACTAGTTGGGTACAATAGTTTAGGACTTACAAAGAAAGAGAATTCAGTTTTCCCTTGCCCACCAGGGTTGAATCTAGAAAACCTGCAGACAATTTTTCAAGAATGGCACAAATTTCTTTACCAACCAATCTATAACTAGAGGATCATGCCTATTAGAGAGGAAACCTATAAAGAATATGACAAGATGGTAAAAACTAAATGGAAATCAGTTACAAGGTATTTATCACAAAGGTGGAATATTTTGTTTGATGAGTTAAAACAAGTTGAGCCTCACTCCTTACAAAACTATGTTGCAACATGAAAAAGAGTTGACCGATACATATAGTTTGGGAGAAGGATGCAACAGTTATGGCTTCCATTAACCTTCCATCAACCTATGCTAATATGGCATGTGCCATATTTTAGGTATTACAAATATGACATAGCTTCTGAAAGAAAAATATGGAGTAGGTTGCAGAGGTAGCAAGGGTTCTACTAGGATCCCAATTCTAATACTGTAGAAACTGATGTGGGGCAACTGGTTGTTTTTGACTTTAGGGTGTTGAATAGGAAAAGGGGTAGTTCTTCCTCTGCTGCAGGACCAACAAGAACTTAGGTTGGAGGGAGTGACGAGTTCAGTTAATAGATTAATTTTAATGAGGGTTTATTATCTATTTGCTATTATTACCTTAGAATTTTACATTTGGTTGTTATTTCTTAATTTATTTCCTCAAACCATAAGACATTGGGCATATGTTTATCTTTGTGACCTTTAAATGACATTAAAATGCTATGTGAATTATCTAAGTTAATTTTACATGTGGATTAATAAATGTTACTTTATGGTAGTATAGATATGCAATTGTTTTTGCATGCTAATATTGTTATGCAAATATAACTAGAGCTTACAAAGTTGAGGAAGATTCTCCCAACTGGTCGGTTGCCATGAAACTCGAGAAGGTGGTCATTAAGAGGTCAATAGAGGGAAAATATTGGTTTGAATTAAAGAATGTAACTATCTTGTAAATAATCATAGTTGTTAGTTGAAAAAATATAGGAGTTGTTATGCTAAATCCGTGTTAAGGAAAGACTGGCTTGACCAAATTCCACGCATGGATAACCTCCTTTCCTTTTCCTATGCTTTCCATAATTGGCATCCTCCTAGTCTATTGGAGTAAACCGCCTTGCTAGTTTGATTAGTTAGTTAGTTTTTTTCTTCTATAAATAAGACCCGGATGCTCCTAAGGTTGGTTGATCTGATGTTGTACTCGAATTTCTAGTTTTTTTTAAAAGTAATACGACTATGTTATTGTTCCATTGTAATCACACTTTCAATGAATAAAATAAAGTTATAATTTTGTTGCATCTGAATTAGTTTCAAGGGAAACTCACCCAAGGGGGCCCACTTGGTGAGGATTCCATTTGTTAGCTCAGTCGTTACTTTTTTGTTCAATAATAGTTTCAATTCTAGCAAAGTATCCATTTTTGCAACCACTAGAATTCCATTTTGTGTCTGTTCCTGTATCCAAAGCAAACATAGTAGTTTCCTATCTATTTGCTAGAATTTCTATTTTTTCATGCATTTCAATTGAGTACAGTTGTTTTTTTATGTTCATAGCTTATGTTACTTCCTTTCAAGCAATTTTACATCACTTTTATCACTTCTATCACTTTTACATGATTTTCATTGCATCTCTTTTTTGGAGAGGATTTTTGTCCCATGAGGTTATATCCTTCTCTCCATTTGTGAGAGATTAGTTTCATGACTAGTTGTACATAAGTAACTAACATGGCCTCATTGTTGGGACCCATATTGCATCATTTTCATAATAACTAAACTCCCTAGTTGCACTGATGGGGGGTGTTGGTGTGAATGGGGTTATTTCCTAACTAGCTATTAGTGAGGACCCATTCACATTAATAAGCTTACTTAGGAGTTAAGTTATTCCTAGTTTTAATTTCTAAAAGTAAGTTATAATGGGTCCATATCTCATTATTTAATTTTAGTTATCTAGGTGTTTAATAGTTTTCATATGCATTTATTATTTGCATTAGGCATTTAAAGTTTGTATCAAGGGTAGTTATCCAACCTCATCACACCTTTCCTATATATACAAGGTTCTTGTACATTTGTAACATATTCTAGATCAATTCAATATCATCATAGATCATCATTTGATTAATCATCTATCTTCATGATCATGTTGCAACACTTTCTTCTAAATGACTATATCTTTCATGGTTTGATCCTTTGAAGAGTGTGCAACTTCAATTGGGTTCATTGTTCATCAATATTTCAAAGAAATGTGTGGGGGTAATTAATTAATCTTTAGATGAACATATAAACAAAGATTGAATTAATAGACAAGATTATTTATTAATAAACCATGTTGAGTGAATAATGGAGAATTAAATAATTTATTTAATTATTTAATCTAGAAGTGGGAAAGTGGTTTAATTAAATAATTTGTAATCATTATAAATGATATAATAAGGGTGTTTAATGTTAATTAAATAATTATAAATAACTATTTAATTAAAATAGAAGAATAATATAAGTTAGAGACATAATTAAATAAAATGATTTATTTAATTGGTCAGAAATGTTGAATTTGAATGAATGAATTAAATAATGTAAAATTACCTAATTAATAGTAGAATATAAATTTTTGATAATAATTAGATAATAAGATATTATTTAATACTTTAGGGAAGAAGAGTGAAATTTAGTAAAAATATGTTTCTCATAGGTCAAGACAATTTAGGGTATTTGTAAGAGGTGTTGGTGTTTTTTCCAGATAGGATTTGCAATTCTCTAAGAGGTAGCCAACCTCTATTATAAAGAACTACAAAGGCTAGTGGCCAACTAACAAGATCTAGTCAAAGACTAACATCTCCTACAATTTTGGCTCTATGAGACCAAGGTGGGTAAGCCTTAATGTGTTCATAAGATTGTTCTATGACTGATAAGAACACTTCTTCTTACAGATGTAGTCCCCACACACACAATCAGACAAAAATTACACTGGTTATGGCAAAACCTAAGAATAATAACAGATGTCTTAAAGCAAAGAGATTGAAAATTATCATAAGACTTCTATCTCAAAAGAGATAGCATTTGATATTTGTTAAAATTTTCAGATATTGAATCACCATGCAAAGATCCACAGTCCTACACTTGAAAGAATTTTACTGACACTATCCAATGTCTCATTCATTGGGCAGGATTCATATAAAACATAATTCAGATATTATGAACTTATCACCATAATGCTTTGCTACTATGAGATCTTTCAGTATATTAAAACAATACTCCTTAGTGAATCCTGTGCATATGACCATAAACATGCAATTTGTTTTCAATAATTTGGTTAACTCATTAAGTTAAAGGAGGAGAACAAGCTACACTTTCAAATACACCATTGAAACTGAATGAACAAACCCTTGATAAATCCATTCATAATCCATGACACATACACAAGAGAAAATTGTCTTAATTCTTTAGATTTCTTTCGATATCAGTAATTACAAAAGTATAGCATACTTATTTCATACTAAACCTAACCCAGAATGATTTCCTAAATAATACCTTCAAAATACTGTAGTAAAACTAATTGTACATACTCAGAACCTTATGGATCCAAAATCTCGACCATAACAATGAGCCATGAAATCTCCTTTATAGGACAGGAGAGCAACAAAGCATTAGGCTACATTGTTAATTTCAAAATTGAATTTCATTTAGAATGAAATTTGAATTCACATTCCTCATCATTGGATAACAAGGTGCATGATCCGAGGAATCAAAAAATGGTTACACAGTAACCAGTCGGAGAAAAATAAAAAAGCATGTCAAGAACACGCACGTCCACATCAACAAGATGAAACACCAGAAGAAACACTGCCCAATAGACCCAACACTAGCAACCACTAAGTAGACACACAACCGCGGTACAAGTGACCGCTTCGAGTTCTCACCTTAGCCAAAGGTGGAACCACCTTCATTCATCTAGCCACATCAATGCCACATCCAACAACTTGGCCCAGTACTAGTGTAGTTATTGGTTCGACTGCAAGGACCTCCTGGTTCACTCCCATGCGCTCAGTCAAAGTCACCAGGTAACATTGGTAATCTGAGTCAGTCTCAGACTCGTTATCATCAGAATCTGATGAAATTAACATAGGGGATGCACAATGCTCTGGCCTTTTTCTAGCACTCTTAGTAGTGACCTTAGGTGTTCTCAGAGTAGGTTGTTCCTTCTTAATTAGCGACCTCTTGGCTCCTACTCAGGCACTTCTGCGCCCTATAGATTTATCCATAGCTTCACAAAATATAGGATAATAACCACCACCTACAAACAAAACAACTCAAAAAATATAATGATAACACTGGGTCACTTTAGCAAGCATTTATAGAGTGAATTGGTGCGAGGGATATTAATTGCTTGAATGCAAAACAAGAATTTGAGCCATAAGTGGCTGACGTAGCCACCATAATTTCTTCTATTAGGAGGGTATCATTCACACGCTAGATAAAATCAAGAGAAAATCCTTTGAAATGCTCGAGCCATTAATAAAATAAGCTATAGAGTGTGAAAGCGCGTCACACAAATGATCAATAATTTCTTTGAAATTGTACCATTGATGCTGAACATACTTGGAGAGTCGGATGACTCAGATTGAGTCAATCGAGCATTGAAAATCCACATCAATGCCTTGAAAAACCAAAAAAAATCAAAAACCATAAAAGTAGGAGGTCCCAATCGGAGATTGGGTCCCATTTACCCCTATTGCTCCAAGAAACAGGCCATGTGTCACCCTTTCATAGACCTTGCGGTATTTTTGAGAAATTTTCTATGCTCGTGTGAGGTTTGCGAGGGATAATTATTATTAACCCGTAATTAAAAACTCTTGCCGATGAAAAGATGGCCACTTATCATCACTGGCACCATGGGAAAAAACCCCACCCCTCTGTACATGTCACATGGAGGCATCTCATAGACCTCGCACTGCTTAGTGACCTAGAATATTCAGGTGGGACCGGTCGGTACAACCCTTGGCGTTATAAAATTTTAAGCCCCAATGATGGAAAAATATCGATAGGCTAGGTGAAAGGGGCTGGTAAGAGCACAAAGGAAAGGGCTCAACCAGATCACTTAAGTGACTGGTTACCTTTGATAGCAAATCACCATTGAAACATAACAAGATGGTTTCAAAATTTGATAATTCACATTACCCTGGGTAGCTTTAAACTCGAAAACCCTAGCCTCCTTCCTTCGAAATTTAAAAGCCCCATCAGTGGCTCTGATTGGGGATGTATGCCCCTTATGGGCATAGAAAGGATCCAAAATATTTGGTTTCGCAGACCAAATTACTGAATTACATAAGTGCCTTGAAAAATATTTCACCCTGTTTTGTCAATTGGACTTGTGCACTACCAACTTGGTGGCGCCAGGCCACCTGACAAGAGAAATCAAAATTTTCCCCTATCAAAAACAAAATTGTCTATCACCTGTAGTAAACAAGGTCTGCAACATTTACATTTTGATACTCTAAAAATAATAGGATAATCAATATGTCTAGAAGTATCATAATTTTTATTTATACTCCCTTGCATCAATTCAGTCAATGTCCTATTCCAAAACTTTAAAAGCAACATATGACCATGATAACATTTCACCTTACTCTACCCCTAGTTATAACTCATAGGATGGTGGCCCAATTGAACTAAGAAGTGGAAATATTCATAACTTACTTGGTTTACAAGATTACACATTCTGGCATCATCATCAATTTGTACATCAAACTGAAATTTTTTCATATAAAACTGTGTGCATATTATCCATACTTCTATTGCTCAACACTAGTGATACACAACTCGAGGAATCCCCACCCTAGAATTTCCCAGATAAGTTAGGTTGCCAGCACTTGAATTCTATCAATTTGGGATACATCCTAGCATCACAAATGTCTGCAATAATAGTTACATCATTCTCTAGGGAATGTGTAAACACATTCATTTCAGGCCTTTCAATGTACACCTTCCCCTATATTTCTTCATTTATTATTAAATGAAAACCCTCAAAGATAGATTCAAATACATCAATTTCAAATTGGTCAAAAGAGAAAGAGCAATATGCACTAGCCTCCTTGTAGTCAACATTACCTATTGTATGTGTTAATTTATAAGTGAAATTTTTGGCACAAGCTAAAAAAATTTCATCGGCAATATCAATGTCTGAAGGTAACAACATATCAATCTCAACTTCACATAAGTAGTCAGGGAAAACAATAGTACCAATATTTTCATCAATATGTTGGTTGTCTTCAATACTATTCCTTTGATCATATACTTCATTGTCCTAAAATTCCTCAACATTTATACAATAGGCTTGTTCCATTGCCAGTATACCCAAAGTATACTCTAAATATTTATCATTTGAAAATTGTTCCTTCACTTGAGAACAAGTAAGAACATAAGGTTCTACATTTCCATACAACTCTGATGAAAAGACAAGCCTAGTTTCGTCCTCAGTACTGCAGTCAATACCTCTGAAATTACAATCATTGGCTTGTAACAAAATCTCAGTGACATGAGTATTACAATCAAGATTAGAAGACACAATAGGTGTCTCACATAATCCTTCATTAGTTTTCCCCTCAAATTCCTTTGTAGTTATCCAACTTTCTTCAAAAGGGCAAGCATTATCTTCATTTTTTGTAGGTACATTCTTGGTTGATTCTGCAATTTCTATCCATGTAATGACTTGGGCCAAATTAGCAAGTTTTAATTATTCTGGAAATGCACTTAGCCCTAGTTCATAAATTTCACAAAATAAATCAATGCATTCATAGTCATTAGGTATATGAATTCTAGGAATTTGTATCAAGACTTCTAAAAATCTCAAGAAAAACTCATATGGCAATTCCCTCTCTTGCCTCTTTATTTCATACGATTCTGGTACAAGAGAAGTTTGATCAACGTCATTCAAAGTAGACTTTCTTTCAACTTGGATCTCATTATTATCACATTGCAATGGTGAAGAAATAACAGTTTTTAAAATACCCTTATCATAATCAGTGCTTTAAGTAACTTCCTTTGACATTTTACTAGTACCATGTAAGCTAGGGTAATCAATACTTGCAGCAAGATACCCCTTCATCATTGAGTATTTCATATTTTTTTCAATTTCCATAGCCATTTGATATGCTTGGTGCAAAATTGTAGGTTATTTATCTCTTAGTAAGTAACCCATCCTTTTGTCAAAAGCACTAGGATATACAACTAAGCATTCAGCCTCACTCAGTCTTATTTCTTTAGAGATTTCTCTTAAAGCTTTTGAAAACCTAAGATTAAAATATGGGATTAGCTCCTCTTTTTTTTGTGAATTCCCATAAAACATTTTCTTTATATGTTGGGATTGATTCGTTCACCAAATTTCTCCATAAAAAATATCACCAACTGATTCCATGAGTTAACAAAATAGGCAAGTAAATAGGAAAACCAATCCCTAGCATCACCCTTCAAGGATTGCACAAAAAGCTTCATGACAACATCCTCATGACTGACTTCATAATCCCCCATTACATATACAAAATGTTGTAAATGCTTAAAGGTTGATTTTGCACTTTGCCTTGTATATTTAGGCCAATACTTCCTAATCTTCTTAGGAATTAGATTAGGGTAACCACTGACATCACTAAAAATAAAAGGCATATACCTTTGAGTTACAAAACATCTCGAAGGGCTTAATGCAACTTGTTCTCTTTGCATAGTTATGTCTATTCTTACATATGGAAAATCACTTATACCCATTTAAAATTTCATCAACAATATATATTTATCAGACATATTATTTACTATCACAACCATGATTCCGTTAGTGACTGCAAATAGTATTCCTTACTTTTCAAGATATGATGCAACATAAAAATTATTTCATATGACCTTATACATATTGCATCGTCAGAAGTATGGAAAAACTAATCATTGTTCCTTTCTTGATGCTAGACATCTAGTTTGGAACCATCTGCATCCTTGATTACAAACACCCATCACAATTAAAAAATAGTGAACTATTTAGTTTTGATTAAATACCTGTTAATTTTTTGTTTTGGCAGCATGTGTTAAATTCTTCTTCCTAACTATAAATATCACAGATCTAGGATTGTTTCTTCATTCATAAACTAGTTCTTCAGACAGAGTCACCGCCTCTTCAACAGAGGATTATATTAAAATAAATATGAAATTCCTTTCAAATCTTGTAAGATTTCAGGTTTTTTCCCACAACAAAGTTGTACCATACCACTGCCAATCTCCTTCAAAACCACAATCCATTACCATCCAAATTTTAACATTCAAATTCACTTAACAAAAGATTCTAGATAGCATCCTTGAACCCCTATGGTTCCTTTTTTCTCTTTTTCTTTTAAATTTCTTAGAAGTTCTCCCCAATAACACCACCATTCATCTAATGATTCCAGAACTCCTGAATCCTTTTCCAAAAGGATACCATAGATCATAGGATTTTTAGGTTCATTTCAACAACCTCTTCCATCTAAGGTTGAAAACATTCACTATGTAAATTCATAACAACAAATATTTGATATGACTCTATAACCATCTACAAATGGTGATTTAGAACTCCCTAGTAGAGTCACCAATCTATTGGTGACTCGGATGGGAAAAAAGTTCAATAATGTGCAACCTATAGTTACAGAAATAATTCAACACTTTAATGACTCTATAATAGCACCATCTGTAACCAAAAATTTTGAGTTCATCCCCAACAGAGTCACCATTCTATTTGTGTTTTTTCCACATAGGATTTGCAATTCTCTAAGAGGTAGCCAACCTCTATAATAAATAGCTACAAAGGAAAGTGGCCAACTAACGAGATCTAGTCAAAGACTAACATCTTGGCTCTATGAGACCAAGGTGGGTAAACCTTCATGTGTTCATAAGATTGTTCTATGACTAATAAGAACACTTCTTCTTGCAGATGCAGTCCCCACACACGCAATCAAACAACAATTACCTTGGTTGTGGCAAAACCTAAGAATAATAACAGATGTCCCAAAGCAAAGAGAATGAAAATTATCATAAGATTTATATCTCAAAAGAGATAACATTTGATATTTGTTAAAATGTTCAAATATTGAATCACCATGCTCAGAGCCATAGTCCTACACCAGAAAGAATTTTACCGACACTATCCACTGCCTCATTCATTGGGGGGGAGTCATATAAAACATAATTCAGATATTATGAACATATCACCATAATGCTTTGCTACTATTAGATCTTTCAGTATATTAAAATAATACTCCTTAGTGAATCATGAGCATATGATCATAAACATGCAATTTGTTTTCAATAATTTTATTAACTCATTAAGTTAAAGAAAGAGAATAAGTTAAACTTTCAAATACACCATTGAAATTGAATGAACAAACCCTTGATAAATCCATTCATAATCCATGACACATACACAGGAGAGAAAAACGTCTTAATTCTTTTAGATTTCTTTTGATATTAGTAATTACAAAAGTATAGCATACTTATTTCATACTATTCTCAACCGAGAATGATTTCCTAAATAATACCTTCAAAATCCTGCAGTAAAACTAACTGTACATACTCAGAACCTTATGGATCCAAAATCTTGACCATAACAATGAGCCATGAAATCTCCTTCAAAGGATAGGAGAGCAACAAAGCATTAGGATACATTGTTAATTTAAAAATTGAATTTCATTTAGAATGAAATTCGAATTCACATTCCTCATCATTGGATAACAAGGTGCATGATCTGAGGAATCAAAAACTGGTTACACAGTAATTAGTCGAAGAAAAAATAAAAAGCGTGTGAGGCACACACACGTCCACATCGACAAGATGAAACACAAGAAAAAAAACTGCCCAACAAACCCAACACCAGCAACCACTAAGTGGACACTCGACCCCAGTACAAGTGACTTCTTCAATTTCTCACCTTAGTCAAAAGTGGAACAACCTTCATTCCTCTAGCCACATCAGTGCCATCCAACAACTTGGCCCAGTACCAGTGCAATTATTGGTTTGACTGCAAGGACCTCCTCGTTCACTCCCATGAGCTCAGTCAAAGCTGCCAGGTAACACCAATAATCCGAGTCAGTCTCAGACCTGTTATCATCAAAATTTGATGAAATTAACACAGGGGATGCAAAACGCTCTGGCCTTTTTCCAACACTCTTAGTAGTGACCTCAAGTGTTCTTAGGGTAAGTTGCTCCATCTTAATTAGCGACCTCGTGGCTCCTACTCAAGCACTCCTATGCCCTATAGATTTATCCATAGATTCACAAAATATAGGAGAATGGCCACCACCTACAAATAAAACAACTCAAAAAATATAATGATAACACTGGGTCACTTTAGCAAGCATTTATAGAGTGAATTGGTGCAAGGGATATCAATTGCTTGAATGAAAAACAAGCATTTGAGCCATAAGTGGCTGACGTAGCCACCATAATTGTTTCTATTAGGAGGGCATTATTTGCATGCTAGAGAAAATCAAGAGAAAATCCTTTGAAACACTTGAGCTATTAATAAAATAAGCTTTAGAGTGTGATAGCTCATCACATAGATGACCAGTAATTTATTTGAAACTGTACCATTGATGGTGAATGGACTTCGCAAGTTGGACGACTTAGATTGAGTCAATCAATCATTGAAATTCCACCTTAGCGCCTTGAAAAACCATAGCCAATAAAAACCCATGAAAACCAGAGGTCGCAACCAGATAGTGAGTCCCATTTATCCCTATCGCTCCAAGAACTAGGCCATGTGTCACCCTTTCGTAGACCTCATGGTACTTTCGAGACATTTTATATGCTCGTCCAAGGTCTACGAGAGATAAATATTATTAAAAGCATAATTTAAACCCTCGATGATTAAAATACAACCACTTATCATCGTTGGAACCTCAGGAAAAAACGATACCCCTTCATACATGCCAGATGGCGGCATCTCATAGACCTCGCACCTCTTAGTGATATTAGCAAGAAAACTTGTGAGGTTTGCAAGAAACGGTCTAGATCAAAACCCATGATTGGACGGTTAACAAAACAACATGCACAGATATTAGAATATTTAGGTCGGACCGTCCAGTACAACCCTTGGTGTTATAAAATTTTAAGCCCTGGTGATGGAAAAAGACCAATGGGCTGGGTGAAAGGGGCCGATAAGAGCACAGAGGAAAGGGCTCAACTGGATCACTTAAGTGACCGGTTGCCTTCGGTAGCAATTCATTGTTGAAACATAGCAAGAGGCTTTAAAAATTTAATAATTCACATCACCCTGGGTAACTTTAAACCCGAAAACCCTAGCCTCCTTCCTTCTAAATTTAAAAGCCCCATCAAGAGGTACCAATTGGAATGTTCAAAGAAGATTCCTTGAGATGTGTAAAAATATAACTGACATATTTTCATGAGATAAATAGCCAATGCCCTAAAATATTATATTTTCTTTGAGATATATAGGTTACAAGATGCCTTTCTAATGAATCCCTATATTTTTCCTTGATAATACATGTTTTTGATAAATTTAATTGCCCATGGGATACTTGTTACTTTCGAAATAAGATCTAAATTAATTTTTAGATGGGTTAGGTATGCGGTAATTTTAGTTTCCTAAGGGTTTAATAAATCATAATAGATAAAGGTGGAGGAACCAAGATGATAGGATTGTGGTTCAAGGATTGGTTTGATAGAGTTTTTTGAATATTGAGAGGGTATGTGACTGGGAAAGGGATTGGTGGGGGTGCTTGGATATTTATTTGTATGAGGACATATTGAGGCATACTTTGGAACAATCTCTTTATATATCTATATTTTATTGGATGAGATGAGGAATGTGTGTTGTTATATGTTATGAGTGGTCAATATATTTATTGATTCTTGGATTTGTGCACATGGATGAAGGTTCAAGCATCCTTTAAATTTATGGATATGGGTTTATGTACATGGTTTTGAAAAATTTCATAGCATGAGCGGCATTGTAAAATTTCATCACTATATTTTTATTTATGGTTTGGATCATTTGTAAATATTGCTTGGAGAAAATATAAAGTTGACATTATTTGATTGGTGTTTGGATTGGTATGGGTTGAACTTTAAAGGTTTTGAGGGTGAACGATTTTCATAGGAGGTGTAGGCTATAAGTAACTCATATGAGAGGTGATTTGGGATATGAATTGGGAGGTATTTCTCTTAACATAGGTTCTATAAGGGTGACCAATAGATAAACATTTAGGAGTGGTAAAATATCATGTGTTAAGCAATTCTTAGTTGAAAGTTCTTATGGATGGGTGATTGGACCTTGTGGAAAGATTACTTAAGGAAATATTTCTTAAGAAAATTTCATCTAAATATTCATGAGTGTATTCATGATTGTCCACAAGGCTCATTATTTTCATTATGTTATAAGATATTATACTTCTTGATTAAAAAATATACCAATATCATTATCAAAGAAAGGAATTTTAGAGTGATGAGGGGAAGATGATAGAAATTAAATGACGTCATAATTTTTTTGTTTGGATTGGGATGGATGATGTGATGTGTAGACACCTAAAATTCCCTACCAAATATTTTTGATTAATTAAGTTTAGATAATTTATTTAATCAATTTATCTATTTTTCTTGAAATTCCAATCCTAAATAAAAATATTTCTCATTTATTTAAATAATTTTCTTATTTATATAATTTATCCCCATTCCCATATCATATAAATTAAATTAATTTTATTATTTAAATCCAACTCCCCCCTTAAATCTCTAGTAGGCCCTAACTACATTAATTATTAATTTAACATTAAAGTTCTTAAAAAAATCATTATTAAACTCTCTTCTTTTCTCCACCCTCAATTTCACCAATTACCCAACTCATCCTCCATTGTTGATTTTCTCTTTTGATCTTCACTATCAATCCTCCCATTAAAAATCCTATAAATCCCACTTTATAGGATATTTCCATAATTTTTTTTATAAATATAATGTTAGTCTATTGAGTTGAGCAAATGGCATTCATCCTTTCAATGAAAAATCACTAAGGAATAAAAACCATTGGTGCATCAAGATTATTATGAGACTGAGAAAATTCTTGCTTCCTTTTTACAATTTTCATGTTTTATTTTCTTAAATTGAGGTTGCATTTAGCTATGGAATGTGGTTTTGATTTTATAATTTTAATCCTTTATTTTTATTTACACTTATTTGTATTATTTTTTGGAATGCTCAATAAAACATTGTTTCTTACCTAACCCTTATGTTTGAAATATTTTCCTAATAAATAAACATTGATATATATTTGTAATGTCACAGAATTGCACCAAGGGGCAATTCCACATTTTCACACTTTTTCCTAGCATTTATGACACCTTAGAGAATTAATGACAAAAAATCCCATGACTTGGAATTTTTCAACTCTAACTCCTTATGAACTAGTGGTAGAGCAAAAAAATCCTAACGACACATTGAAAATCTAGGCCTTGGACGCTTGCACAACATGCAAACATTTGCACGACACTTTAGCATCTTTGCAGTTTTCTGAGTTTGAAATGGGGAATCTCAAATCTTGACTCTCTTGACACACGTCCTAGCAATAATAATTTGGATTTAACAGATATTTTTCACCCTTGTATGCAACAAAAATCCCCCTTTGGCTCTTATTTGGGGGGTTTAAACCATTTAATCAAGCTCTCTCTACACTTTCATTATGAAGTTCTCTTCATTATTCATAGCAGCACTTTCACAAGAAAAGCCATGTTGGACTGAGGTCCTTCCAGTAGTTGTAGCTCTCAAGAAAGCACTTAACCGTGCATTCATTCACTCTAGAGAGGGTCTAGACCCATGGGTAACACTCTCTCTTCTTTTCTCATTCCTATCTAATTGTCTATTTTCTACCTAGTGGTGTGGGTTCTACTCCTAAAGCGGGTTTTTCTTTCACCATACACATTGTCCTTTACATTTACACTCCTTTCAAAATTTGCTATCCGTGGAGGTGGGAACACCAAAACCAGGTTTTGACTAAGGCAGACCCCTATATAGACCCTACCTTTTCCCCTCATTCTTCTATGTATAAGTTACAAAGCAGAGCTTGAAGCGAAGACCCAATCATCCAGTTAAAGGTAAATTTTTCTCCAAGTTCTCCTTGTACTATATTCCAAGGTTTTTCTTCTTGTTTGGTTATCTAGCTCAATATATCTTAGACTCGAGTCAAGAAATGAAACTTTATTTTTCTAGCTTAAGTTCCTAAGCTTTATGTGTCCTAGGATGCCAGCGTGCCCTTTGGATAACAACGCATCGTGTTGGATTCCTATATCTGCATTGTCATCCTTTGGTTGAGGGCTCCTTCGTTTGAGGCAAGAATATAGAAGTTTCACTCTTTCGGTATTTGAAGTAATTTTCTATAAAAGCTTAAGGTATACCTATTTACTTTGCAATTCCTTCATGTTGAGGTGGATAAGGACAGTTTGTTCCTTGGTGATATCTTGAGAACGAAGAGACCCATGTGTAGAGAATCCCTCTTATCTCACATTTTGGTGAGCCCTATGTGAAGCATGTCAGATATATTTCTACAATTTTTCCATTTTTATGATAACACCTTTTCTAAGGAATATTTTGATATGTTGGATGACGGTCTAGATAGCTTCTTAGAAGTGTCATCCACTATCTATAAATATCTCGAGAAAACTTCCTCTCTACAAGTCAGAAAGTCAGTGAATGTGGTTGTAGTTTTTGTGGCTCCTCCGAGCCCTAAGAAACCCATCATTTACGTAATCCTAACTGACCCTCCCTCTAGGGAGTATTTTTTTATCGATGGGATTTCATGTCAGAGTGATTCATCAAACTTATACTCAAGGTCCATAAAAGTTATGGATTCCATTTCCTATAATGCTATTGGGTACACATATAATACTAGAAGAAACAAACAAAAATTGGATCAACAACCCTCTATTTCTACATCTCAATCCACTCAAGTTCCTACTTCTTTACTGCCTTCTCAACCAAGACTTCCTTCAACACCCAAACCTGCAATCAAAGCATCAGGTGATTATGATCTTGTTGATCAACTTCATATTACTTCGGCTAAGATCTCACTTTGGGACTTACTTTAGACCACTCTAGTTTATGGGGAAATGCTTCAAGAAACCTTACAAAAGATTCTCTTGCCTACCTCTGCTAGCCCTATGGATTTTAACGCATTGTTTTCTCATATTCAAGAAGATTCATTGAATACCACATTCCACCTGTAAGAAATCCTGCCTCCCAATGTGCATAAGCAAGTGGATCCCTTGCTGATTATAATTAATGTTAATAATATTAGTATTAGGCATACTCTTGTTGGCACTAGTTCAGCTCTCAACATCTTTAGTATCGACCTATTACCTATGATTAAAGTTGATTCATCTTATCTAGAATATTCTTCCTTGTACATCTATGGGTTTGATAATGTTCGTCATCAAGATCCAGGCATAAAATTTTTCCTTTGAAGCTAGGTCTCATTACCTTACCTACATTGGTTTATGTTATGCATGGTCACTTTCCTTGTAACCTCCTCTTGGGGAGACCCTAGATCCATGCTATGGGCGTTGTAACATCTACTTTACATTGATACTTAAAATTTGTCACAAATAATTGGGTGGTAATGGTTAAGGCTAACCCATAAGTTGTTCACCTTTGTGAGCTAGTGGTTGTCAGTCGTGCTTCAGTCGTATCCACTCTCAATAATTGTATTACATCCTTAACCATTGATTCTATGGTGTGTTCATTGTCCATACCCTCTGTGGAGGTTATCCCCAAAGAAAGTTTTGTTAAAGAAGAACCACCTAAAGTAGAAGATCCTAAGTGCTCCCCATCTTCTCCTTCTTCTAAACCAAATGCCTTCCTTGGTGATAATTGGGGTTTCTTAGAATTCTCCAAATCATTTATTGTAGAATACAAGGTGAGCCTCTCTTTTGTTAGAAAACCCTAGATCAGACATGCAAACCTAAACACCTTCCACAAAAGAGAAAACATTAAAAAGCAGAGCTTTGCATGCGAATGTGCAAAATGATATTATTCAGGAAATTCAATGTTACAATGAGATGATTTGCTTTATAAAAGCAAAGTATGCAACCCTAATGTTGACCTAAAAATAGCTCAACCTAAGTAAAGTTATGCAATTGTAATTAAATATTAATTATACTAACACCCCCCCATAAGTGCAACTTAGGGAGACTAAAATAAGCATGCACCTAAAACTAAGATGAATGCAAGAAAGCATGAATGGGTCCCGGCAACAAGGCCTGATCAGGTACCCATGTACAAATGCAATAATGAGGTAGAGAAGGAAAACCCAGTGGGACAACCCCCCCTACAATGAGATGACTGCTGCAAAGAAGCACTGGAAGAACACTGTGGAGTAACATTGGAACCACAATCCGGAAAGTAAGGAAAGATACTTCTGTCTACAAGAAACCATATCGGAATTATAATAATGTGACAGCAGACCCGATGCCACGGAACACTCGAACACTCCAAACTGGAACAACCCTGGAATCCATAAAGCAACAGTAGATGAAATGATGATGACAGAATCTGGAAGCCATGAATCTCGATGCCGATGTCAAAACTAAGACTGAAACTCTTCCATGGGAAAAAGTACCATACAGACTCGGGAACAATAACCACAAATTTAGTGGCCCTCAAACTGAGATGGATCCGATGCGGATCACTAACCATAGGCTCTCAATCTAAAGTGTGAACCAAAAAGAATCTAATATGTGTCAAGTTAAGACAAAATATGGCCAAAAGAAACTAATAAACCAGATTACAACCCATGCGAGTTTTCATCAAAACACGATGAAGATTATTATGCAAGAAACCCCCCTGATGGAACTTTATATCAGTTCATTTATTACAATTCCCAATGACTGCAAAAGGAGAGAATGCCTAAAATTCATAAATAGAAAATAAAAATAGACCACAGATCTATGTAGAGGACTAAACCAGCTTTCCAACGCCGCAAGAATGGCGAAAAAAGGATCACCGAGTCAAAAGATATGCCCTCCGGAGTGAAAAAAACAACATCTGAGTTCAAGGACCTGCAAAACAAATCTGGAGCAGAATCTAGAAAAAATGAAACATTGAATAGATTGGTGTTGGAATCAGCTTTCCAACGATATCTCATTTGCAAAAAACGGACACCGTACGCAAAAGTTATACCCGATTTCGTGAAAGTGCTCTAGAAAGGCCAATAAGGCCTACAGGCAGCCCAGGGGGCTAAAAAAATCTCGGCCCCTGGTCCTGCATGCGACCAAGGGCTGGCGGATAGGGGCCTGGGGTGGAGCCCCTGGTCGCCCATACGATCGCTGCTGCAGAAAACAAGCCCTCAGGGGCTGGCGTGTAGCCCCCGGTCTTCCATATGACCGGGGCGGAGCTGCAGAGGGCCCCGGGGGCTGGGCGGACCCGACGGCGGATGGAGGGGGAGCCACCGGCGGCGGCAGCGATCCGGTGGCCGCTCAGTGGCGGAAACCTTCAACACTGTGAGTGCTGGCGAGCTTCCCAAAAACTGCATATTTTTAATTTTTTTTCAAAAACCGCGCCTCGTGAAGCGTGCTGGGGAGGCCGTACGGCCTCCCTGGGAAATTTTTTTTGCCTTCCGGATCAACTTCGTCAAAATCAATGAAACGAAAGGTGATCTTAAGGTTTTTGGCCACTGCGAACGCAATGGTGACCTCCGTTTCTGCTCAAAATGCTTCAAAAAAATGGCGACCTCCAGAGCTTGCAAAAAAATACCAAAACTGAAACCCTCACAAATCTGGCAAATCATGGCCAAAATCTATAAAATAAAAGTCAAACTTGACTTTTTCCAGTGCTCTGAATCCAATGGTGAAGCCCGATCTGATCCAAAATGCTGCATAAATGAACTCAAGGCAAAAAATCCTCGAGGAACCCAGAACGAAATCTGCAATGGTTTTCTCCAAAATTTGAGAAGGGGCTGCATGTGAAGGCTCTGTAGAAAACCCTAGATCAGACATGCAAACCTAAACACCTTCCACAAAAGAGAAAACATTAAAAAGCAGAGCTTTGCATGCGAATGTGCAAAATGATATTATTCAGGAAATTCAATGCTACAATGAGATGATTTGCTTTATAAAAGCAAAGTATGCAACCCTAATGTTGACCTAAAAATAGCTCAACCTAAGTAAAGTTATGCAAGTGTAATTAAATATTAATTATACTAACATCTTTTATATAATTTCCAAGTACCTCTGATGTAAAGATAGATGATGCTCCCATTAAGGAAGAGGAGTGTAATCCTATCAAGGAAACTGCTCCTTCCTCTACTGAGGAGAGTAATCCCACTTCTAAAAATGAGGTTAATGTTTGTGAACCTAGTAAATATGGTGGGTTAACTCCATGGAGATGTTCCACACTCATTGGTGGAATGAAACATTCTACATAGAGCCACCACCTCTCGAAGTGTTACAAACTTGTTATAGCTTTAGGTATGAACTAATTTCTTAGTATGGCTATGGGCAGAAAGGCCTAGGGTGTATCAAGCAAGGAATCTTGGTCCCTATCTATTTTAAGTCACAAAAGAACTATCTAGGTTTGGGATTCTCTATTGAAAAGTTGAAACAAAAACCTTGGTGGAATGTTAACATGATTTTTGTTGAACCACTAAGTTTGGTCCATCTCAAATTGATAGAGGATAGGGAGCAGGCTGAGAAAATCCATTTGGATGTCTTATCTTTAGATGAAGCACTTAAGTGATTTCTAGGTGCCCATTCCCCTTTGCATCCCTTTCATTACAAGAGACAATAACCATATCATTTGCATAAACAAGTGTAATTCAGGGAATCAATCTTGAGTATTAACGAGGAAAACCCTCTATCCAATGTTGGTATTGATGTTTTGATATCGCATCTTGAATATCATAGTTCTCTCCTTAAAGGAGACATTCCTGAAATATCTATGGATCTTAAGTCTTCTGAAAAAGTAATTAAGATTGGGAAGTGTCTCTCTTCGGAAGAAGCAGATGAACATTTTGGTCTCTTGCACTCTCATCCCGATATCTTTGCTTAGACATACGAGGATATGCCTGGTATTGATGAGTCTATAGTCATTCATAATATCATCCTATGTCTCGATGCAAAGACAATTTACAAAAAAATATAAAAGATTAATCCCAAATTGGCATTGATGGTTAAGACTGAGATAGAGAAGCTATTGAAAGAAGGCTTTATCCCTCCGATTGATTACTCCCCTTGGATTTTGAATATTTTTTATTTTAGTAAGCTTAGTGGCCATATTCACATATTCATTGACTTTTCCAATCTTAATAAGGCCTCTCTTACAAATTATTTTTTGTTACCTAATATAGATATGATTGTGGACTCGATTGTAGGCCATGCATTGCTATCTTTTATGGATGAATTCTCAGTTTACAATCAGATCTATATTAATTCAGAAGATCAGTATAAGACAACCTTCAATACCCCTTGGGGTACCTTCTATTATGTGTTCATGTCATTTGGGATAAAAAATGCAGGAGTGACTTACCAATGGGTGATGACCCTGATATTTCATGACTTTATTCATAAGATATTAGAATATTATGTTGATGACATCTTAGTGAAATCGATAACCTATCAAGCTCATGTGAAGAACCTTCATCTTATCTTTTAAAGGATTCAAATATATAAGATTAGACTCAGTCCCCATAAGTGTGTCTTCAATGTGGATGTCGGAAAGATTCTAGGATTTATAGTTTCTCATCGTGGAATTGAAGTCAACATGAATAAAATTGATGCCATTGTCAATATGCCTCCACCTAGGAACACTACTAAGTTGCAAAGTTTATAAGGGAAGATTTAGGAAATTTGTAGATTTATATCTCAATTGATTGACTATACCCTTCCTTCCACTCATATATTGAAGAAAGATGTTTGATTCATATGGGATGAAGAGTGCTAGAAATATTTTGAATCAATCAAACTCTATTTGGTCAATCCTCCTATATTGATGCCAACTATGTAAGATAGCCCATTTTTTCTTTACCTCACAACATCACCATATGCTCTGGCAACATAATTGGCTCAGTGTGATGATTCTAGGAAAGAAATATTGGTCTATTACATTAGCCATGTCCCTAATTATTATGAAACCCTGAAACCTATTATTCCTCCATGGAGAAACAATGTCTAGCTCTTGTCTTCGCTATACAAAAGTTAAGACATTATCTTCTCCATGTTGAAAAAACATCATTGTAAAGACTAGTCTTTTAAAGCATATGTTCTCTAGTGTTGAACTTGCTAGGAGGTTAGTGAGGTGGGTTATGTTGCTATATGAGTTTGATATAAAGTTCATAACTCAGAATTCAATAAAGGGTCAAGTAATTTCCATTCAATTGGAAAATTCTACCTCATCTCGTTCCTTCCAAGGGTTGGACTTATTCCTTGATGAGAATATTTTTGTGATTAATTATGACCTTGAATGGAAAATGTGTTCCAGCAAATTGAGGTGTCAAATTGGTTTTAGAGCTGGTGTGATCTTGATGTCCCTCAAAGGTAAGACAATCCCTCTATCCTTTGGATTTTATTTTCCTTGCACCGATAATATTGTTGAGTACAAAGATATCATTGTTGGCTTGCATGCAAAAAATGTGCTTAGGATAAAACATCTTCACATACTAGGTGATTCTGAGCTTATTGTGAATCAAGTTACGGGAACCAATCAAGCTAAACAAGATAAGTTGTCTCAATATTGGGACCTTGCTTTATCCTTTCTTAATTGGTTCTCTTCTTTCACGATACACAACATCCCTCAAAGGGAGAATAGACATATTGATGCCATGGCAAGCACTACTTCCTTGGTACCTTCAGAGAATACCACTTTATGTTTTAGGTCTTGCAAACCCTGATGGTTACCAATCAACTTGAATCGAAAGCCTTTGTGTGTTCTCATGTAGACTCAGGAGAATGGTTCTCTAGTATCTATAGCTACCTAAAGATTGGAAACTTTCTCGATGATTTGAAAAAGAATGATCACACTCGTATACAAAATATTTTAGCACTTTACATTATTTTGTCTAATTTTTTGTACTAAAAATCTTATAATGGCTTACTTCTATGATGCCTCACTAAATCGGAAATACCCCTCACCCTTAAAGAAGCCCATTCAAGCTCTAGGGGTGGACACTTTGGAGGTAAATCCCTGGTAAGGAAATTGATACATATGGGGTACTATTGGAAAACAATGGAACAAGATTCCTTTGATTTCATTAAAAAGTGCCTTCAATGTCAACAACAAAGTCATCTTATTCACGCACATGCACAAGAGTTACAAAATCAAACCTCTCCTTGGCCATTTAAAAAATGGGGGTTGGATCTTATTGGAAAAATATCACCTCCTTCTTCCAAGAGACACACTTTTATCATTACTGCTATAGATTACTTCACGAAATGGGTTGAAGCCATTCCACTTCAATCCAAGAACATCGAAGCTATCTGTTGCTTTCTCTTGAACAACATTATTTCTTGTTTTGGATTTATTATTAGACTTGTCTCTGAAAATGGTATTCCATTATAGAACAAGGAAGTAAAGAAATTATTAGAAAAATTTCACATTAAACATAGATTTTCTATGCCATATTATCCACAATCTAATAGTCAAGAAAAAGTGTCTAACAAGACTCTTGAGCTTATTCTTCATAAAATGGTTAATAAACATGGTAAGGATTGGCATATTTACTTAACATTTTCTTTGTGAGCTTATTGCACGAGTATTCGTATGGCGATGGGAACAACACCTTACAACCTCATGTATGATATCGAAGCTATCATGCCTTTAGAGCTAGAAATTTTGTCTCTACGAGTTTCCCTTAAGAGGTTAATTGATGATGAAACTTATCAAGCTAATCATTTGCATTAGCTAGAGATACTTGATGACCACTGATTACAGGCCCTTGACCATCTTAAGGTTTATCAAAAATCATTCTCAAGACAATATAATTTGTTGATTCCTAGGACCTTTAAGTTGGGAGACCTACTTCTATGTGAGAATCAAATAAATGTAAATGTTCCACCTAATGAGAGAGGGAAATTCATTCCTAACTGGTTAGGACCTTACATTGTTATTTCTATGTACGGTTTGGGTGCCTACGAATTATCATTTATGGATGGAATGCCTCTAAAATATCCCATTAATGTGGATCATCTTTTTCAATACTATGTGTAGTGTCCAACATGTCATATGAGTGGCTTTCTCTCTTGAAAAGGGTAGTATCATTGCATAGGTTGACATCATTCATTAACACATTATGAAAATTTTTGTGTTGTGATATGACCATGTGTGTGTGTAAAATATACATACATATGTCTTGGTATGCTATGTATCCATGCATCACATTACATCTTTTATGAAAAATTAGATCATCATCTTATTTAATTAACATGAAACCATGCATGTTCATTAAATAATATCAGAATCTAATGTAAATGTACATCCATATAAGCATATAACATCCATAACATCAACATACATAAAAGTAAAGAAACTTACAAATCAAAATACACAATTCCATGATGTCAAAACTAGTATGTATATATATGTATGTGTGTATCAAATTTCATGTACATGTATTGGGCCACTACTACAAAAATGAGTGGCTACTAAATATATGTCTATACAAATGATCTACAAAATATATATATGAATCACTGCAAAACTCATAAAAAAAATGAGGAGACCCTAGGGTTCTGGTACGTGGCTCCCGAAGCCCTCTAGCTACTTCTACTATGGTTTGGGGAGAGGCTACATAGTGGTCATGGACTTGGATCGACAGGAGCATGATGCAGAAAAAGCTACCTAAATCCCACTAATCTCTCCCTGCAAAGATAATATATTCATTCACACCTATACCAACTCTTGATGTAGTTGTTGAGCATCGGCTAGGATCATGGTTGTTGGCTACCTATCAAGGTCATCGAGGTTACTCTAAAGGGCATCACACACCTTCTTGGTGGCATTGGACCTCATCACTACTGTGTCTCACAATGCAAGCATCTTTTGAAGCTCCCCTAATAGCTAGTCGCGTTACCCCTGAATTATAGTCACCTTCATAGTTAGTTGTACAATATCTATAGCCCCCTCCTTGTATGCGGTCTTCACATGCACCACTGGCTCAAAGTTATGGGCATGTCGCCCCACTGATGCTGGCTAGTAAGCCTTGAGGATCATCCCCTAAATAGGCATGTCAAGGGCCACCTTTGATATGCACTAAGCCATTAGCCCAGTCCAACCCTATGCATCCTTTGCAACCACAAAGAAAAGAATGAAATCAATGCCACATGTAGCATATGCATATAATCATAAAAAGAAAAAAATTAAAAATATTGAAGTATAAAAAACATGATTTGTATACCTAGGTCCCCTAGTTGCCATGTGGGATCAGGGTGATGAGTGACATTGGGACCCATGTTGCTGGTATTGGTGGCCACTCCTAATGTCGCCAAGGCCAGCGTTGTTGCAATAGTAGGTGTTTGTGGCACCAATGAGATAGGAGTAGATGGTGGGGGGTCATACCTCCTTTGTTGCCTCAACCTCTATGGTGTTGCCTCCTCATCCTATGGTCTCTCCTCCTCCTCCTCGACCTGTTGTCGCCCCCTTCATCTCCCTGTTGTCCTAGATCCCATCCAAGCGCATCCTCATCAAACACGAAATGTAGATGGTTCCTATCCAACCACCCTCTAAACTCCATAGCAACCCCAAAATTATATGTTGCCACCATAGGAGGTAGATCATGATCAAACTCATCATCATGTGAGGGAACAAAAACAGTGATAGTGAGGCAAAGGTAATTCCTAAGTCTGGCTATGCTCCTATAAGCCCTAGTATATGTGGGAACATCTCGAGGAATCATCTATACAAATCAAGTTTTTTACATGACCAGACTCTAGTAGTATGGTACGATGATATAATCATGGTGACCCACAAAAAAATGGTGTCATTGTAGGTTCCTCAGGTTCCTTCCATCATTCACCCACCTAAAGTAATAGTAGGGTCGCCACCTCACCCACTTAGGTGTAAGTGTGTCAAACTATAACGACTAAAATTGTAAATCTCCATGCCTCCATTGCTCTTTCATATCATACCAATGGACCATGGTGATGTCATATAATTGTCGCTAAGGAAAACCTACCGACCTCATGCACATGATGTGGACAAAAGCACACATCTACAAAAGTGTGCACATTGTAAGACTATAGTACTCATAATGGACGTACCGGCCTAGATCCTCATATAGGTGCGATAACATAATATGCCCCCAAGAAAAAATATCATATGCTCTACCATCTCCACAATGGTGTGGATGAGGCCCCTATGCAGGTGAGAGCCTCCCTCATCTATCGTGATCTGAAATGCAATGGTCATGACCTTAACTTGACATAGCAGTGGTGCAATAGTTCACGCATGGTCATACTAATGTGTGTAGATATGCCTCATGTCATCACCACCATCAGTATACCCTAAGTAGTATATTACACCCTTTGAATGCTCCCACATTGATTAGGTGTCATAAATTTCAAATTGTCATCCACAGATGGGTAGTTCAAGGATTTGATACATGTCCTCCAATGTGATCATCATCTCCCCAGTAGGAAACTAGAAATATGATGTGGTGGCATCCCACCATTCCATCAGGGTTGTTAGCATCCTCTTGTGATAGCGTGTCTTTGGCATGGTGAACAAATGCTAGAGACCGACCTGCTGTAGATGTGTGACCTCATCATCATTGAGGCAGTCCCTATGCTCATGAACTAAGTGGTATGCTTGTACATAGATATTCTCCTGGATCTTAGGATAATCCTACAAAAGTGGAAAAAATTCTAAGTTAGAACATAGAATCTCAATTTAAATTTTTTTTTTACTAAGACTTGTGCGAATTGCACAAACATTTGCATGTCGTGCATGTTTCCCTATCTACCATTGATGCCTCAAGGACACTAGTGCATCCTTGGGATGCCAGTGTAGAATTGAGACCATTGCACATAACCTAGATGCCAACACACATTTTGGATGAAAGCACCCAAAATGGAAGCTTGCACAGTTCGATGAGGAGAAATTTTCTAAAAATGTGCTTAAATTCACAAAAAATGAGGTTTAGGGGCCTACCTGGTCCAGCTCATGACCCTTGACAATGCCTTCCCTCAACTACTCCAATCTAGGCACCTTGTACTCCCTCTTGCTCAACATTTTGCTGACTTATCTCTCACAAAATTCAAGATTTTTTTTGCACTGAATAGAGAAAATGACCCTTCCAGGGGCCCACCTAGGTATATATAGGCCCCTTGGGGCCCATTTTTCTTGGAGTTTGTGGCTACTTGGTTTCTCCTTAATTTACCCCACCTAGCTGGGGGAAAACTTAGGAAGGGGCATATAGTCACCTCTTGATCATATTTTCCTTCTGAATCAACAAATTTTTCTTGATCATTATTATTGCAGTTGTAGCTTCCAATTTTTGAAGCTGACCTAAAATTTGAGTTTTATGGGTTAAGGTTTTGCATTATATTTCACAACTACTTTGACACTACTTATTGAACTTGGTTGCTAGGGGTACCTTTAGTATCAGCTATCAACCTTGGTGGCCTTCGAGGCCCATTTTCTTGGCACATAAATCTAAAAAATTCAAATTTAGGGTGAAATTTTTCTTTACTTTAGTGTGGCTGATTTTTCCCAAAATTGAGCCCACTAAAGGGGGGGAAAAATGTAATGTTACAGAATTGCACCTAGGGGAAATTCCACATTTTTTTAGTTTTTCCTAGCATTTATGACACCTTAGAGAATTAATGAAAAAAATCCCATGTGTCAAAATTTCACAACTCTGACTCCATGCAGAATAGTGGCATAGCAACAAAATCCTAATGACAAATTTCCCTAAAATCTAGGCCTTGGATGCCTATGCAATGTGCGAACATCTGCATGGCATGCTAGCGTCCTAGTAGTTTTTCGAGTTTGAAATGGAGAATCTTGAATCTTGACTCTCTTGACACATGTCCTAGCAACTAGAATTCAAATGTAACGGATCTTTTATGCCCTCGCATGCAACAAAAATCCCCCTTTGGCTCTCATTTGGGGGGTTCAAGCCATACAATCAAACTCTCTCTAGAATTTCATTTTGAAGTTCTCTTAATTCTTTATAACAACAATTTTACAAGTGAAGCCATGCCAAACTGAAGTCCTTCCAGTAGTTGTAGCTCTCAAGCGAGTGCTCAATGGTGCATTTGTGCACTCTAGAGAGGGTCTAGACCTGTGGCTAACACTCTCTCTCTTCATTGCTCATTTTTATCTACTTGTTTATATGCTACTTAGTGGTGTGGGTTCTACCCCTGAAGCGAGTTTTTCTTTCACCATACACATTGTCCTTTTCATTTACACTCCTTTCCAACTTGGCTATCCATGGAGATGAGAACACCAAAATGGGGGTTTGACTAAGGTAGACCCCTATATAGCCCCAACCTTTTACCCTCATTCTTCTATTTATAGTTCACAAATATAAGCTTGGAGCGAAGACCCTATGTCACTAAAAAATCTATACCTTTAAAGAAAAGGACAATTTTATGCCTAATTTGATCCTACTTTAGACACCCTTGCATCAATCACTCTCCTAAAACAAAATTTATGGGCCCCTAAGACTCGTTATCTTTGACTTTGAGGCCTGTTTCACCTAAGAAATCATACAAGTCCTGACAAATAGCATTAAAATCACTCAAATATCACAAATCCCACCTTAAAAACCCTTGATGGGACTAAGTTGCCACCTTTGGCGACTTAGTCCCTTTTAGGGTTACTTGCATTTTTGAGTGGGAAAATCTTTGACTTGACAAAAATTCCTGATGGGTGTCAGCCTATTAGGTTAAAATAACAAACAATTAGGTATTGGTTCTTATAAATACATTCTTTTATGTCATTTTTCAAGACCTTTAGTCATTTTTCACAATCAAACTCAAGAATCAAGTGTTGAACATCTTCCACAAGAAGATTCATTACTCTTTCTACAATAAAGTTGAAGCTTATGGCAGAAAACTAGGGTTTTTGCAGGTCTTCAAGCTCACTTGTCACTCAAGATTATATTGAAAAGGTTTGATCATGGATGTCTATGGACAATCATGGAGAAATCGAGGTTGAGGAGATTCAACTAGCCATCCAATCAATCTAAAGACTTATTTTCAAAGTGGTTCCATCTTCCATTTTCTTCCTATCTTCAGCCTAAGGAAGGTTTGCATCTCATTAAGATTCATCTCTAATGTGATCTAGGTCTCTTAGAATGAGTCTTAAATTATTCTAGTTTCATTTATGCATCTTATTCTTGCACATTAGAATAGGGTTGCATCATACTTCAAATTTCCTAGTCTTAAACACACTTAGGGCTAGGGTTTTATGTAGATTTCTGATCTCTTTCAAATTTTAAATACCAACTATGGATTTGACCAAGGAAAACCCCACATTAGAAACCAAAATATATTCTATTTTGTAGGTGATTTTGTGAATCTGGACCTAGATTTCTGTGAGAAAGAAGATTGCAGACTACAAGTTTTTGTTTCCAGTTTCTAATTCTTAGAAAAGTTGGAATGGACTAACTCACCAATAGTGGTGACTTAGTCCCACTCCATGATTCTGTCAGGGATTTTTGAAGATTTGGGTACCCAGTTGGCTAGAACAGAGCCTAAAGTAGTTTGCGAGGACTGGGACTAAGTCGCCCAACTTGGCGTAAGTGTCCCAGTTGGCATAAAAAGTAGGTTTTCCAAAATTTAAGAGGCTTTTGCAATTCCCACTTCAGCTCTTGTTAGTTTCTAGGTGCCATTTTCTTATATGTTCTCTTATCTTGTCTTGTATAGTCTCTATTCTATCCTTTTGCATATCATTATGTATTTTCAAATAACCTAAGTTTCATTAGTTTTCATTCAATAATTAGCCTATTTTTTATTTCTAGATCATTGCATTTAGGTCCTTCATATAGATACACTTCAAATCACATTTATCAATCAACATTGAATGAATTTCCAAGTTTTAGAGCATGAAAGAGTTCTCTCCCCCTCCTTCTAGGTGAAAACCCTAGAACCCTTTGGGAATACTCTTTCCCCTAAAATTTTCGATTTAGACTCGAACATCCAGTTAAAGGTAAAGTTTTCTCCAATTTCTCCTTGTACTTTATTCCAAGGTTTTTCTTCCTATTTGGTTATCTAGCTCAATATATCTTAGACCCGAGTCAAGAAGTGAAACTTTATTCTACTCGCTTAAGTTCTTGAGCTTTCTATGTCTTAGGATGCTAGCGCATCCTTTGGATGACAACACACCGTGTTGGATTCTTGGATGTATGATTTCATCCTTTGGATGAGGGCTCCTCCATCTAAGGTAGGAATCTAAAAGTTTCACTCTCTTGGTATTTGAATCAATTTTATGTAAAAGCTAATGTATAATATTTCCTTCGCAATTCCTTCATGTTGAGGTGGATAAGGGCAGTTTATTCCTTGGTGATCTCTTGAGATGAAAGAGACTCGGGTGTAACGAATCCCTCTTATCTCATAATATTATGACATATTTTGGTATAGAAATATTTTATTTCTAGGGTTCTCCTTTGCTGATCCATATAGTCATACAAATTTGTACCATATGAAGTGAAGTATACTCTTTACATTTTTTATAATATGTTAAAAAAATTATGAACTATTTAAATCCTTTATTTAAATGTTCTTAAAATCTTAGCTAAGATCCACCCTCACTTTGTTGGACATTAAATTAGTACTTCATTTAAAATGACATAACATATTTTCATAATATTTTTTTTTTTTCATTTTAATAGGCATTGGAAAGCTAGCTTAGAGTACTTCTTTGTGGAGTGGGTTTCTTTTATAGATTTTGGGCCAAATTGTTGATATAATTGTTTAAACCTTCCTCTTTATATTTTATCTTCAAAAGAACATTTATTTTGTGTAACATAGAATAAAATATGGATATGATCTGCAACTATAATAAACGATGTTAATCTTAATTTAACCAATATTAATCTAAATCAAACAACAAAGAAAAAATAAGCAAACATAATGAATAACTAAACAAATAAATTGAAAAGATCTCACTGAATATGCATTCACTACTTCGAATTATCTTGATTTCTCTTCTCCATTTTGTTGTTTTAGTATTGATGCAATCATAAATTCATTGAGTGTCTAAGCAAAATATCGAAGATAAGTTTATTCTCAAAAGTGTATGATTTCGGGAGGAGGAATAATGATAATGACAGGTAATTTTATAGATTTTGGGTTTTCGAACGATCAACTCAGATTGAAAGAGAGATCAATGGATGAGATTGATGAATGCCATGCTATGTGAGTTAAGTGTCAAATAGAATGTGAGTTAGAACATGAGTTAGAACATGAGTCAGAAAACACTACAGGATATAGATTAAGTTAGAACGTGAGTTAGAACACAAGTTCAAGATCTTAATCTTTAGTTAAGAGTCTTCAAAAATATTTGAAACAAAATTTGAATATCAAAGACAATGTTAGAAGTTGGAGAATAATGCATTTGAACGCAAACATGAGTTAATTAATTAAATAAATATATTTAATTAATAAACACATCATGCATATGAGTTAGAACTAGTTAACTAACTAGTTGTGATAGAGAGTCATCTCGCAGAGATAACCAGATGTTGAATCCAGAGATAACTGGAGAACTAAAAATAGATCTTGAGTCTGAAGGTGAGTGAATGATTAGTCAATTGATTGGTAGAAGAATGTGACATAAACAAATAAATATGAATTAAATGTTAATTTAATTCAACATTCGAAAATGAGAGATTTAATTAAATAAATAAAGATAATCTATTTAATTTGACTATTGTAAAGGTGGGATTGAATAAATTAAATAATAAATATTTAATTATAGATAAAGGGGGTTAAATGAATAAATTATTTAATTAAGAAGGGAGAATTAATTAGTTAGTGACATAATTAAGCAAATATGATTTATTTAATTAATCAAGTTGAATAAAGGTTATTTATGAATTAATGAATTAATGAAACAAGGCTATTTAATTAATAGAGGAAATATGTGTTAGAAGGGTAATTAAATAATAAAAATTATTTAATCATGACCATGGATAATATAAAATTATGTCGAAAGTGGTGTTCGTAGGCCTAGACCAATTTTCGATGTCTATAGTTTGCCCCTCTTTGATACAATGTTGTTTTAGCGTTGCATCAAAGAAAATATTCCCCGATCGTGCCCCAACATGAAACAAGTTAGGGTATGCCCCAGTGAAAGGGAGAATGACGAGGAGGTAGTGGCTCGAGAGGATAGGCAGGTTTGAAGAACATGAGTGTGCTCTCGAAATGGATAGATAATGGTGGTGAAGATGCAAAATAGAAGAAATGTTAGCATGGATGATTCAAAAAGTTAGTGTTAAAAAAAAATGGTTATTGATTGAGAAAAATATGATCTTCGATATTGTGCCAAATATGTTAGGCTTGCATTGCTATCATCACTGGGTGGGACATGACACAAATGGATAGTACACACCATGATATGAGATAGACCATAGTGTATGAAGTCATCCATCTGTGAAAAAAGATAGTTGTAGAGGAGTGTCTTAACTCATCCTAAGGACAAGATTGCCCCAGTTGTGTTGTCTAGACAAACCACAGACATCAAATAAATAAAATATAGGTCATGAGACGTCATTGCTCCTCTAAATCCTTGATAGGACATCCTTGAGGAAACTAGTAACATGACTCAAAAACCAATGGTAAAAAGATAGTTGACAGACAACAACCAAAGAAAAAGAGTCTTGAGACATCCTTGCTTCTCTAAATCCTTCAAGGGACATCCTTGAGAAAGCTAGTAACCAGACTAAATTTAGAAATCGATAAAAAGATAAGACAAAATAAGATATAAAGTCATAAAGCCAAATAAAAGTATTCACCAAAACATGATCTTGTGGAATTGTTTGATTGTTGATGTTTGACATAGTGTAACGTGAGGGATGACACATACCGCAATAAGATGTTGAGTCTGGTTTCGACTTGGTGACTATCTGTATAGGGCATGAAAAAGCTTGGTTTCAGAAAGACACATGTCGTATAAGACGTTGGAGTCTGATGACGTTGATGTGACAAGCTACATGAGACTAGGACAATTTGACGATGTCTATTGACAAGAAAGACATATCTTTCAAAGACATAAGTTGATCATTTTGACAATGTGTTTGATATTGACTTGATGATTGTTTGAGATGTTGCCTTGTTGGTGCATGACTTGTTTTGATTCCTTGATTGATTAAAAGTGTGTGTGTGTGTGTATTGATAGTGTATGACATGAGATGATACCCTAAAGGACTGAAGAGATGTAATGTGTGTGATAGTGAATTGAATGTGAATGAACCCTATTCGACTGACCTAATGTGGTCTCAGAAGCTCATCAATTGATTAGCCTTGGCTACATTGTACATGCAAAGATCTCGTAGTTCAACACGACCAATGACTTTGAATATAAAAAGAGTCATGATTTTAATGTGTGTGATATATGAAAAAACTAGACAGACCTAATGCCTCGGGGGCACATGGATTGATGGCCTTGCCTACGTTCCAGTCGTAGAGGCAACGTAGTTCGACTATGCCTACGACTGACTTAACATGACTGAATTGACATGATTGACATGACATGACTATGTTTTTGGGATTTTCTGACATGTTTTAATGTTTTTGCGTTTTTGAAGTTTTCTAATGTTTTTGGATTTTTCAAGACATTTTCTGATGGTGTAATGCTATGTACAAGATCTTCATAGGACAAAACAAGGATTTTCCCCCAGTCGAGAATAAGGCATGCGAGATGGAGTGGGTAGTGTGACAAAATGGATGTTAGATGTCAATCATTCCAAGGAATGGATAGGACAACCATTTCTTATGAGGGATGGTGCAAAGTCTGATTGGAATGATGGTAGATGAAAGAGCGAGTTTGACTACATATGGCACCTGTTTGCCAAGTTTTCACCATGGTACTTATCCATAGCACCACCGAAGCGGTTTTCACTATTGGAAAAAATATTTCTATTAAATTTTTTTTTTATTTTTGGTGTTACAAAGACGCATGTTTGCTAGGTTTTCATCAAGGTAACCATTTTTTTGTTTTTTCATTTTTATTTTTTTTGTATTTTTCTAGTTAAGATAAGAATTCTCAAAAGCTACGCATAGAAAATTTTCAGATGGAGGCTTTTCATTGGTGAAAAAAGTGGCTCTCCTTTAGGAGGAGATAGTTGGTATGCTCCTGATCCAAAATCTTCTATGACAATATACGGCCCTAACTAGTTAGGTTCAAACTTTCTTGGATTTTCACGTTTAGCTTGATTTTTGGGATTCTCCATTAAAACTAGGTCACCAATGTCAAAGTGTCTATTTAGAACTTTCCTATTATAGCTTTGACAAAGATGATTCTGATATGCTTGTAAATGGTCTAGTGATTTCTATCTTCGCTCATCTAGTAATTCTAGCTCAGTCTTCTTTAGGCTTCTAACAATGGTTTTATTAGATGCCTCAGCTTGGCCATTACCTTGTGGGTAATACGGGGTGGAAAAATGATGTTTGATATGTTACTCTTCACATAGATGGCATACTTCTTGGTTTTTGAATGGGCAACCATTATGTGTGATTATGGATTGGGGTACAGCATACCGACAAATGATATAGTTTAAGATAAACTTGGATATTTATGTGTCGGTGATGTAGGTCATGGGAATAGCTTCGATCCATTTGGTGAAATATTCGGTGGAGGTTATGATGAATTTATGGATGTTGGATGATGGAGGGTGTATCTTACCTATGAGGTCAAGTCCCCATTAGGAAAAAGGCCATGGTGATGTAATCAGACAAAGATCCTGTATTGGTGCTCTTATCAAATCTCCATGTATTTGACATTGTCTACATTTCTTTACAAAGATATATGAGTCTTTCTCCATTGTAGGCCAATAATAACCTAATCTCATAATATTATGGGCTAAAGTAGGACCACTCAAATGGGATCCACATATACCCTCATGCACCGCTCGCAAAGTTGTTTGTGCTTCTTCAGCATCGAAACATCTCATTAGGGCGTTAGCTAAGGTACATCTATATAGGGTATCTCCGATGATGGTGTATTTAGCTGACTTACGGATAAAGGTTCAGCGTTGGTTATTTGACAGGTCTAGAGGTAAGGTTTGGTCAGTCAGGTAGTCGAATATGTCTTTATATCAAGGGGAAGTAGGACCAAAAATTGTACACACCATTGCAAAATTGGGGACATCATAGGCGGGGACCAACAACTATTCAACCAAAAACTCAAAATTAGGCACGTTACTTAGAATATCCAATAAGGAACCCACAGTTTCCATAGCATCTATAGCTCTCTTCTGAATACATGGTATTTTTTGAAAGGAAATATGATCAAATTACTACTTGAAACTATCAGCCATGTGCTTGTAGGGGGAAAGTTTCTCATCCTTAGTCTCATAATCATCATTTACTTTTCGGACTACTAGCTAAGAATCGCCAAAAACATGTAGACTCTTAATCTTCCACCGTGCTGCCATTTTTAAGCCTGTCACTAAGGCTTCATACTCTACTATATTTTTGGTGTAAGGGAAAGTGGTCCCGAATGATTTAGGAATGGTTTTGCCTTGAGGTGTAACAAATAGAATACCTGCTCTTGAACCACGTTGTGTATGTGACCCATCAAAGTATAATTTCTAGTTTGTTCTGGTGTCAATTTTAAAGATGAATTCATCAGGAAAATCTACCACTAAAGGATGGTCTGCCTTCATGGGTGCATCTGCTAACTGATCTACAATAATTTTTCCTTTTATATCCTTCCTCTCCACATATTGGATATCGTACTCACTAAGTATCATAACCCATTTAGCCAATTGTCATGTTAATGCTGCCTTACTTAGGAGATATTTGAGGGGATCAATCTTTGCGACCAACATTTTTTGGTGATTGAGCATATAGTGTCATAGTTTTTGAGTAGCAAAGACTACCACAAGACATGCATGTTCTATGTTTCTATAGTTTAATTCATATCCTACCAAAGTATGACTGATGTAGTAGACTACTCTCTCATGACCTTGATCATCATGTTGTGCGAGAAGAGCTCCTAATGCTAACTGAGTTGCTGAAATGTATAGTATCAATGGTTTTCCATCTATAGGTGGCATTAAGATTGGTGGAGTGAGCAAGTAATCCTTGATTTTTTGGATATCTTCTTGACATTTAGGTGTCCACACAAATGGTACTCCTTTCTTGAGAAAATGTTGAAATGGGTGTATTTTGTCTACCAGTTGTACAATGAAATGCTTGATGGACTGTAATCTTCCTTGTAGTGTTCTTAGTTGACCAATGCTAATAGGAGGAGGCATTTCTATGATAGCTCTTACCTTCTTTGGATCTATTTCAATGCCTCTTCGAGAAATGATATACCCTAACAGTTTCCTTGATTTCACTCCAAAGATACACTTCTTTGGATTTAGCCTGACATTGTAATTCTCTAGCCTTTGGAATATCTTGTCTAGAACCTTCAAATGATCTACCCTTGTTTCTTATTTAGCTATAATCTCATCTACATAATATTCCATGAGAGTGTGTACAAAGTCATGGAAAATCGTAGTCATTTCCCTTTGATAGGTAGCTCTTGCATTCTTAAGCCCAAATGGCATAACATTCCAATGGTATGTGCTCCATGGATACATGAAAGTTGTCTTGTGTTGGTCCTCAAGTGTGATTTTGATTTGGTTATATCCAGAGAAACCATCCATGAGGGATAGCATCTCGTATCCTGCTATAAGATCTACTATCATGTCTATGTTTGGCAAAGGGAAGTCATCCTTAGGACATGCCTTGTTGATGTCTCTAAATTCTGTACAAATGTGAATGCTCTGGTTGGTTTAGTCACTAGCACAAGATTTGAAATCTAGTCTGCATAGTCTATAGTTCTTATAAATCCAACATCCAAGAGTTTCTTAATTTCTACCTTGACCAACAGAGCAATCTGTGGATGTATTTTCCTTAGCTTATGTTTAACTGGCTTAATACTTGGTTGTAATGGTAGATGGTGCAAGATAAGGTCTGGATCTAGCCTAGGCATGTCAACATATGACCATGCAAAGTTTATTTGTCTTTTTGTGAAGAATTCCTTAAACTTAGGATGTTTTGCCTCTGTCAATGATGTTGCTAAGTATATGTGTCGAGGGTTTTCTTTTGTATTTATGTTGACTACAATAGAATCTTCTATTAGCATTGGTGACTTTTCTTGTTCAACGAGGATAATATTTAAACCTCTATCCTTGGGTGACTTAGAGAGGTTTTTTCCTTGGGATATGTCCTTAATTTTGACTGTTTCTTCGTCCAAAGGCGCCTTTTAGTTTTCACCTAGGGACTCATCATTTTTTGCATTTTCATCATTTTTATTTTTATTTTCATTTTTTGCGACTAGAGGTGTAAATAGACTCCCCAAAATATGCTTTGTCATCCAAGTCTATGGTAAAACTAGTTTTATGATCCCCTCGCCTTCTCAAAGTCCCATAAACTTAGCAATTGCTTCATCGTTCTCAAATGTATCTATGATGGGTGTACCTTGTTGATCCTAGTCGATAAGTTTGGGATATATGAGAGGCATGCCATCATTAGAGTTTTTAAAGGTAGCAACTGACAAGGTGAATATAGAGTGGTTGACATGATCATAGAAGTTTTGGACCAACTCCTTCTTGTTCTTCTTCCTATAGGTAGGTATATTCTATTGTGGGACTATTGTAAGGGCTGAGTCATTATAAGATGGTTTGACAGGTGCCCAAGATGCACGATCAAGGGTTTCCCAATAATATTGTTTATGCCATTCTTCTTTAGGCAAGTGCTTCCTATGATGAGGACTAGTTGGTTTTGGTACATGTTTTACCTTTAGGTCTAGTTTTTCAAAGAGATCATCTATGTTCATGGTACTGGAAGAGGAATAAGAGTCCCATTCACAATCACTTGAGTCAGGAGATTCATCATAAATTGGGGGAAGTGATTCGTGAGACTTGTCATAGACTGGGGGAAGTGGTTCATGATACTCGTCATAGACTGGGGGAAGTGGTTCATGAGATGTCTCGATTCTTGCATAAGCACACTCTTCCTCTTGAAATGGTGACGAAGTACTAGGATACCCAATTCTAAGTGGCTGAAACCCTAGCCCTAGGTATTTCGATCATGGTGAGACAGTGATCAGTTCCGTCCTTCCATTTTGATGTAGTCCTAACCCACTATGTCCATCATAGCCTTCATTTTGCATAATATTAAAGCCTTTTCCATATTTCTCCTTAGCTATTTGAATAGATGGCGGGGGGTACTCATTGTCTTCTTGATACAACTAGGAGGTAATATCACCTTGATCCACAATTTCTTCACTTAACTCTCCCCATTTAGTCAATGTCATTGTAGGGGGAATATAGAATGTGACCACTGATTTCCTTCTATCTACCATGGGTAAGCCATATGCCTTAGGTGGAATTAGTTGATTGACACAGTATGCTGCCTTTACATAATATTCTCCAAAACCCTTATCTTGGATCTCAACCTTAGGAATGTTTGATGGTGGTTTGAATGAAATAGACTTGGTAAGATGTGATGGGTCAACGTATAGGGATAAAGTGGATGATGAAGCTTCTTGGTTAACTAGTACTTGTCATTGTGGAATTTCCCTTAGGCTTGTACAATATTGAAAAGGATCTGGATCACCATCAATCACGATCTTGGTGCCATTATAAGGGAATTTAAGAAATTGGTGATATGTTGAAGGTATAGCTTTCATTTCGTGTATGCAAGGTCTACCTAACAACAAGTTGTATGGAAGGATGAGATCCAAGACTTGGAATCTGGTGTTCATAATTGTTGGGCCAATTCTAATAGGGAGTGTGACAAATCATTTGGATGATCTTTCCTCATCATCGTAAGCCTTGATGACTATACTCTTAGAGGTGTCTACATAGTCTTCTAAGAATCCTAATGCCTTAACCAATTTTAGGGTACACAAGTTCAAACTTGCTCCTCCGTCTACCAAAAATTGTCTAACTTTGGTTTGATGGACTAGGAGTTCAAGATGTACTTGGTCATTATGATCAGAATTTTTGGTTGAGTAATCTTGTTGGGAAAATGTGGCATGATGCGAGTTGGTAAAATATCCCACCATTTCCTCAAAGTGATTGACATCTAAATCTATAGGAATAGTCATGTTCTACAAAGTTTTTTCAAGAATGGCTCGATGCTCAGGTGACAAAGTCAATAGTTCCAAGATAGATATCTGTGCGAGGATTTTTCTCAATTGATCGAGGAGATTGTACCTAAACCTGGAACCCTGTGTAGGTGGCTCAGAAGAAGGACCTAGAATAGTTATCTTAGTTGTGCATGTGTTCACAACACATTCTGAGTGCTTCTTAATGATGATGGTGTTGACATTTTTAGTTACAGCTCGGAGGTGATTTACGATTGATCCTTTACCATAGTCATACTTGGTATTGGTACAATTGGTCGATGGATTATTCTTGGTTCCCAAACTAGAGGCTTTTCCTTTCGTGTGGTCATGTAATTGCTCTGTGAAGACCTTATGATCACTGTTCTTGGTATTTTTCTGCCCATTGACCTCTATGGTTCCATTTTCAACAAAGTCTTGTATGATATTCTTTAATTGTCGACATTTTTGTAGGTTGTGTCCCTTTGTGCGATGATAGTCACAATAGGCGTTGTCATCCCACCATGAAGGTTTAAACTATTCAGGATCATATTCTCGTGGTTCCAAAGGTTTAATGAGATTATGTTTAATCAATTATTTGAAAACCATCTTGATTGGTTGTCCTAAAGGTGTAAATTCACCTACATGAAATCTCGTTTGTGGTCTTTGTTGTTGTGAATTTTACACATAATTAGCCATTTGATCTGGACTTTTCATCATGTCTGCATTTTGGTTGTATCCTCTAAGTGTAACAACTGGTCTTGTATGTATTTTTTTAGCATCAACACTGTCATAATTCATAACATTCTTGTTTCTAGACAAGAATTTGTTTCTATCATTCGATGTGTTTTGATGTTGGACAACTAGACTTCTGCCTAGTACTTTTATTTCACCTTTGTTAACAAGGCCCTTTGCAAGGATGATGCCCTTTTGTACCAAGTCTAGGAATGAAGTGCAACAATATACCCGTAAGTCACCTCTCTATTTTGGGTTGATGTTTTTGAGGAATATCGTGACCTTATATTTTTTGGGCATTTCGACTGGACATCTGCTAGCTAGACTTCTCCATCTCTAGAAGAAAGTGGTGAAAGTTTCATCATCTTCTTGTGTCATGTGGCACAAGGTTGCTATTGTTACTTCATTATCTATGTTAATGGAAAAATGTTTGACAAACTTCTCAGCTAATTCACCCCAGGATCATATACCATATGGTAATTTAGAAAACCATTCCAATGCTATCCCTATGAGGGTTCATGGAAATAGTTACATCAAGTATGTGGGGTCATATGATATATCCATGCATGCCATTGAGAATTCTCTAATGTGTTCCAAAGGATTCTTCCTCCCATTATAATTTGCCAAATTCGGTATAATGTATCCATGAGGGAAAGGTGTCATATAAAGCGCTTTGTCGAATGGAAATAGACATAGATCTTGCACTGAGATAGTTGGTTTACCAGACATAGACATGTTTTCCATCTATTGTTGAAGACTTTGCATTTGGTTCTGGAGGACATCTACTTATGTCAAGGACATGTTGTTGGCATTGTTTGGATCAATGTAGATATTTTGAAATGCCATGTTCTTTGATGGGTTGTGATTTAGCGAGGGAATGTATCCCATTAGAATTTTTTGATTCGGATGGGGGATATTTCCTATTTGAATATTCTGATTTGGATTGGGAATATATCCTGTCTATGTGTTTTGGTTTGGTATAGGAATATATCTTGTCTGTGTGTTTTGATTTGGTATAGGAATATTTCTAGTTTGCGTGTTCTGATTTGGTACAGGAATATATCCTGTCTCCATGTTCTGATTTGGTATAGGAATATTTCCAATTTGCATGTTCTAATTTTGTATAGGTATATTCATGTAAACTTTGGATCTCTTACCAGTCGTGTTGGTGAAAAAGGGGTTTGATGAAGTTACTCCCACAATAAATTATAAACCTTGTGTTATGTTGAAAGGGGTTGTGTTTACAATTGATGATGTTTGAGTTGGTATGTCGGTTGGTATTGCTGCGTGGATTTGGGGAATTGAAACACTTGACGTCACAGTTTGTGTTGGTTGAGTAGACTTTGTTTTCAAAGTATGAATGTCAAATCCTCGTGGTAGTGTTTTACCTTCTACTAGAAACTTTGCTAGATATCGTTGGGGATCATTTGCCAAACACTCATCCATGAAGGATGAAAATTCAAGATCTTGTACTGCTGCATCTATGTCTTCAATGTAAATTTGTCCATGTGTGTCTCTAGTGACATTTTTTTCAAGCAAAGGCTTGTGTGGTCTCTCTTTCCCCGACGGTTGATTTGCAAAAGGATTGAAAAATTCACTAGGATCTGACTTTGATTTTTGTTTCTTTTGAGACCTTGTTTCAACCATGAAAAGTTGCTCAAAATGGGGTAATCCAGACTATGTCTAAAAAGTGATATGTCCTATGGCTATGTTTTTGGATTTTCTGACAATAAAGGATTTTGCTAAAATGATTTCTAAAATGATGTATACTAAGATGACATATGGTAAGACGAACAATATGCAAAATATCGAGTAGACTATGATAGTAAATGATTCTAAAATGGGTATAACGTACCACCTATGGAATAAATGCATGCAAGGATTTGAATTTGACCAAGGAACCTGATTGTAGGACAAATACAGTGACACGATGAATTTCCCAAACTAGACTATTGAGCTGGAAAGTTTCAATAATAGGACTAAGATGACTAGGTTCAATGACTTGTGAAAAATTGAAACATGAACATATCCAATGATGAGGAAAGTTACCTATTTCCAAGATATGCAATCTCCTAGGAAGTTTCTATATCCATGCAACTTAGGATGACTATGACTAAGAAATTTGACTATGACTAAGATGTATATGACACCTAATGATGCAAGGTTTTTGAGAAAAAATTTTCCAGTTTCTGTCTAAGGTTGATCTTAAGAAACAAAAGCGAAAATGACTATTTATGTTTCAGACTCGATTTGCAGGTTACTAAGGTTTTGTTGACAGTCAAATGTGGTTCACCTATCAGATGTGGTTCTAAATTTGACAGATGCAGTTTACCAATGTGCATGCAGTGATTTGAGTAGTGATTTGACCAAAATCAAGGTTCGAATGTTTATAGGCAGTTTTGACTTTTGACAGATGCAGTTTATGTTTTAGCAAATGTTGCTCACGCTAATAGTTGCGGCTCTGAATAACGATTCTATTAATCTGACTTGGTTAACAGACACATATTTTTTTTCTTTTGAAATATGCGGCTTGTAGGCACACATGCGACTCAAAGTTTGATAGTTGCAGCTTGTAATACCAAAGGACATTTGTGACAGGCACATGCGACATTTTCTATAACAGATGCGGCTTGCATGCACACATGTGACTCAAAATGTGATAGTTGTGGCTTGTAATATCCAAACTATTCAAATGATTTTTGTTTTTGACAGACACATGCGACTCGCTAAGTTAGATGCGGTGTTAACATTGATAGTTGCAACTCAATTTTTGATAGTTGAACTTTTTCAAAAGTTTTTTTGACTGAATCCGTGTGTTGATCAATATTTTTGATGAATACAACAAAACAAGCACAAAAATCAATGTATTTTCAGTTTGTGAAGATAGGACTATTAAGACCAAAAACATTTACAACCTAGGATTTGTAGACAATACTTTCTGAATTCTTACTTGGATTTTTCTAGGTATGCATATTTATGGCAGATGACTAGTAGCTTGACCCTACTAGCTCCCCTCCACGACACTCACTTATATAGGGCAGCCAAGCTACTATACCCATGAAACTCCCATGGCATAAATCTCATCTCCACACATAAACCGTAAGAATGTAAGATGGCTTCATAGGGCCGACTCTGTTGTGCCAACAAATAGATGGGATTTTGGAAACTCTACAACAAGGTGTTTAGTAAGGGCATTCCATTCATGGGGAACTATTCAACTTTAGCGAGAGTCCATTTCTGTCCATCTCGTCAGAATAGTGAGGGTGATTCTTGGGATTTCCCCAGGAATCCACTTTTATATACCGGCTAGAAGTTGCTTGGCATTTAGCGTGCTACCAGTCTGAGTCGTCTTGGGGTGATTAATTTTTCCCACCAAGACAAACCCAAGTTCTAGAGTCAGTAACTATTTCTCTTACACCCATCATCGCATGACTACGCAAGGGGAGAGGATACTCTAATATACTGAATCGTAAGGGGTGACAAATATGTGCAATGCACCAGATAAAGCAAATAGTGATTCTTTTTATTTCAAATGACATTTATTTATCTACCAAACATAAATCTTGCTAAATAAATAAGAACAAAGGCATTAGGTCCTACATGCAAACTGATTAGTAGTTCATTTTTTTGGTCTTCGGATTTTGTCCTACAGATATGGTTTTGGTTTTTTATTGTCTTCTATGGTTTGTCCTGCAAACACTAAGTTAATCCACCTTAACACAATTGTAAACAAACATTAGCAAAAATCAAAACAACCTAAATAGCAAAAATGAAAAAAAATAATGTACGGAAATGACTAAAAAAGAAAAAAAAGTATTACTATGCAGATGTGGTGTTTTGAGCCATGGATGCGGCTCGATGTTGACAGGTGGATGCGGTTTGTGAATTGTTGATAGGTGGATGTGGTTCAGGAATTGTTGACATGTAGATGTGGTTCAAGGCTTCATGGATGTGGCTCAAAATGGCAGATACATTTCAGAATATGGTAGATGTGGTGTGCGAGGGCAGATGCGTCATTTTTATAAACAGATGCGGTGTGTTGTACGATAAACTACAAAAATGAAAAATAGAAAAATGGAAAGACAAAAAGATGTGCGAAATTGAAGCGTGTTCACGTCGGGTTCACCAAATATAACATTAGAATAAAATTTGGATATGATTTGTAACTAGAATAAACGATGTTAATCTTAATCTAACCAATATTAATCTAATTCAAACAACAAAGAACAATAAGCAAACTTAATGAATAACTAAAAAAATAAATTGAAAAGATCTCATTGAATATGCGTTCACTCCTTCGAATTATCTTGATTTCTCTTCTCCATTTTTTTGTTTCAGTATTCTTGCCCTCAGATTTTTAGTATTGATGCAAGCATAACTTCATCGAGTGTCTAAGAAAAATATCAAAGATAAGTTTCTTCTCAAAAGTGTATGATTTCGGGAGGAGGAATAATGATAATGACAGGTCATTTTATAGATTTTGGGTTTTCAAACAATTAGCTCAGATTGAAAGAGAGATTGATGAATGCCATGCGATTTGATTTCTTTGTCAGATAGAATGTGAGTTAGAACATGAGTCAGAAAAGACTGTAGGATAGAGATTAAGTTAAAACATTAGTTAGAACACAAATTCAAGATCTTAATCTTCAGTTAAGATTCTTCAAAAATATCTGAAATAGACTTTGAATGTCAAAGACAAAGTTAGAATTTGAAGAATAATGCATTTGAATGCAAACATGAGTTAATTAATTAAATAAAGATATTTAATTATAAACACCTCATGCATATGAGTTAGGACTAGTTGTGACAGAGAGTCCTCTTACAGAGATAACCAGATGTTGAATCCAAAGATAACTGGAGAACTAAACATAGATCTTGAGTCCTAAGGTGATTGAATCATTAGTCAACTGATTGATAGAAGAATGTGACATAAATAAATAAATATGAATTAAATGTTAATTTAATTCAACATTCGAAAATGAGATATTTAATTAAATAAATAAAGATAATTTATTTAATTTGACTGTTGTAAAGGTGGGATTGAATAAATTAAATAATAAATATTTAATTATAGATAAAGGGGGTTAAATGAATAAATTACTTAATTAATAAGGAAGAATTAATTAGTTAGCGACATAATTAAACAAAAATGATTTATTTAATTAATCAAGTTGAATAAAGGTTATTAATGAATTAATGAATTAATGAAAAAAGGGTATTTAATTAATAGAGGAAATATGTGTTAGAAAGGTAATTAAATAATAAACATTATTTAATCATGACCATGGATAATAGAAAATTATGTCGAAAGTGGTGTTCGCAGGCCTAGACCAATTTTCGGTGTCTACATTTTGCATACAAAATCCTAATTTAGTGATTTTTTAAAATTGATAAGAAAAAATGAAGAACATCATTGTAATATCTATTTTTCTATGTGACAACAATGTAGGAGTTGAGAAAATACAACTTCACAAACCCCGAAGATCACCTGCATGCAAATAACCTATCACAAAAGAAGAGATGGAGACAAACAAGCAAAGGTTCTCTAAAAACTAAAAAATGTATATATCAGAGAGAATGAGAGAATGAATTGATATGAAATACAATGGGATCAATCCTTATAAAAAGGAGATCATGCAAACCCTGATAAAACCCTAATAGGAAAAACCCTTAATAGAAGCCCTAATAGGATAACATTTAATAATTAATATAATTATTAAATGTCACTTTATGCAAACTAACGTGAAATCTTAAGAAGGGAATAAAGGTAACTTAATCAACATAATTAAGTGAAAACCTTTACTCTAACACCCCCCCTTAAGATGAGCAACAGTGTAGCTACAATGCAAGAAGGCAAACATGGGTCCCGACAACTAGGTCAGATCAGGTAGCCAAATACAACCAAATCTCTGTAAAGAGGAGAAATAGAGAAAACCTCATGGGAAAAAGCTCTAATCCAAAAAGAGAAGAAGAAATCCAAGAAGAAGAGCATCACTGAAGCAAAAGAAGCTACAAACAACTATCAAAAGATGACTGCTATGGTGCTGAAGAACCTCCGCTGAAGATGGAAGATACCTTCCAAGGTGAAACCAAGGAAGAATTAGCACGAACAATATAATAACCCCCCCGATAATGTTGAACTGGGAGAGCCTGACAGATCCACTGAAATGATGTGAAACACCCTATAGTGCATGAAGGAGAAGAAACAACATCTGAAAGTGCGCAAGATAGCACCTATAACTGAAAAAATGGTGTACAAAACAAAGCACACATGCATGAGGCTGGAATCATATGGATCCATGGTCGTCGTGGAGGGACACACACCGGATAAAGGTGTGATGGCAAAAAAGGAAAACTACACAACCCCCAATGGTATGGATTCACTGTCGTCATGGAGGGATACTCACCAGACAAAGATGTGATGGCAAAACAAAGGCAAACTACACAATCCCTCATGGCACTTTATAATAACAGTGCAAGTACAAAATATGGCACAACCTTATGTGCAAAATCCCTAAAAGTTGCATGTACAATAGTGTGGCACTTTATTTCAGTGCGTTTACATAAAAGATAGGTTACAAATGATGCTCAAATAGTTCTCAAAGGACAAAATGCTGGAAATACATGAAGAACAGCCAAAAACAAAGCATCCCATGTGAACAAAAAGTTTCCAAGAGCAAATGTGTCCAGGTAATCCACTAGAGTGTGAAAACACAAATAACTGAATAAAATATACTTAAGTGAAATCTAGAAAAAGTTCATGGATGAAACTGAAGAGCCCTAAAATATGGTCCCAATGCCGCTGAGATTACAAAAAACGGAGAAACTAATCAAAAGTTATGAGCTTGAGATTGAAGATAGCCCCTTTGTCTTCAACTGGGTGTAGAATACACCAATGGAAAAAATATGTGATGAGACCCACACCACTAGAAAGATGAGAAAACCAGCTTTCCGACAATATCTCGTTTGCCAAAAAATGATATCGTATGCCCAAGTTACGGCCTCCGGAATAAATCAACTCCGAAGAGGGAAACAACCAGTGCTGGGTTAAATTTGATGGTCATACGACTGCTGTAGCAAAATGACTGGGTTAAATTTGACGACCAAACAACCGTCACCGTAAATGCACAACTGGGCTTATTTTAGAAAAAAATGTGTTTTTAAATATAAAAAACAATAAAAAAAAAATTTGTTAAAAAAAAATTAAATTTTTTTTTTGGCATAGGCGGGGGCCACCGCCTGCGGCCGGCTGCCACTGTACTGTCGGTCGGCACTAAGGCCATTGGTGGTCAGCAGTATGCTGACCGGCAGGCAAGAGGGCCCACAAGCCTGCAAGCGCAAGTACCTGCGGGTACCGGGCCAGCAAGCCCTAAAACTGCAAAAAAACTTTATATTTTTTTATTTTTTTTTGTTTTTCAGAAAAAAACAATTTTTACAAAGTTTTTTGTCCGATTTTTTTTTTTTAAAATCTAAAAAATGATAGTATTTTTTCGAAATAAATTAAAAAATGACGAAAAATGGAAATTTTTTTACCAGCAGATGGATGGTCATACGGCTGAATGGTAAAAAAAATTTTGCCTCAAATTTCAACTTTGTCCAAAATGGACGAATGAACAGTCGATTTAGGGGTTTTGGACCACTACAGACGTAATGGCGAGGTCCGTTTGAATTGAAAATGCTTCAAAATTGCAGGTGTGCCCTAGATCAAGAAAATAAGCCCCAAACCCTTGAAGCTCCAAAAATCTTCAAAACAAGAACATGAAGCAGTAGGTGTGGAGCTCTGATACCATATAGGAGTTGAGAAAATACAACTTCACAAACCCTGAAGATCACTTGCATGCAAATAAACTATCACAAAAGAAGAGATGGAGACAAACAAGCAAGGGTTCTCTGAAAACTAAAAATGTATATATCAGAGAGAATGAGAGAATGAATTGATATGAAATACAATTAGATCAATCCTTATAAAAAGGAGATCATGCAAACCCAAATAGGAAAAACCCTAATAGAAGCCTTAATAGAAAAACATTTAATAATTAATATAATTATTAAATGTCACATTCTGCAAACTAACGTGAAATCTTAAGAAGGGAATAAAGGTAACTTAATCAACATAATTAAGTTAAGACCTTTACTCTAACATGTAGGAGTTGAAAAAATACTTCACAAACCCCGAAGATCACCTGCATGCAAATAACCTGTCACAAAAGAAGAGATGGAGACAAACAAGCAAAGGTTCTCTGAAAATTGAAAATGTATATATCAGAGAGAATGAGAGAATGAATTCATATGAAATACAATGGGATCAATCCTTATAAAAAAGAGATCATGCAAACCCTAATAAAACCCTAATAGGAAAAACCCTAATAGAAGCCCTAATAGGATAACATTTAATAATTAATATAATTATTAAATGTCACTTTATGCAAACTAACATGAAATCTTAAGAAGGGAATAAAGGTAACTTAATCAACATAATTAAGTTAAAACCTTTACTCTAACAAACAATATTTTCTAATTTTATTAGGGGTTTGATTTTCATTCGTAACATATTTCTTGTAGCTATATAATTTATCCAAGACTTATATACCAAACTAAGAACATTTTTAGTGCAAAATAACTTTTGAAGAACATTTCTAGAACTACTAGCCCGCTTTGTGTAGAAATATTTATCAAAGACCATATTTTTGATCATTAGCTTAGTTGCACATTTTATATGCTCTAATGAGAAATAAGTAATTTTGAAAAACTTTTGATGAATTTTAACATGGATTTTGCTGAGAAGTTCATCCAAGGTTTATCCTTATAGAGTGACCAAATAATAAGGTTTGTCCTTTCTTTTCTTAATCCTGAAGATTCATTCAATTTTATTTGAGCACAAGGTCACCAATTTCAAATTCTCTAGGCTCAATTTCCTTATTGTAGCTTCTTTGGAGGTGGTTTTTAGTAATCTTTTAGATGGTTAAAGGTCTTAAGGAACCATTCATTGAGGAGCTCTACACATGTAAGAATGCAACCTAATACTCTTCATCATTAAAAAGGTTCTTCAAGGATATGTGAAATGGTGAGAGCTCAATTTCAATCAACAAGATGGCTTCAATACCAAAGACAAGGGAATATGGAGTGGTATTGCTAGGTGTGTGAATTTTATAATAGTATTACCAAAGGGAAATATTGAGGTGGATATGCCAATAATGATCAATATCATTAACAACTTTCTTGATAATTTTTAGAAATATTTTAATATTTTTATTAGCCCAGTCATTACCTTAAGGGTAGTAGGGAGTGTCCTATTTTTTAATATATTTCCATTATATATACAGATGGAATATTGGATTCCATAGTCATAAATGATCTGGTAAATTATGATAAAATTAGATATTTAGGTTCCAATGGTGAAGGTGAGGGCCCAATAACTTATACACACTTTATAAAATAATCAATAGAAATTATGATAAATTTGTGACCTTTAGATGATGAAGGATGAATCTTTCTAGGTAAGTCAAGGATCCATTGGAAAGAGGGTCAAGGAGTATTGATAGGTAGCATTACTTGTGATGGTACATGATTAAGCTCTTCATATTCTTTACATGCAAAGAATTGCTTGATATACTAACATTCATCTTTCTCCATTATAAGAAAAAAATATCCTAAGTTCTAAGAATATTCTTAGCCAATACCATTCCATTGGTATGTGCCCCTAAAAAATTTTGTGTACTTATTTTAATTTGAGGTTATCTTCCTTTGATTTTAAACATCATAATAAGAAACAATGATAGCCTCAATGATAAAGTGTATCTCCTAGGAGGGTGTAATGGGATGTGCATTAGATGAAGGTTTTGAAATGGTTGTGTTTGAGATTAGGTGGTATTGTTTAATCATGAAGGTAGTTGTAGATATGATGATACCAAGGGGATTGAAGACCAAAAATATCATAAAAAAAATTATAATTAGGTATATCATATGCTAGAATGTGACTTTATTCTACTAAAAACACACACCTTTGGTTGTCTTGTGGCATATCTAGCATGGATCCAATGATAGCTATATAAATTGTAGATTTTTTATTGAGACGAGGGACTTGTTAAAACTAGATATGTGAAGTAATTTTTGAAGCTATCCACCATGAACTTGTAGGGGGGAGTTCATAATATTTTTTTTTCAATATTCATTGTTAACTTGTTTCATAACCAATTGAGAATCCCCATAGAATTTTGGTTGAGTGATATTCCATTGAATAGATATTCTTAGTCCTATAATTAGGGCCTCATATTCTTCCATGTTATTATTGTATTAGGAATGCTAATTTTAAATCCTTTCATATAATATCACCTTATGGTGTGAGAAAAAGGATGCTTTCCCCTAAACCATGTTGTGTATATGATTTGTTATAGTAGAGATTCCACAAGGTTACCTCATGGACCATGAAGATGGAATCATCAAGAAAATCTATTATCAAATGATATGTATCTATTAGGAGATTTTTTTCTATTTGATCTACAAAAACTTAACCGTTGATGTGGGGATTGATGATTGGCTTTCTGCCACAAGGGAGAGCCAATTATTTGGTAGGGTTTGGTTCTCTTGAGTTGCAAATGATGGGTCTGGTTATTAGTAACTTTTTCTTGCTTTCATATACTTTTAATAGAATCTACCTTTTTTTTTAAGTATATTTTAGACAATACTTCCATAATATATTATATCCTTTCATACATACCTTGTGACCTTGAACCCAATTTGTGGAAATAAAATATAGTGGAAATATTCATAGAATTGCATGATTTAAAGATGGATATATATTTGTATGAATAAAATTTTGTGATTTAATTATGGTGGTTAGTTTCATATTTATGTATATGGATTAATCTATTTTCAACTCAACATGTGGTAACAAGGAAGGAGTATTTGTATCAAGCACCAAAGTAGTAGAACAGGGAATTAATGAAGTTCAAGTTGTTCAAAGTGCATGAAGTTGTGGTGTGAGCGTGGTCATTATGGAAGGAATAAATATTGAAAGATATTTGTTGTTGAATGTTGGATGATTTCCTATGTGTTTCACATGAAATTTTTGCTGTATGTTGTGGTTGTCATTGATGTCAACACTACTAGCATTAATGGATTGAAGGTTGTATATGTCGAACATATTGAGAAAATTGTAATAAATATATTGCAGGTAGTCTATGAAGCTGAGAAGGTTAGAGTGATGGAAAGTTTTGTACATTGATGGTCAAAAAGAGTGCATCAAAGGGTTTGTTGTTGAGTCTATCTAGTATTTTGTCCAAAAATTTTAGTGGTACACATCAAGATTGGAGTGAGTTATGATTTTTTGAGTTCCTACAATTATTTTGTTACTGTAGTAGGTGTTTCTGGAACAATAGAATGCAATTTTGGTAAATTTAGTTGTTGTGTATGATCCTAATATGTTTAGTGATGTTTCTAGATCATTCTCTATCATTGTGGTATGCCCACGTCGATCGGTGTGTTCGTGATCGAAGATTTTATTTTCTGTGTTCGAGGATTTTATGTTCTTGGCTAACATGATGGTGGTAGCATGTTATGCATCCTTATGGATTAATTTTTTATTGTCTAGCATGTTTGAGGATGTTGATTTAGGTCTTCATTATTTTTTGACTAACCTAAGCTGGTGTGCATTGAGATTCGTTCATGAATTGGGCCGACAAGATGTCATTCATTCTTTATTTGTAGCTGGCAGAGTCGTTGATGTAAATTCATGTAGTGGATATATAAGAGCGATTGTTTCTTCATTTTGAAATGTGCATGTGTGTTGTATGCTCGGTGAATGTATGAAAAATGTGTGAATAAAGATCAAATCATTTGATTTTAGAGTAGAGTGTGAAGAAGTTTGAGTGAAGAGTGAAGAAATATTCTTGTGCTTAACTAGAACTGTCATCAGTCTTTTGTAGAAGCTCATTTATCAGTTCAAATTCATCAGATGGATTTAATCTGATTATTTTATGTAAGGCAGTGAACCTTCCCTTTGAGCAGTGATCTCTAGGAAGTGTTCTTGAATGCAAGTACATTCCCCATTCATTTCTCTCATTATACTTCTAACAGGGTATAATCTTGTGGACTAACATTCACCATGGTTTTTCCCCTAATAGGATTTCCACGTATAAAAATCTTGATGTTCATGTGTTTTTGATGTGTTGTTGATTTATGTTTTCACTATTAATTATCAGATCTAAGATTAAAGGTTGATTAAGGTTGAACAATTTTAAATTTTGTAACAACTGATTCACCCCCCTCTTAGTTGTCTATCCTTGTTTTGCCAACAATTGGTATCAGAGCTAGTTTCTCTGAAGAAGTTTAATAGCTTGAGGTGATCCAATATGGCATCATACAAGAAGGATAGTCCTAGATTCGATGGTACAAACTACTCCCTGTGGAAATTCAAAATGGAGTGTCATTTGAAGTGCATTGGTGAGCCCTTCTAGAAGATTACAAAGAATGCATATACTATTCCTCAGAATGGTCCCTCTACTGTTGATGAGATCAAAGAAGAAACTAATATCAGGGCTATGGAAGCATTTCTAAGTGCTTTGACATATTCAAAGATGACAAATGTGATAGGTTTGAAGACTGCTCATGAGATCTAGAAAAATTTGGAAACATTGTATGAAGGAGATGCACTTGTGAAATTTGCTAAGCTAAAAAGTCTGAAAGGAAAGTGGGAGAACATGAAGATGAGTGAAGATGAAAACATTTTTTATTTCACACAAAAGGTAAATGAACTAGTGATGGGCATTAGATGTGCCAGTGGAATCTTGGAAGAAGATGAGATTGTGGCTAAAATACTTAGATCTATGCCTATGTCTTACAAAATAAATCTCATGCTATTGAAGAGCTCAAGAGAGTAACAAATGTGATAAGAGACATGATAATTGGAAAACTTGTTGCCTTTGAGTTGAGTGAATTTGGTGAATCTTCTCCTAAGACAAAGTCTTCATTCAAAGCTATTGTATCCGAAAAAATCCAACAAAGATATGATCTGGAGAGAGCTCCAAGAAGACATTCAAGTATGAAGATGAAATGAAATTGATTGAAGATGAAGAAAGAGAGCTAGAAGAACTGGAAGCCCTTATTGTGAAAAGAGAAGCCAAAGGACAAGATAACTACAAAGTAAAGTTTCCTATTAAATGTTTCTCTTGTAGTAAGATAGGCCATTTTGCATCAAGGTGTCCTGAAAGAGTTTCTAAGTATAAACCTAATAAGTCTAGATTTCAAAAGAAATGTTATTATGTTGAAGAAGGTGTTATTGATGATGAATCTGATAAAGAAAATGGAAATGAAGATGAATGGGTATTCATTGCTATCAAGGAAAATGGTTTGGTGTCCACTGAATCAGCTAGTAATTAGAATATTGAGAAAGCTCTTGTAGCTAGGATTGATGAAAAATATGAGTGGATGATTGGCAGTGGATGCTAACATTATATGACTGGTGACAAAAGTAATTTCTAAGCTTGGAAAAATATGATGGTGATGTTGTAAGATTTGGAGATAACAATGCTGGTCTAATTTGTGTTACAGGCACTATTTCTCTTGGTGGTAAATTTAATTTTGATGATGTCCTATATGTTGAAGGTTTGAAGCACAATTTTTTGAGTGTTGGACAAATAGTTGATAAAGGTTACAATATTTAGTTCAAATATGGTAAGTGCAAGATACTGAGAAACTGTGAAAATGTGATTTCTTCAGGTACAAAGACAAGAGGCAATATTTTTCACTTAAATGATGCTACTGAAAGTTGTTTGACTGCTCAAGTTGATGTAAGCTAGTTATGGCATAGAAGACTATGTCATGTTAATTTTCATAACATTGTAAAAATAAGCTCCACACAAGCAGTCAAAGATCTACCTAAGTTAGTGAAACCTACTAACACTATATACAAGGAATGTCAGATGGGAAAGCAAACAAAATCATTCCAATGGAGTAGTGGATTTGGTATATATTGATCTATGTGGTCCATCCAGAATCAGAAGTTTACAATGAGAAAGGTACTTTATATTGCTTATTGATGATTATTCTAGAATGGTATGGTTTGCTTTCTTAAGAGAAAAACATGAGGCATTAGAGAAATTCAAAAGCTTCAAATCTATGCTAGAGAATGAGATAGTTTTGAAGATCAAATATTTGAGATCAGACAGAGGTGGTGAATTAACTTACTGAGAGTTCAATTCATTTTGTAAAAAGCATGGAATAAAAAGATAGTTATCTACTCCCCGGACCCCACAACACCATGGAGTTGTTGAGAGAAAGAACATAACAATTTTAGATGTTGTCAGAACTATGATGTTGGAAGGTAATGTTCCACATATCTATTGGAGAGAAGTTGTAAGCACTATTGTGTATACTATCAACCGGGTGAATGTCAATGGTAATTTTGGTAAGACCCCTTTTGAGTTGTGGTTTGGTTATAAGCCTATTGCTAAATATTTCAAAATATTTGGAAGTAGATGTTATATCAAAAGAGATAAGATATAGGAAATTTTGAAGCTAGAAGTGATGAAGGAATCTTTTTGGGTTACTCTACTAAGAGAAAATCCTACCATTGTTACAATACAAGATTGAAGAAAATAGTTGAAATTGCAAATGTCAGAGTTGATGAAGACACTATCAAATCATCTAGGTATTTTATATATGATTCAGATGACCAACAAGATAATAATAAGAATGGAAATAATGCACAGACACATAATCAAGTTCAAATTGTTCTGGTGAATCAAGAAAATCATGAAGGAGAAGACAGTGGAAATGCAGAAAAAAGAACAGAAGAACCCATAATTCCAATGTATGTAAAGCAAAGTCATTTTGAAAGTGAGATCATAGGAGACAAGAACAAAGGTGTGTAGATTAGAAGAAGAGTTGCATAATAATATTGTCTAATATCCAATACTCAGCCTAGCAATGTCAATGAAGCATGTAAAGATGAATATTTGATGGAAGCAATGAAGGAAGAATTGATGCAGATAGAGAAAAATGATACATGGATTCTTGTTCCTAGACCTCATGACAAAAGTGTGATTGGAACCAAATGGGTCTTTCGAAATAAGCTAAATGAACAAGGTAAAGTGATCAGGAATAAAGAAAGATCGGTATGCAAAGGGTATTCATATATGGAAGGTATTTATTTTGAAGAAATATTTGTTGATGTTGCTAGAATTGAAGTTGTAAGGTTGTTTCTTGCTTATGCTACTTTCAAGAATTAAAAATTCTATCAAATGGATGTGAAGTTAGCATTTCTGAATGGTGAATTAAAAGAAGAGGTATATATTAAACAACCAGATGGATTTCAACTGACTGATGAAAATGATATGGTTTTTCGATTGAAGAAAACTCTATATGGACTCAAGCAAGCACCTAGAGCTTGGTATGCTAGACTAGATAAATACTTGTTGAAGCTTGGATTCAATAAAGGTACTACTAACAAAAATTTGTATTTCAAGCTGGATCAGGATAAAAGAATTGATAATTGAAGTCTTTGTTGATGAAATTATTTTTGAAGGTGATGATGACTTATGCGTGAATTTTGCTGATGAAATGAAAAGTGAATTTGAGATGTCAATGATAGGAGAGCTAAAATTATTTTTAGGATTGCAAATTACTTAGTTAGATGATACAATATTTATTTCTTAGTCCAAATATGTAAGAGAGTTACTGAAAATTTTTGGCTTGGAAGACTCAAAGCCAGTTGGTACACCCATGGTAACTAGATGAAATCTAACACAGAGTGATGATTCTCCTAAGGCTAATCAAACAAGATATAGGTAAACGATTGGTGGATTGTTATATTTGACTCAGACAAGACCAGACATCATGAATGTTGTATGCATGGTTGCTAGATATCAAGTTGATTTAAAGGAATCGCATGTGACTATAGTAAAAATAATTTTTAGATACTTAAAAGGAACAATTAATTCTGGTCTTTAGTATTCTAAGGATGATGATCTTACTCTGAATGCCTTTACAAATGAAAATTGGGTAGGATATGTGGATGAAATGACATTTACAAGTGGTGGTGCATTCTTCTTGGGGAAGAATTTGGTGTCTTGGCTAAGTAAAATGAAGAACTCCATTTCCTTATCTACTACTGAGGTAGAATATATTGTTGCTGGAAATAATTATACTCAAGTGTTGTGGATGAAACAAATGCTGAGAGATATCATAGTTGAGTATGATGAGCCTATTGCTATATTTTGTGACAATTCAAGTGCCATAAAAATCTCTAAGAATCTGGTGCTACATGAAAGACAAAACATATATCTATCAAGTATCACTTTTTGAGAGACAAGGTGAGTGATAAAGAGGTCAGATTGAAATATGTGCCCACTAAGGAACAAATTATAGATATCTTTATTAAACCATTTCCTAAGGATAATTTTGAGTATCTTAGAGGAAAGGTAGGGGCGATTTCCCCTCCTAATCTAAACTAAGATGCAATTCTTTGCATCAATCTGTGCACTTACAATGAGATTTTGTTTTAGATTGATATTATGGTGGCTACTACTCAAGGGGATTAGTCACATGATTCAGATGATATATGGTTCAAAGCTTGTGTACCTTTGTAGAAGAAAGGGGGAGAAGTGCAATAAGTAATAAGAGGGAGAAAATAGAAGAGCAATGTAAGGAAGAGAACAAGTTGAGAAGAGTTAGTTATGTTGATGGTGTTTTTCACATCATGTGTTGCCATCAATGCCAAAGGGGGAGATTGTTGGATGTTGTGGTTATGTTGTTGATATGTGGTTGTCATTGATGTCAACACTACTAGAATTAATGGATTGAAGGTTGTATATGTCCAGGATATTGAGAAAATTGTAATAAATATATTGCAGACAATCTGTGAAGTTGAGAAGGTCAAAGTGATGGCAATTTTTGTACATTGATGTTCAGAAAGTTTGCATTAAATGGTTTTTTGCTGATTATATCTAGTATGTTGTTCGGAAGTTTCAGTGGTATGCATCAAGATTGGAGTGAGTTATGACTTTATGAGTTCTTATAGTTATTTTGTTACTCTAGCATGTGTTTCTGGAAGAACAGAATGCAATCCTAGTAAATTGAGTTGTTTTGTATGCTCTCGAGATGTTCAGTGATGTTTCTAGATCATTCTCTATCATTGTGGTATGTTTCAATCAATAGGTGTTTTTGTGATCGAAGATATTTCGTTGTGCGTTTGAGGGTTTTATGTTCTTGGACGATATCATGGTGATAGCATGTTGCAGATCCTTATGGATTCATTTTTTATTGTTTGGCATGTTCGAGGATGTTGATTTAGGTCTTCATTATGTTGTGACCAACCTAGAAACTGGTGCACATTGAGATTTGTTCATGAATTGGGTCGATAAGTTGTAATTTAGTCTTTATTTGTGGCCAGTAGAGTTGTTGATGTAAATTCATGTAATGGATATATAAGGGGTGGGTGCATGGAAATGGGTAGCAATTTCATAGAAACCTTTCAAAAAGAAAATTAAGAAGCAATAACGCGAGCATGTTATAACGTGCTCGTGTTATTGCTTATTAAAAGAAAAAATAAAGTGAAAACCTATCATTGTTATTTCGACGTATTTTTTTCTTGTAGTTGTAGCCAAAACCCCCATACTTTCATGCTCGTGTTCTAGGAGGAGCAATTCAACAAAAAAATTTCACCAACAATTTCTATTTCTTTGCAACGATGGTGCCATGACGAGGAGGAGGGGTGAGAGGTAAGGATTTTGTGGTTTTTGTTTTGAATTAGTCAGTTTTAGGATGGATTTTATATATATTTGTTTGAATTTTTAGGAGATGCAAACCACCCTACAAACCCTCAAGATCCTCAACAAGACGACCAACGAAATCCTCAAGATCAAAATCAACCACAACAACAACCTCCTCCACCAATCACTCAACCCCCTCCTGGAACTCAACAAAATTTAATGAGTGAAATTGAGAACAAAAATAAATTGAGGATTTTATTAGTAGGTTGGGTGATCAAAATGGTTCACCCATAGAAAGAATGACCCTATAAAATTCATTGAAAGATATCTTAAAAAATGTAGATTCAATTAGAAAAAAAATAATTGGATGGCAAGATAGGAGGCAGGCGGCTAGGGATTATTATGCAAATAAACTATCATACAAAGATGTAAAGGATTTAAAATTTACAAAAGGTGATTTGTGCTTATTATTCATAGACCCACACACAAATCAAAATCTTACCCTCAATGTGAAGAGGTTTCCTATCCATTGGTGCCACCACCAATAGATTAGGGACCGGTTTTATCATAGGTGGTACATGGTCTTCAATTAACCACCGTTCAACAATTGTGAGGTCCCGCAATATTTCCTTAGGAAACTATACAATGAGTTCATATTGAACAAAATGCCAAATTATTTTGATATGAGGGATTTGTAGGGGAGAGGTGGGGGGTCAGCTCAGGATAGACCCGGTGCGCAGTCCGATCCTACACGACAAGGTAGATGAGCTCTCACTAGGCCACCTCATGAGCACGTTGTTATGCCTTCCGTCATGAAGGAAAGTGCTAACATAGATACATTACAGGTGATCAACACTTTGACCTAGAGTTTCATCCATCATACTAGCCCTATTTTACAACGCCATCTAGGGGAGTGTTCAAGTGGTGGCTGTCGAACACATGTGTGTCAATATTGTGGGGCTACTTCTTCATATGACCCCACCAACACTCAGGAGACTAGTACATAGATTCATCTGTAGCTATGGAGATGGAGAGGGTAGATGAAATTTTTCATGAGGCTTATGGCATTGATAGTTAGGTAAAAGCTAGTGCATGTTCATTGAATTCAATTTATTAAATTTTAATTTTGAAATGCAAGATAGCTAAAAATATTTTATGATTTTAATTAAATTGTAGGGTCACAGTGTTGAGACTAGATAAACTAGCCCCACACCAACTTTTTTCTGTAGTACACCTATTGTTCGGGTATGTAACTAGTAAACAATTATAAATTCATTGCATGTTAATAGCATTGTTTTATGAATGGTAATTTAATATTTGATTTTGGATGTTGAACAGACTAATATTGGAGGTTTTGATGGAACACTTCCTAGTGGTGGTGGATTTACTCAAACCTACATGGAGGTAATAAAATAAAGAGTTTAACTAATGAATCAAGTACTTAATAGATGTGTGTAGTTTATATGCACATCGTTGATTATGTTGAATAATTTGTTATTTTATTTTCAGATGATGCAAGTTGAAACACCTACAAATATGATGAGGGCAATGGATAATTGTGTGTCATCTAATATACAATCCTCGATGGCTCTGATAGGAGAGGTATGAGGAAAATTAGTAAATTTTAATTTACATTGTTGTTATAGATGTTAGTTAGTTAAAAATCAAACCATTATTGATTCATGTAGTTTAATTTCTATTTGTATGGTTTATACAGGGCTTGAGCACGCCTAAGCATGGGTGTGAGAATATTTCCCCTATGGAGAGAGATCATGAGATAGTGGTAAGTGATTATTTTTTCAAATATATCATTTTTTATAATGTAATTTCTATATATTCATGTCTTTACTTCTTATTGTAATAGTTAAAACTTCACCATGAACTAAACCCTAGGAGGAGGAGAAGGAGCACTCCTTGAGCACAAAAAAAATGAGTGACAAAACGATCACCATACAATCAAAAAAGAAAGGGAAATAATTTATTTCCAGGGCATGGAGAGCAATGGCTTTTGATTCCATAGCCCTTTGTTGTATGCCTACATGGCAGTTTTGTACATATTTTTATTGGACATATTTGACATTGTATGCCTATATGGGATTCTTGTAAGCCTATATGGCTATTTTGTACATATATTTCATACTTATAACGACATCTATTGATGTATGCCTACATGGCTATTTGGTTAGTACAAATATATTTTATCGATTCCTATCTATATTTGCATTCTAAATTGATGGTTCAATAGAAAGAAGTTACGTGTATTCAAGAGTATACTTTACAACTTACATGTATACTTTGTGATTTATGTGCATTCAAATGTATACTTTGTGGCTTACATTTTTTCATGCGTATACCTTGTATTCGTGCATATACTTTGTATTAATTTGTGTATACTATGTATTTGTGTGTATAATTTTTGAGGCTTACGTGTTTTTGAGTACTTGTTCTTCCCTTATTGACATGTACATGCTTGAATTATTCACGTGTATAATTATTAATTGGTTACCCCTAACATTGATCATTGTTGTCCTTCATGATTTGTCTTGAATATTAATTGATTGATGCTAAACAACTTTATCTAAAAGGAAAAAGCACATTTATAATTGACATTCCATGAAATGATTCATAAAAATATTCCAATATGTTGTTGATGCGTCACTATGAAAAGATTTATATGTCAAATTTTTGAAATATTATTTCTTGTATACGAAATGGACTCGAGAGAAAGAAAGTTATAATTTATAATACAAATAATAAATAGACTCAACATTGTCCTAGACCCAAAAATAGGTCTATTTAACAAAGCAACATGCTCTCAATCACTCTTCGAATTGAAAAGCACCATTGGTGATGCAGAGTGGCTCAACCAAGTTGTGATTTGACACAAATTCTCTCAAATATGCCCACTAAGACTTCAACATTCACTTGACTCAACGATAATAACTCTCCTAATACTTTATGGTTTTGTACCAAACCATCACCAAAAGAAAGCCAACTAAGCCCTCTTTCAATCCATGTCAGCCTTGGGACCGTACAGGAAAGCTGGAGGTCATACCAAGTATGGGATCAACAAGTTTGTATAAAAAATCTAAAAAATAGAGAACATTGTGAATAATTCTTATTAGATCTTCTCCAAAAGTTCATCAAAAGCCTCCATTCGAGCCTCTCAAGGATTTGCATAGTTTTTTACACCCTTCTCTTACTGATCCATGCCCTCAACTAACTAAAAACCAACTTTCAAAACAAGTAATTGTTGCATTTCAAATTTGTTGCTTTAAGGAACTTACAAATTTGCAACTTTAGACTCCTCCAACCTAATGAGTACATCTAATGACTTCTAAACCCACACAAATGGCATACAAATATCCTTATTACATCGAAAAAACTCCATTCTTTCACAATCATATACAAATTCACAAATTTTCCTTCAAAGTCTACAAAGACAACTTCTAGTGCAAGATTGAAAATTTCACATTTTTTATCACTAGACCCAAAAGTCACCCTAAAACATACCTAATGGTCTTAATTGACCTTATCCAAGACAAAGCATGCACAAAATACCCACAACAACCTATTGACCAACCTATTCACCATCAGATAACCACTAAAACCACTTAACTAGACCTTCTTCATTAAATGGAGGAACAAGGTGCTCTGCACCAATGATCATACACTTTTTGAGTGGAATACTCAAACTTCTCAACCTTCATTTGTATGTTTCTCTTTTCCAGTGTTTTGCATGCCATCATAAGGGATCAAGTCGATTGAATGTAACTCGCATCAATTCCACATGTTAGGGTACAAAAGAGGACCATTCCTAGCATAAACCTACCTATTGGGATGCGTTGGAGCAGTTAGTTTGGTCACATGAATTGCAAAATGAAAGTTGCACCACTTTGCAACTTTGCACAACTTGAATTTGACACTTTTTCCATCAAGTAAAAATCCATCACCACAAAAAAAAACTCTAAGATAGCCAAAAATAAGAGAAGTTTTTGTGGAGGGACCCATCGCGATCCTATAGGATTAGACTATAAGTTTCTAAGCATCATAGTATCTGAGTAATAGCATGCTGAAGTTTGCAGCCATTTTGCACTTTGGACCCTTAAGGGATCGATCTGGTGGAACGTAGCTTGGAGAAATTCCATGTGTTTTGATATAAAAGAGGACCATGCCTAGCATAAAAATACCTATTTGGATGCGTTGGAATAATATTCTTGGTCACACGAGTTGCAGAGCGAAAGTTGCACCAGTTTACAACTTTGCACAACTTGAATTTGGCACTTTTTCCATCAAGTGAAAAATCCACCGCCATAGGAAAACTACTCCGAGATAGCCAAAACTACGAGAGGGTTTTTTAGATGGGACCAAAAATATCCTATAGGATTAGATGAGAAGTTTCTAAGCATCATGATATCTGAGTAATAGCATGCTAAAGTTTGCAGCCATTTTGCACTTTGGACCCTTAAGGTATCAATCTGGTGGAACATAGCTCAAAGCGATTTTGTGTGTTTCGGTGTGAAAGAGGACCATTTATAGCATAAAAATACCTATTTGGATGGGATGGAATAGTCTGATTGGTCACACGAGTTGTAGAACAAAATTTGCACCACTTTGCAACTTTGCACTGCTTGCATTTGACGCTTTTTCCATTAAGTGAAAATCCACCATCACAAGAAAACCACTTCGAGATAGCCAAAACTGAGAGATTTTTTTATAGAGGGGTCTAACGCAATACTATAGGATTAGACAAGAAGTTTCTAAGCATCACGGTATCCGATTAATAGCATGCTGAAGTTTGCAACCATTTTGCACTTTGGACCCTTAAGGGATCAATCCGGTGGAACGTAGCTCAGAGCGTTTCCACATGTTTCAGTGTAAAAAAATACCATTCATAGCATAAAAATACCTATTCGGATGAGTTGGAGTAGTTATTTTGGTCACACGAGTTGCAGAGCGAAAGTTGTACCACTTTTCAACTTTGCACAACTTGAATTTCACAGTTTTTCCATCAACTGAAAATTCACCGCCACGGGAAAACCACTCTGAGATATAAAAAAATAAGAGAGGTTTATGTAGAGGGGCCCAACACAATCTTGTAGGATTAGACAAGAAAGTTTTAAGGATCACAGTATCCAAGTAATAGCATGTTGAATTTTGCAGCCATTTTGTAGTTTGGACCCTTAAGGGATCAATCCGGTGGAACATAGCTCAGAGCGATTCCATGGGTTTCAATGTGAAAGAGGACCATGTATAGAATAAACATACCTATTAAGAGGCATTGGAACAATCCTCCTGGTCACACGAGTTGCAGAGCGAAAGTTGCACCACTTTGCAACCTTGCACAACTTGAATTTGACACTTTTTACATCAAGTGAAAATTCACCGCCATGGGAAAAAATGTTCAAGATAGCTTAAACTGAGAGAGGTTTTTGTAGAGGGGCCCAATGTGATCCTATAGGATTATATAATAAATTTTTAAGGATCACAGTATTCGAGTAATAACATGATGAAGTTTGCAGCCATATTGCACTTTGAACCCTTAAGGGATCAATCTGGTGGAACGTAGCTCAGAGTGATTCCATGTGTTTCAGTTCAAAAGAGGACCATACCCAACCTAAAAATACCTATTTTGAAATTTTGGAATAGTTCGCTTGGTCACACAAGTTGTAGAGCAAAATTTGCACCACTTTGCAACTTTGCACAACTTGAATTTGACACTTTATCGATCAAGTGAAAATTTGCCACCAAGGAAAAACCACTTTGAGATAGCTGAAACCAAGAGAGGTTTATGTAGAGGGGCCCAACGCAATCTTGTAGGATCAAATGATAAATTTCTAAGCATCACAGTATCCATGTAATAGCATGATGAAGTTTGTAGCCATTTTGCACTTTGGACCCTTAAGGGATCAATTTGGTGGAACATAGCTCAGAGTGATTCAGCGTGTGTTGGTGCAAAATAGGACAATGCCTAGCGTAAAAATACCTATTTGGATGTGTTGGAATAGTCCACTTGGTCACGCAAGTTGCGGAACGAAAGTTGCACCACTTTGCAACTTTGCACAACTTGAATTTGACACTTTTTCCATCAAGTGAAAATCCACTGCCACAGGAAACCCACTTCAAGATAGCCAAAACCGAAAGAGGTTTTTGTAGAGGGTCCGAATGTAATCTTGTAGAATTAGATGAAAAATTTCTAAGCATCACGGTATCCAAGTAATAGCATGATGAAGTTTGCAGTCATTTTGCACTTTGGACCCTTAAGGGATCAATTTGGTGGAGCATAGCTCAGAGTGATTCCACATGTTTCGGAGAGAAAGAGGACCATTCCTAGCATAAAAATACATATTTGAACATGTTGAAATAGTCTGCTTGGTCACATAAGTTGCAGAATAAAAGCTACACCACTTTGCAACTTTGCACAACTTGAATTTGACACTTTTTCCATCAAGTGAAAATCCACCACCACGGGAAAATCACCTCAAGATAGCCAAAACTGAGAGAGGTTTTTGTAGAGGGGCCCAATGCAATCTTGTAGGATCAAACGCGAAGTTTATATGCATCATGGTATCCAAGTAATACAATGATAAATTTTGCAGCCATTTTGCACTTTGGACCCTTAAGGGATCGATCTGGTGGAACGTAACTCAGAGCAATTCCGCATGTTTTAGTGTGAAAGAGGACCATGCCTAGCATAAAAATACCTATTCAGATGTGTTGGAATAGTCCGCTTGGTTACACAAGTTGCATAATGAAAGTTGCACCACTTTTCAACTTTGCATTGCTTGAATTTGATGTTTTTTCCATCAAGTGAAAATTTGCCGCCACGGGAAAACCACTTCGAGATAGCCAATACTGAGAGAGTTTTTTCTAAAGGGGCCCAACTCTATCTTGTAGGATTAGATGATAAATTTCTAAGTTAAATGGAATAAGTTTTATGGGGTTTGTGTTGCTGCCCCTATAGATTTTGATGGAAAAGGGCATGAAAAATGAGGTTTCACCCTAGGGTTTGATAAAATATTGCATGTAGAGGTTGGGTTATTATCTTTTGAGTTTTTTCAAGTGATTTTAAGAATTTTTGAGGTGGTGCCATGTTCTAGTAAGGTGTGGATCCATTCCCTTCAATAAACCCTCCTTATACTAGCATAAAATAAGGGTTTTGGTTTGACATGGTGGAGTGAGTTTGTCCTGAGACAAATTGCGGATCTAAGGGTTTGGATACATGATAATTGCTTCCCCAACAAGTTAATGGGGTTATTGAATGTTTAAAGGTATGTTATTTTGTAAATTAGGCCTAGTTAGCCTAATGAGCACAATGAAGAAGGTCAATTTTGAGGGACATGTTCCAAGATAGTCACTGTTCATTTTGTAGTATGTGTTGTAACTCAATAATAGCTATCTAGCTCAGTCATTTGAGAAGATTTCCTCAAAACACCACTCGGAGCCACTCATTTCACTTGAAAATTCATCATAATACCTTTTAGTAGCATCTTCATCTTTATTTCTTGAATTCCCCTGCACAAATAAAAACACACACACCTAAAACATCCTAATTATACCTTACATTATTTATATCACTTCTCTAATCACCTAATGACCTCTTTGAGACTTTGAATACATTACATATGACCTTTTTCACATTGTTTACATTTCAAAATTCAATTTTTTTAAATTTTCCTATTGAAGGCATTTACAGAACAAGGTGCTACTACACCAAACATGAACTTCAAAATTATAATATATGAGTAAATCTCATTATGTAAGTAAATCTCATTACAATGCCTTAGGTACTTTGTTCTCATAGATCTTTTACAATGTCACTCATACATTTGAGATTCTCTTTAAATGTCTACTTCATAGGTGCTCATTATGACGTTAACTTCAATTGAGTAACTTGAGATTCCCTCGCTAAGCTTCACACACTCTTTTATAATGGCTTGAAATCAAAATTGATATTTGACAAGATCATCAAAATAAGGATGTTGTGTTGCTTTTTTGGCTGAGATTTTCTTTGATGGCTCATAAATCAGCATTTTCTGCAATGAGAGATCAATCAATGTTTAGAAGTTTACTTACAAATACGCAAAGTAAAAGAGAAAAAGAAAGAGAATCCAAAATGGAAATGAAATAAAAATAGATGGAAAGAGCTTACAGATAGGCATGCGGGTCTCACAACTTATTCACTCCTGGTCATACATCTTTATCGGGAATTCCAACATACCTATTGCACACAACACCTGTCATGAATATAGTAAGTTGAAATTTCAGATGCTCTTATAATGTCTACATCATAGCTGCTCATGATAAGGTTAAATTCAAATGAATAACTTGAAATTCCTTCACCAAGATTTGCACACACTTTTCTAATGGCTTAAAATCATGATTGAGATTTGTTAAGATCATCAAAATAAGGATGTTGCATTGCTTTTCTAGCTAACATTCTCTTGGATGGCTCATATACTTACAACCATCCTATAAAAAAGTTAACCTAGCATAGAAAAATGTATCATGATTTTTTTCAATCTAGAATGCCTTAAATAAAAGTGGTAATGTGGCATGCCATGATTGCAAGATAGGCTCAAAATGGAAGCATGAAAATCTGCAAAATAATGCATTTTTTGGCAAAGTTGTGAAGAGATAAGTTAGTTAAGAAGTTAAAAAAATAGTTAGATATGTTGGGGGAGTTGATTTTTAAGGTAAATAAGATAAATAACATGTAAGTTACTATCATAATGAGTGTAATGGAATTGTGAGTGTTTGATAAGTTTGTGGTGTAGGAGCACCTTGACAATCTATGCTTTCATTTTGAAATTTGATTCAATTTTGGGTATCTCCATGTTGTAAGAGGGTCATTAAATAAATTTTACATGTATGGGAATCATTATAAGGTTTAATGTTTAAGTCCTATGTGTATTTTGTAAAGTTGTCACTATTAACAAAAGTTGCACAAATACAAAATTCTTAAAAGTTACAAAAATTGTGAAATAGGGAAGGTGAAAAGTCATATGCGCTTATTTTCACTTCACTTGGAAGTTGATAAGAAATGTATTTAATGCATTTATAAGGCCTCATGTATTTTTGGAAAGTTGCGGGTGATTGAATATCTAATTTTGAATGAATAAACACACTATTTTTTGTATTTTCTTTAGAATTTCACTGTTTCAAGCTCTTGTAAAAATTTGTACGGTAAATAATGCTTGGTTGGATGTTTGTAAGTGTTTTCACACTCAATAACCTCCCACATAATTTTTTTTTCATGCATTCTTCTTAACGTTTGAGTCAGATATTGCAATTTTTCTCTAAAACTGTCAAACCCTCTGTTAGGGTAAACAGTGAACTTGAGAAATTGTGTTTCTCCCATTGTACTCAATGAAAGTTCTCAATTTTGGTGTAAAAAATCCTTGTGGCATGTAATTTAGTATTTCAAAGGTTACCAATCATATGGTGAGGACTAAGGTGTGAAGAAAAGAATTTTTCTTAACTATAAAATTGTGTTCAGACTGGTAAAACAGGGAATTGTGAAGCTTAGAGCTTAGGGTTTATGGAAATATGTTTGGAAATGAACTTCTAATGGAATTATAAGCTTTTTCAAGTCAAATGAAAGGTATTTGATGTATTGGTTATGATTTTTTGGTGTTGGGGGTAGAAAATCCAATAACCCTTGTTTGCACTAAGGCTTAGTTAGGCTTATTCTTAGCCTAAAACAACTAGTTTACGAGAATTTGCTCTGGAGGACTTAATATCCATCTTGAAATATGTTTTGTATGAGGGAAATGGGTGTCCAAAATGAGTATCACAGACTGAAGTGTGTGTATGGTTTGGGAGATACATGTGACAGTTTGTAGATGCTTGGCTACTAGTAATGTGGACAGTCAAAGGAACTGAGTTTGTGTGTAAGGGCAGACTTCTGAAAGGTTTCATTTTTGTTGTACTAACTCAAAAAAATATTTCTTAATAAAATAATGGTTTTGTTGTGCCTTAATAATTATAGTTTGTGTTTGTAAACAATGGTGTCATTATGGAAGATTTAAGACAACTTTTGAATGACATAATCATTGGTTGATGTTTTGAGGAACCTAGTTGATTGTAATAAGTTATTTTCAAGATTTTCAAGGTGTTTTGAAGGTCCAACCTATAAAAACCTGTTAACTACCAACCTATAACCACTTGTCAACTACCAACCTATAATCACCTATTAACTACCAACCTATAACCACCTGTTAACTACCAACCTATAACCACCTATCAACTGCCAACCCATAACCACCCTATAACCAACCTATAACCACTTGTTAACAAACAAGACCTTCACTTGTCTTAAAAATTGCTAACATTGACAAATTTTGCTAAATAAGCAACATTATACAAATTTTTTGTCCAAGACACCTAAGACCACTCAACCATCTTTATTCCATCCCTAATACAACTTCTAGACTCTTTTCTTGCACTTGCATTTATAATTTGAATAATTTTCCTTCAAAGATTATATGGCAAAATTGAAAATTTTCTGAAGCAAGAGTGCATACTTGCACATTTGATCACCAAACTCACAAAATCCATAAATACATGAAATATTGGTCTATTTATACCTTATTTTCAATAAAATCTATGGAAAAGCATCTAAAAACTTGTGAACTCACCCAAAGACCTTAAGACATTTTGTCACCAAAGTAGATTTTGAAACATGGTTGTAGGTGCCCCCGCACCACGGGTTTCGAATACTACAAAGAGAAGCATGCTCAAAGGATGAATTTTTGTGAGATATTTGGAATGTGTATTTGCTTTATTTCAATCAATAACATTCTGATTATAGTGTCTTGGATGTTTGGATAAAGGTTGGTAGTTACCTTCCACAATTTTTTGTTATTTTTCCATGTAAGTTGCAACATTGAGTTCTTGAATTTGTGAATCATGAACGAATTGAATGGTTATGAGTTTCTAATCAGATTTTTGCTATGTTACAATCAATTTTATGATGTTTAATCTATTTTTTTAATCTGACAAAGAGTTGAAACCACGTTATAATGTTTTTTGGAAATATGAAATCAACTGAAATTGAAGGATTTTTATGAAAAGATGATTGAGTTTTGTTCATTGATCTTCTTCAATTTAAGTTAGGGTCAGAAGTACCCTTGATGATTTGTGAATCCTAGTAGATGCTCTACATCATATTTAAAATGGTAATTGGCAAGTGTATATAATTGTGTAATTTAAAATGTGCATTGACATCGTAAGGTTATAATGACAAACAAAAATGAAAGCAAGCCATAATATAATGAAATAAAATGTGTAAAGACTTCACATACCTAAAAAACCAGAATTTCAAATGGAGGAGTTCAACCCAGTTATGTAGGCTTAACTTCTTCATTCTTCAAAATCCACAACAATTTGACTTGTTCAAAATCTTGTTCCCCTCCAAACTTCATTTGTATATAATTTTTCAATGGAATTCAAACTTCAATTGATATTATATGTCTTTCAATGTGGAAACTCTTATATTTCATGCAAAGGTGGTAGAAAGATCATAGAAAAGGTGATGGAATGTGAAAAGCATTCTTGCACACTTCACAACATCATCAAAAAGATACTTTTTGTCAGAGCATGCACAAAACCAGGAGAATATGCAGACTGTGGGCCTTGACATCATGGGTATATTCATTTTTTTTACCATTTTTAGTGGAATAAAAAGTGCACTCGCATTATAACATGAGCACGTTATTTATTCCTAAAATGGTAACATCTCTACTTCTTCAAAACTCACACACATTATATGAAATATGGTTTTCTTAATATATTTATTTTCTCCCTCTTTGTCTATACCCTCTATCCTAATTCTATATCTCTCCCCTGCACCATTATAGTAGAGGAGATAGAGGTGAGTGTGTGTGTGTGTGTGTGAGAGAGAGAGAGAGAGGGAGAGTGGGAGAGAAAGAGAGAGTGGGAGAGAAAGAGCGACAGAGAGGGAGGAAGGGAGGGAGGGAGGGAGAGTGGGAGGGAAGGAGGGAGAAGAGAGAGGAGAAAGGAGAGAGAGGAGAGGAAAGAGGGGGAGAGGGAGGAGAGGGAGGGAGGAGAGGGAGAGGTTTAGAAAGAGATAGTGGGAGAGATGGAGATAGATATCGAGGGAGAGAGGGAGAGAGGGGGAGAGGGGGAGAAAGAGAGAGTGGGAGAGGGAGAGTGGGAGAGAAAGAGAGAGTGGGAGAGAAGGATGGATGGAGGGAGGGAGGGAGAGCCAGGGATGGAGGGAGGGAGAGGGACAGTGGGAGAGAAAGAGAAAGAGGGAGAGAGATAGGAAGAAAGGGAGGGAGAGAGGGAGAGGGAGAGGGAGGGAGAGAGGGAGAGAGGAAGGGATAGGGAGAGGGTTAGAAAGAGATATTGGGAGAGATGGAGATAGATAGGGAAGGATAGAGGGGGAGAGTGGGAGAAAGAGAGAGTGGGAGAGAAAGATGGAGATAGCGAGTGAAAGGGAGAGAAGGGGAGAGTGGGAGAAAGAGAAAGTGGGAGAG